>OX638249.1:0-637500 GCA_951806755.1 Brenthis hecate
GGCGCAAGTGGGACGCTCTTGCACGATCCAGTGTGGCGTACTGTTAACAAAACATAGCATCAGACGTTAACGCGCAGGGTATCGTGAAGATACCCAGGAAATAAGCAGTAACTTAATTCCAGACGCAAGTCGAAAAAGCGAAACAATAGCACCAGCCAATAGAACCAATACAGAATAAAACTTCAAATAGCATAAGATAGAAAAGAAGTAGTACATGCAAAAAAAAAAAAAAAAAAAAAAAAAAAAAAAAAAAAAAAAAAAAAAAAAAAAATTATTATAAAAAATGCAGTACGAATAGAGTAGATAAAAATAAGTATGAAATATAGTATAATATATATTATGATTAATATATAAACGTACTAAGATAAATAGAAATAAGTATTAAGTATTGAACCATAGTAATAAAAATAACAACTAAAATAGTACATATAAGCAATAGGAAATACAAAAAACCTTGTTAAAATAAGAGAATATAGAAAATAAGTAATAAAACTGTAAAATCGTAGTCCGTTAGTAAAGAGCACCCGAAAATGTACAAGAAAATCAAACACTAAAGTATAATTGTAAATATATTGGAAACAATAGGTAAATAAATAATAAGGATTAAGAAAAGCACAACACTGTAAACTACAATCGTAATAAACCTCATAAAATAATAACTTTGTACAATAGAAATAACAAATAGTGAACAACTAATGTAAATAACTAAAATCCCCTTGGTCTTAAAAATAATGTAAATAAATTCAAAAGGTTTTTGACGAAAAGTACAACATTGTAAAACTATAATTGTAATAAATTTCATAAATAATAACTCTGTATAATAGACATAACAAATAGTGAACAACTAATGTAAACAACCAACATTCCCTTGGTCTTAAAAATTATGTTAAAAAATTTAAAATTGTAAAAAAGGTTTCTGACCGCCATGTCAGAAGAACATCGGCTCAAAAAAAAAAAAAAAAAAAAAAAAAAAAAAAAAACAACCTAACCTAACCTAACCTAACCTAACCTAACCTAACCTAAACCTAACCTAACCTAACCTAACCTAACCTAACCTAACCCAAACCTAACCCAAACCTAACCCAAACCTAACCCAAACCTAACCCAAACCTAACCCAAACCTAACCCAAACCTAACCCAAACCTAACCCAAACCTAACCCAAACCTAACCCAAACCTAACCCAAACCTAACCCAAACCTAACCCAAACCTAACCCAAACCTAACCCAAACCTAACCCAAACCTAACCCAAACCTAACCCAAACCTAACCCAAACCTAACCCAAACCTAACCCAAACCTAACCCAAACCTAACCCAAACCTAACCCAAACCTAACCCAAACCTAACCCAAACCTAACCCAAACCTAACCCAAACCTAACCCAAACCTAACCCAAACCTAACCCAAACCTAACCCAAACCTAACCCAAACCTAACCCAAACCTAACCCAAACCTAACCCAAACCTAACCCAAACCTACCAATATTTTATTGACGATATTTCTGTTCGTCCTTTGTCAAATATAATATTTTTTATTAGGTTTTAACCACTACCTTCAATTGTACTTATTTCTTGTTAACTTATTTGTACTTAACACTGCAATTCAGACCTTTACTGGTTATATTTTGTATTTAAAAAAAAAAAAAAAAAAAAAAAATATTACGGAGCATATACTTAACGTTAGCACAGTTGCGCCCGCACTCTCCACGAAACGGTTTCCGAAAGTTAGGTTTCCATAGGTTAGGTTTCTGTAAGTTAGGTTTCCGAAAGTTAGGTCACCCCAAATTACATTTCCGTAAGTTAGGTGTCCGTTAGTTAAGTTCCCGAAAGTTAGGTCACCCAAAGTTAGGTTTCCAAAAGTTTAGTTTACGTAAGTTAGGTTTCCGAAAGTTAGGTTTCCGCAAGTTAGGTTTCCGAAAGTTAGGTTTCCGCATGTTACGTTTCCGAAAGTTAGGTTTCCGCAAGTTAGGTTTTGCAAAGTTAGGTTTCCGAAAGTTAGGTTTCCATAAGTTAGGTTTACGTAAGTTAGGTTTCCGAAAGTTAGGTTTCCGCAAGTTAGGTTTCCGAAAGTTAGGTTTCCATAAGTTAGGTTTACGTAAGGTAGGTTTCTGTAAGTTAGGTTTCGGAAAGTTAAGTTCCCGTAAGTTAGGTTTCAGTAAGTTCGCCGAAAGTTCCGAAAGTTAAGTTCCCGTAAGGTAGGTTTCAGAAAGTACGCCGAAAGTTAGGGTTCCAAAAGTTGGATTTCAGTTAGTTTGATGAATGTTAGGTTTCCGAAAGGGTTAGGTTTCCATAAATTAGGTTCCCGTAAGTTAATAATAAGCCGTTATTCAGCATGAGAACACCTTATACGAGAACAGTTTTAATAGTTCGTTAGTATTACATTGTCTATATTAAACCCCATGGTTGTTATTAGAAAAGTTATTATTTTTTCCCGCATCTTTTTTTTTTTTTTTTTGTGTGTTCTAGGAGTGGGTGATATAGCTTTTGCTGAGTATCGAATCGAAACTATATATCGATATTCGATTTCGGATATCGAAACCATATATTTTATGAATCTATATATTGTACTGATAACTCGATACGGATATCATTTTCGATATTTTTGTTTGTTAGATATATCGATACGTAACAATTTGTGCATAAGTATTTACATATATCATATATTTTAGTGCGAGTGAAAGAATGTTGAGATATGTTATATGAAAATGAATGAACTTTCCTTCATACTTTACCCAGACTTAGGACTTATGCTTCTTTATTATTTTCTAGCTTTTATTTTATATATGCTCGCTATTAATGAAATACTTTCTTTGATCAAAAATATGTATTTAATAACAAAATCAAAGAACAATAGCTAACAATGTCCTAGTTGCAATAATTGCACTCGAAAAAAAAAAAAAAAAAAAAAATCGTCACCTAAAAATGCGCTTTTAATTTTTTCGTCTTTCCAAGGCCAAAAAGTTACTTTAATATTTAGATCTTAATATTGATATTATGTCATTACGTCCTACATATAAAATCGATTATTGAAGCATGCAAATAATATTAGTCCAGTCAACCATAATCGCTAAAAAAAAAAAAAAAAAAAACGAAAAAAAAAAAAAAAAAAATATCGTATACTTTATATTGCAGAACCGTAAAGTTCACAATTAAATGGCAGTGTGCATAACTAAATATTTCACTTCATTGATCCATCTCACTTGTAAATCACGCGCGCCCTTTCACTCCCGCTCGGTTTGAATCAAGCGCAACAGTATAAAATAATAATATCTTATATCGCACATATCGTCTATTCGTCGTATCATCGAATCAGTTCGGATATAGTGTTTTGCTCGATATATAGTTACTTCAGAGACCGATATAGCGATATACGATATCGATACAATATATAGTTTCAAAAAAACTATATACGATTTGTATCACTCGCTCCTAAGTGTTCATATCTTTAAAGATATTCAAAATCTCGTTTTTCACAAAGAATTTTGATACTAGTGTTTATATATGAAACTATTGTTTTCTTCTAACTCTTACTGTTTTTCGTTTTCTTCAAGATAAAAAAAAAAAAAAAAAAAAAAAAAAAAAAAAAAAAAAAAAAAAAAAAAAAATCTTACATTTCTTTGTTTTCATTTATTTTCTATAGTCATTTGTTCCTCAATCACTTTCTCCAGGCCCTGGGTTTTCTTTCTAGATTTAAATTTTTTTTTTTTTTTTTTATTTATTTATATTTGAATTAATTTCATCAACTATTGTTTGTTTCATAGTTGTTATTTCGAGTTTTTGTATTTTAATATCATTTTGAATTTTTTTTTAATACTTTCATAATTATTAATTGAAATATGAGTATAAATAAAATAAATCAAGTTTGAATGTATCAATACCAATAACTACTAAGGCCCCCTATTGGATGTTGTAGCTCACAACGTTGTGGTGGATGTAACTAAGTGATGTTACTTGATCGATATTCACAGTAGTAGTGTGACCGGGTTACGATAGATGGCGTTGCATTGTAAATATATTATTTTAGACAGAAATAACTCGTTGTGTTTGAGCGTTTGATGTAAGTACCTTATAAATTATTTTTCGAATGCCCTCAATGTATTTAGAAGCTTTGGTTAATTATTTTATTTTCTAATAAAATTTTGTTCCCTAATTGGAATTATTGTGAAATGTTAAAGTTGGGATGGCCGAATTAAAACTATTCAATGATTAATTTAATCCTTCTCTTTAAATATGGTTATATTTCCTATTCTCGTCTAGTTTAGAAAAAAAAAAAAAAAGTAAAACTTGTATCGTACAAAATTAATTATATGCGAATTTACTAACAATGTGGTAATTAATAACTCATTGCTGTCATTTATTACAAAACAATAAATTATTAAATTAATATTAGTGGCGCCAACTCATATTCCGAGTTCTATCAGATAACAATTTATCTACCATTTTTCAATAAATGTTATTTAAATATGATATATGTTCACAAGATAATTTATAATTGAATTTAAAATAAAGTGATAATTGTAAACTAATTATTGTTGAAAACAAACGATTAAATTAGCATTAAAAGAAAGGTGATGGCGACATGTAGCGACATCTATTATCTCGATCATAAACTACTTCTTGACTGAAAGTTGTAACACTAACTTTTATCTAAATTGTGAAAAATATATTATTGTTTTACTTGCCAGGTAATTCTTCTATAATTCCTTGTAAGGTCCTTTTTGTTCCATTGTGTATAAGTGAAATTCCTTACGATTAGAACAAACCACGATTTTAAGCACTTAATATATTTTTATTGGATTTTAACAACTGCCTTCAATAGCAGCAGCAATTCACAGTACTTTTCTGGTTATATTCTGTTTAAAAAAAAAATATTACGGAACTAATTTTTATCGTTAGCACAGTTGCGCCCTCTCTACCTACGGGACGGTTTCCGTAAGTTAGGTTTCCAATAGTTAGGTTTTCGAAAGTTAATCATACGCCTTTATTCAGTAAGACAACACCGTACTATACTATTTAATTATTCATTTGTGTCTTCAGTGACAAGAGAGCGTATATTATATGTTCCATTATATAAGTGTTTTATTTAGATGATTTTAATTTTTTTTTTATTTATATTTGAATTAATTTCATCAACTATTGTTTTTTTCATATTTGTTATTTCGAGTTTTTGTATTTTAATATCATTTTGAATATTTTTTAATATTTTCATAATTTCCTCCATTATTATTAATTGAAATATAAGTATAAATAAAATAAATCAAAAGTTTGTATGTATCAATATCAATAACTTACTAAGGCCCTCTATTGGATGTTGTAGAACACTACGTTGTGGTTGATGCGACTAAGTGATGTTGTTTAATCGATATTCACTATGTGAATACACTAGTGTAGTGTTACCGGGTTACGATAGATGGCGTTGCATTGTAAATATATTATTTTAGATAGAAATAACTCGTTGAATAGCGTTTGATGTAAGTACCTTATAAATTATTCTATGAATGCCCTTGTATTTATAAGCTTTTATTAAGTAATTATTTTGTTTTCATTTGGGAATTATTGTGAAACTTTAATCTAAATTGTGAAATATGTACGTAGTTATTGTTTTACATGCCAAGTAATTCTTCTATAATTCCTTGCGAGGTCCTTTTCGTTCCATTGTATATAACCATGGGGTCTTACTACGAACAAAATAAAAATTAGTTAAAAAATATTATAACAGGTGGCGTAAATATATCGATTTGTTTTCAATGTTAACTTAAAATTCCAAATATAAAAAAAAAACTTATTTTAAAGAAATATTTAAAGTTAGGTAAAGTTATATAAAGAATAAATAGTATTTTAAAAAAATATATAAAATTCGATGATATTCTTGTATTTCTGGCGGCAATAATAGGTACTACGTTGTGATAGCACGATCTTCGATAATAGTTATTTATACTCTGTTCACAGATGGCGCCCAATAAAATATAAAAATTGATAAATGTAATTAAATTATTTTGCTTTACTTTGATACCGATATAGCTCATAGGTTAATTTCGTTATTTCTCGTTTAAATTTTTTTGCGTTAAAAAAAAAATATTAATTAAATAATAATATTTATATACATAAGTCTATGCAATATATAAAACACGAAATGAAATGTAATAATAAAACAAGAAAATAACGTTTCAAATTGGACACGGTAGATTTAGATTTTAAAGATACACGCACTTAAATAAAAAAACGAATGTAACCGTGACTTAAGTCGCTAAGACAATATTCTAAGCAATATAATTTGTAATTGCCATAGTGACCTTGAGACCTTGAGAGCGCGGATTAACAAAATCAAATATTTGTATGAACTGGATTATCTGTACTAGTATAGTATTATATGATCTGTGGTATAACTGAATTTCGTTACGATTAGCACAAACCACGATTTTAAGCACTAAATATATTTTTATTAGGTTGTAACCATTACCTTCAATTGTACTCATTTCTTATTAACTTATTTTTACTTAACACTGCAATTCAGACCTTTTCTGGTTGTATTTTGTATTTAAAGAATATTACGGAGCATATTCTAAATGTTAGCACAGTTGTGCCCTCTCTCCACACGGTACGGTTTCCGAAAGTTAGGTTTCCATAGGTTAGGTTTCTGAAAGTAAGGTTTCCGAAAGTTAGGTTTCCAAAAGTTAGGTCGCCGAAAGTTAGGTTTCCGTAAGTTAGGTTTCGCAAAGTTAGGTTACCGAAAGTTAGGTCACTCAAAGTTAGGTTTCCGAAAGTTAGGTTTCCGTAAGTTAGGTTACCGAAAGTTAGGTTTCCGAAAGTTAGGTCGCCGAAAGTTAGGTCACTCAAAGTTAGGCGAAAGTTAGGTTTCCGTAAGTTAGGTTTTCAAAAGTTAGGTCGCCGAAAGTTAGGTTTCCGCAAGTTAGGTTTCCGAAAGTTAGGTTACCGAAAGTTAGGTTTCCGAAGTTAGGTCGCCGAAAGTTAGGTTTCCAAAAGTTAGGTCGCCGAAAGTTAGGTTTCCGTAAGTTAGGTCGCCGAAAGTTAGGTTTCCGTAAGTTAGCTTTCCGAAAGTTAGGTTTCCGTAAGTTAGGTCGCCGAAAGTTAGGTTTCCGTAAGTTAGGTTTCCGTAAGTTAGGTTTCGCAAAGTTAGGTTTCCGTAAGTTAGCTTTCCGAAAGTTAGGTTTCCGTAAGTTAGGTCGCCGAAAGTTAGGTTTTCGAGTTAGGTTAGGTTAGGTTTCTGAAAGTTAGGTTAGGTTAGGTTTCTGAAAGTTAGGTTAGTTATTAAATAATTCGCAATAATACTGTATAGAAAATATTACAAGAATTTTTCACGTACCTATTCGTTTTACAAGGTCTTTCTCTAAGGTAATGTTTATCGTTGGTTATATATTCATATATATATATACATATACTGTTCCCGTAGGTTCGAAATGGTGCGTGTATCGTTAGGTGTAGAACATTTTAACGTTGGTTAGGTTCTATCTCAATAGAGACAATTTTCCATAGACTATTACTCTATAGACTTTTGACAGTTCGACTTGTCATTCACTCTATACACCACTAGGTGTCGCTAGTGACACTTCATAAACAGTGTTATTGGTAAAATAAAAGACGAGCATTTTCATCGTTTAATATACAAGAAAAATGTATACAGCCTTTTAAATTTAATATTTAACAATAAAAAATATACACACGTATTTCTTTATTTAGTAATATTGTAGAATTATTGTCGAAATATTTTTCTTGATCGTTGTAGTTTCAGTCTTCAGATAGCAGCTTCCACACAGGAGTTAAAAAAATGTTAGTAAACAATTGTTAGTCAACATTTTATGGCAAAAAAAAACATTTCAAACAAGAGATTTTAAATATATTTTTGTAACACTTGCTAACAATTCCAAGAAACATATAACAATTTGTAACTTTTGTTAGAAAACAGCCACTTTTTCAAAATGTAAACCAAACTAATCCAAAGTAGTGGTTATAAAATGCTAGGAAATTTTCTACCACATGATTCATCAGTGTCAGCTTAGAAAATATCTAACAATAATTAATTAACATATTACTGAATGTTACAAAAAGTTTTCGTGTTAAAAATTGCTGTGTAGAAGCACCAATTGAAATATCTGCAATTTAATATTCATAATAATAATAAATTACTTACACATGACTTACAAAAAGTGCTTGTATGTATAAGTCTAATTTTCAAAGTGTTGTTTTATTTATTACAGTATGTATTCACAATATCACATCCTTCTTTTCTATTGTCAACTAAATAATATCAATGATACATTCATCTCTCCTTTATTATTAGCAGATTATACTAATTTTGTTAAAGTGTTCAATAGTTTATATAAGAAATAAATTTATACAATTGTACTCAAAATATGTTACATGGTTAGTATTTAATTCAATCTATCGAAAAAAAAAAGCTGGTTCATTGCGGAGTGTGATTATTTATATAATATATACATACTCTTATGATTAAAGACATGCCAAATAATATTTGGCATGTCTTTAATCATAAGAGTATGTTGAATAGAGCCAAAAATGGACGCAATCTCGGAGAAATACCAACTTGGGTATTTCTCCGAGATTGCGAGATTACTTATACACTTATATAATTGACAAGGCCATAAATAGTATCAGTATACAAGCATATAAAAACCTCTTTGGGACTATTAAAGTACTTCACATTTTTGCATTACATTGCTTATAATATTACATTGTTTAATAACAATATCATGATGTGTATCTTTTTTTTGAAGTGCATTGTAAGTTGTAACTATAATATTATTATTTTAATTTTTTCATTATTATAAACATGTAACTTATTTATTTATTTAGGTACAGAAACAGAAAACCAATTATAAAAAATTACATCTATGTGATAAAAATTAAAAATATCATTTTTAATTTGTTGTTAGATTATCTCTGTACACAACATTCAAATAAAAACATATAACAATATAAATAAACTTAACCAAAAAGTAAATATTACTGTATGAGTATGTGCATTTGAAATTAGATAAAAACAAAAACAAAAAGGAAATAATATTTACATTTCATGTAAAAAAAATATTTAGGAAATATAATATATTTTTTTCAAATATCTTCCATGTGCAGACAGCGACTAGTTACAATTTTATTATGTGTATAGAAGATGTCTGAATGATATTTGCTTTTAAGTATCTTTGGCATTGTTGCCATAGAGTGGAAATATTGATAAAAAGTATTGTCAGAATTATTATTATTAAAGTGAATTTTAATTGTACAATGATTAGTATACAAATATATGTTTTAAATGTTAGAAATCTATTCACTCAGTCACATAATATAACATTTTTTCTGATAATTTAAATTTATTTAAAAAGAAAGTGTATTTAAATATTTAGATTAGCTTTTTTTTCTTCTTTTGTTTAATGTACAACTGAAATGGCTCCTTATATACTCTTAACTATAAAATTTTAATGGAATAATTCTATAAAAAGCTGTGCATACTTTTAAATTAAATTTATATAAAAAATAGGTAAAATTATAATGTTAAATAAATGTTTTTATGTAAATTTAGTAAGTAAGCCTTTATAATAAATAAATAAATAAATAAATAAATAAATATGGTAATAAGAGCATTGCAGTATAACATTTCATATTAGTTATATACTTTAATCGTTTGTGTGGATTTGGCCTGTCTGGTCCATCCTGGGGATCACCTGCTTGCTGGTCTGTTAACATACTCTGGTGATTGCAGCCAATGCATTAATCCCAAATTTACATTCCTGAAAAGTAAACAAAAAATATCTTTTTAAGATTAAGAATTCTATTTTTTAAGATATTCTTGCTTGCCTTATATTTGAGTACTTAGGATTTTTGCCTATTATTCATATATAATTAATAATAATTAACAGTACACACAATATACCAACATAATGTATTATGTATATTAAATTATAAGAAAAAGTTAATAATTTAAAATGTAAGTAATGTTTTTAATGTATAACAAAAAATTTATTATAATATACATTATGTGCATACTGCATAGGAAAATATAAAATAAAATAGGTATAGGAAAATGAAAAGCTATTCAAATTTATTTAACGATGATTACTTTTTATCATTGTACCTTGGGAGTGAGGCTCTGGGTGAATATCTGTAGTTACTCACTGCAGAAGATTAGCAAATTACATAATTAATATCTGCAAGTTGCTGTCACGAACATACTGCAATAAAACATATTTGATTTTAATAAATAATAATATTTGTATATTATGATTTTATACACGAATTAACAAATTTTGTCAACTGTAAACAAAGTTCCATCGTCAAAATAAGTTTGGCTCACCGCTCAATTGTACAATTAACAATATTATGACATCGAGTTGAGACTTCATATTTATTTCACTTAAAGATCTCTCTATTAGAAGACTACATATAAAGTTTGAGGCCGCGGAAACCAAAAGTTTTGTCACAAAATTTTTTTTCAAGTTTGAACTTTTATGTAATTTTACCACATTTATACATGCACATATCAATGTTTTTCACAAAGTTCGTTACATTATTCTATTCTCTGAGTTATTTTCAATCATTATTGTAGTTAAATACATAATTTAATAGTTAAAATCTTGATTTATTCGTATGTATTAACAAATATAGGCACAAGTTTAGTATATGAGACGCGGCCCCTGGCAGAGTGGGTGGTATTTTTGGATAGGGTAAGTGACAGGGACCATGTGGGTTGCTCCTGGTACTTCTCTGATAGCAGAGTAGACCTTGGAGCAACCCCATGGTTGTGGTGGTCTGCTTCGGCAGACCTGCCGTCGGGGCGTCGTAGTAGAATGCGTAAGCAATCCTGCGACGCCCCATTAAGACGGGAGAAGGTTTTGTTGGGTTTTAGTGGGTAGTACTGGCTGTATTACGCCGGTGAGTCCCACACGTCGTGTGTAAATGCATTTCCCAACGTTAAGTAAAAAAAAAAGGTGACAGGGAGCCCAAATATATAAAAATTTTTTTAAGGAAACGTAGGAGTAAAAAGTTAGTGAGACTTAAAGTTACAACATTTCCATACATTTCGTTACCAACTGGCAGAGTGGGTGGTATTTTTGGATAGGGGAGGTGACAGAGAGTCAAAATATATAAAAAATATTTTTAGGAAACGTAAACGAGTAAAAAGTTATTGAGAGTTAAAGTTACAACATATCTAATACATTTCCATACATTTCTTTACCTATGTGATTACAAAAGATAAACATACCTTTAACGAATAGTAAATTCTTCCTTTTTTTATGTACAATATATATTTCCACCACAATTAGGATTAAGGCTTTATTGTATTTAATTTTTTAATAATTTCACAACAGTACCTATTGTAAACAAAATGATTTTACATTTTGACAACTGTCAATTTCTGTTTTACATTACCGCCTAAATGACAACAGATTATATTAATACAATTTATAAAACGTGAGTAGACTATTTTTAAAATCTAAGTGTATTATTTACTTTTGGTTTTTATTTTGCGAAATCGTGGTTAGTTTAAAACATAGGTTATTTATTTATTATATTCTTCATATCTTGGTTAGGTTATGTTAGAACAGTTACCACAACGCACGAACCGAGCGAGCGAAGCAAGAGTGCCGCAGCAGCGGCCGGCGAGTGCCATTAAGGGGTTATTATATGACTAGAAAACTAGAAAATTCGAATTTCACGCAAAGTATAATTAAAAACACGACAAAACATAATATGATTTTCATTTTTAAAATTCATAAAAAAAACTATGCATTTCCTATTTTTATTTCAAACCCAGAACGCTTGCTATTATAAGTGCTTTATGTTCATTTAAAATTTGGTGATAGATCTGACTCATCATCTGGAGATAATTTTGACAATTGAAAGTGACATTTTGATATTTCCAAGTGTGTAAATGGCAGTAATGTCTAAATAATGTATGAAAATGTTGTAACTTTAAGTCTCAATAACTTTTGACTCTTTTGTTTCCTCAAAATAATGTTTATATATTTGGACTTTCTATCACCTCTCCTATCCAAAAATACCACCCACTCCTCCAGGGGCCGCGTCCCATATACTATACTGCAGCTCAAATATAAACTGGTGCGTGGTAAGTATATTCAATATTGGTTATGTTAAATCACTGTTGTTTTTATAATTTATATGTAGCAAATAGCAATATCATTATACTCTATGGTGATATGTCAATGTCAGAATTAGCTAAATATGAAAAGCGCGCCTTTGAAACGTCAGTTTAAACTTTTAGTGTCAGTTGCAATTGTTTTTACCCGCCAATTTGCAGCGCTGTCTACGGTACTAAGACTAACTAACATATAAGCTTAGAGTATACATAGGCTATATACTCTAAGCATATAAGTAGTAAGTAGAGAGTAACACAGACATCATTTGAATTCAATTCTTTGTTATTTGGCTTTTAGATTACTTCGCCAATTTCCTGTAAATTCGAGAAGTCACGGTGTAGATAAGGTATCGATCGGTTAAATAAAAAAATATATAAAAATAAAAACCCGACTGCATAAAAACTAAATAAAAAGATGAAAACAAGTTCACGAAGGAATATAGTATTATGAAGTCGGAGACATACATACGAGTGTACATCTCGCGGCAAGGATGAAACGTCATCTTTTTAGTTAGCTTTTATGCAGTCGGGTTTTTTATTTTTAAACAATGAAAATCTAACAGCCCCCATATTTATTTATTTTTTATTTCACCCATCTAAGAACACTTGGACTAATGAGACGAATCCAACAATACCCTAATTAAAGAAATCTATCGAGTAGTTTGGAAGAGATGAGGGAATAGGCGCGATAAACATAATCCTTTCCAATCATAATCCAATCACGTACTTAGGCGCTTGTACTATTTTTCGGCTGAACTAAGTACAAAATCTACCTAGAAATTGCCTAAGTATTATTCAAAATTATTTTTAATGTCTTTATGGTCCGGGAGTCAGGCACAAATTTGGTCGATTATTTCCTCTGCTTCTCAAGCGATAATTAGTGGAATGGCTCAGAGAGTTGTATCACAAAGCTTCGTGAACGTCAGCTGCGGCTCCGTGGGTGGAATGAGCGGCGGTAGCCTCCCACGCACGAAAAAAAATAAAATAAATTCAATAATTTCCTCTTACCTGAAAATTTGTAAAAATATTGGTAACCCAATATCTCGACGAAAGAAAACAAGCTGACTATAACATGGTGGAATATACATCAGCTGGTCGCTCGAACACGAAAAAAAATTAAACTTACAATGATTTCCTCTCAACTGAAAATTTATCTGAAGGTAGCTTATATGCAAATATGGATAAATATATAAATCAGCTGGCTGTGTCTCGGTGGAAAGACCGTCAGCTGATACTTTGAAAGTCATAACGCGGGAGTTAGGCGAGAGCATCTATATGCATCAGCTGACGAGGTTTCCCTCGACTTATCGTCAGCTGACTTTTTTATTAATTACAGCAGTGTATTAAAAATCAGCTAACAAATTTTCATACGAGAGGAAATGGCTTCTTTTAAATTATTCGTCATTACGCTTCATAAAAGGCTCCATTTTCCGAGCAATAAATAAATTTAAATTGTTGATTATATAAAATAAAAATCGATGTATGTATATATGTTTCCTATGGACTCCAAAACAGCTGGAGCGATTTTGATGAATTTTTCAGGTGATCTTCAGATTAGCCCAGCGGGTTATCCTGTGAATTTTGTTAGCGATCGGAAGTTTGGACGCGGGTAAAGCCGCGGGTAGGTACTGCCAGTATTATATACATATTTGGGGAAGACTACGACTTTGATAAAGATACCTGAAATAAGATGAAGATGAATAATACAAATGTATGATACTTTAGCAATTGCAAGATTGTAACACTAAGTGTTGACTGTCGATAATATACAGATGTGGAGATGTCATTGAGGGACGGTAATTTAATAATTAAGTATGCATATTACAGTTACATATAGATACATTTTTGTTAATTTATTAGTTATACAATATGTATTTTAACTGTTATTATTAGTTTAACTATTTGTCTATACTAATATTATAAAGAGGTAAAGTTTGTGATCTTGTGAGTTTGTGGGTTTGTGTTTGTGAGTTTGTGACGTTCTAGGGGGTAATCTCTGGATCTACTGAACCGATTTTCAAAATTCTTTTACCACTAGAAAGCCACGTTCTTTCTGAGTGTCATAGGCTATATATTAACCCGAAAAATGAAAAGGCTTTTTCGTGGTAGTCGGATTTGCAAAGTAAGTCAGAGAAAAAACGGTCGAACGAAAACGTTTCTTACGAACGCTGCCTTAACTATGAGAGATATATGATTATGTTCTAGAGAAAAGTTGTAGAGCTTAATAATGCCTACAAAAAAGTCAGCGACATCATATGTCTAACTTTTATATTTAAGTCATAAAAGTAGTTTTTTATATTAAAAAAACAATTTAAATCGGTAGGTCATGTTTATTGGTCATATTATCAACATTTATGAATTCTTATCAAAATAAGCAAATTAATCGTCTAAAATGTTTAAAATAAAAGACTTTTCCCTTTTACTGCATATAATTTGGACAAATGGTTAAAGATATAATACAACATATTCGTAGGTATGGACGAACTCGAGCGAGCTGTTTGTCTGTTTTTCTGTTTGTACGGGCTAATCTCCGGATCTATTGGACATATTTAAATAAAATTTAGCATGGTGGTACCTTATATCCCCGGGTATATACATATTAGATACTTTTCATCCCGGAAAATTAAAGAGTTCCCGTGGGATAGTTAAAAACTATAACAACTTATACAGCTTAGTACACAAAAACTACTGATTGGATTTTGATGAAACTTTACAATAATATGGTTCATACATGACAAAAACAAATCAGCTACTTTTGATCCCGGAAAATTAAAGAGTTTCCATGGGATAGTTAATAAACTTACGCACCTAATTTAGTAAAATTTGGCATGCTGATACTTTATATTGCCGGTCAAACAACAGGTTACTTTTCATCCCGGGAAAATGAACGGTTCCCGTGGGATAGATCTGTTTGTGCTTTTCTAGAGGTGAACCCGAGCGAAGCGAGGGTGAGCCGCTAGTTAAATATAAATAGCTTAAGCTTTAAGCTATGTAAGCTTCGGCACATACTAAGAATTCAAGCATGGAAAACGAATTAAACATGGAACAATTAAAGGATGATGTTGTTTTGATAATGTATGTCCACTCCTCTGGTAGTCTGTTACCTACTCTGACTTATTTTGTTTAAACAATTGTAAGATATATTTTTAAAATTGATTATATTTATGATGTTTGTATGACTATTATTTTAATTTATTGGTTCAAAGAGATCATTCATAAATAATACTGAAAAAAGATTTAATTATATTTTATAAATTTTTTCTTAATCACAACAGCATCTAAATTTTTATTTATAATAATTTTATATCATGCAGAGCAAAGAACTTTTTGAGCGTGGAGTGTGATAAAAGAGTACATTTTTGAATTAAACTATTTTATTGAATTATATTATGTATATCACATCACATTAGAGATATTTGGTGGGCCAATTATTGCTTGTTGGCAGCCTCGTGCAACTTCTTCTGCATCTGCTCGGCCTGCTTCACGAAGTCGTCGTACGCCTGCTTGATCTGTGGCGCCAGCTTCTGGTTTGTCTCCTCAATGTTGGCCGCTACTTCCTTAGCCAATTTCTGAGTTTGCTGAAAAAGAAAGGTAAACATTTTATCATCGTGGTCTCAATTATTTATTATAAAACATTGCTATTATTATACTTATATTTAAGAAGATCTAACGAAATGTACTTAGACAAAAGGAAGATTCTTTTTCCTTAACTTACTACTTTAAAGTTTTATATATAAAACTAGCGACTTACGCGTTTAATTTTTTTCAAGCGGAACCCTAATTATTTTTCTAAAATCAGAGTAGGCCTACGTTACTCCTTATAACATCAGCTATCTGTCAATGACATTCCCATCAAAATCAATCCAGCCGTTTCGGATATTAGCCGGAAAAGACAAACAGACAAACAAAAAAAATTAATTTTGTTTTTTTTTCTTATAAGTACCGTATATATTTTCATATGCATTTACTAAAAAGCTGTTAATTTTTCATTACAAACAGATATTCCAACTTTTATATATCTGTACGTATGTATAAAGAATATAACAGTGTCCTTACGTCAACGGCGCTCGTGACGGCGGTTTGCAGCTTCTCGCGCATCTGAGTGACCTGCTGCTCCACCTCGGGGTGCGACTTGCGCAGGTCCTCAGCGGTCTGCTGCAGCTTGGTGTGCGCCTGCTCCAGCGCCTCCTTGGCCTTGCCGTTGGCGTCGCTCATCTGCAGATACATTCATGTTGGGACATTAGCACACAACACCATCTAGTTCCATGGTAAGCTACGAGGCTTGTTTTATGGATACCAGATAGGTGATACGCTACACATATATAACTTTAACTAGGTACATACATATTACAATTATATATCGGAGTCACAGTAATTATTAAAAATATTATACGAATGAACTTTCATATATAATTACAAAAAGTTAACTCAGAATTACATAATGTATAATCGATTGGATCGAGCTCTAATTGCAAACTTTTACTATCAGATATTTCGACGGTGACCCCGGGGGCATTTCGTTTAAGATATTTTTTTTTTATTTATTGATAAAATCTCGAGAAAAGTCGATAGGTATATAGAATAAAGACAAGGTTAAATGAAGAACACTCACCGCGTTCTGCAAAGTGGTAGACAGACTGGAGAGCTGCTGCAGCAAGGAGTCTGAACCTTCCTTAAAGGCTTTGCTGAGATCCTGCGAGCTCTTGGAGTTGCTGAGCGCATTGAACTGCTCAGTCATTGTCTTCTGGAACTCGATCGCATGCTTCTCCAGCTCTTGCAGGGGTGAGGATGCGGGTGCTTCGCGACGAACTAATCTTGCTGACGCCTGAAATATGTGATCATTAAATTAACTAACTAACTAACTAACTAATGAACCATAAAAGATTTACAGGATTAAATTTTTTTAAAGGATTTAAATTAATATTATAATTAAGAAAAAACTTACCAAGGCCAAGCAAGCGAAGAACAGGACGGCGAATTTGGCCATTTTAAAATTGGTCGTGCAATGAGATGTCGTAAACTGTAGAGCACTGGACAGTGTGCCAGGTCCGGGAGCGCGGCGAGTATATAAGGCGTGCGGCGAGGGACGCGACGGCGCGGGGGCGCTGATAGTGCGACTCCGAGAGAAATTTTCCTGCACACGGTAAACACGGCCGCCCTGTGCCCTGTTTACAAAGTGCAACTACGATCGTTAGGTAATATACACTAACTATCTAATGACCTATCATTTGCCAAGATAAAGACGACCCTGGCCCTGCATCCTCGTTGAGATCAATGCGACGGTCAACAGATCATTTTTTAGTGATGAGAATGGTTGATTAGTAGATATACTTCGATAGATCAGAAACTATAAACAATCATATTATCGTAAATATTTAAAATATATAATATAAAACAAAAATTGGCATCGACAGGAAAACAGACACACAAACAGACTTTCTGAAAATTTGCAGAACTGAAAATAAAGCCAATAACAAATCTCAGCCTATGCTTTTACTCAGTTAATATACAAGACTCAGTTGCTTAACATTGCAATATTTTTATATTAGCTATACCATACCATTGATATTGGTAGATTCCCCGTACAAACTTTCATCCCATTTTCACCCCCTTAAGGGATGATTTCCGAGATAACAACTATCCTACATATGTTCTTCCCGGGGTCTCAAACTATCTTCTAACCAAACTTCATCTAAATAGGTTCAGTAGATCCAGAGATTACCCTCTACAACGTCGCAAACTCACAAACTTAACCTCTTTATAATATTAGTATAGACTAGTGACTTACCCTCGCCTTGCTCGCGTGCGCCCCTACGTAGGTACGTTTTAAATAGATATGAACAGTTATTGCGAGTGTACCTTAGGAGAAAGACTTATGCTATAATTGCAGATTTTTCTGTAGGCCTACTATTTTTTTGTACATTATTTTGATGTATCTCATAAGGTTTTGCCAGCGTTAGACATGGAATATGAGGACGACTCGATAGAACCAGTTATTGTGTTTTCCCGTGGTTATGAAAGTTTTTCCCGTAATAATAGGTATCCTAAATGTTGACCCGAGTAATAAGTTATCACTACACAAAAGTTTGTTAAAATCGGATCAGTTCTATTATATTTGCGTGAAACGCGCACATCGATTTTGCTAAGTTACTGTTTATCATATGTATGTATAGATAAAAGATAAATATAAAATTAATAATGCTGCGAAAAATGTTATTTCTGAAAATATTGCGTACTTATTTTTCTGTTGTTATTTGAACACTAATTCTCAGTAATAAAGAATCAGAAGATTTGCAAATAATTATGTATAAAATTATTGATTTGTTTTGGGTTCTTGAACTATGTGAGATAACAGGGTCGTTGATGAATGTCAAGGTTTCTTGGTATGTATAGAAATTATTTTGATTTATACAAAGTGTTCTTTCGCATTTGACGGCACTGTCACGTGCACCTCTCATGTGTACTTATACATATATACATAAAATTGTAACCTTATTATGAAACCATAATTATTGTATTTTTTAGTTCTTTATATAGGGAAAAAAGGTGTATCCTACTTACAATCATGTCAAGTAATACTAGCAGTTAAAAAAATGAATTTTATGAGGCCTAGAAGGTGACAGGGAGCAGTCTGCCGAGTGCCGACAGCTGCCCCGACACGCACGTGTCCGGTGTCACACGGCATGAACCAGTTACGGAGTCTTCAGCGCGCAGTGGGAAGGTTCACGGGAGCTATCTAAAGGCAACGCACGTAGCGAAGATTTGTCTCGACCATGTATTCCTTGCATTGTATTTGGCGCTTTGAAGAGGGAATACAATTTATAAAGAAAATGCACTTTAATGCAAGTCAACAGAATAATTTTGGTAGTAGGCATTGCCGGCTCTAGCGCCGTCCCTGGGCATATTACAAAATGCCGCCCTATTATCGAAATTTTGAATAAAATGTTGTAAGCCTAATTTTTTTTAATTATATATTTTTTTTAAATGCACAGAAACGATTTATAAATGATATAAATTTTTCTCCTTCTTTTTTTTTTTCATTTTTTGGAAAAATAAAAAAAGCATTTTCGATAACGCGAAGAATATTTTTTCCACCCTCCGAATTTTGTCGCCCCTAAAATTTTGCCGCTCTGGGCACTAGCCCCGAGTGCCCCAAGTGTAAATCTAGCGCTGGTAGTAGGTGATATCTTTAAATGTATTATTGGCTGCTTAAATTCTAGTAAGAGGAAAAAAGTGGAAAAACTGTTATATCATTACGAGCTAAATGAAAATACTGACATTAACTTTGTGATTTAGTAAACTGCATTTCAATATAAAGGGTTACTAAATACATCTGAGTTAGGTCCCTACGAGCGAGGCGGCTCTAGTATTATAGAGTTGATGATAAAAGTGTGCTTAATTTAGATAAATAAACTTAGAAATGAATAAAATTAGTTTTTGTTGGATTATATTGTTTTAAATTTATATATTTTTTTGTATACCAACTTACTGACTACAATTTATAAGCACATATGTATGCGTACAATGTACATGTCACACGAATATAATACAAAGGCGTGCGCATTCGATCTGACCGCTCAACGCCAGTACATAATCCATTTATTTTTGATAGACTAACCTAACTACAATAAAACAAACAATTAAGACGCAAAGATACTATTATCAGCTAACATTGGATTGCAAAGGTTACTTACTGCGAATAACAATTTTATACAATAATAAGTGATGGTCGCGGTCCGTGGCTGCAACATCTGTATCTGTTACAACGTAGGAGATAACGATATGTTACTTTATCACTTAATTTAAATGCAAACGCTTAAAAATTAATCAGTTATTTAACATAATATGTGTGAATATCTCTGTGTGTTTGTCTTACGAATATTTTCTCGGAAAATAATTAGTATAATCTATACATCTATACATATAATAAAATACACTTTATTATGGATGCAGAGGTCGAATCTATACTTTTTAGAATTTTTGTCTGTCTGTCTCTCTGTTACCGCATCACAGAAAAACCACTGGAGGGATTTTGCTGAAATTTGGTATAGTGATAGCGGGTTATATACGGATACTTTTTACCGCGGGAAAATGTCTCATTTCTGAGAAAAAATACAAAAACTGTAATGTAAGAGTATACTAATATGTAAAACCTAAGAATTTGGTTTTTAGCCATCTAATCGCGGGCGGAGCCGCGGGCTATGCTAGTAGGTATGATAAAATTGTAACTGAGCCGAATCTGTACATTAAATATTTTTTGGGAAATCTTATTGAAATAGACATTATTATCGATACAGATGCCGAATCTATAGTTTTTAGAATTTTTGTCTGTCTATCTGTCTGTCTGTCTGTCTGTTACCGCATCACGGAAAAACCACTGGAGGGATTTTGATGAAATTAGGTATGATGTTAGCTGGTTATCCGGGTCATTTATTCGATATATTATTTGGATTATTATTGGTTACTGGTTTTTTTTATATCGAGATTCATATCTAAATAATTACTTAAATTCAATTAACACTTTCTTAAATTTAAGGGAATATATGACATTTTAAGTGAATTAAATTATTTAATAAAGTTTCAGCAACACAAATTAAAGTAATATTTATTTATATAAATTATTAAAAATGTTTAAATTTTACAAATATTGTTAGGTACAAATGTGAACCTGTATCACTTTTTATCCAAATTATTATACAATTTTGTGATTAGGCACCGTGTGTAATAACTACGGGTATATGTAATATCTTAGCCTCTCCCCGGGAGAGTCTCCCGTGACAATGCTCGGTGCATTCGAATTATTGAGAAGAGAAACTAAAAATAAAATCACGTGAAAATCCGAAAAGATAGTTTCATTTATAATTACTTAGATTGTTAGTAACAGGTATATTATTTTAAATTTATATTTTATAGCTATTATTTCGATTTTTATAACAATTATGGATATAAGTGCAAAAGGACTCTCTAGATATTATAGCCTATATAGTAGGTATATAGCCTATAGGTAGTGTCGATAGAAAGGTCACAAATCACGATGCACACCGTCTATGAACAGTCAGCGAGTCAATAAGATAATAATAAATAATTAAGAGCGCACAAACAATCGTTACTGTAAATAAGGAACTATTTTGTTGTGGTCAACAATAATTAATATATAGGGCAAAGCGGATTTCTAAAGGAGTTTTATCAAAAGGTGTTTACATATCTGCTCTGAAATATAGTAACTAAAATCGATGTATAAATAATATTAGAATTACGATGTTGGTAATAGGCATTTCTGCAGTCAGATTTGATAAAATTATTATATAAAACATGGTAATGATTTCTTACAATACGTGTGTCGAATACTTCAATACAGCGGCAGGTGTCGCTCGGCAGGAGCGCGGAGACGGACGGTACTGATTCAGCGCCGCTCCAGCTTCCTTATTACCCACCACGCGCTGCGACCGCGCCCACAGGGCTGACGCGGGGACAAATTTATTTCATACATTGGCTTCTAGCACAAACAAAAGTGTGTTTTTTTTCACCAGATAATTTAAAAAAGTCAATTTTAAATGACTTAAATCGTGTAGTAGGTATGCGTTTAAATGTTTCTCATATCATTTTTCACCGATATTTCTCCATGAGCGGAACATGTAGATAGTCGGTAGATAAGTATTTGATGTACTTATTTATATTTAGATGTTATTCAACCCATCTAAGGTTCTGGTATAATCAAGATACGCGGTAGCGTGCCTAGCCAAGTTCAAACCAAAAGAACTGGCGACGCAGGTCAATGTGTATATCATTTGGGGCCACTTTTCACCTCGTAATAACTTAAAATCAATTTAACGTAAACTCATGAAATTTAGTTCATTTATTAAATCACCTTAGATTAACTAGAATTCTCAATTTCATAAATACACCTCAGACGGTTATTGAGATATTAACGTTTAAAAATCTGCATTTTTATCACTTATACTGACACATAGTAGTAAAACCTAACAAACTTGCAGATGGCCTAGAAAGTTGAAATTTGGTGTCCAGATGGGTAATCGTGTGCATACAAAGGGAAAAATCCGAACAAAAAACAAAACAGTTTTTTTTATTTGAAAAAAATATCTTTTTATTAACACCCTGCGCCTTCCAAAACATAATAGCATTTGCTTAATACCTATTACCTTTGAAATATAATAGCAATAGTAATCATTATAGATTAAATAACATTTTCCTATTCCGCCTTATCCACTAACGAATAGTCACAAAATTTTGAAAAGAAAAGATTGAATTTACATGTCACTTTGGAATTATGAATAATAATAATAGTTTCTCTACAAAAAGTTCTTAATATTTAGCGACTAGAGACTTGTAGTGTAATGGTAAGAATATTCGTAAGTATTTTGAATTATTTATTCGAACAGTGAATTGTTACGATCTCCAAAATAGAGTCCATCATTAAATATTTTATTGGCGGCCTTAATGAAACTATGAATTAAATTTATTTAAACATTGCATATTTTTTTACTTTTAATACTATTTACAACATGAATAAAGAATTCATTATCGATAGTACCCACGTTTCTTAAGAAACGTAAATATA
The DNA here is from genome assembly GCA_951806755.1 of Brenthis hecate. Taxonomy (NCBI): domain Eukaryota; kingdom Metazoa; phylum Arthropoda; class Insecta; order Lepidoptera; family Nymphalidae; genus Brenthis; species Brenthis hecate. The sequence goes on from OX638249.1 coordinate 22,707, forward strand.
CCTTATTTACATACATATCGCACACCGAGATAAAGAGTAGTTCAACTCAAAATATCTCTTTTTTCATGAACAGAAAAAAACGTTTTACTCTTTTTATATTTGATATATTAAAAATATTTTAATATGTGTTCTTGTATATAATTTTACGAAGATTTTTTGATCAATGGTTTGTCATCAAATAGCAGTGTCATTTGTAACCAAGTCAATATCAAACACTTGAAGATATTTATTTGGAACACCAACTAACCAACTATATATTAAACAACAACAATTTCAAAAATCGTTTTATTTTTTCGTGTTAAATTAGTAATCATGACAAAATCATATGGAGTGTATGCAGATTATTATTACGCAGATTCTTATTATAGTAATAACTCGAATTTGGATTATTTGGAATTTGGATTTTGGCTACTCTTATCTTAATTATTAGTTCGTTAGGGGCAAAGCCGGATCTGATTAGACTCATTTCACCAAGAGTAGGTACTTACTAGTTATCTATTGTTTATTTACTAAATTAACACGAGTGGGTCGAGTCCAAACTCCAAATACATTTAGAAATATATTGTGATTTGTGACCAAAGGTTTGAAAATAACTTACAAGATTTTTTTTTAAGGATAAGGCTCTATCACAGATCATAATATTATACTAGGCTCTAATAAACAATTGTATTTATAATTTTTATAAATATGATTTGGAATTTAAAATTACATTTACCTGTAAACAATCATTTTGCTATTTCATTTCATTATGAAAAGTTGTTATAACAGATTACGGTAAATATATAGATATTATGTTAATGTGTACACAAATACCCGTAAAAAATATCTAGCTAATACATTGTAAACAAACATCTAGCTCCAAAAAACTAAAGTTTAGTATTTTTGCTTAAATATCGATACAGATATAATTTTCACGAACAAGCTATTAAATATAACAGTCCAGGCAAAAAATCTTGTAATTGACAACCCTGTAAGAGTTTGCAGCCGCGCCTAATCTGACAACTGTACACGTACTAAATACTGGCATCAGACATGCCATCATACTTATTTGTATAGGCTATTGTGCTCGCTACTGGATAAAGCACATCATTTTACGGTCAGTGAAGGACTGCATCGACAGTGCGACACTGTGTTGTAGGTCCAGTTGAAGGTTAATTATATCTTGATGATTCATCATCCAGGTAGCGTTCTTTAAGTTAACTCATCCTCGCTCAATAAAGTCGGGTTATCAGTAGCGAGCAACGCAAATCACTTGCTAGACCAAAAGTTTTATTCTCTACTACTCCAATCGTCTATTTATTCTGTCACTGTCAGGGATTTTAATAAATAATCCCTAACTACTCGTCGAGATCCATTAAGTGAGCCTAGCCACGATATAATATGTTACCATATTCGTAAGTGGCAGAATCGGACTATAATAGAGTCAGATTCAAGTTCCCAAGTCATACGCATATGTAACATGGAAGATATCATGACAGTTTTTTGTTCAAAAACTGCGAGCTTTAAAGCACCCCACAGCTTTCAATCAAATTTATGACAGCTATCCTTCCGTCGGGATGGAATTTACCTGTTCCCACAAAATGTAGCCTATTTAATAAGAAAGGAGCAATTAATATCTTTGCACGTCACGTTACGCACAATACGTGCGCTGTCAGGATAAACAACCTAATTGAAATTATATGTAGGTATTTTTATGGCGATGGTTAAAACGTACAAAGTGCACATTTTGATTCAGAGACTATACAGGAGCGGTCTCTTTGTTGTGCTACTGCTACTGTGTATTGTCGCGTGGTCGCGCGGCGCCCGCTGGAGCGTTGAAAGCGCTATAATATAACGTATTAAGTATTATTTACAATAATTTACAATGAACGATCGTTGAGACCTTGGTGATTTGAACAACAAACTTACTTTACTATACTCCATGGGTTTAGGTAGTTGACTAATAGTCCAGTCAAATAAGGTCTGAAATCAAAATTTGAACCTCACCTTTGCATTTTTGATATAATGTAGTTTTAATGATACAAAAACAATGTATAAAAGTTTTCGTCTCATTAACCCCCGGCAAAGGTTGAAAAAAAGTTTTCTAAAATGTTTTTTCGCAATTACTCGAAAACGGTAAAAATTAGACAAAAAAGTTTTAATAAAAATATGTAGAGCTTAAAATTTTACATAAAAAATGTATCATGACTTGTTTTCCTCCGGTCAAAATTAACCGTGTAAGGGAGGCTTTAAGTTTAAGGGAAAAACGTAAATTTTAAAAAACTGTAGTTATTAGAAATATTAGCGAATTTTAATTTCCTCGATTGAAGGACCTTTCGGAGTCGAAATCTAGGCGAAACAAGCTTATTTCTATTCCTAGTGTTTATTGTGTGTCTATCACTGTTTGTACATAATTTTTTAAATTTTAAAATAAGATATGTATAAAATAAGATTGTTATTTATACAAGAGAGCTGCTTAGATAATAAGTTGGTACGTACTTATGAACAAACTGTGTATTGTGAATATAAAACAAGAATTTGAGATCAGTTCTCTCCTCTACCAGCAACAAAATCGAGCATAATTATTGACTGCTCGCATTATATGCAATTAGCTACAATCAGGAGGAAAATACATACCTACATTTACTGCGAAAATAAAATGCCAACAAGAAAAAACTATGGAAAACCCAAATTGTTAATAATCATGACAGCTCATTGAAGTTGAAGAGAGAATGAATATACCAAGTAACGTAGATTGATATTTGAATACTCTAAACGGAATGGCTTGCATGCTTATAGACAAACCGGATAATATGAAAAGAAAACGTATTATTTCGACCGCATAGGTAAATTAAATTAATAATTGGTATGCTTAGAGAGGCATAATTGGTTTTTGTTATTTAAAGAACTAACCTAAACATTCAGTAATTTATTCATTTATGTCGTATGTAAATGTGTAATTAAAACAATAATATTATAAGAAATGTTCTTGTAATCAGTAATGATTTTTTATTCTGGATAGAAACCTTAAATTAGACCTAAGAATGATATTATAGTTATAGACTTCATGTATATATGTGATACAGTTATTTTTTAAGTACAAAGAATTAATAAGTAATTTAATTTAATTCATTTTAATTTTTAACTATTTTTATAGTCTATAACACTCGCATTATCAAAACGAATCTAAGCTGTATGAGTCATCAAAATCGATCCGCGCGTTTGGTCTCTAGAATGCCATATAGGAACAAACATACACACCTAGGCTGATAAATACGACTAATAAAAATGTTGGCCGTTATAGGACGCCCGGTAGATATGAAACTATTAGAATTCATTTCATTAATAAAATTAAAAACCTGTAACGAAATATGGAGTAAAATAAAGAAAAAATAGAGTTTCAATAATAAAATCAATTTATTTTTCTTATTATTTTAATTACAACAAAAATTACAGAATATATATATTCATAAATAAATTAGGATATACATATTATGTGCATGTTCTCAATGAGACTGTATTACAATGGAGCGTGTATAGATAGTATACGCGCACGCGCACACACGGGAGGCGAGAGCGGTGGCGTCGAACGGCATGATTGATTATAATTAGATGTGCTTAAAGTATTTATGAAAACAAACACACACCAATAACATAACAAATAAATATTAAATTGGGTTGATTTTGATTTTTTTTTTGGTTTTTGTTCTTGAGCATAAGGCATATTGATTGGTGGGAATCGGGATACTATTATAGAATCGATGAGGCAGTGCGACGTTAACTTCTTCGAAGCCATTGTGATGCACCGCACGGCGCGGCGTTGTAAAATAATGAACAACGACACCCAATATGGAGTATAATAATTATTGTTATTTTATTCAGGCGAGACAGCTCGCGACGCGACCACGATATTGTGGTACACGGAGGAGTAAAAAAAAATATATGTGCTCACTACAATTTTTGAAATACCTACATGTTTCTTAGTTCGGCTACAGATTGCTACGTTTACTCTATTGGCAAGATTAACATGTTTTATTTTTATAGGAAAAAAATTGAAAACATTTTGGTTAAATCCATACTTAATACTATAAACGTGAAAATGTGTTCGTTTGTTTGTCTTTCTTTCACGTCGAAATGGATTGACTGATTTTTTGTGTGGCGATAGTTGGGGGCCTGGAGAGTGACTACGCTAGCTAGGGTATATTTTACCGCGGGAAATTATCTCATTTTCACGGAAAAACACGTTATAATTATGCAACCCAAAAAATATTTATGATCAGAATTACTTGAAAGCTTTGTATTAATACTCTTCAATACAATTAAATAAGGAAGGGGGCAAAATAAGGGATAAATTTTAGCGCGAGCGAAGCCACGGATTCTGGTAATAAATAAATAAAAAATTTTCGTTTTAGGTGCCATCCATTAATTATGTGAGCCAATTTTCGCGATTTTACGAGCCCCCCCTCCCTCATTGGTAAGATTTCGTGAGATTTTGCTGGGCCCCCTCCCCTAATCTCACATGAGATTTTTTAAAATGTGGATAAAATAGAATTAATAATAAAACAATGGTCGTAATAAGTTATATAGATATTTTTTTTCAGTGAAAATTAACATTATACAAAAAAAGGTTGTGGCATTTTTTTTTATGAATGATCGTCACATCGCACCGTATATGAAAAAGAAATATTCACTCCAAAATAATTAGTTAACTATTAATAAATATTTATTAATAGTTAAGGATTATTTATTGAATGTTAAGAAATATTTGTCCTTACTTAATAAATAATAAATAAATTAATTGTTTCTAAAAAAATGAATTTATTAATATTAAATAAATTCTTTTATCACTGCATAATTAAACCGCACTGAATATATTAGGCATATATGATTTAGCCATATTTTAGTGGAGAAACATTTTTTACTTAAATAAACCCAGTCCTTTCGCAAGTTTACATTGTTTCTTGCGGAAAAAAATTACGTGATATTAGTCGAAACCACCCCCTCCCCCACGTGAGATTGAGTGAGGTCTTGCTCGACCCCCTTCCTCCCCTAAAAACCTCACGTAATTAATGGATACCCCCTTACTTTATTAATAACACAAATAAAGTACCAGGTCGGTCTACTACAGACTGCACTGAATTTGTTGCGGCCTCGTATCGGATATAGTTTTAAGTGCAAATCCGTTGATTGTTATCGGATCTGCTTTATCATTTATGCACCAACTGCCTGGTAATAACAAAACCACAGGTCGTGATGTAAGTACAAGTCTCATCTTTATATTTTCCTGTCTAGGCGATGCATACAATATAATATATAGATGTAACAAAAGATATGAATTATGATGAGACCCACTGGGTAGCCGGTCCAGTGTGTGGCAGCATCAAAATTGCTGAGCGAGTATGTAAACTACTAATGAGTATGTAAACGTATGGGGTCTAATCACGAACAAAGAAAAATTAGTTCCAAAAAATATCAATAGATGGCGTTACATGCATCACTTTGTTATTAAATTTGTGTTAAATTAATAAAAGATAAAAAAATAGATCCCAAAAAGGTACATTATTATTTTGTTAGATTTATACGAATATTTGCCGATTATTTGAGATGAGATGCAGATTGACTATTTGCGAATCAACGACATCTATTATCTATTCAAGCAAACGAAAATAGCCCGAAGAATAGTCCAAGTTAGCGCTGTCCAAGGGAAGAATTTCGCCTTTTTCTCTCACCAAATGTCGCGGTCTCTATAGCCCTCAGTATATTGTAAAGCTCTATAACATGGATGGTTTTTTTTTTATTTTATTTAAAATTTTATTAAAATGACTAATTGTGCAGTGCCAGGATGCAAAGAAAATGGATATCATTTGTTTCCAAAAGACAAAAACTGAAGAATTTGTGGGCTAAAGCAATAAGACGATAAAAATTGGCGAAATCACAATCTTTATATTTAAGGCTATGTGAACATAATTTTCAAGAAAGTGATTTTAAAACTCTTAAATAGTCTACAGGTAAATATTTTTTTTATTTTTTTGTACTTTTTTACATATTAATTACAGTTTCATACAAACTTTCACCCCCCATTTTACCCCCTTACGGAAATGAATTTCAAGAAATATGGGAACCGGTATTTATTTAATTGTATTGAAGAGCATTAATACCAAGTTTCAAGTAATTCTGATAAATAATTCTTTGCCCATACACATTTTATTACCCCTTTTTACCCCTTTAAGGGATTAATTTCGAAATAATCAAATAAACATATTTCTTATTTTTTTATCCGAAAGCTAAACACCACTTTCTGTGTATTTCACATTAAGAATGACAGAGTTTCGTACAATCTAATCTTCTATTTTACCCACTTAGGTGCTGGATTTCGAAAAATCCTTTCTTATCGGATGTTTGACCAGTGGCAGGGCTTTGTCAAGCCTGAGGAGCCCTACTGGATGGGTGGTACCCATCCAGTAGGGCTACTGGATGGGTGGTACCCATCCAGTAGGGCTCCTTATCTATTTCTCCCGCCAAGCAACAATGATTACATTGTTGTGTTCCGGTTTGAAGGATAAGATAGCCAGCGCAGTTACAGGCAAGACGCATATCATCTTAGTCCTCACAGTGACAACGCACATGCGGTTCTGCATTTTTGTGATATAAAACCTAAGTGCATGAACCGTAGGTGTTATGGGCGACAGGTACCGCTTTCCATCAGGTGGGCGTTTGTAACTGAATACCATAAAAAGTGCCTACCACGTATAAAGAATACATCCTCCAATTTTCAGGTTGTGTGTTAATCCATCAGTCAGTCAGAACCACTGCAGAATGCACCTCTTTTCAATTCTTCCTTCAGCTGGTCTAACTTCCAAGTACAATACATTGCACAGGTAACATGCGAACACAATAGAAGCAAAAAACTAAAAGGTATACAAGAGATATCATAATAAATTGCTTAACTTCAGATTCAATGTAAATAGGCAATACGTGTGGAGCCCTCCTTTCGAGAAATCTTTCCCATTTCTTTGTATGGGATGAGGCATCTGTACTAGACAGATGCCTCATCCTATATAAAGAAATGGTAAGAATATAGTATTATGTAATCTGTGGTTATAGTTAAAGCAATTTACGTAAATTATTTTCCACTATCTTGAATATGATGTTTGTAATATTTAAAAGTCAGAGAGTTTATAAAATGAAAAAACTGGAATAGTATTAGATACAAATAACCAGTTCATAATTCATTATCACTATTAGGAGAAAAATATCCGCCTGATTTTGAAAAATAGCAATGACGTAAATGCGTAGTGGCGCTAGTGTATTAGATAAATCAATCAATTATTATAAAAGTAAAATTGTGAACATTGGTTTCTAAGCACATAAATATAAAAAATAAAGAAAATTCAATAAAGATTTCATTAAAATTCACTTATGTATTGTAAATATAATTAAAAAAATATTCTGAGGCAATTGTTACATAAGTTGAAATCATTTATTATTAATATTATTATAGTTTTATAGCATTTATAAATTAATTCCTTTTCTGTTGCAATAAAACTGTTTAAAGCTACAGTTTAATAAAATTTCAACAGAGCCATAGATAGGGCTATGCGCCTGCTGCTTGAATTGTACTAATCATTCAGAGATGTGAAATGGCCATGTCATGTTAGATACTGATACGGTTGTGCATATTATAGAGTGCTTGTTACTATTATACATCTACAAGAGACTCGCCTTGCTCTCTGGCTTCGCCCATTCGGCAGGCGTAATTCTCACGCCACCCGGGTATGTACATTGTGCAGAGTTCTTAGCGTGCGTGTGGAGCAGTTCACCAACTAGTGGAGGATTGGTTCAAGAACGCATACATACGTTACAAGTCACAAGAAATGTCAAACAAACATTTATTTTTATGTATGTATATATTATGTACCTATTCTGTTTTATATTTCTTGTACTTTTTGTTATCAATCGTGACGCCAGTAGCGGCACCAAGCCGCTGACAGCGGCTTATATGAATATTGGGCATAACTACTTAGTTTTTGTCAAAATATTTATTGTTACTAGCGACAGTAGTTACGTTTAAAGGTTTAGTATAGATTTTTCAGAGATGAAATATTTTCCGGCAGTAAAAAGCATATGTTGACCCGGATAACCAGCTATCATCATGCCAAATTTTATAACGATCCCTCCAGTGGTTATTCCGTGATGCGGTCAGACAGACAGATAGACAAAAATTCTAAAAACTATAGATTCGGACTCTGTATCGATAATAACGTCTATTTCAAGAAGATTTTCCAAAAAATATTTAATGCACCTACAGATTCGAATTAGTTACAATTTTATTATATGTATAGATGTCAAAATACAGTTTTGAAGTCCAAATGTATGCGGCGTTTATTTACAATACTTTTTAATTTAATTACATTTCTTATATTCTCTTCTGCGTACCAACTGCAATAGCCAATAGGTTGGTACATTGCGAAGAAACATTTTTCAAGTTTATCCCGCGGGACATTATTTTTCATTGCGTTAAAAATACATCTCATAATAAAATTCGAGTCACAACTTACAAGCAGAACCATACTGCATATTGTTGTCCCGTTTGCCCAGCGAGGATCTTTACGTACCTACGCACTACACTTTTCGGGATTACAAATACTATTAAAAAAAACATAGTTAAAATCGTTTTTTTCGTTCGGGTGATTTTTATCGGTTTTTAAATTTACTACAAAAAAGCGCCTTACAAAGTACAACGTCCAAATCCCAATGCCTATGCTTGGCCCGACCTGGGACTCGAACCCAGGACCTCCGTGTCTGGGTCTGCATATGGAATTAATAAACAAATATGTATGCTGTTGTGAGCATTTGTATATTTATCTTTATTTATCGGAATAAGTATATATTATCTTTTAGCTTTCAAGTTTCTGAAATGTTTAATGTAATAATATAATTTTATAACTACTATATTTGTACTAGCATTGTCCGCGGCTCCGCCCGCGTTCAGATGCCCAAAAACCAATATCTTATGTTTTACATATTAGTATACTCTTACAATGCAGTTTTTGTATTTTTTCTCAAAAATGAGATATTTTTCCGCGGTAAAAAGTATCCTATATGTTCACCAGGATAACCAGCTATCATCGTTCCAAATTTCATCAAAATCTGTCCAGTGGTTTTCTCGTGACGCATTCCCAGACAGACACACAGACAAAAATTCTAAAAACTATAGATTCGACCTCTGTACCGATAATAATGACTATTTCAATAAAATTTCCCAAAAAAATATTTAATGTACAGATTCCACTTAGATAGAATTTTATTACATGTATAGATGTTGTGCTTATTTAAAACATGATAAGTAGTAGATACATATCTGTTTCAATACTTAGTAGATTACCGATAAGTAAGTAATTCTTATTTCCCTCTCCTGTAACAATTTTAATTATACTTTTTAACCCCTGACGCAAAAAGAGGGGTGTTATAAGTTTGACGTCGATGTCTGTCTGCCTGTGTATGTATGTGTCTGTCTGTGGCGTCGCGTCGTAGCAGTCAAGCGGATGGACCGATTTCGATGCGGTTTTTTTCATTTGAAAGCCAGTTTCCTTGTTTGGTTAATATCAGTCCAGCAGTGTAAGAGTATTAGCTCTTTTCCAAAATGATGTAAGACATTTTGACGTATGATTACTCGATTAAGTGCTTTAAGCGTGCCAGTATAATCGTTAAATGACAATTTGCGTAGGAGTTTTATTTTAATTTTTAATTTATAATTAGAGTTATTTCAACTAAGAATAATAAAATATATGAAATCATATATTTATATACCTACTAGTGCATAGGTACGTACGTGCCTGCATAAATAACTAATTTACTACGAATTTTGGTGAATAAGAAACAGGTAAATAAAACAGGTAAGTTTTTTGCAAATTTATTCAGTTCAATACCTGACTGAAGTAGGAGGCACACGGCGTGGGCACATCACTAGACGCGGTACATTCTGTCACATACTAGGTACATTCTGATATATGATCACGATAGACGCGATATATGTATGTACATTGTTACAATTTGATGTTCGTATATCTCTAGTTATCGACAATAGTACTTTTTAATTTTATTTGATATTTCTATATAGGACGAAATCTCCATTTAACTCGTTGAGCACAAATAACCACAGCCACGTCCTTGGCTATCGACAAACATTTCTACAGTAAACAAATTATACATAATTTACGAAAGAATGTTTAAAATGCATAAATGAAAATAAATTACATTGAAATTATACAATAACTTTAGACACAAGTATTATTTAGATAAATGCTCTTATCGGCTAAATGACAAATTTATAAATAATTGTAATCTGATTTCCCGCGAAGTCGTCCCTATGTACTAACATGGATCATCTCGCAGCCATTCATCGTCGCAGGGACAGCGTGACGGTCAACGACACTTAGTTGCAGGAACTCCAAAAATAAAAATTCGATTAAACTATAAAAATACATTTAATACTAGCATTTAATAGGTTTAGACTAAGCGTGGGAGGCGGTCACCGGTGCGGCGGCAGGAAGCCCAACGCGGTGAGTGCGGCGTCGGCGGCGGCCACCAGCGGGCCGCGCCAGCGCCACAGTGCGGCGTCGCGTACGGGCTGTGCGCGCAGCTCGGCGCAGGACTTGCTCAACGCGGACACGCAGTCGGCTCGGTAGTGCTGCAGGCGGGCGTGCCGCGTCTCCAGCCCATACGACGAGCAGGCGCCGCCCAGGCACGCCAGCGGGAAGTGGTTGTGCAGCGCTAGTACGCGCTCCGTTTCGTGAAACGCCTTTACGTACTGGCCCGGCTTGGTGAAGTTGCGCGTGCGATATACGTGCTGCAGCATATGCAGGTAACGCGGCACGCCCTCCTCCCAGCTGTGATCGTGCTGAAGCGAGTCTAGATAGTACAGGTTGGAGGCGTGATAGGAGGAGCGCGGTGGCTTGCCCGGCGCCGGCGCGGCCAGCGGCAGGACGCGCCGCATCAGCGAGCTCCAGTCCGGGTCCTCCAGCGGCACGATCACCTCGTCGATGTCGAGCAGCGCCAGCCATCGGTACTGGTACATGTGCCGGTACAAGCAGTCGTTGTATGGAATCAGTTCCATCTGTCGTTTGTGCGTGGTTTTCTTTGTTAGGTACATGTGTTGGAGTCCTGGGAGGTTAGGTTGACCTCCGGGCAAGGTTATAGGAGTGACTTCGGTGACACCGAGTTCGTTGTAATAATTCAATACCTTTGTAATGTTAGGATGTACTTGAAGCTCATAGAAAAATATTTTGTCTGCACCCAAAAGTCGGATGAGCTCGATCCACTCGACTAGACGAACGGAAAGGTCTTCGTGCAAAAAGTCAAGGCCCTTTACACAAACTGCGAACTCTTTCTGAGTCGCTGGTGGCTTAGGACGATCATTGTGCACACGCAAGTTGTTAGTAGCGCGATCGCAGGGGTCGGCCACGATGGAAACAGAGGCTGGCACCAGATGCCGCACCTCGGCCGGCAGCACGCACGCCAGCAGGTATGGCTGCAGCACGCCATCGCGGTAGTTGCCCCACTTGTTATTCCAGACATACTTATACTCGAGGTTGCGGACTACAACAGGTGCTTCGCGTTCTTCGAACCACAATTGGCAGTGGGTCGCGAGCGTCGGCTTGATGCGGTCGTGTACACCAAGTACTCGTACCGCCGGTCCGATGCGCGACGTGTTTCGTGCATCCAAATATGCTCCGTAAAAATGGAAGACGTCTGTTTTGACGCGTAGAGTCTGCCAATAAGTGTTGTGGAACTCGAGGTCGTATATCGAAGGGAAAGGCGCGCAGTCCTTTTTCTTATAGAATTTATTCTTGTCGTTCCTGTGCTTGTGCCAGTAGGCGAGCGGCAAGGAGGGCAATCGGCGCTCGGCGTCAGCGCGCAGCTCATCCTCGGAGAGCACACGCGTGTCGGTGGCGGGCAGCGGCGCGGGCGCAGGCGTGGAGGGCGCGGGCGTGCTGGCAGGCTCGGACTGCAGCAGCAGGCGGGCGGGCGGCGCGGGTGGGCGCACGCGCGGCGGCGGCGCCTGCAGCCGCGGCAGCGCCAGCCCTGCCAGCGCGCCCCAGCACACGAGCGCCGCCAGCCAGCGCAGCCGCGCGCGTCCCGCCCCGCTCCACCGCGCGCACCACCCCCGCATGGCCTGCAACACACAAACACAACACACTACAGTTACGGCAAATGTAACACACTTATTGAATAATACCTAGTTAATAAGCTTTTACATAATAATAACATGAGTAGACGAGTCGTTACTCGGGCTGCGATATATAATAACACAACGAATTCATCTGAACTCCTGAAATTATATTAGCGTCTAGGTATGAATCATTTCTTCGTTCGATTATTTTAATTTTATGTGGATCTGAATTTAATTCCATCACATAGAAATTTTGAGTTTTATTTCAGCTTTCATGAAAACCATAATTTCAAACTAAACCTAACATAATAAATTGATTAAATGAATAAAAGCATTCTTTTCAAAATCGACATGACTAGAAATAATAACTGATAGACGACGCTGTCAATCGGGACGTCGCGTGGGTTAGATGGTATGATTATTATTTATTATCTATTATATACATATTATTATATATTAATTATCTGTGTATCATCGTCATTCTTATTTATAAAATCACAATAAATATGTAAATGTTGTTATATTTCTTCGCTTACTGATTCATTTACGTAACGTAAGGCTTTACATAAGTATCAAAATCATTCTGTATATATGTACATATATTTACGTTAACATTATAGGATAGGATAGCGCAAGCGTTTGCGACCCGCGTGTTGTGGTGCTCATTACACGCTCGAATATTGCCTCGTGTACAAATAGCTAGCTGTTAGTCACGGAACAAGCAGTACTTTCCTGGAAATATTTTATTATGTTATTGGAACAAGTAACAACCACATATATTTAAATTTGGTTGTTACTCGTTTACATCCGTTAAGTTTTCCTATGCTACGTGCCATACTGAGGGTTAATGCCTTTAATGTAGCAGTAACGGACGCTACATGTTAGTGTGGCCGAGATTTGATGTGTCATTTTATAAAAGCAACTAGCAGAACCCGTGGCTTCGCCCGCGTTCAAAGTACAAAAAACAAACTCTTCTTTCCCTTCCCTTTACAATAATGTATGGAAGTCTGCCCTATTTGTTGACATTTATGATTACTGCTCCGCTCCCTTATGTAGTAGCAAGATGATATATGTATATCCTATATCCTTCCTCGATAAACGGGCAAGCTAATGTGAAATGGATTTTTTAAATCGGATTAGTAGTTCCTGAGATTAGCGAGTTCAAACAAACAAACAAACTCTGCCCCTTAATATTAAAGTATAGATTAGTATAGATTATATTGTTCTTTTTGACACCCTAACGTTTACTACTATGTATAGTGAGCACAAAATTAGTTTTGTGTACAAAACTAGATCCGGAAGAGGGTTTTTTTTGTCTTTATTCTAATTAATTCTTTACGACATACACATAATAATATTAAGTATTTAGTAACAAGTAATAATAATTCGTACTCAAAATAGTACTAATTAGATTCTATAACGTATAAACAAATGGGCCAATGACAATACAGATTTGCCAATATTCAAGTTCGGTTTGGCATATTTAAAAAGATTGAAATTGATGTGTAAATTATTATGAATGTACTACGCACTTAACGCCTTAGTTTGTCAATTATTTAGTGTTTTTATTTTGATAATGAGCGTTAAGCGGTAACCTTAATTTAGGTCCTACTATTATAATATTCCTTCTTAGTAATATTTAATTTTGTCTTCTTTGACTTGGTATTTTAATTATCGATGACATTTTTTTACTTTTGTCTACATTTCTATAGCAGTTTATCCGTTTCAAAATAAGACATTATTTCTAGGCAGGTTGACAATATTATAGTTCATTGAATTGTACTTTTACTTTGTGCAGTGACAAAGCTTTGAAAGTTTAACCTCGGTCGTTATGATTCATGCAGACTGCAGCGCTAACTTATGTAATTGCGCCTGTGTTCCAATCCAATCGTACTCCTGATATGTCATAATATGAACGCTTAAAAGAATTATTGATTATCTTATTTATTGAAAACGTTTAAAATCAAAATTAACAAGTATTGTAAGATACGTTTTGTGAGAAGACACCATTTCCGAGTGAAAACATTAGTCTCTCCCGTGACCGTTGCTGTAAAACATTCGAAACGTCGGAAACAAAAATTCATAACATAAAAACTTTTTAACAAAAAAATAAAAACCGACTTCAAACAAAAGCACTAAAAAGTGAAAAATAACTGATTGGTAGTTTTCATTTACTATACATACCTAATCAAATATTTTCGAAGTCGGTGTGCTTTGGCTAAGTAATTAAAGCCTATTAAATACATACCTAATCAAATATTTTTGAAATCGGTCCCAGCCCATACAAAGCAAAGCACACCGACTTCGAAAATATTTGATTAGGTATGTATAGTAAATGAAAACTACCAATCAGTTATTTTTCACTTTTAGTGCTTTTGTTTGAAGTCGGTTTTTATTTTTTGTTAAAAAGTTTTTATTTTTCCCTTTTTAGTGTAGACAGTAGTAGCAAAGTAAGGATTCTAACGTGTTAGGCTTGTCAAATCAAACAAAATAAGCCCAAACTCAAAGTATCTACTATTAGCCGTTGAAGAGTTCCACCTATCCACCTTCTGGCCTTGCCATCAGATCAGGTCAACAACACCGAACCACTGTACTATCAACGGAAATAGAAATACTTGCAAAGTTTCAAGTCAATATGACAATTAGAAGTAGGTTAAATTCATCATTAGTTGTTTTTCCACCCTTAGGGGTGGTATTTTTTCTTGAAATTTAAATGGGACCAATCTGGAAGTATACCCTTTCAAACAAAACAAAAATTGTCCAAATCGGTTAATAATTGACGGAGTTCTGAGGTAACAAACATAAAAAAAAAAAAAAAACATACAGTCGAATTGAGAACCTCCTCCTTTTTGAAGTCGGTTGAAAACAGCGACAAAATCGGAAAAGATCGTTTCATTTGAAACAATAATGATCGCTAGAGGCTAACAGCAGCAATGTATGGTGGAGTTAGGAAAGGTCTTTCAATGCGTGCGCAAAACGTTTTGGCCAACTCCGCTACTTGCATAATGTTGTGCACATACTGGCGTAAAATTAATATTGACGCTCTGGATTTATTGATAAAATTAAGAGCCTGTTGCATAAGCAGCTGTTGTGGCAACGACGTTAACTTAGTTTATCGGTCGCCTGATATTTGGCATTCTTCCAATGTAGATAATTATACTGTTCGATAAAACTTCAAAAGAGTTAGCCGCCGAGCGTTTTACTTATTGTTGCAGCTTACGAATTTTCGTCAATGTACGAACCGTTTGAGTGGATGAGTGACTTAAGAGCATATTAAGAAAGGCCGACAGCCTTGCGACAGTGTACAGTGGGTCGCGGCAGAGGGCAATGTCAATTTCTGTATTCCATTTGTAAACATTAAATTAAAAAAGTGTTGTTCTTGACTTCGGAAAGGTGACACAATATCTTTGGAACAAACAGATTACAATCATAATATAAACGTCAACAAAATCATGTGCCAATAGTTATTTGCCCTTTTCATTTTGAAGTCAATTTAGACAATGACAAAATATAATTTTATTTTCTTTCCAAGTAGTAATGTTACAAGTATCCATGAGTACAGGGCTGAGGCTGAGCTGACGCTGTGCGCGTGCGCTGTAATGTACTGTGAGCATAATGTGTGTACATTTAAACATTACGCGCGATTAAATGTATATTTAACGTCCCATTGTCTCATGTCTGGTCGACGGTCGTGTCTCACTTCACTCATGCGCCTACGCCGCGTCGACTTGTTATTATTTCTCACACTAATTACACCGCTTAGAGGTCTTCGTCGACGTCCACGATTCGTTGCTATCTCTTTGATTAGCAGTGACAATTAATGTCGTGCAAGAATTTTGAATCAAATTGTTAGTCAGAATGCATAGGTTATTTAATAGTTACCGTTATAGTTCACATACATTTTAAATAAAACTATCTTTTCGGATTATTTCGCGGATCTATTTTGATTTTTGGTTCCCGACGTTTCAAATACTTTATAGCAATCATGGTCACGGGAGAGACTCAGGTTTTAGAGATCTCAAAGGTGTTATATTATACTTGTTACAGACAGTGCCTACCAATAATTTTACAAATTGATTGATGATTTCAAAAATTCAAAAATGGCACCAAAGTACCTTACAATCTATACAGATAAATAAAATTGAAGTATCTGTTTGTAATGTCAAAATAACAGCTTTTTACTAAATGCATATGGAATTATATACGGTATTTATAAAAAAAAAACACAATTTTTAAAAAAATTGAAAGAAACTTTTAAAACAATTTTTGAAATTTTTAAAATAATTAGGCTCAAAAAATTAAAATGTACCCTCGGGACGCAACCGAGCGAAGCGAGAGTAAGTCGCTATATTCAATAACATTAATCAAAATAAATCCGCGAAATAACCCGAAGAGATAGTTTTATTTAAAATGTCAAATATTTGCCTAAATTATTCACAACTGGCTTAGTGTAAGCTTTAGCTGTAATAGAAGTAGAAATAACGATTTGAAAAGCTCGTCGTGATCGATGCCAGTGGACACGTGACTCCCGCCACACTGGACTGCGGATATGACATGCTTGTTTGCTATAAGGCTACACGAAGCATTGCACTGCTTCGTTACAAACCAGCTCACATCTCTTCCTAACGTCTGAAGGATTTACTAATGACTCGAAGATGTTTCGACCTCATGTTCAGTGGCTCGGAACGGTCACGGTCTGCGCGTACGCACGGCGGAGTTGACGAGCGAGTGAGTATCAGTATTACATACCATTATACGTCTTATTAAGTTTAATATAGTAGCTATAGTTATGTGTAAATTAACTGGGTGCTGAGTGCCGAGGCGAGTGCGCGGGCCGACCGCGAGGACGCGGCGCCGCTGTACGCAGTAACTATTATAGTGAAGACAATGAGTATTTATTATAAGAGTGTTTTATATCGCATATACATATTAGTTTATAATGGTATAAGTGTTCTTGTACTTCCAGTATACAGTTGAGGTGAAAGCTCAGAGGTTAAGATTTATTAGTCTTAGTAAAGAATATGTTGATTGAGAGTAATATCTGTAAAATATTTTTCCTGAGAAATTTGGGAGAGATGTGTAGTAAAATATTATCTTATATATTATCTTTAGACGGAAGTTGCTACCTATGTAGTGAGCTTTTAGAATTTAACCTTTCAGATCTTATAATATGAAAGTACCTTAGTACCATATTCTGATCGCTATCAATAACAAAAAAATATTGATCGTACTTATTATAATATATAAGAACTAAGTTTCAGTAGAAAATAGTAAGTTTAACTAAATTGCTGCAAAGGTTTAGTATTTTAATACGTCGAGGAACGTTTAAACGCCTTAAAAATATTTTGTAAAGTTGAAGTTACACAAAACCAAATACAAATTGCAAGAGCTCACTTCTGCCGGTGTCTGTGACCGAGGACTTGCCGAGAGACACGTCGCAGGCGCCTCACACGACGTCCACCGGAAAACTGCTCGGCGGAATATTTATTGCGATCGATTTAATCCCGGCAAAAGGGCGACGAAATAAATAGCAACAATGCAAATTACTATTAAAAGAATACTTAACAAGGTTCTTCTTATTTCCTATTGATGATATAAACTAATGCTGGTCTGTTTGAATAGGTTTGTTACGAGAGTTATTAAGAGTTTACAGTTAAAGTGAATTTATAATTTATATGTATACTAGCACTGCCCGCGGCTCCGCCCGCGTTCTAATTACCAAAAATCAAATTCTTAGGTTTTACATATTACTATACTCTTACGTTGTAGTTTTTGTATTTTTCTCAGAAATGAGACATTTTCCCGCGGTAAAAAGTATCCTATATGTTGACCCGGATAACCAGCTATCACCATACCAAATTTCATCAAAATCCTTCCAGTGGTTTTTCCGTGATGCGGTAACAGACAGACAGACAAAATTCTAAAAACTACAGATTCGGCCTGTGTATCGATAATAATAATGTATATTTCAATAAGATTTTCCAAATAATATTGCATCTACAGATTCGACTCAGAATTTTATTATATGTATAGATTATACTAGCGACTCTCCATCGCTCTGCTCCCTAGATACGTTTTAACGGCTACTACTTAGTATAGATTTCTCAGAGGTGAGATATTTTCCCGCAGTAAAAGTTTCTAACTATCCTATAAGTTTGATCCGGATAACCAGCTATCATCATACCAAATTTCATCAAAATCTGTCCAGTGGCTTTCTCGTGACGCGTTCCCAGACAGACAGACAAAAATTCTAAAAACTATAGATTCGACCTTGATACCGGTAATAATGACTATTTCAAGTACAGATTCGACTCAGTTACAATTTTATTTTAAGTATAGATTAGGAGCATACATACAATTAAATATTAAATAACTACAATATGGAAATTAATTACACTGGAAATGGGTGAAACTGTAAAGTTTTATAGGTATTTTGATGGTCAACGATTGAAACCATAAATAACACTTTATGTATGATTTATAATATCAATTATTACAACTGTAGGTATAATTTACAATGCTTGGTTATTATTATTTATAACCAAAAACTATCTGAAAATAATCTTCTACCTCTTGGATTTACCACTCTAACATAAAAAGGTTAATGGTCCCCACCGTTGGCCACAGAGCCTCGACGTGCAGCAAACGTAAGTCGTATTAGGTAATTAAGAATGATCGCATAACTCGTGATGTTAAATTCTTCTAATGTATTCCAATTTGAAGCAAAAACCATCACGATTGGCGTGATTTGATACAAGCATCGTTGCTTGTATCGCGATGGTGATCTCATGTGATCTTATGTCTGCGCTCTGAGGAATATATTTCCGGTTTGATAGGAGTCATGACACATTCATTTATAATTCCTTCAAGTAAAACCCAGTAGTAATCTGCTATAATTAAAATTCTAACTTCGTAATTCAATTGAAGAGACGCAGCTGGTATAAATTAACTGAGTGAAAAAGAAAAATAAATGAAATGTCATGAACACTTGTTTAGTCGCGGCAAAAATTGCGTCTCGCACAGGATGTGTCGTATCCTGTACAGTGTACATAATAATATGCACAACATAACTATTATTAATTATTGATGATGATTATCAAAATCGAATATTTTATATACTTGAAATAAAACTGCTAATTGTTTTTCTTCACTTTATTAGATTTACTTCTTTACATGTTCTGTTAGCTTAAGGACGGATGTCATGTTGAAATATACTCGTAGTATATGCGATATAAGGAGAATTGTTCCGGCGGCGGCGGGTCGTCGTCCTCGCTCGCTCTGCCAGCGCAAGTCGCATGCGCGGGCGCACTTCGCGTAACTCAAATTCTATCTATCATATAATCTCCACTTAAGAGTTTATGAAAAATTATGTATATTTAATTAAAACATTACACAATTTTTAAATTGTATCCGTACAAAAATATACCTGGCCTTTTCACGGAAGAAACTTTAAAAGCTTAGTGAAGCTTAGCTTAGCGCATCTTATAAAACTGAAAACAGAATTTCAACCTGTTATCTAATAAAATTATATGACTTCATTCATTTATTTTTAATTTCATTATACATATTATATAAGCAATAAAATAAACAGTAACATGATAATAATACAGATTCTACAATTCCTTACTTGCACTCTTTCTTAAATTGTGAATCATAAATTCTCTCTATCAATCGATACACTTATAATCCATACTTGATACTAATATTATAAATGTGAAAATGTGTTTGTTTGTTTGTCTTTCTTTCACGTCGAAATGGCTTGGCGGATTGGCGTGATTTTTTGGCTGGAGGTAGTTGGAGGGCTGGGGAGTGACATAGGCTACTTTTTATCACGGGAGATTATCTCTTTCCCACGGGAAACCACGTTATAAAACAATCTAAAAAAATATTTATGATCAGAATTAATTGAAACTTGGCATAAATGCTTTTTAATACAATTAATTAAATACGTGTTTTAGCGTTTTTCTAAATTCATCCCATAAGGGGGTAAAATAGCGGATGAAAGCATGTATGAAACCTTCCATTTTAGTTTTTTTGTGTAGTTTTAGCGCGAGCAAAGCCGCGGGTTCTGCTAGTATAGATATATATAGATAGTCAAAATAGTTCGTCAAACATATTTCAAATGAAGTAAAAACGAATCAGATCGACACCATGAGTGCGCTACCACGGTCACCACCCGCCCGCACGTCGGCCTGCGCGCGCGCCGGAGACTCGGCTGTTTTCACTTTTACATGTACTCGTAAATGTTCTCGCCGATGCATATATTTGCTTATCAAAATACATTCGAATATTAAACACCCGCAGCACTCATTGCTCTTTGTTAATTGCTCTTAGAGTTCTTTTTTAACTATTCGAATTTTAGAATTTTCTTGACTTCTAATAGTTATCACATTTACCTGTGCCTTCACTATCGTTAGGTAATGGTTTATTTTGAAGTTCCTTAAGTCAGGTGTTCTTTTATATATCTTATTTTATGTCATCTGAGGCTATCAAGTAATCTTTGTAGTGTCTTGAAATTTGTAATGTAACGAAAAGCATAATGTATTTTTCTGCTTATTACAACTCCTTATAAACATTGAACCACTATCTGGTTACTTCTTTTCGTTTCTTTTTAGGTTTAATTTATCTCTGCTAATAATATAAAGAGGTAAAGTTTGAGACGTTGTAGGGGGTAATCTTTGGATCTACTGAACCGATATAGATGAAATTTGGTAAGAAGATAGTTTGAGACCCTGGGAAGGACATAGGATAGTTTTTATCCCGGAAATCATCATCGGCCATGAACATTTGTATGAGGAATCAACTTAGGGACGAATCCGAGCAAATGGTGAGTCGCTAGTATTATATATTTTGTTTTATAATTAATACAATACTGTTTTAATAAAAAAGGACGTTGGGAACTTATACTGGTAGTTATATTAGTTTTAAAACGCACTTCCTCAATTATTAATAGTTACATTATATATTTCTTATGACGCTATCGACGCATCCTGTTTTTCATTATTTATTCATTGCTCGTGGCGACTACAACAGTAATAAAAAGACGGTTTATCAGAAACAAAGTTTATTTTCAAAACAAGACACGCATTGTTCCTTGTGTTGCAAAAATCGTCATCTAATGGATAGCCGTCTAACCACATCCCCTCTCCCGGTTACCCTCCGGCAACCCCCTCGCCTCCTACCAGCTTTTAGCGAGAAAACACGTCAGACTGGTAATACGGGCAAAAAGCAAGGAGGGTGTTGGCCCTCCTTGCTCGTGGCGACTACAACAGTAATAAAAAGACGGTTTATCAGAAACAAAGTTTATTTTCAAAACAAGACACGCATTGTTCCTTGTGTTGCAAAAATCGTCATCTAATGGATAGCCGTCTAACCACATCCCCTCTCCCGGTTACCCTCCGAAAACCCCCTCGCCTCCTACCAGCTTTTAGCGAGAAAACACGTCAGACTGGTAATACGAGCAAAAAGCAAGGAGGGCCAACAACCCATTGGTTTGTTATAGATTGCAGCTGTGTCCCGGCCTCTCCCGGCCGGTCCCGGGGGTCGCGGCGGAGACGGAAGCGGTCTTGTTGTTTTACAAGCTAGTTGTAACGCGGGACGCGTGTGAGGTTTTTAATTAAAACATGAATCATCAGTTCTGAAGTTCTGAAGTTATAATTTAATGTTTTGTTACGTTTTTTTGATTGTTATTTAATTTATTTTTTACTTATTTACTGTTCATCAGAATATATCATTTTTCGTCTTATAAAATGTTTAACATTTTTTATTTGTACTAAACAAAAAATAATATTAACAAAATATAAAATAATTCATAAAGAAACTATTCAACTTTAACTCGAATCGCCAATAAATCGCCGAATGTGCGACCTACATAATACCTATTTGTACATTTGCATAGTAATGCAACGTTACGCAAACATCTTTGCGTCGCGTCGGCAGTAAAATGAAACAAACAAGTACGGCAGCAGATCGGAGGAGAAAAAAATATCTAAGTGCTTGACGCATATCCTGAGTGCTCAAGATTAGAGACGAATGGCTTCAGAGCTATTGGTGGTCTGCCAACCGTTGTCGAGGCATCTAGCGACTGAGCGTCTAAGGAGGAGATAACTGACGTCTTAAACACATCTTTAAATCAATCCTCTTGATCGTTCGTCTGTCAGTGATGTTAATTTAAGTAATCTTATTAGTAAGCCATCCACACTGTGGCCCGCGACTGCGGCGACGCGACGTGGCGTTTACTGCGTCAGCTACAACTTTATAAACAATATTTTGGATCCACGACGTAGACAGAGACATAGATTCTTCACAAATGTTGTTCTATTTGGCATACAAATATTTGACGTGCTAATACGTTCCGCCGGCGACGTTGAACTACATGACTACAGTATGGAATATCTCATTCCGCTAGTTTTGCTAATTAGAAAGTTAATTACGGAATTGCGGAGCTCATCATAAGATACGAAGAAAGCCGGAAATGTTATACCTACATAAAGGAATGGACTAAATAAATAACCCCACAACGAGAACGGGGAGAGTATACATGAATGTTTGTTTATGAATTTATCGCTGGTAGAAAACACCCAAGGTCTTTGATTACACTATTTACATGTAGGTAATCTATTAGTGTATTCTATCTGATAATAAATGTGATAAATTAAACGAAATATTTAGCTAATCTAAAACTATTTATATACGTATGTACCTACTGATAAAAAATAATATCAGTTTCCAGAAATGTTGATGTAACAAAGTGAACAAAGTACTGTTTGCCGGAAGACGCGCGACGGCGCTAGTTCGGGGCAAACACAACTACATACATAAGTATTTTATTAGTTATTAACAATAAGTGGTGATAAAAGTATTTGTCGCGGTCTTTACGACGCACGTGCAGTTTATTATTGTTTGTGTTTTTTCCTGAACAAATTAACAATAGATACACCTACTGCAGGCTTTCAAGTTAACACTATTATTTTAGCATAAGATCTGATCTTTAAAACAGACAAGAAATATTATAAATATGCTTGTAAGAAATAAATAATATAAAAAGAAAGTGTAATAATAAAAGTATGTTTAAGCGATTGTCTTAAAATGGAGTACCTACATCTGTATATTTTAATTGAAAAGTCAAATAATATGTGATGGTGTAACATAAGTTGGTACACTATAATGTAATTATGCAAAAGGTTTCTGAAGTAATTTTGTGTCCAGTAAAGACGCCACATGGCTAAGCTCTATCAAATTCAACGAAGTGCACAGATAGAGCGATATGTTTACAGTTATTTGACATGATTAGAAGCATGTTTTCTAATTAACTTGTCGTAGACGCTTAGCGTGGACTCGTCGCGTCGGTCCGCAGACGTCGCCTGAGGCTATCGAGTTAGCTTACCACCCACCACACCCACATGATAAATAAACTTGACTACGAGATGAATCAAATACAAAATCTTCTAAGTTTTTTTTTATTAGAAATGGGCCCACTCTTGACCTTCATCTTAGATCGAAGGCACAGATAAGGTCTACGATCTAGCGAATTTGCCCAGGAGAAGCCTGTTAACAAGCACCTTAAATAGATTCAGGTTATACGCACTCGGAAAAACATACGCAGGCAGGGCATTCCACTTCTTGGCTGTACGCATTATAGAAGATGACTAATAGCGCTTAGTGCGAGTGGTCGGAATGTCAACCAAGAAAGGATGGTATCCTGCAGTACGTCTGGTGTTCCGATAGAAGAATGGCGATGGCGGTATGAGACTGTGGAGCTCGTGGGCACACTCCCCGAAGTACAGTCTGTAGAAAACCGACAGACAAGCAACTTGGTGACGGTGTGCTAAGCTGTGAAGCTTAGATTTCACAAGCTTTTCGTCGCCGATTAGCTTTTTAGCTCTGCTCTCTTTTATAAGTTTATGAAAAGACTATTTTTACCTTCCCGAAACACTTTTACATAAAATAAAGTAATTGAGAAGAGCGTTTCCTGATTTTTGCATCAAGAAAATATTTAATTAACCCGAATTAGGTGCATACACATTACAGAGAGTCGTACACTTCATGAGAACAGTCGGTTTTTAATATCACTTTATAATGATATAGTAGGTTGCTATGTATGTTGAAGCTTAGTAAGACGCTCGCAAACATGCCATTAGCGCGAGATTTACGATGACGATCGAGACGATGGAATTACGAGCATTACCCAGAGAAATGTTGGAACCGATATTACTCTAACAGTTAATAAATTAGAAAATTATAGCTTGGCCTAATCTGGGCATGAGTAAATTATTTAAAGCTGTATATGAACTCGTTGAAGCACTTAATGATAGTGTTTCGTATCGCATATGATGAAGTTATCTCGATTCTTTTTTAAATAAAACTATCTTTTCGGATTATTTCGCGGATTTATTTTGATTTTTGGTTCCCGACGCTTCGAATGCTTTACAGCAATCATGGTCACGGGAGAGACTGAGGTGTTAGATGTCATGTCATGTCAGAAAAACAAGTCTTTTTAAATAATAGCAAACTAAATTAAAATTATTATTCTTAATTAATTTTAACTTTTTAATTACACATAGAACAATTATATGGCTTAAATAATTAATATTATATTTTATATTTTTTTCTTTATGGTTATAAATATAATAATGGCAACACTAAATATAGATTACTAATTAATATTTTTAAAATTGTAATAATTATAATGATAACAGCAAAAATTAAATAAATAATATTCCATATTTAATTATAAAACTAGTAATTCAAATTATAAAAATGTTTAGTTGTAAAATATTGTAAGGTAATTGGTGCAATTTTTCATTTTTTTAATTGTGGGTAGGCTGTCTGTAACAACTATACCTTCGAGAATCAAAAATCAAAATAAATCTGCGAAATAATCCGAAAAGATAGTTTTATTTAGAATGTCAAGTATTCGCGTAACTCTAAGAAAGTATTATCTCGATTCTCATCTCAAAATAAGTTATCATATAATAGCTACATATGTATATGGATTAATAGTGCTAAAAAAAAATAGTTACTTGAAGATCGATAGTTAAAAGCAAATGTTATCTTTTTTATATTTCAGTATTAAAATTTTCATTTAAGATATGATAATTGAAAATGTTTTTATATCAAGGGTCACACGAAGAAAATATTGGACTTATAAATAAAGCGCTTGAGAGTTCAAATATCTGCATTCCAATCCATAGTAGGTCGTACAAAGAGGTTAAGCTCGGAGCTCACTCCGCACCGCCAGCGCCAGGCCCTGAAGCGGGTCACGGCTTGTAGCCAACTTACGAACAACTATTTGTTACTTTCCCATTGCACAAAAACTATTATTATCCATGGTGATGTGTTTCGAAGTGCAGTTCAGTGTCTGATGGACAAAACGTAATGTAAGAGTGAGGTGAACGTATATTTTAACGCTCTCTAAGGTAATAATTAACAAAATTCGTTGGCTTACTATTACAAGGTTCTATGTTAATTTAAATGAAGTTTAGCAATTTTTACATAGAACTTCGTTATTTTGTTATCGTAAAAAAAACAACATAGAACTATGTAAAATTGAATATTTTGTAGTTATAGTGCCGCTATCTAGTGGTTTGTTTTTGCAAAACTGTAGCTAATGACACATAGAACCTTGTAGCATTCATAACTAAATAAGTACTAAAATTGTAACATAGAACCTTGTAATAGTGAGCTAACGAAATGTCACGACTTTACCGATTGTACCTAGCCTTGATGGACCCTACTGTTCTTATTTTTACGAGACTCGACGGTTACTCTAAATTATTTGGCGGTCGCAATGTTTTTCAACGTTTCATTACGATATCATAGCGTATACTCGTACATAATACGGTTAGGAAGTTAAAATATCATATATATTAAATGCATTTAAACAAAATGTACGTTTTACAGTTTTTTTTTATCATGTCATACCTACTACGAACACACTAATATGAAAAATGAGAATTGTACCTGTGCAATGCAATTTACATGTTATAAAGCAACAAGTTTGCAGAGAAAGCGGCAGGCCGTACCTACGTGTGAGTGTCAAATACTAAGTAAGGGTCTAGCGACTCGCCAGTTCAAAGGTCAGAAGGCAACGACTGCGCGCCCGGAACCCGCGCCCGGAACCCGCGCTCGACGCATCACGATCTAATACTTAACATTCGTTGAATTAACTGAACATAGTGTTTAAATGTCAGCCACAACCACGTGGCCCGTGGAGCTGACGCCGCGCCCGGCGCCGGCACCGCTGTGACGTTCATATAATTACTTTGTAACTAACAAAGTTGCACCGTCTTCAGGATCAGCTCACACAGATGGTTATTTTACCTCTAAATATGCATTAGGCATGTATTGAATACTTTTGCTACTTCTGTAAGATGTTGCAAAAGTTTCCGCAGTATGTTCAGAACGCGAGACTTGATACATTCTACGTTTAATGTTTCCAATTTTGCGGCCTCGAACGCAAGCAGCTTATACATTTCTTTGTAAAGTCTGTACCACGTACTACGTTAGCAACTGTCTGGCGCTCTACGCCATCATTGAATTTGCCACCAAATTTATTACTATATGATGTTTATCGGTACTCTGGATACTATATCAACTGCCTCGGTGGTGTAGTGGCTAGCATGTAAGGCTGCACACTCGGAGGTCCTGGGTTCGAGTCCCAGGTCGGGCTAAGTTTAGTTATTGAGTCTTTCTGTATAGTAAGTCTCAGTAATAGCCCGGAGTTGGGTAGTTGGCGGTGTTTCACCCCCGTGCCTCGGAGAGCACGTAAAGCCGTCGGTCCTGCGCCTTATCTCTCACCGGTCGTGTCAAGTAGTCGTCCTACCGGAGTATGAGAGTGACAGGAATAGAGAGTGCACGTTGTGTCTGCGCGTACACTTGTGCACTATAATATCTCCTGCGCAGTTGGCTAGTCTCAATGAGATTGGCCGCCGTGGCCGGAATCGGCTAGGAGAACATCATATTACTATATTGTACAGTTAATTGTTATTTTGTTATGATAATATAATTTACAACTATCTATTTTCTTGAAGATTATTAGCAACAATTATTATGAACAATTCTATATTGTATATAGTAACAAATATTGTTCAGAACACTGACGATGACCAGGTGCAACTACCGAATCGTAACTTATGACATAAAAAACTGCAGCACAAGTAATACATTTCACGCACATTCGAATTGCAAAATACCAATGAGTTGATGTGAATGTTTCGCGAAGGAGGCCAATTGCTGCTAAGTATAAAACAAAAGAAAGACAATCGGACCGGCGACGCCGAGCGGCCGACGACCGGTGACTTTAGTTATGAAATTGACGAGATTTTGTGTAACATTCAATATGTGACGAGTGTAAAAGAGTTGTTCTAAATATTGCATGGTTTTACAACTTTATTATGTGGCTCGCCAAAGTATCTCAATTTAATTATATGTTTTACTTATCCCTTAATATAAGTATAAACTATTAATGATACTTCCTTAGATTTACGCGAATATTTGACATGTTAAATTAAACTATCTTTTCGGATTATTTCGCGGATTTCTGTGCGGATTTATGTTTTTTCATTTCTATGGCTTCTCGAAACATCTAAAATTCGATAGGGAAGATGGCTGGGTACTACCATCGTCATAAGAAAAATCTAAACATAACATAGATGTAGTAAGTTCTTACTGTGTGGATCAAAATGACAGCATTTCACATTAATATTTTTCAATTTTTCATTTGTAAATGTATGTAATGTGTATTGCCTAATAATTTGTTTTTAAATAATAGCAAACTTTAAATTAAATTTATTATTTTTAATTAATTTTAACTTTTCAATTTACACATAGATTAATTATGTGACTTAAATAATTAATATATTATGATTTTTCTTTATGGTTATAAGTCTAATAATGGCAACACTAAGGATATAGATTACTAATTACATAATATTTTTAGAATTGTAATAATTATAATAATAACAGCTTAAATTAAATAAATAATATTCCATATTCAATTATAAAACTAATTAAAATTATATAAAAATGTTTAAAGATAAATAATATTTTAAGGTACTTTGGTGCCATTTTTCAATTTTTTGAATTTATTTTGTTATTTGTGGGTAGGCTGTCTGTAACAACTATATAATACCTTAGAGACATCTAACACCTCAGTCTCTCCCGTGACCATGATTGCTGTAAAGCATTCGAAACGTCGGGAACCAAAAATCAAAATAAATCCGCGAAATAATCCGAAAAGATAGTTTTATTTACAATGTAAACTATCAACTTTTAAGCCATGGGTATACAGTCTGTGCGAAGTGCACGCGGTGTGTGCGTCACCCGCAGTCTTCTACTCAAAAGTGGATCTGAATTCTGAAATCAGCCTCAGTTCTAAGTCTGGATGGACAGAGATAACCCAGTAGTAACGCGCTCACTTGGCTATCCGAGTGAAGCGGGTTCAAATCCCGGGTCTCGCATATCTGATATTTCCAACATGATTACCACTTGTCTTACGGTAGGTAAAGGAAATCATCGTCATGTCTGAGAGAACGTAGCAAGTTTTCTTAGCAAGTAGACAAAAATATAAAGTAATATTCGTATTTGTAGCTAAGAAAACTATGCGAGGAGATCAAGACGCAGTGAGCACCTCACGTCGCGTGACGATACGTTTCCGCTCGATGTCACTCCCGTTGATACATACCTGCAACAAAAACATAACTTGGTTAAGTTTACTCAAGCATTAAAGTTAAACTGTGAATTATGTTTAATAATACGAGTACATATTTATGTACGTTAAATGCGACAGTTCGATATTTATCAGTTATTTTTTTTATACAACGACAAACGAGCAGACAGCCCACCTGATGGAAAGTTAGTTACACAGTGACTCACACCAAAGGTCCAATTTAGTCAAAACAGTCAATACAGAGTCCGGACTAACCTTTTTGTAAACAAAATAATTATAAAGCAATAATATTAGCACGATACAACAGTTATCGTCTCTACAATTAAAACAATACTAAGCGCCAGTACCTATAGTTTTTTTTTTTGTATTTATAAGAAGCAGTTATCGTTCTATTTATATATTTTCAATTTTGCTTAAAATGTATAGCCTTATAAATAATGTATGATCTATACTAATATTATAAAGAGGTAGAGTATGTTTGTTTGTTTGTTTGAACACACTAATCTCAGAAACTACTAATCCAATTTGAAAAATTCTTTTTGAATTTAATAGCCCCTTCATTGAGGAAGGCGATAGACTATATAGCATCCTGGAAATTTGTACGGTTCCAGAGGAATAGATTTGTTTTTATCTAAGGACGAACCCAAAGCGAAGCGAGGATGAGTCGCTTGTGTATATATACGATATTTGTATATATAAGCTAGAACGCATTAAGCCACCGCGCCGCCGCGCCGCGGTGGCTCTATGACGCTGTCGGCAGTCGACACATGTGGCGACGAGAATTCCTTAAAAGAGCGCAGATACTTTATAACCGAGTGTACGACAATATATGTACATATATACATATGCATTTTCAATTCGTACTCTATTCATAATTGTTGTAATCTCTCTACTTAATTGAATAATGAAATATTTTTCTGACATAGAGCAAAAGTTTACGTAAAATAGTATATCATAAATATAATTACCGCGCATCGAGTTCCGGCGCGTGCGCAAGTGACGCCACCAGTGCGATCTACACTGGTAGCGCCGCACCGGCCACTGATGCTACTCTACATTGCTCTATTTTACAAATTCTTTAGAAAGAAAGGTGTCCGACCGCGATTTACGCAATAAATTCTAATTAATAACACTTCTAATTTATATAGTAATCGTACGGCAAAGAAAGACATCCTCTAGCGCTGTTGTGAAAAAGCGATTGTTTGAATGACAGTGTGCTCAATCTACGTTCATTGCAGATATTAGGTGAAATAAGTATCCAGACACACCGATGGGCTGGCATTTATTCAAATTCTAATTTATATTGTCGACAAGGCATTGTTTATATCAGGTATTCAATAGGTAATGTCTAAGTAGCGCTGGGACACGCGCAGCGCCGGGCGGCGGACGACGGACGGCGGGCGGCGGCGAGGCGCGCTCCGCCAACTGTGTCAGTGGAATAGAAAAGACGTTAATTATAATAACTCGTCGCTGCTCTCGCTAATATGTAACGGTCCTGCGCAGGTTTGCACACCGGGGCTGCACCTTCCGGACAGTTACACTGACGACAAGGTCCAAGTCCAACACTGTGTGTTTGGACGCTCTCAGTAACTACGAGTTCAACTAACTATTGTAGGATATCTTAGGAAAAGCCAGCAACATGTTATAAAACTTATACCTACTCGTATATTTTGAATTTTTACTAAAGATTTAGTTACAATTTATTAGGAAACACTTATTCTCAACAATTTCTTATTTTTTTGCTCCAGTCAAAAATCATGAATCGCATCCACCCATATCACCTCCCCTCTAACCAATCCTCTCTTTTGTTTATTTATTCTTACTATTTTTAATTGTACCTGACCGTTCTTGTCATTTTTAACTGCATGATTTACAAAGGTGTCAAATCAAATAATTTAGTTTGCGTCGTCAGTGTGGCCAGTATAATCAATAACTGTTTTTTATACTAATATTATAAAGAGGTAGAGTTTGTGACTTTGTAGGGGGTAATCTCTGGATCTACGGAACCGATTTCTACGAATTTTGGTAAGAAGATAGTTTGAGACCCTAGGAAGGACATAGGATACCGGAAGTCATCCCTTAAGGGAGTGAAAATGGGGATGAAAGTTTGTATGGAAAATCAGGCTAGGGACGATCCCGAGCGAAGCGAGGGTGAGTCGCTAGTATTATATGTATATTAAAATAGCGAAACCATACACTAAGTACTTCACTAAACATTACTTCTTACTGTAACATTTATTGGTAAAGAAAGTAAATTTTGTATGCTAAATGTCAAAATAATTAGATTAAAAAAGTAACAACTACGTCTTAATGAGTAAAAGAATAAATAAAATAGTGAATGTCTATAAAATTAAAGTAGGGTATAGGACTGCTTGTACGAGTATGTTAATTAAAACTGTGAAGAGAAAACAATTTGTCTTCGCTAATATGTACTTGTAGCGCCTTATCTACAGTTTACCTACATATTGTATTATTCGAAACTGTAAGAAAAATAGTCAACAAACAGAGTACACGCCGCGCGTACAGATCTATAAATACAGTGACATCACATAGTCCAATGCTATCCCGATTCTTAGTCGGGTCGATGAACTACTAGCGATTTAATTTCTTTTGCGATTCGTTTATTTGCAAGAAACAACACACTCTTTTTAGGCTCAGTATTTTTTGCGACGAACGTATGATGAGCGCTGACTGCTGTCTGACCCACTTCCACGGCCCACGTGGAGCTTACAATCTTCTAATATAAGCTCACCGCGATGATTTGGCGTCATTATTTAATGTTATTTTAATAGTAAGACATTCAACTGGTAAATTTCTTTAATATTATTAATGATATCATTCACATCGTATTTTTATCACGCTTTATAAATTAGTTTCGTTAGGACATCAGTATGTATACCAGTAAATGTCACCAGTATAGAATGGACCATCGTAATTTGTTATACAAATTCTAATTTTCCATACAACTCGTGAGCAGGAAATAAGTAAACAAACACATAGATGAAGTTTTTTGTGCCGGAGCAGAGAAAAGACTGTTCGTGTGTTCGCTTGTAAAGCTATGGTGACCTGGAGCGCGGGCCTGTGGCGCAGCGCGGTCGCGTCTCTTAACGATTACATTTTTAGAGTGATTTGATTGAGTTTGTATCGTAATCGTATCTAAGAGTACAAATATAATATTTGCAAAATAGAGTCAACAAAATATTAAAAATACTTCTGACCACATACTCGTAAATTACATCAAGTAATTATATCCTATACGTTTGCATATGTCAGTTAATTAAACATCGACTTTCACGGACATTGCTTTTGCCAAAAAAATATTTAGAGTAATTGTCAAATTTAATGATTTTAATACGATTGTTAGTTACGTGATGCATAAATGAATGAGCAAATAAGTGTTATTTCAAACAAAGATTTAACGTTGGTTTGAAGGTAGTGTAATCTTAAGGCCAGCGCAGCGAGTGTGACCTCGCGGGATGCTGCGTTTTAATTACACGAGCCCGCAGATCGTCAACATGGTTATTGTTGTTTAAATATTTTAATTTATTTATGCTCTACTTAAGCACAGTTTGCATAAATTATTACGTAAATACAGCAATAAAAATTCCTCCGTAAAGGTAAATGCAAATACGTACAAAAGTTTTAATAACACCCAGTGTTGTAAGAATAACTGCGCGTCCCGAGCAGACGGCGGCCCCCTCAGACGAGGGGACGAACAATGGCGGTCTGGAAGCACCCTTTCTCTTCTTTCAATACCATCTCAATATGTTTTTCATTCATCGAAGCTAACCGGTTCGTAGACTTTTGCCTTTGAGATCTTTTCATTTGAATTTTTAGATGAGCAGACTTGTTTCGATAGAGTATGTGGGTGATCGAAGATCAATATAAAAAGTTTCTGGTTGAGTATAAATTTAGTTTTAAATAGTAATTGTATACGAGCTTTTATAACTTATATAATATGCACATTTACATTTGATACAATCTTTAAACTTTTGTCCCGCGCAGAGAGCTGCTCTGTAGAGGCGACTTCGGGCAATTAATTGAATTGCAGCACTGAGTTTGACATAACAATTTAAGTCATGAGAAAAAACCACTTCCACTTTCTTTGGTTTAAAGTTTCAACATAGAATGATATAATTGTCGTTAATTATAATATACTTATACCGTGTTAGATTGTGCTTGCTCCGCACGACTCTAACTCGCTGATATATGTACGTTGTACGTTCCAACAGTTTTCTTATTAATATAACGAGAAAACTTGATTATTCAATAACATTTTAACATACACTAGCACTTGCCCCGGGACATCACGCGCGAGAATTTTACTCAGAATCTCTGCGCCTCTGTCGAATTTTATCGGCTTTGTACTCAACAATAAAGTGATGATTTTATTATAGTGCAATTATTTTGAAATTGTGACTTTTACATAATTGCACTTTATTATTATTCACTCTTAATTTTTGTGCTGATTTTTGGTTCCCGACGTTTCCCGACGAATGCTTTACAGCGCACATGGTCACGGGAGAGACTAAGGTTTTAGACGTCTTAAAGGTCAATATATAGGCACTATCTACAACAAGTATGGAACCAAAAATCAACATAAATTCGCGAAATAATCAGAAAAGATAGTTCTATAAATAAATCCATACAACATTTAAATCCTACTAATTAATTTTAAAATTATAAATGGAAAGGTTAATTATGATCAATAAACGAATGTCACAAGCACAAGTAAGCGCTGGGGCGCGCGTCGCGTCGCGGCGGACTTTCACAAAGCTCGATGCAGCGAAGCTTGCGCAAGTTCTGCGCTTTGCGCGCTGATCCATTGTCAGGATAGATTTTATGTTATGACTCACATCTTGTTCGTGGACTTCCATATTTACTTGAACTGTGCGACTTAGTCTACATTTTACACTTTAAATGTTCAAATATCTAAGAATAGAGAGATTTTACAAAAATTGAAAGCAAAAAGCTTGATAAGCCCTAGATGAAATGCCGTTTATCATCAACCTGCCTCCGGTATACTGAAAAGGTTTGATCTTCTTTTACGTTAGATTTTAGTTTTTATCTACTACTAGCGACTCAATCTCGCTTCGCTCGGGTTCGTCCCAAGGTAAGTACGTTTTAGCAGTTATTATGGTATAGTAGACTGTATATTATATACGAGTATATACAAATATATGAGTTTTTGTGGCTGTGGTGTACTAGCATTGCCCGCGGCTCCGACCGCGTTCAAATGACCAAAAACCAAATTCTTAGGTTTTACATATAAGTATACTCTTACATTGCAGCTTTTGTATTTTTTCACAGAAATGAGACCTTTTCCCACAGTAAAATGTATCTTATATGTTGACCCAGATAACCAGCTATCACCATACCAAATTTCATCAAAAACCCGCCAGTGGTTTTTCTGTGATGGGATAACAGACAGACAGACAAACAGACAGACAAAAATTCTAAAAACTATAGATTAGGTCTCTGTATTTATAATAAAGTTTATATCAATAGGATTTTCCAAAAAATATTTAATGTAAAAATTCTACTTAGAATTTTATTATATGTATAGATACCGTGTTCACCCGTGGAAAAGAGATTATCTGCTATGATAGATGAGACTATATATATATATCAGCTGCGGTAAAAAGTATCTTCACACAAAATAAATTATAGTTTAAAAGAAATAAAAAAACACGTTTTAATGATGAACCGAAATAAAAAGTAATAAATAATTGTATGTATAAGAATAAAGTGATTAACGAGAAAATTAATGTTAAGGTGAAAAAAGCGTGGGGTGCTCGATGTCAGTTGGTATATTCCATTGGTACGATTTGTAAAAGTAGAGTTAGTATAAAAAATATTGTACGAAGCATTTTTTTTCGGTTTTCAAGTTAATCGTTTTGTAAATTTAATTCTTATTAATGTTAAGAAACAGGGAGTCGGTTTTGGCATAAGCTTGTAGTCTTACACACCGCCGGTAGGTAGGTACTAGGTATAGTAGATTTTATGATTTCTAGGGAAAAGTTCCGTTAAAAACATACAGGTGGGACTAACAAAAGCGTGTTAAAAATCATGCCAATCCGTCACTCTCGACGTGAAAGAAGGACAAACAACCAAGCAAAAGTAAAGTCAAACTAGGTATATCGTAGAAAGAGAAAAAAGAGTAGTTTATTTTAATTTTAAGGTTGCGTTCATTATACTCGTAATTATAAAGTAGTAAGGGAACAGAATTTTTTTTACGTATTTCCGTATTTTTTTTTTAATTTTTCTCTTCATAAAAACCTTACTCGAACTTCAAAGAATATTCCAAAAATTTAAGCCATTCATTTTATTAATACAGATGTATGTATGTTAAAGTTGATTTAGTTTGGAATAACCATGCTTGTAGCATAGACGTAGTTACGTATACGTTTAACTGTGAATAAAAAATATACTATATTTATTCATTCACTCATAATACAGCAATAACAGTAAATATTTTTCAATGTATAATAATATGTACACCATTATTTAAATAATTTCGCAATCCCATGCACATGACATGTACAATATATAGTATCTTAAGATTGAAATAAAAACAAAAGCGACTTTTTCTTATAAGTCAGTCAAAATAATATAAAATCGTTATCAAACGTGTAGTTTCCTTTATATTTTAAACAACTACTTAGTTGAACTGGTAGATAATTAGAATGCTAATTAGTTTGTAACGAATTCTATAAAACCGATAACTAAAACAACACAGTAGCGAGCAGGTACGGGCTACCGACAAATATTAAATGTTACAAAGTTTTATTTTAAACTTTTTTTTAATTATTAACAGTCCAGCGCACCGCTTCCGCTTGGCTTCAGCCCCTACTACACTATTCCAGTATTCCGACATGTTATACGTAAGTCGTGAAGGTTCTATCCCCAAGTAATTTAAAGTTTCCGATCGACACTCGTACCCTTTAGTTTCTGTAAAGATGATTTAACACGTTTACAAATTTTGTATTTTCTTTATCTCGCGACAAAAGCAGTCTAATTATTTCCTTCGCACTCAAATATTTTTCGAATTTATTCTGAAGAATATCAGACCTGAACGTCTGTTCACACCATTTTATTGCAGCCAAAATACATAAACGAAAGTGGTTTTTTGAAGACTTTGAAATTATAGACACTACAATTTTATTTATTAGTATAAAATATTTAAATGAGCCGCAAATTTATAGCAGGTGACATTGGACTGTCTGATTAAGCTTCCAAAAAACATCATGGCCAGGCACTAATTGTATTCCTTATCACAATCAGATAAGGTTGTTTCTTGTACAGAGCAGTACAGTAAGCGCGATACAGTTAGCGTCCCACATCGGCCTTCGCCGCGCCGCTACCAACGGTACCTTCCAACTCAACTAACTCCACGGTCAAGTGATTCAATACGAATCGTCGTCGTCAATAAAAAATACGTCAATAAAAATGAATCACTTACTGCCGACCGGCCCTCGGCCCGCCCAGAGCAAGGCTCCACGGAGGGCGGGCACTCTTACCTGTACACAAATATTATGTACACACACACATATACATAATGTATATAACAATGCATTCATTCATCGATAGTTTTTCATTTTATTTTTATTTACTTTAATGTGGAATATGATGAAACAATTTTTTTTGAATTCTTTCGATAAGAGTTAAGTATCTAAACACAATTTGCAAAGTATAACACAAATTACAATATTATGAGTCGTAAATAATTATCAAAGCTTTAAAAGCATGAACATTTTACGCGGCGGTGTTATTTAAATCAAAACATCAGCAAGCGTTGGTAACATACTCGTACATGCTCGTACGTACTCGTCTGTACGTAATAAGATGGACTAACGCATTCAACGCATGCATTTATCAAGAACTTGTTAACACAGCATTAGGTAACTCGAAATTAACTCGGTACCACTTTATGTATTGCTTTACAATAAATTGTAAAAAGTTTACTTTTGAAGTCATTTCTGTGGAATGATATAATTTGGGAACTCAGTTGGTGCATTAGATAATAAATAGAGTAAACGTATTTATTCGATCTTGTTAAAAACTTAAATTGATCTTTTACGTCCACTGTATTGTTTAGTAGGTAGGTTATTACAATTAAAATTATCTAATAGATTATATGTGGCAATAAACAATAAACATTCAGAATGGCTTCGCAGTTCAGTTATAAATTATAATATTTATATAGATAGTATATATAAGTACTACGTACTACTCGTACGTAACATCTTCAATCTACAGTTTGCTTCATCTATTTTGTGATGCGATCTCGAGTCCGCGATACATTTACACGCCTTTCAAAACACGTAACTCTCATACAGACTCTACAGTCTATAGTCCGTGTTACATAAACAGAAATTAGGTTATTGTTACTAAAACAAAATGTCCTTTTACTTATTACATAAAAGTACAATCACTGAAACGTGTCTTCTCGAATGAATTGCTGGAGCTTTATTGTAATCTGTCGAGAGCTTGCCGGCAGTTACTCGTATGTACAGAGTGCGAGGCAGAAGCAATCTATGAAGCCTAATTTTAAATATATTCATAATAAGCGACTTACTCTCGCTTCGCTCGGGTTCGTCCCTAGGTTGCTTACCCATACAAACTTTCATCCTCATTTTTACCCCCTTGAGGAATGATTTCCGAGAAAAAAAAGTAACATACGTCCTTCCCAGGGCTTCAAACTATCTTCTTATCAAATTTCATCTAAACCGGTTCAGTGGTTTCGGACTTATTCGGTACAAAAATAAAACAAAAAAATCTTTCCTTTAGTATATATTGTTCTGAATCGTCGTCAATACTCGACCCTCAGAGGATCAGCTGTAAGCTCGCAACCTCTCGCGACACCGGGCGCAGTAGTGTCGGCCATAAACTAATATTACATTTATACAATCTAAATGCCAGCATCAAAATATAATCTGTGTCAAGATCGGATATTTGGACCAGAGACACAAGTAGGTAACTGGTGCACGCCGCAGTCGTTACTGGGCGTCCGTCGGATAGCATTGTCGAGACAATTGCACTAGGTATAGTCTCATTTCAGATTCGACACTCACTGACCGCTCACTCTTACATACAATTACTTGTTGCAGACACTATTGTGATGGAAAATACAAATGTTAACTAACAATCAAGTTGTTATGAAGTGTTTTTATGCTTGTAGTTCAGGATGTATTTAATAGATCTTATCTATTTTTTATTGAGGCCGAACAGGCTTCATAAAAAATGAAGACGTTCCTAATGCGTATTAGTTTTTTTATTAACGTCGTTCAAACATTTGTTGTGATATTATTGAGGAAAATTAATTAAGTTTTATTTTAAATATAAATAAATGAAAAATATTAAGGTTACGTTAACTTTAAGTTAGGGATGTTAACACTAATCACAAATTAATGTTTAATGTTAATTTTATGATAGTTGGTATTATTAGAATATCGAAAATCACATTTTTATAATTTAATATAACTTAATAAATTTATGAAAAATGATTTTAAATGCTATATTTATAATCTGTTGTCACGTGACTGCAAACACCAATATGAGCTTATTACGTCACTAACCGCTAAACAAGCTGTCAAAGACTGTTTACTTTTCTGCATTTTCTATTATATGTAGTTTGCGATCTTAGCAAGGAATTACTTAATATTAATACCACGATGGAATCTGGATTCACTAAAGGGAATAGTTCCAACTTACCAAATATAAAATCTTTGATGGTGGCAAACTTTTTTGCAAGAAACAAAGACTTTTGTGGTTCAAAATTTAGGAACGTGAAAACATCTTTGTA
Organism: Brenthis hecate; assembly: GCA_951806755.1. NCBI lineage: Eukaryota > Metazoa > Arthropoda > Insecta > Lepidoptera > Nymphalidae > Brenthis > Brenthis hecate. Next base: position 61,332 of record OX638249.1, read on the forward strand.
AGTTCAGTTTTACATTTAATACTATTTATCTATTTTGATTGTTTATATTCAAGTAAAAATAAGAAAACACATAAGCGGGACATACAGCCATGAATCGTGACCAATGTTTTGCGGTTAGTGACGTCATGTCAGCCAGGTGACAGTTGACAGTTGTTAGTGTTTTAGTGGGAAAATTCAAAATTATTCTATTTTTGTATATTTTCTCATCGAAAATACTAATACTTTTAGTTAAAATATTTTTTTTGTGGTAAACATGAGTCAATCTTCAAAATAAAAGCAAATCCGAAAAATTTTTAACATCCCCATTAAAATAATTTTAATGTTAAACTCGAAACTTATCTTGTTTCTAAGAAATCTCCACCAGTCCAGCGGAAATAATGCTACATCCATACCGTTACCTAGAATTTATAATAATAATGCAAAACTAAAAATATCAACAAATTCTTTAAAATACAAGAAGAAATACAAGCAAAGTCAGTTTGAAATATGTTGGAATTACATAACTTTAGCCTCAAGTGCATTTATTCATCGCCCACGGCACAGGAGATGAACGTAATCGCGTGCATAAATTATTATCGCTCATTCAAATTACTTGCACACTGCCTGGTACTTGCAGAGTATCTGGCTTTTATTATCTTGGTTTTCGGTATAAAAAAATAGCATATTTACATGTCAAGAGCTAGTTTCAGTGATTTTAGTACGACTTCAACGATTCGCAGGTGCTAACTAAAGTGACTTTTTAACCACAAAAGTTGGCCACTTTAGATTTTCAGAAAATATGTGGATTTACGGTGGACTATACCCAATGTAACGCATCGACATAAAAGATAATTATTTATTAAATAATAAACGAGCAAAAGAAAAAAATTGAAAGAAAAAAAACAACAGAAAAAAATAATTCTAAAGTAAAGTGATATAGTGTCTGTTGTGCTATTTCTTAAAATTTACATAACATATATATATATATATATATATATATATATATATATATATATATGTGTGTGTGTGTGTGTGTTATATAAATTTGTAGTGTGCAATAAAGAATATTTTCTCTGATTTGATAAATGACAAATACTGGTTAAGTGTAAGTCTGGCTAACGCCAGATATTGCAACCGCTACCCATATTAACTTTGTAAATACCATTACATATTCTCTGGTGGTACAGAACCCTCGGGGCGCGCACCCGACTCGCGCCTGGCAAGTTATTTTTTAGAGGATTTTGTATGTAAGCAATGCAAACGCTCTCTGGTCGAGCCGGGCCGGAAAGCGGACGGGCGGCGAACGGGCTGACGGCACGATCTGATAATGGTACTTATTAGATTATAGTTTATTTTAAATTGCCGAAAATTAATTAATACAAAATTCCATGAAAGATAATAAGCATAGATAAAAATCTTGTAACATGTACTAACATATACTTAATTAATTGCTGATAGTACGAGCGAGAGAATAGTATTAGTGTAATTTCTACTAATTACTAGACATATAACTTGTGCAGATTAAGAACAAAATTCACAAATGGCTTCGCTTCTATGTAAATTCTGGTAGGTAGAGTAGGTACGAGTACATACAGACCGCAAAATAATTGTATGTTTATTTTTAATGAATTGTTTTATTCCACAACCTTCGAAACTAAATATACTATCATCCTAGGTACGTAAATATAGCATTGCTACCGCGAAAGAAAAAACAACTTCCGTGGTTGCTACAGTTTAGTAGATATTTTTGAGAGGAATAATTTCATAATACATTGTTTTTCATATAACTCTATGGGTTTACACCGACGCATGCCAGTAAAGCTCCCAGTAGGCATAATTTTAACGGTATATTTTTCATTTTTTTTCTAAAAGTTCTAGTTATTTACGGTGTGGTCAATGTTCTAATCTAACCTAGAAAGAAAGAAAGAGTTCTTCTGAGTTACCTTCAACCTAGATTACCTTAACTTTTTAAGAGTTTTTACCGATATCACCAGTGCCGGATTCAGTCTTAGCACCGCCCCTGGGCACAATAAAAACTACTATTGACTAAGGCCTGCAGTCAAAACTACTTCTGACCAACCTCTTTAGTCAAAAGTAGTTTTGACTAAAAATAGTTTTGACTGTAACATAATATACAACGAAATAAATTGTTGTTATTTAAACTTTATAACCGTATTCACATTGAAATAAACATTATCTTAAATTACAAACAATCAACAAAAATTACTTCATAGGTGATTTTGGTGTCGCGTCGCGTAACTGTAACATTCTAGTTAGAGTGATTATGTTGATTACAACTCAAATGTTATTACTACTTGTTCAACACCAAAAACGTGAAAAACTAAAGTATTTCATGTACTGTTACAGATAAGGAGGGATAGAACATAATCTCGTTCCGGGCGACTCGAGTGCAGCAGCACAGACGAAAGAAATCGATCTGCTCACCTCGATTAGACACCTCAGCCGTATTTTCATAATGTTAAATATTTTTTGCACTTTAAAAAACTTTATTCAATAATAAAGTATATGGATGACGTAAAGAGAGCCGATAGTGAATATCATGATTTTGGTACAAACAAACATTTTTTTAAATCTTTAAAGCAGCAACCCATGATAAGAGAAATGGAGAGTCAGATATCTACCCTAAAAACAGTTAAAATTCATATAATTTTGTTCGGTGTTCTCCCTAATATGATATTTAATTATCTATACATATGATAAAATTGTAATGAAGTCGAATCTGGACATTAATTATTTTTTGGAAAATCTCATTGAAATAGACATTATTATCTATTCAGAAGCCGAATGTATAGTTTTTAGATTTTTTGTCTGTCTGTCAGTCTGAGACCGCATCACGGAAAAAGCACCGGAGGGATTTTGATGAAAATTCGTATGTTGATAACTGGTTATCCGAGTCAACATATAGGTATTTTTAGTTTTTACTGCGGGAAAATATCACATTTCTGAGAAATCTATATTAAACGTTAAAACGTTAATAGAGACGAACCCGAGCGGAGCGAGGGTGAGTCGATATCTTATACGAGTATTAATACGTTGTTCGCGATGAACAAAAGAAAGATTTGGATATATTCCCAAAGATTTATATTGGTCTGTTTTAACAGAATTACAATGATTTTTTATTTGTGTAGTGCACTGCGCAGGCGTCGTGTGCAAGAAGTAGAATGGGGGTTACGTTAGATGATGTATGACTGACCAAGTTGTATTTGAATAGTTTGATTGGTTGAGAATATGGCTCGATATAATAAACATGATAAAGTGCCTTATGCTAAAGGCATAGGGTCGATGATAGGAAATCTGGCGTCGACAAATATTATATTTAAGAAGTGGCTTTCGCTTTCTGCACAAAATAAATGATAGACATCAAACAACTACCTACTGTATGAATATTGTAAATACAGCTGTCTCCAGTGCTACATAATTGAGAGACGCGAGTGAGCGCCGTGCCGGCGACGGTCGAACTTGTTTAACAGAACGCGGCATTCAGGGCCAATTTATTAAAAATAAGAGCAACGAGCTCTCACTAGCGCCAGGAGGCGACTGCTGGATAGCAGCTGGATAAGGAGACATCTCATTGTTATGACATAGCGTTCATAGTTTATTTAAAACGCAAAGCCGTCCTTTATGAGTATTTTTATTGAAATGAGATTCTCTCAATTTTCTTATCTATTTACTTATTCATATATCAACTCGACTTCTCTTTTACATCCCGTCGTCGGCTCTAGCTCATGAAGTATGTCAAAATATCACGATACTTGCTGCGTAAAGGAGAGTCACTGAACACATTTTCACATTCATAATATTCAAGCAAGGACTCTGGACCTTAATATTAAAGATCAAAAAATAATTGAATATTGTTTATTTTTCTTTATTTTAATTATTCTCGCCCTTGTACATTTTGTTTATAAGAATAATTCTAAAGTGTCTAGATTAGAAGCCGACCGGACCGTATCGCAGCGCCGCGCCGCCTACAGCGGCTGTCAGCTCGATGACTGTTTGACAATGATGAGGGCGATCGCCCGCTTGCCTCACAGCTTACGAAACGAGCAATGAACTACTATTGAAGTTAGGTCTGCATTTTGCAGGCGCTAGATTGATGCCGTAGATTTTATCATCATGTCAATGTATAGTCGACAATGTGACAGCATAAGACTGTTAAGAATTGAGAGCGTCTCGAATTTATTGTCTTTAGTAGAAAACATTTTGTGTATAATTTTGTACTTATACCAATAATATGCTTCAAACATTCATCGAACCCGGGATGACCGGTGTAGTAGGCAACGCTGGTCGACACCACTGGCATGTTGCTGTGTGAGACATAAATATGTTATAATGTGATCTACATTATAACACATCATCAAAAATCTTACAAACGAAAATCAGTAACATCTAAAGTGGCCACGTTTTGATTAACTATTGTTATATCTTTCCATAGCTACAATTGGTTACAAAACGCATTACTTTATACGATAAACCATTGAAATGAAATGACACTATACATTTGCATTTACAACGCTCAATGAAATAAATTTTGATGATGTTAAGAAGACGTTGTTGAATGACCAGAAGTTATGAGATCGCAAAACGTTTCGCGCAGTTAGAAATTATATGCTTCAATTACACATAAGTTCGTGAGACATCACTATTCACTACGTCTTACTATATGTACAAGCGTTAAATGTTAGCTTAAAATTATAAGACGACCCGTTCACATTTTCGTGTAATATGTATTATATTTCGACGTAATTCAATTTCCTTATAGAATAAAGTAAAGTACAAGTAAGTTGTTTTGATATACGATAAACTTTTACTTTTAAAAAAAGTAAAAGATTATGATATTAAATATATCTTCGATACAAAATATATCAACAATAAAAAATCGAGCGTGTATTTAGGACATCATATATTAATTCTCAGGTGAAGTATGTCTCTACAATATACATACGTAATGTATTATAAATAAGAGAGCGGCTACCGAGTAGTGTACCGGTGTTCCGCATTTCCGACCACGGACACACGCACACACGCATACGTGCGCATACGCAACAACAAATCAACAATGTTTTTTATTTTAACTTTATTTGTCATACTAAATATAATTTAACCTACGCCAAATGGATTGGTTACAGTATAAATACATAGTACCTATACAGTAATTTCTTCTAGTTCTCATTTAAAAAATTGCCACGGACTCATAAATCACAAACGTGCTCAAATAAAACCAAGTATAAATGCAAAGTTACCACTAATTTGACATTTATATTTTTTCCTTAGAATAGGTTATATGATAAAATCAAGTTAGGAATGATAAATTCTCACCAACTGTGGCGTAAATTAATCGAGTCGTTAGACAAATCAACGTCGTTTTATAATCGGAGGATTGCCAGAATATATCGTGAACGTATGACGATGGAAACTTAGAAAACATTTAGGCGTTTAGAATTTGTGCGAAGAGATCGAGACAGAGACCGAATATAGATTTTACTTAATTGTTGCTTAAAGCTACATATGTCATTTTTCAGTATATTTACATATACTTTTTTTTTTGTAAAAAAGATTATATTTACATTTTGAGTAAATTTATTTTATAAATACATTATATGCTGATGCCATCGATCAAAATACTTTTTTAAAATTTAGGAAAAGATTGTAAATAATATAGTAATAATAATTCCAACGTTCGTTCTACGCAAAAATATATTCAAAATAGCTACTCACTTTCACTTCGATTCGGGTCGTCTCTAGATAAAAACTAATCTATCCCACGGGAACCGTACATTTTTAAACATACCGGGATACAAAGTAACCTATATACTATTCCAGACTATAACCTCTCTGTGCCAAATCTCATCGAGATCCGTTCAATCTCTCTGGCGTGATTGAGTAACAAACATCCAAACATCTATACTTTCGCATTTATAATATTAGTAAGATGTTAATTTTACCAAACAACCTTTTAAGAAATAAGTCGCTCGTTGACATTTGGCCGCATCCATATTCAATGAATGCTCTATAAGTCATATCCTTGTTTATCCAAAATTAATAAGATATCGAGGCGACGCGACGCGACGTGTCAATGTCATTAGTTCATTAGCAAATTAATTTTTAGGGTTCCGTAACCGAAAGTTGCTAACGGTTATTGCTATGCCTCCGCTGTCCGTCTGTCCGTCTCTCTGTCTGTATCTCATGAATCGTAATAGGTAGAGAGTTGAAATTTTCACAGAGTATGTATTTCTATTGCCGCTATAACAACAAATAATAAAAATAAATAAAAATATAACAAACTATTTTTTAATGTTTGTAATCGATCATCAAAGTTAATTTACTTACTACATGAATAGAGTAAAAGTCATATTAATAAAAAGTACATGTACGATGGTATGGGACTGTTCGTGAGCGAATTCAACTCGCACTTGACCAATTTTTAGAGATTTGGATTAAAGTAAGATAACTAATTTACTCGTATATATGTATAAAGCTGAAATGCTTTTTTTTGTTATTCAAACGCGCTAATTTATAGAACTTCTGATTGCGCTTTTAGCCTATTAATCTTCATATCGTTACCATCCTCAGGAGCGGGGCAATGATACATAACTAAGATATGCAGGCGAAGTCGCGGGCGCGCGCTTGTAACATTATATTTATGTTGTTAGTGTGTGACAGTATCAGTGTGGAGTGTGGACTCGACAGTGGGTGCACTCAGCACTGTGCGCTGTACTGAAAAGTGTAGACTGGCCAACCTTGATGGACTCTTCCGACACTTTATTTATGCTTTATATATGTTAAATTAATGGGTACATTGATTGATGACGAACATAATATTATGTGTCTTGATATTTTTTGATATGATTATCATCAATTTATATCTTAGTACCTATTTATCGTCCGCGGAATCATTAAGGAATGTTTTACAAGTGTTTGATTTTAAAAAGCCCTGAAACATTACTTACCAAAAACGTAAGAATGTTATTAAGATATAATTCAATTAATACATACTTTCCACTAAACGAAATATCATGTTCAAATAAAAAAACATCATCAAATTTTGTCATTCCATTTTGCGACTGCTAAGCAGAATGAGTTTTTCACATATATTTATCCGTATATACATTATAGTTGGAGGGTGACAGGCACCAGTTTATTCCCGTGTATCCCGTGAAATACATTGCAAAACCTTATTGAAGACTCGTAAAAGCTGCACGCTGCACGGCATACTTAGTATGAAGTCGTACGTATTCGAAGAACCCGTGCGGTAGTCGGCACTTCCTTCAAGTAGAGGCAACTTCGAGAAACCAAGTTTTTTGTTTATATAACACACCGAGCAGTCATGCAAATGCAAAATTATTTACTTGAGTGTAATCGAGCAACGTTACATGACAATTATTATATCTAATGATCGGTAAACGACCGGATGTGACGCGCTCCGCTATTTGCTTTAATACTTTGAAATTCTTTGTTTACAATACATATGCCTATAAACATACCTACAATTTATTGTAATGTCGAAGACCGCGCATTTGTCTTCATACGAGTATATTATTGTAATTAAACAAATCGTTGCAGAATTAATCTTAATTAATCAAAATGTATTCATAAATTATTTCTCTTCATGCCAATTCGTGTAACTACTAAAAAGTTAGTAATTTTACTTAATCGCCAAGTTCTAAGTTATTATATACCTGTATACATTTAGGTAGATAAGAGTAAACACTGAGTGGTGCAGACAGTATGCACTTAACCTGTGAAGTGCTATTGCTGGCGCTCGCAATGAAATGTTTCGGCTACATACTACAGCGAATGATAAAGTCTAAACAAGAGCTCGCGTTGCACGCCGCGGCGCTGCGCCCGCGCACTCAGGGCTGCTCATTTATAATTTAAGCTAATGGTACTTAAAGTAGGTAAAAGTTATTGTTAGTAGGTACGCTTATTTCTAACACTTTAGCTAGAGACTGATTAAATGTAGAGTTCAGCGCGCTTACTCAATTTTAAACATATTCTGCCGTCATAAGAAAGAAGGCCGTAACTTCGTCAAAGTTGATTGTTGTTGTCTTACGACTACGTCAAATGCTTCTGGTATCTCCGGATTCACAAGACTAAGAGGTTTATGGGTAAGAATATCAAGTAGCATTTTTTTAGCTGATTCCGAATCTGAATATAAGTAATTTTTGACCATATTGTTAGTTACGGCCTTTTTTCTTATGACGGCAGTGTTAGACTCTAAGCAGGCCGCGCCAGCCCTGCGGCTGCAGGCCGCCGTGGCCGTGAAGCTGCAACGACCACAAATAGCCACCTCTCCTCCCGCCCCCGCCCTCGCCTCGTCCGCCCCCTACGTACCTACTCACTTTACTCGTATAAATATTATTATTTTGCGTTTCCTGCTTACTGTTACTATTTTTTTTATTCACAAAATATTAAATTAGTATTTTTAAATATTTTTCGTAAACCAAATCATTCAAGGATTTAATATTATAATTATTTAAACTAGAATACTTTTGTGATTTTTTATTATGATAAAATTATGTATAGTTTAGCGCCTAAAATTCGCATATTAAAATAGAAAGTTACCAAAAATCTAATCTAAGTCGGCCAGTTTAAATATTTGCAGATATCAATGACCTTAGTTTAGGACACTCGCCTCTCGCCGGCGTGTGAGGTAGCGTGCACCGTACTGTGATATCGATCTTTCATCACTTCATTTTCTTAAAGACTTTGAGTAACCTAACGATATCCCCGTTAAATTGTATTTGAATTGCACTTCATCATCATTCAGCCTGCTTTCGTCTATTGCTGGACACAGGCCTCTCCTGTGGCACGCCACTGAGCTCGATCCTCAGCTCTACGCATCCGACCGCTTTTTTTACGCTGAACCGCTCATTCTACGTATATTGTCGCTCCACCTACGTTTGCCGAGCCGTGGTCTCCACTCTAGAACCCGTCTACTCCATCAGTTATCGGTTCTTCGACAAACGCGACCAGCCCATTGCTACTTCAGCTTGCTAAATCTTTGGGTTATGTCGATAACTTTAGTTCTCAGTCGGATCTCTTCATTTCGGATTGCACTTAATACCATGGTATTTAATAAATTACCCTATAATATTACAGTAAGGAATTATTTTTGATTCCAAATGATAAACTGGTATGTACTTACCTACTAAAATTTTTGTGTATAGTTAAATGATTTGTATACAAAGAAATGAGGGGAAATAAAAGATACAAAAAATATATTTGATCTCATAGTCATCCTACACTTGTGTGCTTATCTTTAGGAGACGCAGGACGCAGTGACTCACAAAAAAATAATAAGCTGAATTCAACTGACGTGTCCGACACCCGGCTGTTATCCACTTTTGTGTAAATTCGCGATACGCTTGTTATTGATGAGATTTTCTCAAATGTCTGCCGTAGGTGTTGTACTCGTATGACCGATATCGATACTAATTACTCACTGTTTACGTCCAACAAAAACAGCCAGTGGACATTGTTATGTGTCTCGCTGTGTATATATACGAGTATATACGAGTAGGTGCCGTGTCTTATTATCCACATTTTTTTTCCAATACTTAAAAGATCGTCCATCAATCACGTGAGGCTTGAAAGGGAGGTCGGAAAAAATCACGAAACATCACAAGGAGGGAGGGGCAGGGGGGGGGGGGTGTTACTGAGGTCTGAGATATCACGTGTATTTTTTTTAAGTTTTTGTTATAAAGTTGCTACAAAACATCACGTGATTAATGGACGATCCCTAATACTGAATGCAAAAGTGCCAAAAATATATGAATATTTTTATTCAACATTCAAATAAGCAGTCCTTCATTACGGAAACATACTTACGTTTTTACGTAAATTCTAGGTTAAAATTGACATAATAAATAAGCTTTCGAAATTATTTACAATTTAAAAAACCTATTATGAATATTTTTTATTTAATATCAATATATAAACGCAACGACTTACATATATTATATTATAAATAATGGTATCGGGGTTAGGTCATCGATAAATATTCGTTATTTTGTAACGACTGTGTTTATTTTCATGATTGCCTTCAAAAAAATAAGTAAATGGCAACTTCCAAGCTTTATTGTCTCGCAAATGGCAGTCCGCGGCCTGTGCTCTCACTCACGTAACACGAGTAGCATAGAGTAGCTTCAAATTCTAAAGTATAAACTATGAATGAACACAGTTATGCTTTCAAAGAAAACATCATTCCGAAGAGACAAAGCAACGTATAAATTAACTTTCGTTGCCATAAACTGTATAAGAATATGATTATAAAGCCGTTGCGTGAAGGTCGTATACATAATAATATGCTTAATTAAACCTAATCTTCACGGAATGACTAAAACCGTTGCGCATTAAAGATATATAGGCATTGTAAAGTCAATCGCGCTTAGGAAATAGCAAAGCGTAGCCAACAGAAGTTATTCGGCGCGAGTCTAACCCGGAGCCGCAACAAAGAAGACATCCATCATATAACAAAGCATGTCAATGTCACTTCGATGAATCCATTTCTATAAAATAATACAAAATGTTAGTTTTCGTAAGATCTTCGTATTTCTTTATCAATGTTTAGTAACGCGACCTTCCTGCGGCGCCTGCGGCGAACAATAACACTGTTACGCTCATGGGCTTCAGGTACTGTAGCGCAAGATATTTGTACTTCCTCCACTCTATTAATTAGGCTGGTATTTTCTTAAGGAAAAAGGAAAAGATCAGTTAGCCGTGATAATGGAATAAAGCAAATAATTTTGCGTTATATCTCTACACCCATCGAAGATGAGAGGCACCTTTTGCTCTTTGAAATGAACCGAGCACATCGCCTCACAAAAATTAGTAATATTGTTATATGCTCGAGTGAAAAAAGTTACCATAGATTTAAAATGCGATAAAAAATTAAGAGGTCTTACAATATATTTCTTCTTTATAAACTTCGCAGTTGCGTTCGGTGTATCAACGCCTGGACCAAACCTTCGGCCCTTATAGGCAAATATTTTGTACATCTAATCTATTCCTATAATGACAAGAGAGACCTCGGAAAGTCGACGGTCATTCCCCATTTACGAGTATAATAAAACTTGCGTTCTGATTCATTGTAAAATACAAGTTGAAACCTATGACTCGTTCTTAATTTTAAATTTAATTATGTCGATGATTTCATACTAAACATTTAGAAATAACCTTCACCCACCCTCACACGTAGCTTCAGAGATTTCGCTAGCGTTGATTTTGGTAGAGTAACTAATACATAACTAAATATTGATTGAAATTAATTGATCGTTTGAAATGTTATCCAATCTATGATTAGAAGTGATAATAAACTTTAAATTGTTTTACAAAGTGATTACAGATTAATCCCGGGCGGGCGGGCGGCGGGCGGCGGGAGACGGGAGGTTACGTCCCAGCTCACAGCGTGTCCTCCACCGCGACCCTACGATTGTGTATATCGTTTTAATATGTTACCTGTTGTTATGGTAGTGTTTGCTTGCGAAAGACGGTCGCTTATTCAATCTCGTGCTTTCTTTAGTTTTAATTAGTTAAAAGATGCATAAAAGCTATTAAAAGAAATGGAAACCCGCTAATAGTTCGTAATAATACCTAATTATTATGATTTTGAATAAGACCAAAGAAGCCGTTAATTTAAATAGACGCTGTCACAACAACAAAGATCAGCAACATCTTTTCATATCTAGCCGCCGCACCGTGAGCTCGTGTGCATTGTGCATGCTCGCTCCGCTGCGGGCTGCGGCAGACAAACATTTCTCTATACATTTGCATAACTAGTCCACTAGTAAAAGCGGCAATTAGTGCGCATGCGTCGCATATCTATACTAATGTTACAAAACTAAAAAGATTAAACTTTAAAAGAAACTAACAATCCGATTCGTAAAATTATTTTTGCTGTTTATTTAAAATTATTTATGGACTATCTACATCACACAAGAAATATGCACTACATAACGCATCCACTGAAAAAAGCAAGTAGTAAAACATATATGATAGTTGATACACTACACAGTTATAATTAACTTGCCTAGTACAATCGGCAGTGACACACCGATGTAACTTAAATTGTAATTAGCTTTATTTTGCGCTTTAGTGTAAACAATTTAACATAATGCTAATAAAATATTATTATTTTATTATTATTATTAACTTTCAATAAATATAAATTATAAATATAAACACCCATGACTGAGTAAACATTCGTGCTCATCACACAAATGAATGCCCCCAGTGGGACTTAAATATAAAGTAAGTTTTGTATGAAGTTTTCAAACCATTCTTTCCCACGTAGGTACGTCAATGAGGCTATTGAGATTTACTTAATACATTTATAATTCACAAGCTAATCCCTCCACGACCGCGGACACACCGGCGTGTCAGTTAACAATAGATTTCTTAGAAATGTAATTAATTTCTTAGAAATTTACCTGGAGGTGTTAACTACATATATCTGTGTCTGACGATCGGCCCATTAGGGGTTGTTAGTGCAAATTACAATAAGTCCCTGTGGTGCGGTGGCATTATGGCAAGTACTTTAGTGTATTTGTGTTGGCGGTTCGATATCTCGACATGAGGGAACTGTATAGATTATATTGAATAGACCATAAAATTACAATTATTTACTAAATTAATGTAATTGTTACTGGTTTTCTTATTAAATTTTGTAATGAATCAATGTAGCAAAATGCAAAATTGATTTATAGGTATTATTGTTGTAAAACAAAATTGCCCTTACCGTGATTAAACTAAAAACTGAGAGCGAAATTAATTTTTGGTAACCTCACTGAAATGTGGAAGAAACGTATTATAAGTAGTAAGAGTATATTAGGTCTTTAAAGCTCAGATTATATTATATAGGTAAGAAGCCACTACGTAAATCGTAATTATAAGCTAAATAAAAGAAAATAAAGCCGTCGCGGAACGCCTGGCTTTTGTGAAACATCGAAATTATTTTGTATAGAAAATATGCATGACAGGATGGTTTTTAAAGACCGTAAATATGACATAACTAAAAGAAAAATATTCCGATTTTTTTAGATGTTGCATATCAAAAAATCATAGTATGAGTAATTAGGAAAAATAATCACCAAATTCATTTCATAATCGGAAAATATATCCTGTTACAAACAAGGACATACTCCTACTTAGTGATCCATTACCAATTGTTACCAAATAAAAGTCCCTGAGAGGTATTACAATAGTACCGCAACTAATAAAGATTTATAAATTATACGACGTCCGGTATTTTTAAAGCTGACGTCCAAAGCACTCGCAAGTTTACTTTGTAAGTGGGACGCGACCAACCTGCTCCCTGCTCACTGCGCGCGCGCATCCTAAGCTTCTTCTAATTTCGTCTAAGACAAACAAATCAGTACATCTATATGGGTCACTTCATAGTATTTCACATTTAACAAATTTTACTTATACTTAGTGTGTATCTATTCTTTAATATTAAAACTTTTTTATATTCACGTGGATATTAAAATTTATTTATATATTTCATTTTAATTAAAACTATTTTTTAGGGTTTTACGATTTATTTAATTTATTTGGTCCCAACGTTTCAAATGCGTTTCAGAAAACATGGTCATGAATTAAAGATTATAATACCTCAAAAGTTGTAGTTATTATAGGCGATGCCTCCTGTCTCGCTACACACTCACTCACTCACTCACAACATTGTATAATTTGCAAAAAGAAAGAAATGACATTGAAGTAGCTTAAAATAAGAAAAAACAAATTAAGATTGTAGGTATTTGTTTTATAATTTCAGAATGTTTAACTTGGATAGCTATTTTTATTATGTTTACTAATTTCGCGGTGTTTTAAAATATATAATATAAAAATTCTATTTTGTGTTGTTATATATATATATATATATATATATATATATATATATATATATATATATATATATATATATATATATATATATATATATATATATTCTCTACAAAAAAAAACTTATACACTATGTATATGGATATTATTATGATTTACATAGTAGGGCTGCCTTGGTCCGTTTTAAATAATTAAAATATAACCGATAAAAATCCAAAAAAATATCTATACACAAATTTAATTTTCGTCAAAACCTCAATAAAAGCTCGGCTATACGTTGTAATATAAACTTTGCCGCTGCAATATTTTAATGCACTTTTATAATAATTTCATAATAGTCTTTAAAATATAAGAATTATATGAAGTTTCTCTGTAATTAAGTATGAGTAGTATTTAAAAAAATCTATTGAAATTCAAACTAGTCCGTTCGCTTGGAAAATTGTCGGTGTTAGCGCGCGCCCACTTTAATTACAAGTCACCTTCAAATCTAATCTTACATTATTATAAAAATATATCATAGTTATAAAATACATTACTTTCAAACGTCTGTAGATAAATAGAATATTTTCCATCAAATTTATTTTGGTAATGATACTTTTAAAACTCAAGTTCGACCGTCATCCTCATATATTGTAACTTATATTTTTTTCTTATTACTCTGTACTTAATAATGGTGTGTTTTTAAAAAAAATGCCCAAAAAAGAATTAAATTATATACGAAATATCACATCTCTATCGACAACAAAAGCTTCATAGTGAGGAAAAAAGCTTTTTTATAAGTATAGCTTACTAAAAAAATGTACAATTTCCCTAAATCCCACCTAAAAAGTGTATCGTTTAACTTACCGGTGAATTTTCCGGAACCATCGCAATTAAACCATCACAGATCACTGTCACTGAAAAAAAGCTCGTGAGTCCACGAGCGACCCCGACGGAGTCCGCGAGAGCACTGCAGGCTGTTATCAGTTAGATGCGTTATCAATAACTACGCCAATCTAATTTGGTTCGCTCGTGAAACAAATTATACTCTAACCGAACCGATTGTGTGGACATGCACAGCGCCCGCCATTGGTCCTCACCGGCCGTCACCGCCGAGTGCCGCCCGCTCGTCTGCACACCGCAGTGCAATCTCATTACGTACCCTAATTAATTATACTTAGGCGTTTCCTAGAATTTGTTTAATAACAATCAATCTGTTTATCATGATTAGGCTTTATATTTTTTTAATTTTAAGTACTTTTATGAATATTAATGGGTAATGCTAATGGATATAAACATTTTATTAGCTTCATATAGTGTAGGTGGAAAGTATCATAGACGGACCTAAACACAATTAAGAATTTACTGCACATTTACCTTGGCCTCAAACTTTTGATTCATTATTTTTACCCGACTGCGACGAAGCATAAAGGAGGGTTATATGTACGTATGTAAGTATGTACGTATGTATGTATGTCCGACCCTATGTTCCCTTGTAAGCGGCTACTAAACGGCAAATAGTTACAAATTAAAATGGCGAAAGTCAGGTGCCAATTTGTATAGCTAGACGAGACGACACGAGATATATTATGTATGTATGTACATTTCGTGGTAAGGACGGAACGTGTATGACTCCGACTGTTACTATTTTCCTTCGTCAACTTGTTTTTATATGTATATAGTCGGTTTTTTTATCGTATATATATATAGTATATATCAGTGGCGAAGGCACAGGTATCCATACAAGACGTCTTACCTGAAATTATTTTGTTATAAATTTACATACATTTAACTTTTTAAATGCATAAATATTCTTTTGGAATATATATATATATATATATTTCCAAAAGATATTATATATATATATATATATATATATATATATATATATATATATATATATATATTATAATAATAGCTTTATTTCTTTCTGTACTAATACGTACCTATATAAAAATTGTATTTTTTGGAACGGCTTACCTCTGCTATAATTTCACCCTTCGCCACTGGTATATATAAAACAAAGTCGGGTTTGTTACAACACTTATAACTCGAGAACTGCTGGACCGATTTTCATGGTTTTTGTTCGTTGGATTCGTTTTCGCACTGAATAGCAGAACAACTATTAAAACCTCGGAAAAATTGACGAGAAAAAAAATTGAAAAATAAAATTTATTCCATAGTAAGCGTCACAATGTGCCCAGGGGGCAGGGACGAGCCTGAGCGAAGTGAGGGTGAGTCGCTAGTAATGTGATATAGTAACATGACTATAGTATCAGGTTTACACAAAGTAAGAAAGAATAAATGTATTAGCAACTTTTTATTAAACTACATTCTGACACATCTGCTCGTGGAGAGATGGTGCGTTTCATTTAGCTTATATTTCGTGAATGGGACCCATAATTTTAGGTTACAAACGTAGAATTTTAGGTTATTTATATGGAAATTGTTGTAATCACTTTATCAGTAGATTGGCCATATGTAGCGAGCGACGCGTTATGCTAATGTAACCGCGCGGTACCGGAATCTCAAGGATTTATCAAATTCAAACCAGTAAAATTATTAACATTTTATTTGTGACATACTTATATGTCGATTTGTGTTATACGCCGGAAGGAATACACTTCAGAATGACACGTATGAGTTATAGTGTCATTTTAACGGCTTGGAAATCTGGCAATCTAAAATACGCACCTTACAAATTACATTCCAAGCAAATGTTTTTTTTAGGAAATTTATAAACAAACTTCTTATTTCAAAGCTAAGTATTAGTATAAATCTATTACTAAATACGCCAGAGGCAGGTACATAGTTCGCTCGTAAGTACCTCTGCGCATACTCTATTATCATATTTCAAGATGTTTTGATATCGAGCATTTGCATAAATGTGGAGCAAACATGTGGGAGGTGACGGATGAGACGTGGACTTTCTACAATCGCTATACATACACAAACACTGACAGAAAATTAAAAAGTAATGATTGTAGAGCGTCATCTCGTCTACCGGTAGATACCTACGTCCGATGTATTCTAAATTCTTGCTTCAATACAAGTTGTAGTAAATAGTACGAGAGGAGCGCAATCAGCGCCGGCTGGCAATTGAGAGTCGAGAACAAATCATGATGCGACCAGGAACCGGGCTTAGATGCTATGCAAATATCGGCTTTATCACCGACGCCGTCGGGCTGAGGCCGCGCTCGGGGCGGAAGTGCAAAGGTGAGGGTGAAGACTCGGAGAAAGCGTACAGACCGACGCGAGTTAGCTTTTGTACTGTAATATATATTACAATTAGTATAACTTTCGCCTTCGACTTTACTTGTAGGTGTGCATTGTCCTTGTACCATTACAATTTTGACTGCAAATGTGAAGTAGTGAAGGTTGATTTAAATCAGTGATGGCAGTATGTAGAGCAGATAAGATAGGTTTAATTATGTCATTATCTAATAAAAATGTTATGGTTTGTCTTTTTGCGTAGGTACTGAGTGTTTTCCAGGAAAATTATTTAGTTAACGACATGCGCAAAAAAATATCTTGTAATATAAGAATTTCGTTGTATTTTTATGGAAAATTATTATATTTTTATATTATCTACATATTACAAATGAACCAAAAATGAGGTTTTATTGTATTTTTAGACAAAGCAATAAATAACTTGACTAGGTAATGTTGCATTCTAGCGCGGCCCGCTCGTTACAGTGTCACATTATCTCGTAATATGAAGGTAAGTAATTACTTCCTTTTTACTATTTATGTTTTTAAATTTTAAATTACAGTTTAATTACAGTCCAGCAAATAATACTTATTCATGCAACGTAATTTTCACTACAACTACCAAGTAAGCAGTTCACTACAACTACCTACTGTTGGTAGCCCTCTGTCTCGCCCTTTGTCACAATCATTGCAGTCTTCTTCGCGACCGAATTGTTGCGTGCTAGTTAAGGCAATCGAAAGAAATAATAAGTGAAAATGACCAACTCAATTGTAACGTTATATTGTTTTTTATTGGCGCTCCATAAGGAGTGGGTTTTGTTTAGTAATTTCAAATAAAATCAGCTTCTTTGTCTACAATGTCGTTGATATATTTTTTTACTATATACGATGCGGATTGTCGAAAGTCGACTTGACTACGTAAGTAAGCTGACAAGTCGAGGTGCTCTTGCTATATTTCTTCGGATTTCAAGAAAGAATGCTTGTTTGCAAACAAATTAGCGAGACATTACCTTGTTTTATAAAGACTCATAGAATATGCCTTAGTAACTTAGGGTATAACGCACTGGGCGTGCGCTTTTGATAGTATGTAATTTTACTTCGGAATCTGCAGTAATTTAGTGTGAACAAAGTGTACACCAGCTCACGTGGCTCTTATCGAATTAAATTTTACAGAGAATTGGCTCCTGCATAAGATTTGGTATCAACAATTTGGACATGCATAATATAATAAATATGCTTGAAGTGAAATAGTTATAGGTATATATACAACATATTGAATTGAATTGTCGCACTAACACGTCAGCTCTGCACAGACAAGTTTCATAATATTCTGGTGTCGTAAAAGCAACCCCGTCTCGGCCACTGGCGTCTGCTCACAATCGCTCCTCGAAGGCCTTAAGAAAGGCCAGGCACAGATCTAGCTCTAGCACAAGTGTACGTAGAAACATTCATTACGCTTAAAGTTTGCATTTGTGTATATAATTGAGCAGCTAAATATTTTAATAAAAATAAAAGTAGGAGAAAAGTTTTATTTTTCTTTATATAAATATGTACATTTTGGCATCTTCTTAAGCTTGAATGTAAAGGTTGCGTATAAATTGGCTTGCACTTGAGTTAAAAATTTTGATTTCATTTTTTAATAGTGTTTATTAATTCTAAAAAACTTTATTCGTTATTAAACTAAACTTTACTTTTGAAGCTTGTAGACCAAAACTACTTTATAGAAGACGAAAGGTCAAAGATTATACTTTAGTCTGAATAAATGTAATAGCTATACAGTAATAAAAGTAAATACTAAGTTTGTTTCTAAATTCTAAACTAACAATAAAGTAAGAGCAGGAACAGTCATGTTAGAGCCGGGGACGGTCCGGCGCGTTACACTAGCATACTGCGCAGACTGAGTTATTGTGCCGTGTTTATACTTGTTCTTCATTACATTATTATTATATTACATTGTGTTGTCTGTGTGTCGATTTAAGAAACCGCTTCCTCCGCCGCGCCGATTGTATCTTTTGTATGTAAAAGTTAAAAACACCTAATGATATATCATTATCAACCCACCAACACCAGGACTGAACAGTTTGTTAAGAGGCTTATTCAAGATTGAAATTTTGCATTCTTTGAATTTTTTAAAAGTTGATAGTTAAGAAATAAAAATGATACTTTAATTAAGTTTTCACGTATAGCACACAAAATACCTGCATTTAGCTGAACATAAATATATTAGGTACCTATAGTTGCTATCTGTACATAATTTCATCACTGACATACTTAAGCATTTATAATTTTAGTTAAATAAAACGATAAATCAACTATTTATGGGAGGATTTTAGGTGTTTTTAAAGAAGATTTTTTTACTTGGAGGTCAGTACATATTATTAACAGTATTGTCACGAGCGACATACAATTCGCAAACAATACTTGTTAAAATATTTAAATAATTATTTTCGTTCAAAATATATTTAATTAATAAAACAAATACTTTTATTTCATACGTACATAATATGTATATCAATAGAAAATTATAGTTTATGTGAATAAGAGCTGCCAAACAAACACACGCAGGCCAACTTTGAATAAACTTTCTAAATTGAGTAATAAAAAGTTTGAAAGTTGTATAAATATTTACAAATACCTCACTATCGATATTTTCATACATTTACATCAGCAACCAGCATTGAAGCAATAATCCGTAAGAATGTAAAAGGATATACGATTACAAGTACGGCTCCAGCGGGTGGGTGGCTGGTGGCTGCGCGTGCGCGTGCGCGTGCGCGAGTGTCTCGCACCGAGATAATCAATATTGTGCCACGACTACAATGACTACATATTTAAGATAATATTGACAATGGGTACCTATTCCTATTATTGTAGGCGTTAAATTCATATACTAAATTATAAACTAAAAATATATAAATATTATAATCTGAGAGAAACTTTCATAGATTTAGATGACACTGCTTGAATTAAATATTTCTCAATAATCTAAATATTAAAACGACTTGCATAAATGATTAAAATAAAATATAAAAATAGGTAGTAAAACTAAATTTTGATTCAAAATTCTAACACTCTCAATAAAATAAATCTATTAGAGTTACAGAAGCTGCTGGTGTTATGAGAGTATTACTACAAATCGATTTAATTTTGCATAAAACGTATGTCATCGAAGGCGATGAAATACGTAATATTTAAGATCGTAATGAGACAGTAGAGCACTGCGCGTGCGCAGTTTCACGTCAGGAGAAAACCGATAGCTCACCGACTGACTGCGCGCATCTCACTAAACTTGTTTTTGAATCGAAAAATATGTCATTACAACTACTGCTCGTGTACTCGATTAGTCAAAACTATTACATGAAATATGAGTCAGTTTAATAAATGTCTAATTAGGAGGATTGATATTTGTTACTGTAATAATTAACTAACTATCTATATATTATTATTCTCACACGTAAAGTGATTAAAGATCTTATATTTTCTTTAATAATGGTAAAAAATAGATGTACCACTAGTTATACTAATACTCAATTAATGTAGAGTCAAACAAACGAACCGACAGATAAAAATTGTGTACAAACTATAATTTCGATTTCCCGTTACGCTACTTTGTTTATTAAGTACTATATAATATTAGTCAGCCATCGAAATCGTCATACAAAAAACGATATTAATTTAAATAAACATAAATATAGCAAATAACATAGCAATGTATGCATTCACTATTGTTGCGACAAATTGCGCGATGACCAGGGATTAGGCACAATGTAATCCGTCACATCGCTCATTTGTTCCACTTTACTGGCTATTTTTATGTCACAGTCACTAAACTGCGAACGTGTGATTTATCTTATTGGCCGAGTGTCACGTAATAAGCAAATTACACAAATTGCACTAGTTGTAGATTACACTAAACTGTGCATTCTGATGTATATGGCACTAATAAGTTGGCCTTCAAAAATAATGAACGATAATCTCGTTAGCAGGATAGCTATTCTGGTTGTATACATCAAAAGCAGTTCCAATTCTTGCATGAAGTGAATGTTTATATTGACAGTATCGGTGGGCACGGCAGTGCCCCCGCCAAGTCGAGCATTTACAGATGTTTGTCACGGTCTTGCTGTCTATTCCCTGGACTCTAAGAGGCTTCCTAATCCGACTGCAGATGACGAGGCGCTTTCAAAATTCTCAATAGCTAACCTGAGCCGAGAAGTCGATAGTGTTATTGGATAGTATTGTAATGAAGAGTCTACTACTATTTTTCTCCTGAAGAACCTTAATTAAATTTTGATTTTAAGCAAAAGCCATAAGAAAATGTACAAGTAAATAATGTTAATATTTATTTGCTTGATATAAAAATTAGAAAAGTTGTATAGAGTTGTATGCGAATTGTCGTAAGTAATTATATCTTGCCTATTTAAAAAAAAAACTCGTAAAGCAATACATTTGCAAACAGATTTGCGGACTCGGGTCTAAATACCAGCAGTCGCTTCGAGTTGATTTGAATATTTAATTGAATATTTTTATAAATACCATATTACATCCATACAAAATTCTACATAGGGAAGTCATTAATTAATTATTTAAATTGATTTTCGCAAAAAAAACTATTATCAACTCTATAACTCAACTTTGGTTTTTGAGTTTGTGGTCAACTTTGGTTTTTAAGTTGGTGGTCAACTTTGGTTTATGAGTTGGTGGTCAACTTTGGTTTTTGAGTTGCTGAGGTATGCTGAGAATATTGAATAACCCTGTTATTAAACGGGGCTATTCGATATTCTCAGCATGCTCCCAGAACCCAAGTAGTATTTACTTATGTTTTGATTGAGTATTTTATGCTTGTAATAATTTATAATGTATAATCTAGTTAGTGTAAGTGGCGCTGCCGTTCTAATTGGGTGTAAAATAAATAAAATAAATAAATTATATAAAGGTACTTTATTCTAGTTGTGCGAAACGCTTCGCAAACTAAGAATCAAGAGAATATAATACATTTAATAGATGATCTTGATTCTACCATAAAAACTTATCCTGCGAACACATGGGATACAAACATTTACTCGTACATTAAAAACATGAAAGGTTTGATAATAATGAAAATGTCTTGTTCGTTCAGTTCGCGCCGGAGCGCGGACACGCCGCGTCTGCGCTCGCTACAATTTGATACGTTTTAAATATTGTTCCAGTTCATAATTCGTTCCACTGGCTCCGACATGTACCTTCTAAATCAGATTTGCACGGCCGTTATTTTTAATTTTCTTATAAATTTATAATAATATAAAATTTAATGCCATGAATTTAAAAGAAAGTGAATTATAATGTATGCGAATTAACATGTTCGATTGCAGAGCTCATCAAATAATAGAATTGAAGATACACATTTTATTTTTTTATATATAAATATGTAGGGTAGTAGTAGGGACATTAGCACACAGCTCCATCTAGCTCCATGGTAAGCTACGAGGCTTGTGTAATGGATACCAGATAGTTGATACACTACACATATATAACTTTAAATACATACATATAAATAGAAGTCATAAACACTCATAACTGAAGTACAAACATTCGTGCTCATCAAACAAATGAATGCCCCCAGCGGGAGTCGAAACTGTTACCGCCGGCACAGCTAGTAGGGTCACTAAAAACTGTACCAAATGTGTCGTCAATATAAGTAAGGGGCAAATAGGCGGATGATCGGCCTGATGGTAATCGACTTTGGTCGCTAATAGGCATCTGCAACATAAAAGGAGTTGCAGATATGTTGGCTGCCTAAAAATATAATAATTTTTAGTTTAACATAATCTCTAGGTATAGCGATGGTTGCCTGGAACAGACACGGTAACGCTGCTGTGAGCATGACTTGCACTAGCCGACTACACGTTTCACGTTAGGTGTTTGATCGTTAGGCAGCGGCCCGCGGGGCGAACCCGGCGCGGGTCACGCACCAGTTCATTAACAATTTATAAATATCGATCGCAAATACACTACCCATAGCGGCTATGCATGCTCATTTATTGGTACACTATAAGATAACAATACAAGATAATAATAATATTTAGTATATTTTAGCTTTTTATCGTATTAGTTACGCATAACGCAGGTGCGTTTCTGATCTGCGCAGCAGATTCTATAAACTTCATTAGTTGTTGTTGCTCCGACTTCGGATGACTTATTTCATCAAGAGTTTAATTAAATAATTGATTGATATTTATAAAAAAATTAGCGTCTGCCTATTTTTTCGAAAGAGCTAACGTATATATATATATATATATATATATATATATATATATATATATATATATATATATATATATCCTGTATCTTGTACCTGCTAATTAACTATGAGCGAGTGACAGACTTTATACCGCAAATTTTGCGAGCGATACCGCGAGCGAAAGCTAACATTCATAAATTGATCATAATATCATAGTTAAAATGATATTCGAAATATCCCCCGCTTACAACTTCACGTCATTTCATTAATATTACACTCCTTTCTTAAAGTAGTATTAGCGAAATTTATTGCTTTAGAACCGTTAAAAATTACTATCGACGATCAAAGTCTAGGAGACGGCGGGCGAAAGTAAACACGAACGTTTTTTATGTAAAGTAAGGTCAGTTATATCAATTCTTATTTAACATTATATATCTACATACACCTATAAGTTATACAATGCTCGAAGGAGTAACAGGAGCGATTTGATAGATACAAAAATGCATTACTTGGCTTCTGCAAACTATTACTCGCAGTGTCCAGTTCATTCCTATCCATTTCTGAAAACAATAATTTAAAAAATAGCTGGATTAAAAATATCATCTGAATAATATTTTATAATAATTAGCTGTATTAATATTTTTTTTGGAAATCTCTTAGCGACGCTCTTTCATTTTTATTAGAAATATACTTAATTTATTAATTTTCCAGGTACATATATTCCTCTCTCGGTACAATCAGCAGATCTGTTCGATCTTCAGAAGCCAATTTGCTAGAATTATCTCTAATATCTTTCTATCGATGTATCAACTAGAACGTCCAGAGCATAAATAATCAAATAGAATGTTTAACAAAATCTTCTAACACCGTTAGTTTTCTGAAGTATGAATAATCAATCTTGGAGATTCTCACGCTATTAATTAACTAGCCGTTCTCGATGACGCCGCTCGTCGCTCGACGAACCAACATAAAAAACTCTTCATATCATTTTCTTAGTTTGCTAAACTTTTGTGAGCTTTGCAGATGATCTCGCATAATAAGTGTCACTTGAGATTGTTATCTATACATATAATAAAATTGTAACTAAGTCGACTCTGTACATTAAATATTTTTTTTGGAAAATCTTATTGAAATAGACATTATTATCGATACAGAGTCCGAATCTATAGTTTTTAGAGTTTTTGTCTGTCTGTCTGTTACCGCATCACGAGAAAACCAGCAGACAGATTTTGATGAAATTTGGTATGATGATAGCTGGTTACCCGGGTCAACATATAGGATACTTTTTACCGCGGGAAAATATCTCATTTCTGAGAAAAAATACAAAAACTACAACGTAAGAGTATACTAATATGTAAAGCCTAAGAATTTGGTTTTTGGTCATCTGAACGCGGGCGGAGCCGCGGGCAATGCTAGTAATATATATATATATATTGTTATTATTTATCAAAAAAAACGAAGATCAGAACTAACGAACAATTATTAATGTGAATGTATAGTTATACATATATTTATTAATATCGATAAATTAGTTATAACCATATACTAATATTATAAAGAGGTAAAGTTTGTGAGTTTGTGAGCTTGTATGGGGTAATCTCTGGATCTACAGTACCGATTTAAATGTTTGGTAAGATGATAGTTTGAGACCCTGGGAAGGACATAGAATACTTTTTATCCCGGAAATCATCCGTTAATGGGGTAAAAATGGGGATGATTGAATGATGAATAGCATAGCATTCTTGGTTTGATTAAATGTCATTTATATGTTTAGCAAACGTCATATTGTAATTTTGAATTAAGGATTTTTGTACAAGTTGCACTTTTTGTATATATCATATACAGTTTCTTAGTTTTTCACTGAAAAAAATATCTCGTGTGATGAGGGATACAAACAGAAATATCGAAATGTATGTAAATCCATATATGGTAGGCCGCCAGGTCGTTCATTACCCGAGCTGACGCATTGCAAGCACTGATCGAGACTGACTGACCACTGAGTGGTGTGCGAGTGGACCTGGATACACTTTACAGGAGAGTGCTAATAATCTAGATACGCATTTCACACTGCACTTAATTAAACGTTAACAAGTGACAACAGTAACCCGACGTTGTATTCCGAGACTATATTGTTACTACGAGTATAAAACTATAATTACCGTTAAGGAAGATGTCGTTTCGCAACTTGTTTTCTCTCGCGTGCTAATGAAATGTGTTAAATATACACAAAGGGACAAACACATTACGAGCTTTACTTATTTATGTTTTTAAGGAAATTAATTAACATAGAATAATAAATTATTTCTGTTTATGTAAACATTACCAACGATTCAGTAATTACGGTAATTTAAACCAACCAAATGGTGGCAAGCTATTCCAGTGGTTTTCCTATAGTTTACAAAAAAATAAGCTTTGCTATAAAAAAGTTTTAATGAAGACTCAAATCTTTTAATATATCTGTATTTCTCGATCAAGATGTAAGAGTATGATTGATTATTATTATCAAGTGTGAGTGCATTTGGGTGCAAGTTTCATCACTAAATGAAGAGCGATGCATATCTAAATTTATCCGACAGCGGGCATCTTCTCATCTCCGAGCCTTCGCCCAGCGCTTTCATTGCACGAACTCTTACATCACCACTTGCGATACCATCTTCTTCTGTCACTGCTAATTATGCAAGTTCGTCAAATCGAAATGACATTTCTTAGGAGATATTTTTTAAAAACAAACTAATTAAGCCACACGTGTAACTTAATAAGAAAGTTTCTACGAATTCAGGTGTAGTTGTTAATTTAAGTAAAATTAATTATTCCTAAATTCCTTTCGTCCAGTCGAGCAACTTGCACCGGCTCGTTAGTCGTTACGAATCTTTAAACCCGTTTGTTTAGTATAGTTAGGGCACAAAACGCGACGAGTCATTCTATTTGTGGGTCGGCTGTGATATCACAAAAAAGACCATGATTTTAAATGTGGCCATTGTCTAATCAGAAACACCTTTCAAATACTTGGAACGGTAAATATTTTTAATTCCTAAAAAACCTTCTTCTCTCATATCTTTCAATTTGATAGTACCTGATTACATTTTTATACTTTAAATAATATCACCTTGGGTGGTTCAAGGCGGATGGAACAATCTATTAAGATCAAAACGATAGTTCCTTTCAAGTCAATTGATGGCACAATCGGGCTCGGTTGTATTGTCCCTTCATCGGGCTCGGACTCACCTGGTGGGTTTCGGTCAAAACTGTTCGAGGGCAGACAAGCGCGCGCTCATGCTCGCGCGGTCGACGACCTGGCGACTAACTGTTTAGCACAGCACACACTACACACCGAGTACTACTGACCGACACGTCTCAACTTTGCGAAAGTTCGGAGTGGACTGATCGCGGGACGCCGCCAGCGCCGCGTGCGCCTGCGGCCTTGACCGCCCCCCGCGCGTCGCCGCCGGGGCCCGGGGGAGGGGAGGGGGAGAGGACCCCATGCGCCAGAGAGTCAGAGACGGGCCCGGCGCATCCGCAGGCCGCAGCCAAACGTCGACCCTCAGACCTTTTGCTTTTTAAGGCAGGTAGCCTCCGGTTATCCCACGGCAATTTACCTTAACACTAAATATTATGCAATTTTAAAAGCTTTGAAAGTTGTAAAAGAAAAGTATTTTCATAAGTTCAGCTGCAAAGACACCATTTTTGCTTCTATGCTAAAATTAATTTTAAAAACTAATGGTTTCGACGATGTTAACATGACTGTATAATCTTTATTTCTTTATAACTATTGACATCGACCCTTATTAAAATTACTTATTTAAAGTAGTAATTGGTATGTACTTGTTAAAATTTTTGCGAAGTTGTTTTTAGTTGTTTTTTAATTACAAAACGTGTTGAGGTTATATATTTAGTAGTTCAAAGATAAATCGTAACCTCCAATCGTTCTATCCGATGATCATATGTTTTGGGCTTTTAATCATATAAGACATGATTATAGACTGTACTGATGTGAACATTAATAAAGAAGAGTGATGAGAAATGTATGAATATGTATTCAGCCCTTTTTAACGTCCCACTGCTGGGCACGGGCCTCTCTTACATACGAGGAGGATTAGGCCATAGTCCACCACGCTGGCCAAGTGCAAGTTGGCGGACTTCACTTGTCTTTCGAAAACTTGATGAGAAATGACCGGACAAAATAATTTTATAGCTAGTGAAGTATCCTCTCTTCATTCGGGTCATCACTACGTAAACACAAGCATATCTATGTCACAGCTCCAACTATCTGCGTAACAAAAATCATGTCAATCGATGTCCCCTGTGATTGTTTCATTATAACCTGTCTCCTCGTGAGAATAAGATAATTTCCTGCGGTAAAAAGTATTTTATCTAATTTGCCAAACCTCTAAGTGTTTCCATACAAAAAAAGTCAAACAAGGATAAACAAACAAATACACTTTCACATTTATAATATTAATATGGATTTAAATAACGTCGTTGTAATCATTTGTGTATGTTGATATAAAAAAGAAAAAAAAAAGTTTATTAATGTATTCCCAGCTTGATCTGAATATGGAAAAAATATAATTTATATTGAGCTTATGTCGAGTTACTATCCTTGTAAGGAAACTCTAATCAGGAACAAAAACTACGTAGCTTGGCTGAACCTGTCCATGTATCATGATTAGTTGAAGGTAATTTTTACGTAATATAGTTTTTAAAGATTTTTTTATTTTAAGTGAACAAGTCAACAAGGAAGTTCCTAAGAACATGAATGCATAAATATGTAATTACCGAAATAGTTTTACTAGTACATATAACATAATTGTAGTTATAGCTCAGAACTGGCTGTTGACCACATCTGGAACTACGACAAAGGACAGCACACCGATCTATTGCTTATACACAATACTATTCGTTATTATTAGAGCCGTATGGAGCAAATTACAATGTAATAATTTTAATTTGCAAATTTAACTAAAGTAACAGGCATGAGCAGTTCTGAAACCGGTTGCACTAAGCTAGGATTACTTACCCTTTTTATGCTAAGACTTTCAAATGCAAGGTTTCACAGTTTAAAACTACAAAGACAAAAAAAAGATTGAATATAAGGATAATGCTGGTTATGGAATACGTATATTCCTTGAATGTTTTCATCCATTGCAAAAAAAACGTTTATCGTATCATCAAACTAACAGATACCAGAAAAAAAACATATTATGTGCATCCGCCTCATACCGCCATAATCTGCCTATTGAGTAGGATTTGCTTTCTTTTTAAAGTTTCTAAAAAAAAAAAAATACAACTACTAGTACTCAACTCGTAAAATGTTTGATGTTACAAAAAGTTAGCTACATAATTTCTTTACCTGTAAAGCTACCATAATATTTAGCTTTATCTTCTGCGAAATACATGAAGGGGAAAAACATATCCCGCTTCCTCTACACTTTGCATGCACAAGGCGTATGTATGGTACCAATAGCTTCCTTCCAAAATTTACGTCATGAATTTTGAAGGTGAATTCTTAAATGACAAACACGGGTCAAACACACTCGATCTGAATACGTCCTTCTTTTTTATAATCGTAATATTTTAAAAGCAATTAATGTCAATAATCAATATGTGTAGTAAGTAGGTAATAACCAAAGTGGTTCTCCTTAATTGTAATGTGACAAGTATGTGAAAAGGAAGTCGTTTTGATAGTAGCTTAGGCGATTTGAATAAGTATGTAGTTTTATTTTATAATTGCAAGCGTAACAAAGATGGCGAGCACAGGGAAGGCGGCGCAAGGCACAAGCACGAGCACGACTGTCGTGTTCTACGAGTATAATTTGGTGTAATTAATATTTAGGTGATAGACGTTGCAGCGAAATTATAAACTTTACTTATTATTATAATTAAACTTAACTTTAATTATTCCTTAAAAGGTTTAGTAAAAACAACGGGGCCATTGTGGAACTCTACAAGACTCCTTTATCTATCTCTAAGCTATGCCTAAAGTTTGGAAATCTATACCTACAGATAAATAAAATTGAAGTGTCTGTTTGCAATGTCAAAATAACAGCGTTTTACTAAATGCATATGAAATTATATACGGTACTTATAAGACTAACTCATTTTTTTTATTTTTTGTCTGTCTGTCTGTCCGTCCGTCCGTCCGTCCGTCCGTCCGTCTGTCTGTCTGTCTGTCTGTCTGTCTGTCTGTCTGTCTATCTGTCTGTCTGTCTGTATGTCGCTTTATCTACCTGTCTGTCTGACTGATCTGGTGAGTCTGATGATTGAAATATTGTAAAAGTTTCCAGAACCCACAACCAGGCTCTGTCTTCAGTAGGTCATGTATACGATAATTTTGCAAAATCTAGTTGGGCTGTTTGAACGACAATAAAATAATTTAGTACCAGAAGATAGAGAGTGTGGGCTCAAGTTTGTTTCAATAGTTCAAATAATATAGCATAAATGGAGTTTTCGCGGACGAGTAATTATATTTGTTTTTTTTTAGATACATAATTTGTTAGATTGTGACGTAGTGTTTTTGCGACTCTAAAAGTAAAAACTCGTTTTAAATTATCTATGTTTTGTTCATTTGCTTTAAGTTTAAAGGTTCATGTAAAAATAACAACAGTTGTTTTTGTGTAGAACTGATCCGCAGGTTGGCGCAAGTGCAATATTTAATTAAATAATACATTTTGACTAGGTATATTTTTTGCACAAACACATACAAAATATATGTAAGATCGCTATAGTAAACGTATTAAATTCCAATAATATACTCGTAATTATTACTCATAGTAATAATATTTATAACGATAGTAACTCTACCCGTCTGCCTTCATCACGCCTCTGAAGAGATAAGTTCCTGTGACAAAGGTAGGTAAATGGGAAACATTACTAGCACAAACATGAGCTTTGACATTTGATACACATAAACAGATATCATCTTATTAAAGATTAACAGTAGTAAATAATGAATGTAATATATTTAAACGAGCAATTCTTGTATATATATAGTCTGAATCTCGGAAACGGCTCCAAAGGTTTTTATGAAATTTAGTATACAAGGAGTTTCGGGGGCGATAAATCGATCTAGATTATTTTTATGTCTGGGAAAACGCGTGTTTTTGAGTTTTCATGCGGTTTTGTTTCGCATTATTCCACGCAAAATATGGTCGCTAATTCGCACGCTAGGACATAAGCATCGTGGTCAAACGGCCAAGGCGCAAGTATGTCGACCACAGGTGTCTGGGTTCGGTGTCCCGGTCAGATACAAAGTTTTTACTTTTGTTTTTTTTTTGTATTTATTCAAATTTTTAGTTTGTTTTTTTTTTTTAAATGTTTTTTGGCCAAAAACTCCGAGCGATGCTCGATCGCCCAGGTACTTAATATTTACAGCAGAAGGCGGATTCAGGGCGGATCGCGAGTGTGTTGATGTTTTTTCTTATTGCGGTATACTTACAGGCCGTAGGGAGCAGGGAGCGGGGCCGCGCGAGGCGGAGGTATAAATAGAAGTACAAATAGAAAGCTATACTCGCGATAACCACTGACGAACTTACATTATTTTTACTTAAACACGAAAGTGTCAAAGATCGTAATTTACATATGATGTATACTTACTAGTACTGTCTCACTTCGCAGGCATCATCTAAGAAAGCAATATCCTTAACGAGCACCTTTTGTCTTTCCATTTCATGCACTATTTTTTTATCAACAGTTACGTGTACATTGGGAAAGAAAGCAAAACCAACAAACACATTTATGTATTTATAATAATATATTATCGAATAAACATGTAAACAAACTTGGAGCTGATGTGATACAAGGGGTTAGACTAGATGTCATTCTACAATTGTTGGAGAGTTGAAATATTAAAAATATTATTGAAAGTAATTGTTTAATCGTTATGTCATTGACTAACGGTTGTAGAATAACATCTTGTCAAAGACCTCAGTTTCGATTCATGATACTTCATTTCCTTCTATATTCATTGAAACCATGTATCTTACGAAAAATTATATTACGATCAATCTCGCTCATTGGCTTTGCTTGTTTGTAGACAGTTCAGGATAAGAAAATAAACAATTATCACAAGCGAGCATGAAGAGGGCACCTCGAGGTGACATTGTCTGAAAGTGAACAAATATATAAATCGTTAGTTATTACACAAACACTTATGTATATAAGAGATACTTCATAGTTATCGTTTTTCATATTTATAGTATACTAGCAGATCCCGCGGCTTCGCTCGCGCTAAAACTACAAAAAAATCTCTATAAAGGTAGTTTCATACAAACTTTCATCCCCTATTTTAACCCCTTATAGAATGAATTTCGAAAAATGCTAAAACACGTATTCATTTAATTTTATTGAAAAACATTAATACCGAGGTTCAAATAATTCTGATTATAAATATTTTTTTGGATTGTATTATAAGTGTTTTCCCGTGGGAATTAGATAATTTCCCGCGGTAAAAAGTAGCCTATGTCCAGCGCTGCAACTATCTCCAAACAAAAAGCCACGCCAATCCGTCACTCCGTTACGACGTGAAAGAAGGACAAACAAACAAGCACACTTTCACATATAATTGTTTGTGTAATATTAGTACCTATAGATTGTGATCGAGATAGCTTCAGTAAATATAATTTTTCCATTTTATCATTTATGTAGCAAGTGATTTATTTTGTAGGTTTTCATGTACGAGTACAAACTTGTTCCTATGATTTCATAACACTATTTTTTTATTTTTATTTTTATTTTTATTTATTATTAGGGAAACATACAGTGTTACAACACAAACAACATATAACAATAAAAATAGTACATACACCAATAAAGTTTCCACAAACAAACAATTCATACAGTAAAAGAGTAGAGATTTGACAAACTATAATTATAAAATCCTATTATTTGGAATATTTTAGATGTTACTGTTTGTACTGTAGTCTTAAAGTAATCAATCGTCTCTACGCGATTTCCAAATACATACTAAATCAATTTAAATATGTTCTTAAAATCGATCACTAATCACTGGTGAGCTAAACAAATTGAAGCACAGGTTGTTAATGTTGGTATTATTAGATTTACGCCTGCGCTAAAATTTTGTTCATATTGTTGTCTGTCTGCGCAAGCCATGGACATTGGAATGAATTTGTATAAAGCTTTTTGGTTTTCATATAATATAATAATCCGTATTATATATGTATGTATATAAATTTGAATACAACCGGCCGTATATTTCCAGAGTTACAATTTGAACTGCCTGTTCTACGTGTCCATGTAAAGTGAGGGTTATGGTTAATGGAGACGGACTAAATAAAAATGGCATACGATTAAGGCCATAGAAAATATCTGGTTATTAAATGAGCTATTTAACTTACACAGTAACTTGAGAGTACAAACTAATATTAAATGCACAATAAAATTATTTTTCACCAAATTTGCGAGAAAATCGAGCTGATGCGCCAAAGTTACGTTTTGACATTTAAATAGTATGAAAACGAATCCGGAATCACCTTTACAATAATCAGTGCTAGTTGTACAATATATCAATACACCGCGAAGGTCACATAAATTTATAAAATCATCTCGACTATTGAATTTTCTCCAATGCGCTGATGTATGCGCGAGCGCAGCGAGATGAGTTGTTTATAAATAGCGCTTGTGCAGCGACCGGTTGTTTACTGCTTTGCATAAAGCTCAGTTTTACGACGGAGCAGCTTTAAGCTCCGAGCAGTCAAACAGTAATATATCAAAGACAATATTTTTAGGAATAACGTGTTATGCTTATAGTTTGTCTGACAATTTTTTGGTGAGAGCTTAGAATGTAGATAGACGGTTACTATTTATGAATATTGGCGATTGCTTTAACACAAATTAATATTTTTGCAAAACACACACTATTAAGTAATACCTTGATAGTGTCTATTTTGAAAAGAAATGAACGTATGTATGTATGTATGTATGTTTATGTATATATTTATTTATATGTACATATATATTTATATATTTTTGGTATGTATTAGATAACATGTATATATTATATATTTATAATTGTATTTATGTATTTACTTATATAATAAGTATTTAATTAAAATGTGTATTTATAAATATAAGTTTTATTTATGTTTTTATTAGTTTACAAATTTTCTCTGCACTTTCTCTTTCTGCCCCGCTACTTAACACTATTTCCCACATACATGGGTTGACTGGAAGAGATCTCTTATAGAGATAAGTCCACCTTTGTCCACGTCTCTTTCAATGTATTTTTTTATGACTACTTTTTTGTGCAATAAAGAATATAAGAACGTATTGGGAAAATAATATATTAGGTAAACCTTCCAGCTCTTATATTACACTATTTATTGCCCGCGGCTTTGCTAGCATTATAAGCGGGGCGATAATGAAAGCCTGAAACGTAGCCCGGTGCAATCTTTTAGTTGCCAAATTAAGTTAAGTTTAAGCGTGAAAAATGGTGTAACAAACAGACAGAAATTCGTATTTACAATATTAATATACATAGATTAACTAATATGAAATTAACGTTTTTTAAGTTAGGTAATGCTTTATAGGAAGGTGATACTGAAATACATGTTTTCAAATCGTGATATGTATAATATAATTATACACAATCTAAATAGTCTAATCTTTTTAGCCAACTATAGGTACATATAATAAAATTGTAACTGAATCGAAACTGGAAAATCTTATTGAAATAGTCATTATTGTCGATACAGAGGCCAGTTATATCGAATTTTTGTCGAATTTTGTCTTCTGTCTGGAACGCTTCACGAGAAAACCACCGAACGGATTTTGATGAAATTTGGTATGATGATACCTGGTTATCCGGGTATAAGTTCGATACTTTTTACTGAAAATATTTCATCCATAAGAAATGTATACAAGCGTTAAATAATAAATTACTAATTTAAAAAAATAACTTATGAAGAAACATAAGATTCTTTAATGCACAAACAAGTAATAAAAAATACACAGAAAGCGACAACAACTTACATACGTATGTGAGAAATAGTGAAATAGCGAAAGTATAAAAACATTAATTATTAAAATATATGATTATATACATAATACGCACTATAATTACATATATATTATATAAGCATAAATACAATTATATATTATAATAGTTATTAACATAGATCACTTCAAAACGAGTACATAATATCAAGAATAATAATAAGTAGCATATTTTTGTTGTCACAATATTATACATTATTATAACGTACGAGTATACAATATTCAATTTAAAAAATACCACAATATCAGTGAGAAGTTTTAAATACATAACGACGCTATCTATATTTTCAAACTCATCTCTAAGAGTCGCGTCGCTAGAAATAAATAGTAACACGTAAGGCCGCGGCCCACGAGTCACCGCACGCTTTAAATATTATGCTCGTGACAGATTTATTATATACAGATACAAAAAAAATTAGTAAACATAAGACAAATGTCATACAGACTGCGGGAGACTACTCTCCAGGTAGATATTACGTAAGTCCGGACGACGCAGGTGCTTCGAGAGCCGCAACGATGTGCGCACGCGCAGAACTTGTTGCCATCAATTCTATACTGAATAGCAATCTGATTATGAAAACTATAAATATATTTTTTACTGTTTACGTTAAATTGGATTTATTTAGATGATAATGTTTGCGATTAAACCCCCTTTAGTGGATAAAAGCTTTATGTCGATATGTCAGAAGTGAGTCCCGTAGGCGCCACGTTTTATGTGGAATATGCGTTGTTGTCTTTATATATCGTCAAAGGTTTTTATGCCTTACGATATTTTTACTTAGCCAATATTTCATTACTATATTAAACTAATAACTTGGACCATAAAACTCATAGCAAAAATGTAAGTAAACAACGGTAGTTTTCAAAGGTTCAGTAAATATAATATTAAATATAGCAATTCTTGTATACATAAATTTATATCGTGTATATCGGAAACGACTCTAACTCTTTGGATCGAGTTTTGTATTTAGATAAGGTTTTACTTTTTTCACAAGCAAAGAAACATTCATATATATTATAATAAAATTCAGAGTCGAATCTGTACAATTCATATTTTTTGGGAAGTCTTATTGAAGTAGTCATTATTATCTATACAGAAGTCTGTCTGGGAACGCATGACGAGAAAACCACTGGACAGATTTTGATGAAATTTGGTATGATGAGAGCTGGTTCTGATCCGATAATATTTAATATACTTTTTACTGCGGGAAAATATCTTATCTCTGAGAAATCTATACAAACCTTAAAACGTAGGGATGAACCCGAGCGGAGCGAGGGTGAGTCGCTAGTTGACTTATAAAAACGTCAAGTGAAGCTCGGTCGCCTAGGTAGGTATATAGTATATACGTAATTAGCTATAGGTGTCGTATATAATGACAAAAATTTCTAAATAAAAAAAAATGTATATTTGAAATAGAATAATTGAAGGAACAGCTTTTAATATTTATGTATCTTGTAAAAGTATTTTTAGACTTTAAACAGGTGTAACAGTTTGACTGCGACTTTTCGTGTTAATATTTAAAAGAAACGAGTAGATATAAATGTGCCTTAAATAAAACTATGACGTGAAGACATCGTCCGTGTGGTGACGTCGCGCCACAGGACAGGACACTGGACACTGGACCGCTTGCGGAAGAGGAAGAGCGCTGGTCAGCGAGTGAGGGCCGAGGGGGGACAGTCTGTGGTGACTAGAGGTGCGTCCGCTACCGTATGTCTACGTTATAATCGAATTAGTATCGTTTAAAGTTATGACTTTAGTAACTTTTTACTATGCACCTACTGTTAAACAAAAGCACGTTGTATCTTTGCTACGTGAAAGAAGGATCATCAAACTAAATACACATTTTTACTAATAGTATGTTTGTCACCAAATATAAACGAATTATACCTCCATATAAATAAATATACTCGTATTGAAGCTGAGATCCCTACTTCAAAAAAGAAACCATATTTAACAAATTTCCCCAACAGTTAAAAAACAGCGCAACCAAGTAACCAAAAACTTAAGATTACATAATATAATAGAATTTACTAAAAAGGCTATAATAAAACATCTGCAGGTAGAAAGTGATAATATTTTTTATGTACAGATAATTAAAGGATCTGGCGCGATCTGTCAGTGGCAGTGAGGTCTCTCCGTTATCTCAAAATAAACAGCGGCGTGTGTGTTTGCTCTCTTATCGATGATGTTCTCCTCGCAACTGAAACACGCCGTCGCATCACTTCCACTAGCGTGATAATTTAAGTTTAAACTCCTTAAAATAATTTAATTTTTTATTAAAATTTTAATGAAAAAATGTTATTTGGCTTAGTGGCTGATCCATTCTACTTTTTTTCCATGCGAGCAAATGCATATAATATAATTAACTAGAGAAAGATAGAGAGACACTTGTTTCACCAAAAAATGTTAGGTGTTTTATTATGACATGGGTAAATGAATAACCTTTTACAGATTTCATTATACCTCTACAATTACATGTAATACCTATTATTACTTATTTTTTGTATTAAACCGTAAATGTCAATTAAAAACTGCATATATTTACGCTCTCATTACATGATACTAGTAGGTACTTAATATTACATAAATCACAGATCACAACACATTATACTAGCATAAATAAGACGGCCGAAATTAATGACTTGGGTCGCCGGTCGCCGGTCGCCGGTCGCCGGTCGCCGGTCGCCGGTCGCCGGTCGCCGGTCGCCGGTCGCCAGGGCTAGCGGGGCACCGATACCGAGGTGATTGGATCACTATCATTCATCATTAACAAATATTTATTTCTATTTGAAGGGATTTATGCCATTGAATCTAAAGAAACCTTTGACACACCGTCTATAAGGCCATGTTGAGCCCCAAGTTTTTATTTTCAGTTAAAAAGATATTGCCTTTGAAGAAAATAAAGTGAAATAAAAGCATCACAAAATATTTCAATAATAATTATTACATAGTATGCTATAAGTATCGAATTTCTTTGTCTTAGATTATGATAGTCTTGCGAGTTAGACAAAAACACACTTTTAGACCATTGACTTTAGCTACTATACTATACTTCTTACTTTTGAATATATTCACGATAATATAGTAATATCGTACACGTTATGGGGAAAAATCTAAAATTTTCCGTGCATTTTTTGTTGATTTTAGCATAATAACGTCCTATTCACATGTAATCTGCATCTCTGCTACCTACTGCCCGAACAATGAAAACAATAATTAGGAGAAATCTATTCGTGATGTCTTATAGAGATTAAGAGAAGCCAAAACAATAGCCGCACTTCGAGACTCTGTTTGTTTTTTGAACGTCACTGTATCCGCTGACAGATCTCAGTTGCACATTTAAGATGATGAATTATTTTTTCAAGTTGTGAATTGTAGCACATGCTTGTAGCGCTATTTTTGCAGAGAATTAAAATGAAATGAATGAGATGAGACGACCACAAGAAGAGGCACTGTTCAGTGTAGTGTTTGTCTAATTATGTGTAGGAGACAGGTAAATCGACCTATCACGCATAAGGTCCGGGATTCGATTTTAATCAGGGTCGAAAGTGATCGAACACATATGATAATACCGGTGTATTGTGTAGATTTTGACGACGAGAAAAATGAAATGTGATTTTATGTGACCAGCGTTAACATTGTTTTCTTCCGGAATGTATCTTCCTTTTCTACACTATAATATGCATGTATTATACATATAAACGTTCCTCTTGAATTACTCTATCTATTGCTGAACTGAATTAGAATCCGTTGAGTAGATTAAAAGATCTAAGCGAACAGGCAGCGGAAGCGACTTCATTTTATACTATGTAAAGAAGTGTCAAAGTTTGGAAACTACAGGATGTACAGAATACTGTTGCGGCATGACGCGTGGACGAAACGAGGGCGGGTCTGTAGTGAATGAGAAGCGCAGGCGCAGCTGT
This sequence comes from Brenthis hecate, assembly GCA_951806755.1. Classification (NCBI taxonomy): domain Eukaryota; kingdom Metazoa; phylum Arthropoda; class Insecta; order Lepidoptera; family Nymphalidae; genus Brenthis; species Brenthis hecate. Next base: position 99,514 of record OX638249.1, read on the forward strand.
CGCCGCCCGGTGACCTACTAATGTATTTATACTAACAGGTTCATTAACTGATGAGCAGATTTGCCGCGCGGCGTCGTGTGTACATTGCGATAGCAAGTGTTACCTGCCAAAGTGCCGACGTACCGGAACACTGCAGTGTAGGCGTCGCGTTGTGCGTCGCGGTGCGCACTTATTCTACTTACTATCTGAAATAAATATTATTAAATATAATACGTAATCATTGGAAAATATAATGTACCTAGAAAATTATTAGCTATATAATAAAGTAATCCAGACATTTTACTTGATTTGCTGTTTATTAAAAAATATATAATGTACCTTTGTGTTATCCTTTACAATGGACATGTACAGTCGCTCGTCAAACACGATATATAATAGGTTATCTTATTTACTAACTGAAGAAATTAACAGATATCATGAACATGATTGCGCTTCATTCTACAGAATCAACCCTGACGTCTGATCGATGCTAGAGTTTTGCTTATACTCGTATACCTAATGAAATTGAAGCTATATTTATGTATTTATTTATTTCCTCTTCAACTGATTGTCATTAAATTACAATTTAAGATGTTGATTATTACCTCCTCGGTGACAACTCTCCGACCTCGGCATTTTCTCGCACGTGAGCAATCGAGTGCTATTTTGTAGCTGTTTACTTGTCTCATTACCTTTATAGTAAAGCCTTTTGTCTGGTTGGAGAATTTACACATTTTTTTGTGTTTTTGTCTTTTTGCAGTAGAAAAGAAATTATTTCTAGTAATATTGAATATTTTATTCCATTTGTCACTGTTTTCGTTATACTGATAGCTCTCACGAGTTTGCTGGAACAATATTCATCAGGTCGGATCCTTCACCATAGATTAAATAATAACTACTTCGTTAGCACTCCAGTGTGTGCGCAATACTCGTACCTATCGATGAACAGATGTCACACTTTAAGAAGAGCTTCTCAACTCGGTGCTATGTTCTTTTAACTTTTACTTATACTGTAAATAAAAAAAAATGTATTTATTGTTTAGGTCCTAGAGTGTCATTAAGAGATAAGTTTAAAGAAATAAAAATATTGACAGTTGCTTCTCAGTTAGTTATGGTTACACCTCGTCCATCCGCTCTAGATGATTTACTTAGAATAAGAGAGACGCAAACTCAGCGTCTGGTCGGCCCACCCGACATCCGCCGGCCGAGTATGTATTTAGACATTAAAGGAGCCTCAAATCGGCTACATGTCTCACATTTAGTTTTATTTTTTCTTAATTTAGTTTTAAGTTAATATAAATAGTTTTCAAAACGCTCCGAAACCAAAAGTAGTTCGTGTACGAAAATGTTATGTATGTCCGTAAAAATACACACGAATTTCCCAAGAAGTGTGACATGCTTAACATTAATACTAGGAGCAAACACCAACTTGTAATGCCTGTGACTCGTCTACACAGAGTCAGTAATTCTTTTTATGGACAATGTATACGCTTGTACAACAGGATCCCAGAAAACGTTCAAAAGGGAATAAAATGATCGCCTCCAGGCTACTTCAACTTGATAGAAATATTGTAAATTATAATTTTACTTTAAAAAGTTAGTAAATTGTCTTTTTTTAAATAATAGCAAACTAAATTAAAATTATTATTCTTAATTAATTTTAACTTTTTAATTTTTTTTTTTTTATTTAATTAAAATTATAAAAACGTTTAAAGTTATAAAATATTGTAAGGTACTTGGTACAATTTTTCATTTTGTTTATTTGTGGGTAGGTTAGGTTGTCTGTAACAACTAAACAACTATACCTTCGAGACATCTAACACCTCAGTCTCTCCCGTGACCATGGATGCTGTAAAGCATTCGAAACGTCGGGAACCAAAAATCAAAATAAATCCGCGAAATAATCCGAAAAAATAGTTTTATTTAGAATGTCAAATATTCGCGTAAATCTAATAAAGTATTAAGGCGTACACTGTTAATTCTTGTCACTTTCACTACTCCTAAATAATAAGAATTGAGCATTACATACATTGATCACGGACATTTTATTATTTTTCTCGAAAAATAATCTGTAAAATACTATTTTTAATTAAAAATGGATACTATAAGCAAAATCGATTTTTAAATTTTTCCTTTTTTTTACTTGTATATTTTAATAAAAAAAATTAATCCTAAAACTGATCAAAGTCACGCCATTTATCCGGTACTTAAAAACAAGACTTAAAATTTAAAATTACTGAAATATGAGCGGGATGCTGTTTGGGTCTGATCATAATTAAGTTTCTTCTTTAGTCTACTTTAGTTATACCTAGTGCTTTTTAAGTCTCAATATTTAACACCCGTAATAATGACCAGTCCTAGCCGATATATTTATAAATATAATGTGTGGGTAAAATATTAATACATTTTCAAAATTATAGTTAAACATCTCATAGTATGTTCATTATCGAAGATATGTGTTTAGAGTAAACAAGCATTTAATGTAAAACTAATACGTTGCTAAATTACGCAACACGGCCTTGATGAGTCTAAGAGCTTTGAATGCCTACTTCCTCACCATTTATAATTACAAAGTAACCATCAAATAATCTGTGATTTAACATCATTCACTAAAAACGCACGATTTATATAAAGTGCTCAGAGTCACAGAGATCACGTTTCGAAACATAATTATAGACTACAGATACCTACATAGAAAAAGATGTACAAGAACGTATCACAATTATTCACGGTATTATAAATTTTAACATATTGGCAATGATGTTTGAACATCAACAAAGCGCCTCCTCAAATCCGCCAGAGTTGCAGCAAATGTTGCTAAGACGGAGTCTGTGCGCTAAAATATCATATAGGTACTTAGACAAATTTTCAAAATAGAAAGAAAAAAAACTAAGATTTTAAGAAATATGGTAATACAATTATAATATATAGTACATAAATATATAATATGCATATAGGTATTAAAATATCTCGCGGTGGTAAAATAAAATTTGTAAATAAATAAAGGTTAAGTCTAAATATAAGGTATATATTATGTTATGGGCCTCTGTTTACATATTTAAGATCTTTTTGTAAATATTGCCTGAAATAAATGATTAAATAAATAAAAATAAAAAATAAAATAAATAAATGTTACAGCATTCGGAAGTTCCAGACCAGGACCAGTTCCAGGAGGAGGTCCTCAATCCTCATTGTACAATAAACTCGCGCATCAGTCTGCAGTGAGCCTTCAGAATTTATTACCTACTTTATTTTCTTATTTCTAGCGATAGTAAACAAAATCCGCTACAGGTATTTACACACTATAGATATTTACGAGTATTACTACAAAAAGCAAAAGACCACATAAGGACATACAAGTATACTCGTAATGACACTACCATCTCATTTATCTTATGTATTTGGTACTTTATTTTGGTCTGTTGCTTGTTTGTAATTTTTGTTGTTGAAATTGTTGAAAGAAAATGTTATTTGTTCGATTGTTGTCTGTTCATCATTGCTAACCCAAAACCTATCTGGTTACAGCGAGTTTTTAGTTATAAGAGTTACTACGAGTATGTTCAAAAAAAGAAAAGAGCTCAACCTAAAAGACCTAACAAAAAGAAACTGATTTTTTCAGTGCTTTGTCACTTCGTTAATTCTGAGATACATTTCAGTTGCGAGAGAACTCTTGCTTTTGAAAATTCGTGGCGTCTAACGAGTAATACGTCGTATCTTCTCAACCATGTTTGATGTTCATTTGACGGATGATCTCTTATCAACAATCACTCGCGATAGTGAGCAATCCACGAGCTTAAAAGTAAAGTATGTAAAGCTTAACGCCTTCGTAATCTGAGTGTGAACAAACAAAGCCTAAATGATACACGCGCGGTGTTTGCAAACAGAGGACCCATGAGTCATCGAAAGTGGGTCAATACCCAATATTTCTATAATTATTATGAGCACAATGACTTAAATGACTATCACTCGGGGTACGTCGCTGCGTGCGGCGTGCAAATAGGTCACTCGATGTTTCATGTCATAGTTAACTAGGTTTAGCTTAAATGGATAAAATTTTTGAAATTTATCACAAGAATACCCTTTTTAATTAAGGATGATACTTAATAAAGCTATTGTGAGACGCAGATTACAGAAGAGTTACGAAAGGCACACACCGTGTAGTTAGGACCATAACACAGCGGGACCACGTCTCTTGTTTATATATAAACCGGAGATTAGTGATACTTCAGTGATAATATATCTATGACAGTGTAATTTGCTTCTGTAATAAAATATGAAATTGGACGCTAAATGCGGTTGGCTTTGACCTGCGGCCGCGCCGCCGGCGGCCACCTGCTCTCTATCAGGTCAGCTAATATGGTAATTAGGATGCACTCGCCAGTGTTTACATTTGTATTAATAATAAATATAAGCAATTATGTATTATAGTGCAGTGCGCCGCATGTTACTCTTTCTACTGGGCTAGGTACCGTAGAGTCAATTTCCACACACCTATTGATATCAACAATAATAATAATTTATGATTTTGTTAATATTAAGTACATGACTTTCTTTAGATATTATATAAAAAAATAGTTTACATTGACTTAAAATTAATAAGCAGCAATTTTTTTAACTTAAGTTTGAAATAAAATGTAAATATTTATAGATTTTGCCATTTTAAGCGGAAATAAGGCGACGGAGCTCCCGACACGGCGCGCGCGCGTCACGCACTTACTTGATAAAATGTTAAATTAATAAATGACATCACGTACCCTTCTATTGGACACGAAAATATGTTCATTGTTCAGCCTTCGATTAGGAGATGCGTGTCAAACGACTTGCGCAACACTTCTTATTAACTCTAGAGGTTACGACCAAAACAAAAACTATCGGCCTAAAGTGTGAACATGCAACACTCATTAGCGACTACATCCGAGCCATAAACAAATACCCACTACATAGCAATAATATATAATATAATAAAATTGTAACGAAGCCGAATCTGCACATTAAATCTTTTTTGGAAAATCTTATTGAAATAGACATTATTATCGATACAGAGGTCGAATGTATAGTTTTTAGAATTTTTGTCTGTCTATCTGTCTGTTACCGCATCACGGAAAAACCACTGAGGGGATTTTGATGAAATTTGGTATGGTGATAGCTGGTTATCCGGGTCAACATATAGGATACTTTTTACCACGGAAAAATATCTTATTTCTGAGAAAAAATACAAAAACTGCAATGTAGTATACTAATATGCAAAACCTAAGAATTTGGTTATTGGTCATCTGAACGCGGGCGGAGCCGCAGCCAATGCTAGTATATAATATAATGATTAGTTCGTTAATGATGTTTTTACCCACTTTGAGAGCATGTTCAATCGGGTCAGTGATCTTCTAAATATATTTTATGGATACAGTTTTAAAAATGTAGTAATATAAATGGGAAAGTTTGATTGTTAATTTATTCTTCTATCAAGTAGCAACGGAAGCAGCGATGTAATTTTTTGCATAGATTTTTTTCTGCCTGTTCTTTCGTTCGTGTGTTGTTTATAATTTAAAAAAAAACTGTCAAATAGAAAAAATAAAATTGAATCAATCACTGCGAGTGAAAAGATTTTTTGTATGTCAGTGTAATATTAATAATTTAAATTACTGTACAAAAATGTCTGGTTTTATTTAAACTGCAATGATTATGCATATGATTAAAATTTTGGGAAATAAAAAAATGGGTGCCTTTTGAACAAAAAGTCATTCTTTGTATTATAAAGAGTAGGAGTGTCTCAACTACACCTGTGCACCGGAAATGAGGAGACACCTTGGAAATTGATGTGTAAGAAAAGTTTACTTATTTTATGCACACTAATAACGTATAGTAGATATACATATATCATGTAGGAAGTAGGAAAACGTAAAACTTATCAATTGATTTTATCACCTCGGATATCTGCAATTAGTAATCAAAAACAATATAGGTACTTAAACTTACCTCCCAGATATTCTAGAAAATTTACAACCGAGGTACGGTAATGGCTGTCCTTAAAATATTAACAATATTAGTCAATCATGTTCTTCCGACGCGCTAGCGCGAGTGCCACCGGGTCGAGCTCATCAACCCCCAGATCCTGACCCTGTTTTAGATGTTTATTATGTACTAGCATTGCCCGCGGCTCCGCCCGCGTTCAGATGACCAAAAACCAAATTCTTAGGTTTTACATATTAGTATACTCTTACAATGAAGTTTTTGTATTTTTTCTCAGAAATGAGATATTTTCCCGCGGTAAAAAGTATCCTATATGTTGACCCGGATAACCAGCTATCATAATACCAAATTTCATTAACATCTGTCCAGTGGTTTTCTCGTGATGTGGTAACAGACAGACAGACAAACAAAAATTCTAAAAACTATAGATTCGGACTTTGTATCGATAATAATGTCTATTTCAATAAGATTTTCCAAAAAATATTTAATGTACCGATTCGACTTAGTTACAATTTTATTATATGTATAGATTATAAAAACAACTTGTGTACTTTGTTCTCTATTTACTTTACCTGTAAGACTAAACAAACATACCTACATATAAAATCTATACATATAATAAAATTCTGAGTCTAATCTGTACATTAAATATTTTTTGGAATATCTTATTGAAATAGTAAATTATTATTATCGATACAGATGCGGAATCTATATTCTTAGAACCTTTGTTTGTCTGTCTGTCTGGGAACGCATCATGAGAAAACCACTAGATAGATTTTGATGAAATTTGGTATGGTGATAGCTGGTTATCCGGGTCAACATATGGGATACTTTTTACCGCGGGAAAATTCTCATCTCTGAGACATCTATACTAAGCGTTAAAACGTAACTAGAGACGAACCCAAGCGGAACGAGGGTGAGTTACTAGTAATAAATATGAAAAATAGTTAAGCTTTTTGCTAACTCAAAAAGGCTTATAAAAATATGATTTAATTTTGCTATAGAGAAATATACTACGTTTAATATTTTTCTCATAAAATGATACCATCTACAATTACAACATACCTACTCATACATAGTCAACGCAAAATATCTTAGAGTATATTGAACTTTTGATTTATTTTCCCTGCAATTAAAATTATTCTAATTCAATGCTGTTGATTGCCTCCCAGATAGATTTGTTACATCGTTTATTTAATCCAATATACATTAATACTATCACTATGCATATAGTATAGTATGGGAATGTACTTATGACTTATTATCGATCACAAAGGCCAATATCACTGAGACAATGGTAGTCCAGTGGTAACGCGCTTGCTTGTAAAATCTTGTCAAGTGGGTTCAAATCCAGGGTGGGTTCAACTTATTATTACATGATTACCACTTTCCTAATAGTGGATGAAAACATCGTAAGGAAACCTGCATGTTTGAGAGATCTTTGAAAGTTTTCGAAAGACGTGTGAAGTTCGCTAACCTGCACTTCGCTACGGATACTTTTAAAATAAATAATTTGAAATAAAATATCTAAATTCTATTAATTAACGGTTTAATTAAGATGCTAATACATACCTATAAATTAGCTTTTTCTAATTAGAGCATCGGTAAATTTTCGAATTCGTTGTTATTCATGGACTCGTGCCATTCACATGCAAGCCTGTTTACCGCTTTGTAACGCTATTTCAAATGAGTTTATCAAAGTACCGCAATAAAATATCTAACATGCTAATTCTTAGATTCTTTCTTAACGGTTGTGCGGCGTGGGTGTGTCAGAGTCACTCTTTGTCCGATTTGAATAAGTAAATGTTTGTATCGACCGCACAGATATATTATTTACTTGTAGGCTTAGAAAATTTACATTTTTCTGTCATCATTGCTACGGATACTACTATCTTACTTAACTCTTTACCTGCGACGGAATAATGCTTTAAATATCTTATTTTTTATCTAGAACTTCTAAATTTCCAGATCTTGGCTGGCTCTCAGTGGTTTTCTACCGACTGTACAATAGAGCTTTCTGATGAACTTGTTGATCAGGTAGGTACCACCGTCGTATTTCTACCGCCACACTTTTCACCGTTGGGTTGAAAGTCATCTTAGATGCTTCGCATCCAACAAATGTACGTGCCTACCGTTCAATCCTGCCTCGCTCGTGCAAGTTCTAGAACCATCGTGCTCCTAAAGTTTCCTTAGAGCTTTATAATAAGGAGCTTACATCAGGTCTCTTAAAAGCTGGTAACATATCTGCGATTCCCCTTACGTTGCAATGAGCGACCATCGCCACTTAACATCAGGTGGATCATCGCTTGTTTGCAATTTTGTCTATAAAAAAATATGCCTATAGATATTTTTTTTATATTTCCTATAGTTGATGGGTTTTTAGATGGAGAGTGACAACAATCAGGCGGAGTGTTACTATTAGACAGCCCTCTGACCAAAATGACCAAGAATCTGATCAAGATGATCATCGGTCATCTTCTTGAGATTGGTAGAGACGGCGGTTAGCGCAACGCTCCACATCCGTAACGAATCGCTAGCGATTATTTTAATTATTTTTATGGTGAAAAAATATTGCTTCAAATGGAATTACTATTTATCTGATTGTTACTTAAAGAGTATGTTTTCCATGTCGTCGCGGCTCGCGCGTGTACCCACTACCCACTACCCATGCCTTACCATGAACACTTCTAATGAAAGCCTTACTGCGCCTTTATACTTACTGGTACCAATATTTTTATAAATAATACTTACTTTGATTTATAAAATATACATACATAGTTGTATATTTTTATAAATGAAAGTTAATTGATGTGGCCTTTCATATGAATATTTTAAATCTGTTTATACTTTAAGTTCAATAAATATTATGAATCTATAAATAAGCACTCGTAATTCAAGTTCTTTTAGAAAATCAAAATAATCGAACATCATAAAAAGGGCAGTTGGTGCAGCTGCGGGCACTTCAGCCACAAGTGCGGGCGGTCGTAAGATCTATAAATAATTTCATTTAAATATGATTTATATATTGCTTAAGTACTGATGATGGATTTTCTCAGAACAAACTCTGACACATGGTTTTCTGCTAAGAAAAAATTTTGCATGCTAAATACTATTTGAAGTTTATTTTAAGCTGTACCATTACTTGGAAGCAAAAAATATCACGTTTGTTGCAAAAACCCAACTTACAAATTGAGTCACGTGAATGAAATATTATACCTAATGTACAGAATATCCAAATGCGATAAGGATACATATGTACATATATATTTATTATATTAATTTGCATAGGTTATTAATTTAAATGTTTAATTTTCTAAAATTTAGGGAGGGGCAAGGTCAACTTCGCGTATATATTTATTTCTGTTATATTTCCAAATCACAAAAGATTTAACCTTTTCTTTATAGCTACATACTTATAAAAAAGTCATAGGCAAATGTGTCTGTTCGTTACCTTTCACAGCTCAACCCGTGAGACGACCGCGTTCAAACGCTATGTGTAACTTAATTAATTTAAAAAAATTATAATTAAATATAATTAAATTTAAAAAAATTATAATTCATAACAATTTATTTGTTTTCTGTGAAAGGTTTAAAAAATATTTTATCATTTTCAGCTCGTTTCGTTTTAAACGTCCCACTGCTGGGCACAAGCCTCCCTTCAATACGAGGAGGAACAGACCATAGTCCACCACGCTGCTCAAGTGCGGATTGGCGGTCTTCACAGGCCTTTTGAAAACTTGCTACGATATTTTCCTTCACCATGAGGCAAGTGATAATCATGTTAGGAATGATTCGCTCATGAAAACATCAGAGGTGCGAGACCCGGTATTTGAACCCGCTTCACTCTGTTCCCCAAGCGAGCGCGTTACCACTGGGTTACCACTGCCTCATATAATATACATATATAAAAAATAGATCAGTTAATCATCATTATAAAATATTTCCATATCACATTTTTTCTAATCCGTAGGGGCATACAAAAGTTTCGAACAAAGTGACTCTCAAACAAACAGTTTGAGGACATTAATGTGAGTTACGATCGACACTCTCGTCTCGTCTCACCGGCCGCCGCGCCGCGAGCCACCACCTGACGTGACACAAACTATGACGGGCATTTCAACTATAACAAATCCTTCATCTACTGTCTGACTACTCTGCAAGTAACTTTAACTGCCTCGGTGGTGTAGTGGCTAGCATGTACGGCTGCACACCCGGAGGTCCTGGGTTCGAGTCCCGGGTCGTGCCAAGTTTAGTTATTGAGTCTTTCTGTATAGTAAGCCTCAGTAACAGCCCGGAGTTCGGAACATGGCGGTGTTTCACCCCCGTGCCTCGGAGAGCACGTAAAGCCATCGGTCCTGCGCCTTAACTCTCACTGGTCGTGTCGAGTAGTCGTCCCACCGGAGTATGAGTGACAGGAACAGAGAGTGCACGTTGTGTCTGCACGTACACTTGTGCAATATAATATCTCCTGTGCAGTTGGCTAGTCTCAATGACATTGGCCGCCGTGGCCGGAATTGGTCAGGAGAACATCACTCCGCAAGAGATACCTATTGGTAGTTGTTATGTCAAATTATCTGTATACAGATCACTGGTCAGTGTGTTTGAGGTTTTCTCCATTCGACCCCTAACACTCGTATCAGTATCTATATATACATAGATATACGTAATATGTCAAAACGCGAGGCAGGGCCTTGTGCAGTGAGCGGCGATTGTCACCCAACCACTATTTATTTATATCATCTCAAAATAAAACACCAACGGCTATTATAATATTGAAACGAAGGTCGTGTAAAAAAGGAAATTTCTAGAATGATTGATTATACTATTTGCCACATATTTTTTTAACATTCACAACTCATCTCTCTAAGACCAATATATTAAAGTTTTAAGTCCAGAAAGAAATTACGAAGGCGATTAAAAAAAAAAAAAATTATAGCCTAAAGGTGGATGAATCTTTTCGCAAAATTTATATGAGACTTTTTACATGCAAATATTTATATGGGACAACATAATATGTATATAATAGACGAAGTCCGAAATAAAAAATTCTTTTTTGAAGTTGGTAAAAATCCAAGAATATTTTAGATACTTAGTAATTACTTAAACTTACAGTCTGTGTGAAGTTTTGAAATTGAAAATTACTAGAATTCGAAGTTCCTTTGAGCAAAGCGCGAGCCCGAGCTAGTTTAGAGGAAACCTAATGCATAATTTCTATCATGCTCATCAAGATACCATGCTGTTTTCAGAGCAATCAATAATCTTACGTGCATAAACATTTTGCTTCAATATTCATATCTAAAAGTCAGTTGTAGTGAGCAAAGCCAGGGGCGAACGCTAGTGCGCGGGTATTGCATGTCCCTCGTGGCTGCGCACTGCGGGCTCAGTGCTCACGTTACCGACAGCGTGCGGTAACCCGACGCCGCGCCAGCGCGTATGGCATTGGGAGGTGTATCGTGTGCCGCTCATTGATAACTTATTTTTTACAATTTACTCTTGTAATTGAATTCAGTGCTTATTCTGGTCAAAGTGCTGGCATGTTTACGCTTTGCCAGTTTTTAATAAGGTTCTTTTATCGGTAATAAAACAAAGTAGATAGTATGAAACAAGCCTATACTCGAACATATGTATGTAGGTATGTACACAATAATTGACTATTACCTACTAGTGATGCTTTGATATTCTTTAAGCCACAATGAATAAAACAAATTTAATGCTAAATCTTACGCTTGTACAAATGAATCCCCTTTTTACAGAATTACAAATATCTTCGTAACTATCCACATTCCACACTATAGCAAATATTAAGTAAAGCTTTCCACAATACATTAGCGAAAACCACACCTAAATCGGTTAAGTCATTTCTGAGATTAGCGCGTACAAACGTACAGACAAACAGACAAAAATTCTAAAAATCATTGTTTTATGGTGTTAATAAAGACCCCCCAGTTATATCTTATCTCAAATATCTTCCCTGTACAGACACTTTTATTATATGTATAGATAGATGGCAACATTTCACAGAACTATACACATAACATTACACAGAATAATATCTGTGACTGTCCCATTATATTAATTCAATAAATTAATGAGTTATTTATTTTTGACTAGCATTGCCCGCGGCTCCGCCCGCGTTCAGACACCAAAAACCAAATTCTTAGGTCTTACATATTAGTATACTTGTACAATACAGTTTTTGTATTTTTTCTCAGAAATGAGATATTTTCCCGCGGTAAAAAGTATCCTATATGTTGACCCGGATAACCAGCTATCACCATACCAAATTTAATCAAAATCCCTCCAGTGGTTTTTCTGTGATGTGGTAACAGACAGACAGACAGACAAAAATTCTAAAAACGATTGATTCGGCCTCTGTATCGATAATAATGTTTCTTTCAATAAGATTTTCCAAAAAATATTAAATGTACAGATTCGGCTTAGTTACAATTTTATTATATGTATAGATAATTCTACTCATCTGTCAACTTTTGATGAAAAGTAATGACATTTTCTTAACCTTCCTTTATAAAATAAATACCTCATTTTGAATATATGTACATACGTTTATATAAATATGGAACAATAATCAAAACGAACGAATGGTGTTATTAGTACAGAAATACGCAGACAGCACGTTTCATATGAAAAGCTCTTCTCTATAATCAGTTAAAATTAACTAAATTTGCTTTAATCGAACCTTTTAGGATATTGGACATGATATCGCTATTACGCCAAGTCTCGGCGGACGAATTCACGCATCGATAACTGCTGCGAGCACGAACATACAGCAAAAGAACACGATGATAATTAAACTTTTTGTGATCCTTTTGGGAACTGGTATTTAATTAGAGGCGCTTATAGATTAGAAGAAGATTGACCTATTGAAGTAACTAAATCATATCTAGAGTTCCGTACCCAATGATGAAGACGGGACCGTTTCACTATGCCTGCAGCCTGCGCTGTCCGTTTATCTGTCCGTTCGTTAAACCGGAGGTACTCAATTCCTCTATATAATATAATATATAAATATATATTTTGTGGATATGTTACGCGATTTCTTCTTCGATTGTTGAACAATTTTATAATACTTTTTTATTTAATAAGTTATATCAACGATGGTCTTGTATTTTTTTTTTTTGCGAATTTACATTTCCTAACGTAAAAAAGCAGAATTTTAGTTTGATTATGAATAATAAAACACTGGAAATAACTGAATCAGCAGTATTTTTTGGTATAACATTAGACTCCAAACTCCAGTGGAACCCCAATCTCTCAACACTTGCAGGTAAACTCAGCTCCGCCGCCTATGCAGTTAGAAAAGTTGAAAACTTAACGGATATTAATACTGCCCGTACGGTGGTAGCTTCCTCACAGACTGACTACACTGACGCTTTTATTAAATTGACGATTCAAAAACACTTGTAATAAGTCCAATTGAATAAAGTTTATTTCATCCATTAATTCATTAAACGACCTAAAAGTCAAATTAAGTGATTTTGACATTAGTGTACTTTTTTCTTATCTATACATATAATAAAACTGTAGAGGTCGAATGTCTGTATATAGAAAAAGAGAGTCAGGGGGATGTAAGAAGAGAAATAGAACAAATCCGGATTTATTCAGTTTTTTTAGTCTGTTTGTACGGGCTAATCTCCGAAACTTTTGGACCGATTTAAAAGAAATTATGCATGGTGGTGACCTTATATCCCCGGTCAACATATTAGATACTTTTCATTCCGTAACTTATATAGCTTAGTACATAACAACTTACGCACCTAATTTAGTAAAATTTGGCATGCTGATACCTTATATCGTCGGTCAAACAACAAGTTATTTTTTATCCCGGAAAAATGAATGGTTCCCGAGAGATAGATCTGTTTGTGCTTTTCTAGAGGCGAACCCGAGCGAAGTAAGTCGTACCTTGACAAGCGAGACAGATTACCACCTGACCGACTTAGATTATAACTCTGTTACGTACCTCGAGCTTATGTTCAGCTTTACAGTTAGTCTTCCGCTGAGGATTGACAAATTGTCCGGCGAGTTGGCAGCGACGTAACGGGACCCGAAAGCTCGCGTTCGCATTATCTAAACATGTTCACGTTGCAGGCCAGTTGTAGCGCGCCGGACGACATTCTTCCTACGTCCTTCTACTAACATTAAATCTCGTTTGAATATATATCTTCTTTATATATTACAAAGATTTATTAAAAGCTTTGCTATTATAATATGTATTTATATACCTACATGGAAGCCGTAAACGTGTACTTCTTTGCCTACTTATTTAATAAAGTAAAATATAAGTTTTTAAAATATTACGGCTTAAAACATATCGAAAGTTATTATACTATTTATTTTGTCTCTTAACTATTAATTTTGCAAATTTAATTAAAAGGCCGGACCAGTTTTAGTTAAAATATACATATATAAAGTTAAAGTAAAAAGAGTGAGACTCACCCGCTAGAAATACCAGTACTAGCCATTAAAATCCGATAGAACCATAGCAGGATCGCTTATGCATAAGCACGACGCCCCGACGACAGGTCTGCCGAAGCAGACTTCACAACCAAAAGGTTGTTCCCACGGTTCACTGCGCTGTCAGAGACGTACCAGGAGCAACCCGCATGGTACACCGCCCACCAAAGTGGACTCGGATTGCCGGACGCTAATAAGCGAACCCCCACGACAAGGTGAACACATCGTGGAGAGACCCTATAACCTGGACTTGTAGCACTAGGCTACTATCTATACTATAATAAAACTGTAGAGGTCGAATGTCTGTAGATAGAAAAAAAATGCTAAAAACCAAATCAGGGGGATGTAAGAAGACAAATAGAACAAATTTAGATTTTTTCAATTTTTTTGTTTCTCTGTCTGTTTGTCTGTTTGTACGGGCTAATCTCCGAATCTAGTGGACCGATTTAAATGAAATTTTTCATGGTCGTACCTTATATCCCCGGGCAACATCTTAGATACTTTTCATCCAGTTAAATCAAAGGATTCCCGTGGGATAGTTAAAAAACTATGGTAACTTATACACCTTAGTACACAACAACTTATGCACCTAATTTAGTAAAATTTGGCAGGCTGATACCTTATATTGCCGGTCAAACAACAGGTCACTTTTCATCCCGGAAAAATGAACGGTTCCCGTGGGATACATCTGTTCTGTTCATCTGCTTTTCTAGAGGCGAAACCGAGCGAAGCGAGGGTGAGCCGCTAGTTAGTAATAAAATTTGCTCTAAGGTGATGTGCCATATCTGTGTGTAATCTTACAAATACAAAAGGCACTACTGCATAGTCGCTAGTGGCTAATAAATGAGTAACAATAAAGGGACTATAGACAACACGTTGCCTTGTCACCATTAACTTACTACCAAGTTGCAGTCCGCGAGCGCTTACAATTACAATGTTCGCCTCTACACTTTGTAGGTTTATATTATTGTATAAGTACTTGTTAGTTCACTTATCCTCCAAGTTATGCAACAATTGCATCATATTTAGGACACTAAATGGCAGTCGGCATCCTTGGCGGTATTTTCTTCAAAGTTCAATCATCCTCATCGTTCTAACGCAGAACACAGTAGCTGCAATTTTAATATATTTTGTATATGTTAAAAGTATAATATATTCGTAAATTCTTGTAAAGGTTGAATGAAGTTGCTTAAATGCTATAAAAATATGTAAGAAAGGTTATATTTGGCAGCACGAATCGTTATTGTCTGCATACGTACTTTAATAGCCATGAGCATATTATCAAATATCATACCTATCGAAACCTTTATGATTTTGAGCTTAAATATTTTTTGTGAATATTGATTTTTTAACCCACGTCCAAAAATGAGGAGGTTCTCCAATCGTCGGAATCTTTTTTTATGTATGTTCACCGACACTTGATTACTTTTTTATATATATTCACTGACTGATGGATCAATATCCAATGCACACATACACAGCCTAAACCGCTGGTTGTAGAAATGTGAAATTTGCAGGACATATTCTTTATTTGATCCAATATTTGAGGATACTTAACTAGGGCGCTACGAAAAGTATATTGTATAATATGACGATCTAAAAACAAGCTTTATATAAATTGTGTATGTAATAAATCGGTTTGATTTAATTTAAAGTTATTTTTTTATTATTTTTTACTTATTAATTCGTATTCTTCTCAGCAAACCCTTTCATTTGATATCCATATCATGAGGGTTCATAAAAAAAAGATATTTCGACATCTTTATAAATCCGCGATGTTGGATTTAGAATGAAGTCACTTATCTAACCATGCATTGTCATCCAAACTAAACGTGTATGCAAAATTTCAGTACAATCGGTTGAGGATAACTGCTTTAAAATTCAGTTGCAAGATTTGACCCAAACAAACATACATACATTGTAATTTGGACCCAGTTATGCAAAAAACAGCCATGTGCGTAAAAGTACCAACAGAGTTATAAGCATTTTATTATAAAAAATAAAATAGTTATAAAAAATAAACAATACTTATATAAATATTGTTCAATTTTAAAATAACCAGAAAAACAAAACATAACCCAAGTGCAACTATTGACAGAAAAATGCTTATAACTCTGTTGGTACTTTTACGCACATGGCTGTTTTTGCATAACTGGGTCCATTTAAATAAAAGTTTGTAAAAACCAGCAAGCTTTAGTTGTCGAAATGTCAGCTTCGTTAATGTGAAGCTACGTTTATTACATGTGTGATGAAGTTTGTTTCACGAACATGCTTAAGTAAATATCAATTGATTGATTGATGAGTTGTTTGTGAAGACTTCGATTCGTAGAAAATATTTACTCATAAAAGTAGCATTTACGTTATAACAAATTTTACAGTAATCCATCTATCTGGCTTTCCATACATGTATATTGTATAATATCCTCCAGATTTCCTTTGATTACATTAATCTCTTTGCAGCTGCTACATAAAATAAAAAATAAAAATAAAATAAAAATAGTTTTTATTACTTAATCATCTTTACATTTTGTGTTCGAGTCTTCCCAGTAAGTAATCCGAGGATACTTGTGTTAGGAATGGCCCGCTTCTTCCCATATGCATACTCTATCTATGTCTTTTCTTGTCACTTCCGTATGAAATACTTTATTAAAACTGAACTCTGCGAAGTACGACAGTGTGACGAACACCGCCATTGTCTTAGCTACTGTTTAAATTGCCTAAAAAAACTCGTTTGCAGATTTAATCAACAACTTTATGCTCTTTAGCTGTATAAGCTAGCTATAAAGTATAAACCCGACATGGTCATTTCAGTAACATAACTAACATACGTAGAACTAAAATATATGCATGTAGGCTAATGACAAATCGTAGACACATGACCCAACATGTTTGAGGCTATTTTTGTATGTACAATGTACATATTAGCTATCGTTTTAATCAGGCATTAGATACAGTGACAGTGATATTGGCGATACAAAAGGTACGCTTGTTGCGAACCGAACAATGCTGTGGTGATGAGAAACAAATTGACGAATATCAGGTCATAGCCTACATACACATTATACAGGCTCTTTGGGGACACCTCGAACTTTCATATCATATGCAATTATTTTCACATATTTTTACAAATAACTTCATAAATTAACAGACATTTTAGTCAAAAAAAAAACGATATCGAAGGCTCTAAAAGGAATTCCTTATTAATAACAGATAAAAACTAGAATGAGGCAGTGGTAGCCCAGTGGTAACGCGATCGCTTGGGAAACCGAGTGAAGCGGGTTCATATCCCGGGTCTCACACATCTGATATTTTCATGTGCAAATCATTTCCAACATGATTACCACTTGCCTTACAGTGAAGGAAAACATCGTGAGGAAACCTGCATGTCTGAGAGAACCTAACAAGTTTTCAAAAGTCATGTGAAGCCCGCCAACTCGCACTTGGACAGCGTGGTGGACTATGGCCTGATCCCCCTCGTACTGAAGGGAGGCCCACCCCTAGCAGTGGGACGATAAAAAAGGGCTGAATACATACATACATACATACCAAAACTAGAATTAGATTATTATTATTATTATTATTTATGTTGGGTGTGGTGCCGAGGTCGGCCCTAGCTACGTCGACCAGTTTTGGTCCATTGTAGCTCCTTTTATAGTGAGTTCAAAGTTCTCCGCTTAGTCCTGTTGACTCCAGGAACTTCCAGATTTTCTGAGCGGGGAGCAACTGTATCTCTTCCGGTTGCATAATATGCTGCCCTAGATAGATACTTCTGCGGTGCAACTTTAAATATAATATTAATTGAACTCGTTTTTATCCATGACGCAGCTGTTTCGTCTGTGGCAGCTATGAGATCGTCGAGTGTTCCCACTTACCTAGTGACAGTGTTATTGTATTTTTTGCTGCGGATCGCTTTCACACATTGTTCGGAACTGTGTCGAGATCCTCTCATTCACTCTTCGTTACGTCATGTATAGTATATTTATATGCTTAATTAATATATTTGCGTGTGTACGTAATATACCTAAGTATACAATATTATTGTTAGTTTTATGTTTAGTATTTAGGACAAAATACTTACAAAACTTAATCCTTTGAGTAAAGTAACTTTGATGTAACAAAAACTTAACAAATACTTGTCATTTGATAAAAACATAGCGACCTTCTTGTGATGCGCGACTGAAGAGACAGACAAACCTAACTTCCATGATATTTTCAAATAAAATAGTTTCAGAATAATATATACCACTAGTTTTAGCCCGTCGCTTTACTTGGTGAAATGGGTTCCTTCATTTTCCCGTTCTCAGACAGTGCAGTCTCGCTGATAGGTATTAAAGGTACAAGTACATATAGAGAAACTATTGTAGAAAAAAAAACTCGTCAGCCAGGAGTCAGGACAAGTTATATAATTTTATTCACCTAATTACAAAATTATATTTATATATAGACTGTCTATGGACTAGGCTATGAATTATGACTATCTATTTAAGTACTTTAATAAGCTTCTTTTCGTTTTCAATAATAATAAAAGAAGATTAATTCAAGGAGTTTGTACTACAAGTAAAAAAGGCCCACTTTTGTTTTATTCCATTTTTTTGCTTGATTACGTCGTTTTGTTCTCGACCTTCAGTTTTTGCCTTTTCTTCGGCATTAAATATTACACAATCCGATAATAAGCTTTATCCATTAACGAAGGCGCACGCTTCTACTTCACGACTACAATTCGTCAGTCCACTAGACATCCTAAGTCGTAGATTCAACGACATAGCCAGGGAGCAGCCACATCAATTATTTATTACTTACACATAAGGTTACTTGTTTAGAAGATTATAAATGTTTATCTTAACTTTAATAATCTAATTTCATCATGTGAGCGCTATCATTTCTGGCGGCACCAGTCGGCGCCACTAGCGAGTAAGGTCCTATTGCTGTCGTTAAAAAGTATTTGTTAGTGCGGCAAGACCAATAAATTTAATATAAGATTCGCAGATGATGCCACAAATTGAACGGCGCCGTTTAGTTAAGAGACTAGGCTGTTAATCGAACGGCTAATTAAGCTAGTTAGCTGCGACATATATTATGTATGTACATATATGCTGTTCTACGCGATTTCGTCGAGAATTGGCAAAATGTGAAATTATATTTAGTGTTTTTGAAGTCAACGTTTTTTAAAGTTCAAATTGAAATTATAGCAAAGTTTCAATTCAGTCAGTTGAGACTGAGCAGGGACATCCTCAAAAACAATTGGACTTCCCCATTCCATATTTCCTCATATAATGTAAGCGATTACAAATTGCAAAAAAAAATACATACTAGCTAATATCTAACACGGCTGATTTTTTTATAAGTTACATATTTGACAGCATAACTGGACTGTGTTGAGGTCATCTACAGCATCATTCGATATCTACTGTAGGTACAATTATGCACTATACGTGTAGGGAGATACAATTCACCTGTCGTTTTATTTTTAAATACAGCTTTTATCTTCAATTATATAAGTGGAACAAAAAGTGAAATAGCTTTGTTAATAAAATTTTTAATTCATAAACATCGTCCATCAGTTTTTATTTAGTTTAGATGAAGTCATGTTGCGTAAAGACTTCGAAGTCTTTATACGAGTACGATACTTCTGTAATAGCTTCAGACTGCGTTGTGTAAATATAAGGTGTTTTATCGCCTCTAATGTGTTGAGCTTTGATCTATTTATTATATGTACTTAAAAAGCTTGTAAGTGTGACTCAGATAAAGAATAATTCCCATGTGATTCTTGATTATCTATACATATAATAAAATTGTAACTAAGTCGAATCTGTACATTAAATCTTTTTTTGAAAATCTTATTGAAATAGATAATTATTATCAATACAGAGGCCGAATCAATCGTTTTTAGAATTTTTGTTTGTCTGTCTGTCTGTCTGCCTGTTACCGCATCACGGAAAAACCACTGGAGGAATTTTTATGAAATTTGGTATGATAATAGATAGATAATAGATATAGATATACTTTTTACTGCGGGAAAATATCTCATTTCTGAGAAAAAATACAAAAACTGCATTGTAAGAAAGAATATACTAATACTTATGTAAAACCTAAGAATTTGGTTTTTGATCATCGGAACGCGGGCGGAGTCGCGGACAATGCTAGTTCTTGAAATAAATACCAACAAATACATTCAAACTAACATGACTACAAAACGCCTTTCTCTATATATTAAATGAAAATTAAAAGACACCGTTAGTTAATACCGTTCTAATTGAATATGTGTATTGTGTAGTTATCGATACGTACATGGATAAAGCATTTTAAATATGTTTAGGTTTAAGGTTTTAAACGGATACATGTGCTGAATATTGATTCCCCGTCGGCAATATCAACTGAAACTCTTTATATTCCTAATATGTAAAATAACAAACGTCCATACAAAATGCACCCCATATTTTATTTAAGCCAGAATTTTCAAAAATTTTGCGTTAGCGTTCACCTTCGCTTTAAAAAGAGCTCAAAACTCAAGTTGAACAAAATTTCCTGCTTCTACACCTACGATAGTCAATATTTGACGAATTAAGAAGATAAGGAAAAAACCAAAGGTAATATAACTCAACCTTAACTTTAGGGAAGATTAATATCATCATCAAACCTAGGTACCTGTGAAGCATTCGTGAGCGCGTCGACGAGGCAGATGACATTAACCCTGAATTTACTTCCTTCCTCGAACTATCCTTGAACAATGAATTATTTGCTCATTTTCGCAACTTGGCCACTCCACATCTTTTTTCAACCGACTTCCTCAAAAAGGAGGTTCTCAATTCGGCTGTATGTTTTTTTTATGTTTGTTACCTCAGAACTCCGTCATTTATTAACCGATTTGGACAATTTTTGTGTTGTTTGAAAGTGTATACTTTCAGATTGGTCCCATTTAAATTTCAAAAAAAGAATACCACCCCTAAGGGTAGAAATATAGCTAATGATGAATTTAACCTACTTCTAATTGTCATATTGACTTGAAACTTTGCAAGTGTTTCTATTTCCGTTGATAGACTTCGAAAATATTTGATTAGGTATGTATAGCAAATAAAAACTACCAATCAGTTATTTTTTCACTTTTTAGTGCTTTTGTTTGAAGTCGGTTTTTATTTTTTTGTTATTGCTCTACATCTACTAAAAATTGCGACGATTCGCAACTCTTTTAACAAAAGCACAAGAAGAATAATATTCAAAGATATTATGTATTTAATTATGACAAACAAACATCCATACAGGAAATACAAACTAATATAGTGGCAGAATTGTATCGAAATAAGCATACGATAAACCCTAAACCTAAAATTGAGGAAAACTAGGTTAAAACCACCTAGTGTGCTTTATATTAATTAACCTTGTATTTATCGAGGATAACAGTGAATTGATGAAATTAATATTTATTTAGTATAATATTAGCGCTTGCATTTGGCTTATTATAATAGTACGCTACGTTCGGTATACCTATTACGTATTCGTATTTAATAACGACAGACACCTTGAGCTCGATAGTCGAGAGCCGATCAAAACAATATTTTTGCTTTGTAGGGTTTTTCTTTTATATTTTCTCTTATATACATATATGTTACTAAAATCTAACACAATTTAAAACTACACTAACATTAGTGCACACAGTTATAAAGAGGCAAAGTTTGTAAGTTAGGATGTAGAGAGAAATCTCTGAAAGTACTGATAATATTTTGATTTCTTTTTAAATATAGGAAGCTAGCAGGGGACGCTCCTGGGCGAAGCTAGGGTAAGTGGTTAAATATCAAGAAAACTAATACGGCCTTTGTTTCGATCGAACAAGATCTAAAATGGCGAAAAATTTCAAAACTCTATCCAATATCTGTCCACAATAATTAGCAAAGATATAGCATTAAAGAAGCAGCCGAATTGGGAACCTCATTTTTCTAAAGCCGGCTTACAACAATACATCATGCACCTCAAGTTTACATTAATATTAAACATTTTTAAATGATAGTAGAGACCAAAGACCATGCTTACTGTAAATCATTTGAAACGTCGGGAACAAAAACTTAAAACCGCGACAAAATTTGAAAATATAGTTTCATTTAAAACACTACAACAGTTAACAGCCGCACATAATATTACACAATTAGGTGTTTATCAGTGGCAAGATTAATTAGCTGAACAAAGCTAATTTTGTTGTTATGTTGTAGGTAGAGTGCGACGCGACGGACGCCTGGAGGTCGCGCCTCGAGGGATCTTTACTGAATTATTTAATCATATTTTTAATATTTCTAATCAATTTAGATATAATAATATGGTATACATATTATATGTCAAACACATCACTAAACGGTCCTATCAGTTTTAATTGTTTATTTTGAAAGAAGAGGTTACTTATAATAGCATTTGAAAGACTGTGCTATAGTGATGCCCGTGACTGATGTATAATAAAGTAAATATTTTCTTTTCTAAATTTTATATATTTTTATAGAAGTCAGTATAACGACTAACGAGTGCGGGAGCGGATACAGTCTACATAGATATCGTTTTTTTATATGTAGAAGAGTTTATTCATACAGAATACCTACTGGATTAGAAGAGTTCAGGTGATAGGACAAACCTATTAACATACCATAATAAAGTAAATTATAATAATATCTGTATCAGAAACATCTCGACATTGTAATTTGTAATAATAAATCTATTTAATAAATAAGTAGATAAATAATAATCTTCGTTTTAAGAATTGCGTAACTAAAGGTCCCATTCACAAATCAACTTACGCTGACCCCTGGCGGGTGACACCCAGCCTGCCTGCTGGCTGTCATAGCTTTTGACGGTAGTATGTATGTAGGTATACGGTAGGTATTTTTAACCGACTTTCAAAACGGAGGCGGCTGGGCTTGGCTGGGTTTTTTTCTTGTTATATTTATGTACAATAAAGCCGAAGCAAAAAAACAGTAAATATAGTCAAGCTTGGTGTGACCTTTAAACTCTAAAACGAAACAACAAGTAATACTTATTTTTATTTTACTCAAGCTAAGTCAAGGTCAAGCGTGAGATGACTCGCTAGGAGTCTTTAATCGCTCTTCAGTATACATATGTATAAACTCGTATATATTACTAGCATTGCCCGCGCCTCTGCCCGCGTTCACATGACCAAAAAACAATCTGTACATTAAAGATTTTCTAAAAAATATTTAATGTACAGATTCGGCTTAGTTACAATTATATATATATATATATATATATATATATATATATATATATATATATATATATATATATATATATATATATATATAGATTATTTAGTTCATAAAGAATCGATAAGTAAACGTAATACGTAAGTATATTGTGTGGTAGTGTAGTGTGGGTTCGAATCTTCCGATCGCGAGTACCTACTATATCGTACTTGACCGGTCATCGTGATCAGTGAAACAAGGTACTCTCGTGCAAACGGTATGACAGCATTAATTTATTGACAACCGGATATGAAGTAGCACTTTGCATTTTCTGATGACACTTCGCAAGATAGCGGACGCTTCTGTATCACATATAAAACGATGTTTATGGCATAGTGTTATGTCATCCTCGTCGGATTACTTCTAAACAAGTTAGCAGGTTCGATTTCTTCCCTTGAAAAGAAAATAATATAAAAGTTAGCGCTGTGAGTTGTTTTCTTCAATTTATTTTACATAAATATTATTAGTAACTGCCTGTAGAGTAACTTCGAGTGTAGTTCTATTTAAAAATGATTTGTAATTACTCAAAAAATTAAGGCAGTGGTAACGCGCTCGCTTGGGAAACCGAGTGAAGTGGGTTCAAATCCCGGATCTCGCACCTCTGACATTTTCATGTGCGAATCATTTCCAACATGATTATGAGGAAACATCGTGAGGAAACCTGCATGTCTGAACGAACCTAGCAAGTTTTCGAAAGACATGTGAAGTCTGCCAACCCGCACTTGGCCAGCGTGGTGGACTATGGCCTGATTCCCCTCGTACTGAAGGGAACCCGTGTCCAACAGTTAAAACAGTTAAAAAAACGTTAAAATGGCTGAATACTCAAAAACGACCCCAGCTTTACACATATACTGGGTGAGCGCGTATGGTAGGGTAGTATGTATGGTAGTAGTATCTCTACTTGCACCTTTGCATTTGTACACTATAAAGTACCATTTGTTGACGTTCTCAAGAGTCTCGTACGAACAAAGAGACAGACGAATAGTTCTAAAAATTTTGTTGCCTCATTTGAGTTGCACTTTGTTAGTGTATAAACATTTCATTGACCCTAACATTATTTACAATATGAATGTATTATATTGTTTCGCGGGCGCGTGACGTCATATCCGCGACAGTCCCCCATAATGACATGAGGCGTTGACATTTAAATATATATTATCTAATATTCATAATTAATAATGATTTTAGTCGGTAAAGTGAACTTATATAATACATTCTTAGATTTACGCGAACATTAAATATTTTAAATAAAATTTTCTCTTTAGATTTTTCGATGTTTTCTTTTTATTTTTGTTTTGTCCATTATAGTTTATAAGTATGTATTTCAAAAAAAAATAAAGGTTAAACCTAGATTAAATATTGACTAGCACAAGCAACCTCGGCACACTTATTCTTCATATTCATCATTCTATTCATGCGCAGGCGCATGAGTCCCCTATATCATTACATTCTTTAACTAACAATTATTTATTTATACGCCGCATTCATATGTGTCCTTTCATCCGCTGCGCAAAATTTTACATTGACATTCAAATATTATGTAACACTTCCGCAAAATTACCATAAAAACAATGAAACAATGTCACCGCCACCTCCCGTCAGTTCATGGGAACGCATTTAAATGGATAAATCTTATTAAATGTAACGCCATAGAGAGGCAATAAAATGGCATAAAATGTTGTTAACTTTTTTAACGTTGAGAAATGCATTGACGCATACCATCCGCCTACAGTTGGTGCCTAATGTGGGACTCACTGGCTAGAAAAACCTTCGACGTCCCAATTATCCTATTCGTAATTAAGTACTGTGTACATATATCTCGTAAGGAAGCGCCGGTAAGATTCTCACACATCACATGACGTGAACAGCGCGGAATGTCGCTCATCGGAATCACTGATTGAGCTCTAAGCAGTAAGCTCTTAGCATAACTCGAACGATTGCCAGCGTGCGAGTGTGCGCACATTGGAGACATCGACATAGAATTGATAGTTCATTCCATACTGAAAAAAAATAGAATATCATTGAGAGTATTTTTCTTACTTCTTCAGCTTATAGCAATGGATTTAAATCCGCATAAATCCTGAACTAGACTGGACATAGTCTCCCTTATGTTGATGTATTAACCATGTCACTTGCAAGTGGTTCGATCTTACGTGAAAAATAATACTTTTACCAAAGACTATTATCAAACCTGTCTTCTCTGCAATAGGTATAACTGGTCGTTGCATATAATTCACTAGTGTGCTACAGAGCGAACTCACTTAAGTATGCAGTGAGCGTTGTAAGGTGACCTTATCACACTGATTGGAAGTGTGGATGCGCGTGCGCTGGTTTAACGTGTAACGTAATGGGCGCTTTACAAGTTATAGTCGAGATATAGCTGTTTGGTTCAAGGTATTTTGAATAAAGACATTCTATTAGGTTTGAATACTTAATTGTTTATTCATTAATCTTATTTGATTATATGAATTTTTGCTTTAATATTCATAATTTATTTATCATCTTTGTAGTGCAATACTAGTGTATCTTTCAACACTTTGTATAGTGTCAAAGATAACAGTTTCAAACTTTGTGTGGGTAATAAATAAAAAAGATGGATGACTCTTGACACTACCGGTGCACCACCTCGACCACGGGCCTCTCAAAAGATATTACATGCACTCCAACTGACGGGGGTGTAACATATCATCATGTTTTGCTATAGGTATCACCTGTATCGTTCTTTAATAAAAAAATAAGTTAATACTCGTGTGTATATAGTATTATCAGTAGTACCTAGTATCTACCCACTAACGAGAGAATTTGGAACCAGTTTAATAGTTTTGAGATCATTAATATCCTTTGCACAAATAAAGGAAAGCATCAAATAGATTAATACTTTCTTTTTTTCTGAGGATACACAGACTTCAAAATCACTAAATAGTTACTATTCGGTCTTAACTCCCTAAAGCAGCTATACTCAACCTGCGGCCCGCGGGCCGCATGCGGTAGCATCAAAAATCGCATTATATCATATTATCTTTGTTAAAAAAGTAACTACATCGTTAAGTTGGGAATTACGTTTTCATAAAGAATTAAATAATTTTTGCTTGCGGCCCTCGACACCATGACTGAAACGTGTTTGTGGCTCCTATAAAAAAAGGTCGAGTATGGCTGCCCTAAGGACTACTTTTTTAGAAAATATTGTATCTAGTAGGTAAATATGGGCCATACCTAGTAAATAGGGTATTATAAGTACTTTTATCTGTATTAAATATAGGCCCAAAGAATTATAAAAATCGGTTTGTGCGAAGATATTGCAAAAAATAGGTACAGCTGAATTGAATATCTCCTTTTTGAAGTCGGGTAAAAATATATTTTTAACTGAAGTAGTAAGCCGGGACCAAATAATTGATTGAGGCAGTGCTGCACTGCGGTGCTTTGCTTATGGCAAGGGCCTCAGCTTCCGCTAGTCATAGTGGCTTTAACTAGACCTGCTTGCTAAGTTCCCACACTTACCTATTGATTTGCTTCATGTTTTCTATAAAGATATTAATATCTATATAAAGTCTAATTAGCGAAGTAATCTGTGCTCAACTCGCACGTTTTGAAGCTATTAAAGAGAGAATTAAAGAATTAAATTTAAGTTAAATTGTAATTAACCTAAAATAAAAATATATTAACGACGCCATATAATAAGGTACTAAGTAATTTCATACTAATATTATGTAGAGACAGGAAAGTCATTTTGAAATGTTTAATTGTTCCTGCAACCTTCGTGAGAACCTCCTTCATCCGGCACGCAGCCGACGCGGCGCGGTGCGGCGCGGGCGCGGCTGGCGCTGGACGCTAAATGGTATAATTAGGGACGAGATAAAATTTTGCATGCAATGTAATGACAGTTCTTACTTCTTGTTCTGTGTTATGATTATTAGTTTACATCACTGATTACATAATACTTTATATCATAGTGCTGATATTGTTCATTAATAAAAACTTTTTAACATAAAATAAAAACCGACCTCCAGGCACTAAAATGTAAAAAATAACTAAACGGGGGTTTTCATTTAGAATAGATACCTAATCAGATATTTTCGAAGTCGGTGCCAGCCGATGCAAATCAAATCTAATACCTATATTTCGATACGTAAAATACATATTTACCCATTAGATATTCATATCTTAAAATATTGCCTGAATAAACGATACATGGTGTTTATCTGAAAGTTCAGTTAACTACACTGGCGTGCAAAAAAATCGGGCCACCCTTAATTTTAAGCATAATTTTTTGTTGACAATTGTTTGGTGAAAAAAAATACCGCAAAGGTAATTAAGGAGATTAGACGCCTTTGTTTCCTTCAAAAAAGTCATAAAATTCCTGGAAATGCACGTGTGCGCTTAATTATAGTCAATTAGCAGTAATTAGTGAATATTTGCATAATATGGATTGAAGCCACAAATACTGTTTTTTGTTATTTTAGAAGCTTAGTCGAGTTCTAATTATTGAACAAGACACTTCTACTTTGATCTGCGATTATTAGAAATACTGCAAGATGGATCTGACCGAGGCTGAATCATCTCGAATTGTGACTTTGCTTGAAACTGGACAAAGTCAACGTCAAGTGGCTCAAGCTTTTTCTGTGAGCCGTTCTACGGTCCAGAGAGTGTACAAACGTTACATAGAGACTGGTGGCTTTGTTCGACGACATGGTTCCGGCCGACGAAGAGCCACATCAGAGCGTGATGATCGATTTATTGTGTCATCAGCTTTAAGAAATCGTCATCGCACAGGGGTTGACTTTCGAAATCTCCTGAGAGAAGTGAGAGGTGTTAATGTTAGCGAGTGGACAGTAAGGCGCCAACTTAGAGCCGCTTCCCTGACGCCACGCAAGTCCGCAACTGGCCCAAACTCACCCCTGCACATCGAATTGCAAGATTACTTTTTGCCCGAGATCACGTGAATTGGAATTTGGAGCAGTGGAAGAACGTTCTTATTACTGACGAAAGCAGAATGTGTTTGCATGGTGCCGACGGCCGTAATTTTGCTTACCGGCGACCAGGTGAAAGATATGCACCATGCACTATGCGGGAAACAGTGTCATATGGAGGGGGTTCAGTTATGTTTTGGGCAGGATTCTGTTACGAAGCGAAAACCGAGCTTATATTCATAGAAAATAGATCCCTTACAGCCGCTAGGTATATAACGGAGGTTTTAGAAGATCATGTGATGCCTTTTACTGGGTTCATTGGAGAAGATTTTCTGCTAATGCTCGCCAAACACACTGCTACATCAGTAAGGCAGTATCTTCAAGAGGTCGGAGTGTCTTCTATTGCCTGGCCATCGCGAAGCCCTGACCTCAATCCGACAGAGCATGTATGGGACCATCTCAAAAGAAAAGTTAGAAGTCGCGTAGTAGTCCCGAGCAACATTCAAGAAATAAAAAGCGCCTTATTGGAAGAATGGGAGTCTATTACACAAGATTATCTAAAAAAGTGTGTCAAACTCTGAAAAACCGATTAAAAGCTGTAATTAAAAATAGAGGCGGCAATACGCATTATTAAAAATCAAAAACCAATCGCAATCTTTTAATTTTCCCATTAATTTGCGGCTTACATTTTTATACCAAACTCGCGAAAAATCATTAAATTTGATTTTCCTCTCTTTTCGAGCAACAATTTTTATTTAAATTATTCAACGATTATTGATTTAGGTACCTAGGGTATACCAGCTACCCATATATAATAACAAAATTAATAAAAAAATATCATATCTTAAGTTTGTCCATTTTCTCTAGGTGGCCCGATTTTTTTGCACGCCAGTGTATTTTGTATGCAAATCTCAAATATGTAAAATACAAAAAATGTGAAACAAAACAATTTTCTGTATCTATGTATCAATATGTATGCATAAGTTTTAAAGTCTGCGCCATCTATGCATTGGCAGTGCAAACTTGGTAGTTGGTACTTCATTTTACATATTTATAGATATTTGTTTGAAGAACCCAATAATTGCCTATTTTTTCACTCAATAGGTAAATAATTTTAGATTTTTCCTTGTTATTAATATTACCTAAGCACCAATAACAAATGAATATATGTTACGCCATCTATTGAAATTTCAACCGGCAAGTCTCACAATAATCATAATTATAAATTCTATTGAATCTTTCCAGATGCCTTCATGTACGAGTAGACACACATATAAAAACCATATTCAAAAATGTTACCTACGGGTATTTTTGGCAGTTTGAGCTTTGTTCTCAATTATTCAATTAACAAAACAACAAAAAAAAAAGATTTCCACGACATTATGAAGCTTGTTTAATTATAAATAAATAATGATTAATCTTAGCTTTAGTAACATGTTGTCACATAATTTTATATGTTCACTTCATATGAATATTTATATTATACCTTAAAAAGGTTATATTATTTTTGAGCAATGATGTTGTTCTAAATCTTTATTTTTAGTGCAGTTACGAATTCCTTACATATTATAACACAACAAATGTCTGTGCGTTTGTTCTCTTCGGTTATAACGCAACAATGACTTCTAAAGTCAAACTTATTTTTATTATTTAAAATAAAACAATTTCGGATTTTTTCGCATTTTTATTTTGATTTTTTTCCCACAGGTTTGCAGGAAACATTACCATACATAGGCTGCGGTTTTTGACGTCTCGTTCACAACTAATTTGTCATAGAGTAAGATAGAAAATGACAAGCATCTCTTTTTGCTTCTGCAACTCGTTTCTCTGCGCACGGCCGTCTAAGCGTTACCCATCCATATCCATAATATGGCGCTGGACGTGTTGCTTTACTTTTGTAATCAGTTAAATCCTTTAAGTTCACTGCTCCCGGACGCTTCCTTAATCAGTCGGTCGGGGAGTCAGGTCACCTTCGAACAATGATTTAAGATCTACTCCACGAGTCCAATAATAGTACAGCTCGGCCGATGGTCCCTCGCCGTCCCCTCGGAGATACTCTTTAGAGTAAACTTTCAGTGCTGATGTCATCTTCAGTTTTGATCCCACCTGCAAACAAAAAGAGAGAGAGTTCATTTTCTTTTTCCGTGGAGTCACATGCATACTTCTTTAATCCCACAATTATAATTTATAGTAGTTAAAATAAAAATATATAATACCAAAGGGTTCGGTCCGTCCCACCGGCACCGTAGCTTTCCCAGAGCGGGATGGTCGCCCAGCGCCTGCAGCTGCAGCGGGTCGAAGTGCACGTCCGTGTCCAGCGCGCGCAGGCGCCGCGCCTGCTGCACCAGCCGCAGCAGCGCGGCGCCGCACAGCCCTACACCCCCCAGCCCCGCACCGCCCCGCCCCGCGCCGCCCTGCCCCACGCCGCCCCGCCCCGCTCCCCCCAGCCCCGCGCCGCCCCGCCCCGCGCCGCAGCGCCACAGCTCGAGCGTGGCGAGACGCGGCAGCCGGAGCGCCAGGGCCGTACAGTGCTCGCTACCGAAATCTGAATAACTTAGATTCAAGTCTTCGATAAGAGGATGCAAGCAGTTGATCAGCTCGAGAATACCCGAGCTACGAAGCTGTAACGTGATAATTATTTAAAGTTTTAACTTTTAGTGTATTAAAATTTTGAAACTTTTATTTTTTGGAAATGGAAATTTTTCAAATTCATTTAATTTAATAATTAAGGATATTTAACATAAGACAAGCTTACCAATCTGGCCCCAGTGAGGTGCAAGCGCCGTAGCTTAGGCAGACTCGCGACATACGCAATGCTGCGTTTGGTCACTAACGAGCACTGGTGGAGTTGCAGGGAAACTAACCTGACGCATTGGCTTATGGTTTTGAACCTGTGAAAAGGCTGTACAGTATTAACTTTTATAGAGTCTATAGGTGCAGTATAAATAAATAGAACATCATTCACAAGAAATAATAATCTGGAATAATGGAAAATGTATTGAGGAATCATAATATACTCTCATCCATACAAATCTAAACCATTAATTAAATTTAAATTAAGTGCAGGTGCAATCTAAATTAAACAGTAACAGAAAGAAAGTTAAAGATGTAACAGAAAAAAAGTTATTAGGTAGGTACTCACTTCTCATCACCAAACTCTTGACATCTCAATGTAAGATCCTGCAAATTTTCAGATTGAATTTGAAGGAAATCCACCATTTGCCTAACTATGTAATACCGAGCTCGGCCATACATGTGGAATTCCATCAGTTTGTTTGATTTGTTTAAGTTTTTCAAGAATCCACTTGCCATTGCTTCATTCACAACCAGAATAGTAATACTTACATTTATATTTATATTTTTGTCCATACATTTTCTTTTCGAGAAGACATCCAAGTGTTTTAAATGTGGGATATACATTAAACTTTTGTAATCTTCTTCATCTGAAAAATTTATTAAACAACTCAACCCAACTGCTCTTTGGTCTCTACTGCTTAAATAATACTGGATTTAACCAGATAGTGCTGGTAATATCAAATGTGAAGAAAAAATTCAGATAAAAAGTATAAATCTTTTTCAATAACATTTTTTTACCAAATTTATAGCAAAATAATTTTTACTGTAGGATATGCAAGTCCACACACCTAAAGGAAAATTGCTACAAATAGTAAGTTCTTGTAATCTTGGAATCATCTGTGTTGCACAAGTAATCACTCTAGACGCTGCACAAAGATTCCACACTCGCTCTGTCACTATCACTGCCCTTAGACCCTCATGGAACATCCTCAACTGGTCAGCATCCTTCACGCTCATCACTTGATGCATTATAATAAGCTGCCATTGCTTACAAACCTCAGAGACTACTGTACACAGCTCATATGTGCTAATATAATGAAATATACACTGAAGTATTTCATCAGGTATATTTTCCATCGTCCTATATTTTTTAATTAGAAAGAGTAAGACTGAGTACACTTACATATTTTAAATAAAAAATATATAAATATAAAATTATAGTAAATTTACTCTTTAATTGAGGAAAGGAAATGATCTAGTTCCGTCATTCAAATTTAGTTTAGTAGATTGCAGCACTGCTCTTTGATCTCATTGCTTTCTTCTATAATAGTAATTTTTACTAATTGGTGTCCCTTAAGGTTCTATTCTGTGGCCATTTGTGTATTTGCCATTTCATAGAATTGTATCCTAAAACTTGTATTTGAAATTTGAATGAATATATTCAATTCAATATTTCTCCTTAGTGATTCTAATTCTATTTATGTACTTTAAGTTTAAATTATAACAATTGTAAATTGTTTAATGTTTGTTATTGTGAGAGCTAGCAGTTCTATAGTTTATGATTTTGTTTGTTATCCATGGTCTATGTTATGAGCATAGAGTATATTGTTACATATATAAATGATGGTTATGAGTAAAAAAGAGATATCAAAATTCAAACGTCATTAATCATTATTGATATTTGATATTGATATACTTAATATACATTTTACAAATCATTAAAATATTTTTTTATAGAAATTATAGAAACAAATAATATAATTGAAATCGAAAAAATTATTTTGACAACCGCAATAAATACTCGACATTCGACTAGAAGTTTGAACTTTGGTCTTTGGTCTTTGATGATTGATCAGCTGATTGTCAAAGAAAGAAAATATTTTGTTTTGACTTTTAAGGTTAGATTTGCGTAATTAAAAATACGTAATAAATTATTAAATATATCTTATCGTCGTAAAGCGTAACGTATTTAAAATATAAACGCTATTTATTAGACCAAAAACCCACAAAAAAGAAATAATGCGGGTGCTAACATTTAGTGTTTTACGAAACTTAAAATTTAAGACACCACTGTATCAATTATTTAAAAATTTAAGTGTAGATATGTCCCGAGTGAAAGTTGAAGCTGAAAAGCCTTTAGGTAAGAACAGTATTTTTTGTATTCTTTGAATCGTATTAAATATATACTGGTGGTTTAATTGTCTTTTTTTACATGTAAACATGTTTTAGGAAAAGCTTTATTTGTAATGGGTAACTCATGATAACCATATTATACTGTAGTGTATTAGATTCTAGGAAATACTAAACTATATAGGTATTTGTTTTTTGTATTAAACTGTCTTGAATCAGAAAGTGAGATACGTGAATAAAGCAAGTTAAATAAAGGAAAAGATATCTTTGAGTTTGAATTCATTCTGTAATTTACAATTTATAACTTTTGCTTTGTAAATATTTTCAGGAGATCCTAGTTATATAGAAATATTACCATCCTGGAAAGCAGATGAAGAGCCAGAAATCCGCGCTGCAGTGTTACAACACATGAGGGTTTTGCCAGACTTTGTGAGTGAAGAGGAGGAAGCAGCTTTGTTAGCTGAAGTGGAACCACAGTTGAAAAGAATGAGATATGAATTTGATCATTGGGACAATGTAAGGTTTTTCGTCTTTTTAATATAATATTTCATAGCTCTCTAAACATATGGCAATTTTTGAGTGAAGAGTATTTTCAACTAGTTAGTATTTGTTTTTTCTGTCTACATTGCAAATGAAATATTGTGTTTAATCCTAAATAATAACCCATAATTGCTAACAATAAAAGTACTAAGTATTTATACTTAACAAATTTTTGTTTTGGAAATTTTTTCAGGCAATTGAAGGTTATTGTGAAACAGAGCGCAGTCAATGGAATGAGCAAAATACAGCAGTGTTGTCTCGAATAAAGGAAGTTGCTTTTGCAAAAAACTCAGAGCTTCTACCACATGTACATATATTGGATCTGGCTGCGGCCGGTCACATCAAACCTCATGTCGATGCTGTTAGAGTAAGTTTAGAAATAATTATAATGCAAGGCTAATTTTTCTAAGAGATAGTCAATTTCTATAAAAAATACATTAGCAAGTTAGTCGATTTTGATCTATATTTAATGTCAATGCACATTAAATATAGATAGTTTTAGTGGTATTTGAAATGCTCAGTATTTTTGCACCAGCTAAGTATTAATCCTTAAATGGAATAATTATTTTTAAGGTAGTATATTTTTAATTAACACAATTAGGCAAGTTGTATGCTATTTGACACATTCATAGTAAGGAGGGCAATCATAGTAGTTTGTCATTGGCATGTTGCAGGTTTGTTCTCCATATTGACCTTAAACGACCATATAGTTTGTGGCCGGCGTCCATTTATTTATTCAGTCCAACTTATTTTTAACGGGCAAAACCATGTTCGTGCATGTCCCGGCGTTGACGGACGAAGTATACTCAAAGAAATATTTGTATTCAGCCTTTTTTGAGGTCCTACTGCTGGGGGTGGGCCTCCTTTCGATACGAGGGGGATCACGCCGTAGTCCACCGCGCTGCTCAAGACCGTGTTAGCGGATTTCACGTGTCTTTCAAAAACTTGTTAGGTTCCCTTAGACATGCAGGTTTCCTCACGATGTTTTTCCTTCACCGTAAGGTAAGTAGTAATCGTGTTAAAAATGATTCGGACATGAAAATATCAGAGGTGCGAGACCTGGGATTTGAACTCGCATCACTGGGCTACCACGCCAAAATATATGCTTATTTAAATAAAATTGTAAAACATTTAATTTCTTTAATGTGTAGTTCTGTGGCGATACGATCGCTGGGCTGTGCTTGGCGTCGAGCGCGGTGATGCGGCTGACGCACACGGCGCGCGCGCACCTCGCGCTCGACGCGCTGCTGCAGAGGCGGTGTCTCTACATCATGAGGTCAGTGCTCGTCCTGGATCGAAGGGTTCGCTCCTGGGTTAGGTTGCATAATATAGTGATTTGGGTTTTCTGGCAAGAAATTCTCTGTAGTCGGAATTGGATAGCAGCATCGTCTAGTACTGCTGCACGACTTTGCATTGGGAGAGAAAGTGAATTGAACTAGTTTTAACGCACATTTCACTTGTGAGCGGATAATTAATTCAAGTGTAGGCGCAGGCCTTAGGAATGTTGCAATTTATTCGAAGGAGATTTCGTAATTTACTTTAAACCATGAGATTTCAAGAAAATCTCCTGGAAAATAAGTTACTAGCGAAATGTCACTCGTAACAGATATTTTACAAGTCCGGCAAAGTAACAAAATAGTGAATACCAATTATTTCTTATGGCAACATTTATAATTGATCCCCCAGCGGCGTGGCGCGCTACGAGTTCTCGCACGCGGTGCTGGGCGGCGAGCACAGCGCGTGGCGCGGGCGCGGCGTGGCGCGGCGGCGGCGCGTGGCCGTCATCTGCCGCGAGCGCCCGCGCGCGGACCGCCGCCTGTGACCTCGCGCACCCACTCACACGCCTGCCGCACGGCCGTGACGTGGCAATATCGGAGCTGATGATATTTGAAGATACATAATTTTTTTCAAATCTTTAAAAAAACTTAATAAAACTTTATTTATTTTTAAGTCATGCTATTCAAGAAAAACCCTGGTGCAATTTTTCTGCCCCTAAATTTGAGGGAAAGACCCCTAATTGGCTACACTGTCAAAAAATCGGTAGAGAAATTGTCCCGATCGTGGTACACACAACGGCAAGATCTAGGAACACCAACAAGGCGACGTGCAAGAATTTAGGAAATTGCTCCTGCTTGACTATACACATCACAATTTAGGTGGCAATTAAGGGTCATCCCCAATTGTACACCCTATATTATATTTATTTATATATATTGCCCCTGCGATAGGTGTGTGAGTAGCCAGGATTTATTCTGTAAATCGGACACTTTAGAAACACGATTACTACTAGTTTCCTCGATAGAAGAAAAATTGAAAGTAATGTCTAAAAATTACATAAACCCTTAGTGCGGTGTAAATAATTCAAGGAAGTTTATCAGTTTTTTAATAATAACAAAACTATACATTTTCTATATCGTATAAACTTTATATTTGAATAAAATGTGTATTTTTTTTTTAATAATACGAAGGAGATACCTAAAATTCGCACGTGTTGCATCCTAGCCACGTTCACTTGAAACTCGTACTTAAAGCTATTTATATGGTTTATTTTGTTGCAAATATTCAATAGACTACCAGTGTTACTAACATAATATACTTTTTTTGTCTTTTTTTGGCACATTTTATTAAATTTATTTATGTTTCCTTTAAACTGAAGTGATTACTTAAGTTTATGAATTTTAAATTATAAATTTAGTTTAAGAAAATGACTGGTAATGGAATTAAGTGGAACTAATTTCTACATTTGGACTTCTACACTATTTACATGCATATGTTACATTTTTTAATAATCAAAATTATAAACTGACAACACTTAAGAGTTCTTGAATGAAATTTATTGTTAGTTGTCATTTTATCTTTTTAAACCTTAATCACCACTAGTCAGGACCATAATGTATTAAATTAAACCTTAGTTAATATTATAAAAATAACTGTAATTATTAACGAAAACTATGTAGTACAAATTGTATTAAAATGAATTTTCATAATAAATGTTATTACTGTTCATATTTTATTTATAAATAACCTTAGCTATTTAAAAAAAAAATCTGAGAAAAAGATTCTTCTGTGACGTTTTAATTGGCCTTTCCTGTATAGTTTTCATCTAAATATATTTCAAGATTAGCTAAAATCAATATAAGTTCTCACTTCATTGACAAATTATAACATATTGTGTGGGAATGAAGACATTAGATTTTTAGAATACATTTAATACCAGAAATAAATTATAATTTACTTTAACATCTTTGAAATTAATTTAATTTCCGCTTAGTCATTGTTGTAATCACAGACAGGTATTTTAATTTCTTCAAATTATATAACTGTGTGGAAATTAAATCAAAAAGTGAATATTTCTGTAAATGTATAATATTTAGGACAAAAGTGAAGAAGTGCTAACTAATTTACACAAAACAACTCATATTGTTTTTGTATTTGTCACTAAATATTGGTATTTTTACTATAAAATATAAAAAAAATATAGTAAAAAATTAGTGCATACTATAACATTAACAGTGACATTACTTATTGCTACATAGTTGGAATACGAAAGAAACATTGGAAAAATATTTTGCTAAGTAATATACCAATGTAGCAAAATATTTCTTAGTATATTGCATTCATTAAACAAATTAAAATAACTTAAATTAATTTTTTTTAATAATAATTATTTATTCCACCATTAGAAATAAAAAAAAATCTTTTGGAATTTATATAGTACTCTAGAAATAACCTAATCATAAAACCAATTCACAATAATTGACAAACACATCTAATGATATACAGTAAAAGCTCCTTATTCGCGGGGGATATGTTTCTAAATTATACCGCGAATATGGGATGGTGTGGTTCCGAGGTAATATATATATATATATATATATATATATATATATATATATATATATATTTAATAATATATGTAACAAATAAAAAAAAACAGTTTAATAACAAATAACAGTTCATTATAGTGCTATCAAAAATATTAACATTAATAATTATTTGGTTTGAAATATGTATTTAGTATTTTTTTCATAATAATAAAATAACACCAAAAGTTTGGAAGCACATCTGTTTTCAAACAAAACAAAAGATTGAAGAAAAATTAAATCAAGTTTACGATTTTCACTCAAAATAAAAGGATTTTCATTGCATATTCATCAAGTTTTAACAAAATTCCTTCATTTTGACGAGACACGTGTTTTGTGTTTACTTAATTCGTCGGGTCTTTTATGTAATGGTGTGGTTTTATTGAAAACGTTCAATATTTAACAATGAATATTATTTTATCTCTTTTTAAATCGTACTTATACATAATCGTAAGTTACGTATCAGCGAATAACCAAATTTTCAGTCGCGAATAACGGAACCGCTAACAAGGAGCTTTCACTGTAATAAATGATATCGTTTATTATTTTTGCAGTCAGATTAAAAAATAGCACTTTCAAACTAAAACTAAATTAATTCTAAAGACTTATAAGAACCAATAAGTAGTACAATTACTCTTATCCTGTACCTACTCTTATAAGGCTCATACATGTAGAATTAAGTCTCCCGTACAAATATATCTACAAAGTATACACTTGTTCTCTACCAAAGCAGAGTGGTAGTGGTAGCTAGTGGTCGAGGTCGTCCAGCGCCTCCAGCTCGAGGTACTCCACGTCGCCGCCCGCCGCCGCGCCGCCCGCCGCCCACTCCGCCTCCTCCTGGCCACACGCGGGTGGAAGGCAGCGTTTACTATTGGAACTTGGATGTGTGGCTTTTATTGAAATCGTTTTTACCGTTTTTCTCCTCAGTTTGAAAAATATTCAAATATTAGTTCACTCTTTCCTCGTGAGCGTTGTAAAATTCTAATTTAAGTATCATAATATGACTAACTCTAACTAGCCTCCCTCAATAAATGGACTATCTAATGCATAAAGAATTTTTCAAATTGGATTATTAATTCCTGAGATTAGCTCCATCAGACAAACAAACAAACGAAACCCAAAATGTTTTTTTTTTTCAAGTACCACTAGACTTTCCAATATAACTAATTACATATTTCAATAATGCTTATATTATGTACTTCATATTGCAGTCTCCATTACGAGTAATATCATTTACACACTACGGACTAATCTCCTTTATGTCTTCTCCATTCTACATAACATTGGCGAAGAAATCTGTGCTCAACTAACACGCTTTGTGGCCATCAACAAAAAAATTAAATTTAACATTTACATACAATGGACAGCAACATACCTGCGGCAGCTCCTTCCGGTGCACTCTGGCGTGTCGCTTCATGGCGGCGACGGAACCGAACCTGCGACAGGAAACGTATTACTAACAATTTTGTTCGTTCACATTATATAATGCAGTTATGTAGTTAAATAATTCTATTTATTGTTTCAATCGTTCCTTTAATCGTCTTCCCCTACTCTGCCCAAGTAGTCAGTCGGTGCTCAGCTGGCACACTTATTAGAAAATATATATTAAATATATAAAATATTTTTAATGATAAATGTGACGTGACCTGTCAAATTGTGAAATTGAATTAAGAAACTTCTGCTGAAGAATTATTGGTCTTTTATATATTAAGCATATAGTATGCCTATATGTATCTAATATATTTATGTATTGTTTGTTGTTATGTCTCAGTAGGTAGGCTTTTCAAGCAAACTAGCTGCACACATTTTATACCGAGTAAGTCGTTTACAATATAACCTTAAGGCATCCGTGACGACCAAGAATAAAATAATTTGTCATTAACAAATTACATCTTCCTCTGCTATCACTCAACTTAAAATAAAATAAATATAAGTTTTAATTTATCTTTAAAAAAATCTTTAGATGTTTCCAAAGTCCCGACCAGTCCGTTACCACTGCTCTATTAGTCTTATTATACTATATGACGGTAAGCAACGCAGGCGAGTACTGACGTGCGGCCGCACTGATCGCACGCGGTGGTCGGCGGCGCCTCGCCCGCGCCCGCCGCCTCCCCCGCGCCCGCCGCGCCCGCGTGGCACTTGCGGATGTGCGCCAGCAGGTCGCTCCTGAAAGTAGATCATCATTACTGTCTTAGTTACTGTAAACAACATAAAAACCTCACTATTAATTAAACTAGCAGAACCCGCGGCTTCGCTCGCGCTAAAACTACACAAAATATTTAAAAAAAGTAGTTTCATACAAACTTTCATGCCCTATTTTACCCCCTTATAGAATGAATTTCGAAAAATGCTACAACACGTATTTATTTAATTTTATTGAAGAGCATTAATACCAAGTTTCAAGTAATTTTAATCATAAATATTTTTTTGTATTATCTTAAAACGTGTTTTCTCGTGGGAGTTAGATCATCTCCCGCGATAAAAAATAGCCTATGTCTCCAGCCCTCCATCTATCTCCACACAAAAAATCACACCAATATACGTCTCTCCGTTTTGACGTGAAAGAAAGACAAAAAACATTCCAAACGTCTTCCATTTTAACAATCTAATAGTGTATTAGTTAACACCGGTACAAATAATATATTAAAAAAAATTAATTACGAAAAATTGAATTAACGATTCTATTCAGGGTTACCTCATATTAAACATTTAAATATTTAAGAAAAAAACATGAAATCCCGACGTACCTGTTGGCGAACCTGAGTATGCAGGCGTCGTACCCGCAGACGAAGCGGTCGGCCTGGCGGTGCGCCAGCGCGTGCGCCGCGCGCTCGCCGGCGTCGCGCAGCGGCAGGAAGCAGGCGGCGCACAGCGCGCGCGCGTGCTCGCGCCGCGCGTGCGCCGCCAGCGCCGCGCGCCCGCCCGCGCGCAGCCCGCACGCCGGGCAGCGCGCCGCGCACGCGCCCTCGTGCCGCCGCATCTCCGCGCCGCTCTGCCACACACACACGCTCACACCGCTGGGCACGGACCTCCCTTCACCGCGAAGGATCAGGGCGGACACGTGTTTTTCGAAAACTAGCTGAGTTTCCTCAGACGTGTAAATTTCCTCACAATGTTTTCTTTCACCATAAGACATGTCTTGTTGTTAACAATTCACATTTAAAAATACCAAAAGTTTGGTCGCCCGACCGAGCTAAGAGGGTTGCAATATTACCATTGGGTTACTAGTACTTTCATCATAGTCAATACATTAACTAATACACGTGAAGCTACATTAGTTGAAAATATAAAAAATATTAATATAATTGATATTACTATTTTGTTTTGAAAAATCTAAACTACAAACCACAAAATACACCTTAGAAATATCACCACCCAGTGGTTAAATTATAAAAGATGAAACGGCAAAGGAAAATACATCAAAAAGAAGACCTTTGTTAGGCCGCTGAGGGATGTTTCATTACAACCTTAATAGCCAATACAGAGATTGAAAATACAAAACTAATGTGAAATGTACTAAATATATTACTGAGACAGAGACAAAGAGAAACTGTAAATTTTAATTAACAACATACCTGAAATGTAATAGAACACAAGTTACACGTCAGTGTTTGTGCAGCGGCGTGCAATGTTGTGTGGTCTCGTAAAGCGTCCTTGCTATTAAACTGTGCTCCACATGTCCAGCACGAGTGCCGAGCCCCGCCGGGATGGATCGCAATATGGGCCCGGTATTCGCTTGCATGCTGAAATAAGTTTATATATTTTATATTAACTATAAAACTATAAATAATTAATATAAGACTAATTGAATAAAATTTATTTCATTTCATTTCATAAAGATGAATTTCAGAAACATTTAAATTATCTATACAGATAAATAAAACTTAAGTGTCTGTTTTTAATGTCAACATTACAGCTTTTTACTAAATGCATATGAAATTATATATGGCATTTATTATTATTTATTTATTATCATTTATTATTATTAAAATAATAATTTCTTAAATTTTTGCTGGTCTATTTGATCCGGTTAATCTCCGGAACAGCTGGACTGATTTTCATGGGACTTTCTTTGACAGATAATAAAATAAACAAAATAAAAATACCTTTAATTCTCTGACCAATGTTTACATTATACCTACTTAATATATTTTAGTAGTGAACTTATACATTGACAGATAGCTGTTGTTATAAGGAGTAACTAATGCCCGATTTCACCAAAGTCACCTAAGTTTAAGGGATCCCCTAAGCATGGTTAGGGGGCTGTTAGGGGGACAGTTTGTTTCATCGACAGTTAGGGGTCACCTAAATATTAAAAGGCCCCCTAAATTTAGGTGCTCGAAATATGGGTTTAAAGACGATCGTAAAGCAAAATTTAATTTAAGGGCTAGTTTAGGGGACTTTTAAGCTAGGGATCCCATACATAGGTGGTAGGTTATGGGTTGTTGGTGAAATCGGGCATATGGCTACTCTTATTTTATAAAAATAATTAGGGTTCCTCTCAAAAAATTAAAACATACCTAGAGACGCATTCATACACACATTCAAGCAGAGCGAGTGTCACTAGTTAATGAGAAATAAAAATAACATATTTAATCATCATCTATAAAATTGTTTTTTAATAAATTATTATTGATGCTTGAATGCATTGAGGGACTTGATTTTGAACTATCTATTTAGATGGGATATCTAATATATTTAAACAAGCAATTCTTGCATATTTATTTATACCGGCGATCTCGGAAACGGCTCTTTCACGATTTCGCTGAAATTTGGTATGTGCAGGTTTTCGAGGGCGTAAAATCGATCTAGATTAGTCTTATGTCTGGGAAAACGCGTGATTTCAAGTTTTCATGAGGTTTCCTCTCACATTATTCCATGCAAAATGTGATTGCTAATTTCACAATTTTTCGCAAATAAACGGCTACGGCGCAAGATTGACAATCACAGGTGTCCGGGTTCTCATCCCGGTCAGATAAAAGTTTTTACTTCGGTTTTTGGTCTTTATTTAAGTTTTTATTTTTTTATCTAAAAAAATACGTTATACCAAAAAAACTCCGAGCGAAGCTCGGTCACCGAAGTACTATAATTAATAAAAGATGCATACCTGAAATGACATTGGGCATATAGAACACTGATATACTGTCTCCCCACATGCATTCCTAGCTTTCTCCAAGTCTTCGTCATCGGCAGCAGCAGCTGCCGCTAAGGCGTCTCTTTCTACCATAATTATGTCATCTTCACTATATGCTCCACCAGAATTTACACCTGGTCCCCCTACTACTATGAAAACATCAATTTTCTGTGTTAGTTCATGAAGCCTTCTTCGTAATGCACGGATTTTTTCACTTAAAGGAGGCACCGTTCTAGTACTTAAAGCAGTACTAAACTCATAAGCTTCAATGGCGCGACGTATACAACTTACACATAATTTACCCTCAGGGACCACCTAAAACACAATATTTGTAAATAAAATCTAAATAAGAAACGTATGTGATAATAATATTATTAGAATTAGTTAAAAGTATACCTTATTATTGTTTATGTGCAAGAGCAT
Organism: Brenthis hecate; assembly: GCA_951806755.1. NCBI lineage: Eukaryota > Metazoa > Arthropoda > Insecta > Lepidoptera > Nymphalidae > Brenthis > Brenthis hecate. The sequence goes on from OX638249.1 coordinate 142,961, forward strand.
AGCCCTCAGCGGCACTTGCATTGGCGGTGCGCCCGCGTCGTGTTCCTCCGGAGTGAATAAATCACCACCGCCGCCACAAACAGAGCATGCCTCGGTCTCGATTTCTACTTTCATCACTGTACTAGTCATTTTATAAATTTATTAATGTATTATTAAAAATTATACTACAATTATAATACTAGCTAGCGCAATGCACAATTGACGTTTAATTCTGCTAGGCTTACTGTGTCACTGTCAACTGTCAAGGCTCAAGTGTCAGCGATTAGCGATAATAAAACGACAAATTGATGACACTGGCAGAATGGATTGCGTCTGATAACGGAACTTTAAGGCCATTATAGAAAAAAAACGACAAATTGACAACTAAAGTGTATACTGCAGAGATTTTTTAGGTAAATTATGGCTATTAAAATATAAAAATTTATAAACAACTAATCTAAATATAGTTATGAGTATCTACTAAATATATGTGTAATTAGTAACTGTCAATTTTACTAGTACCGATTTCTACTATCGATCCGTCTATACTAGTACCGATTAATAATCTGTTTAATTCAAGCAGTTTTTGGGTTTTTCTCTACTTATCAGAATCCGCGGCATGTTCTGCACTTGGTCTCTAACCGGTCGAATTCTTGTTCATCGGAATTTAACACACACATAAGTGCTGTAATATCTCTTGCACAAATCTCTAGTTTTAATAAGATTGATAGCCGTGATCGGAATCGGTCAGGAGGATATTATATTACTATTATATTTACTAGAGTTTGGGTCCCAGGACATCTTGTGTCTCGAAGTCCTGGGACTTTTTGTAAATTTAACTGTCTCGGGTCCCGAGACTTTCGAGTCAAGACTCGAGACACTTTTTTACTACAAATTTCACTACCCAGTATATCCACGTTTAGTTATTGGTACCTATTTCCTAGCTTTCCGGCAAACAACATTATTTTTTAACTTCCAGCAGGCCCATTACTTCTGAGGTTACATTACTTCTTAAAATGTTATTTTATTACTCTTTTTGTTTCATAAAGAAGGAAAAAAATCTTTTTAATCTGTATAATTTGGTATATAAGGTTTTTTTACTGGTCACACTGACTGCCGCCATTGTTAAATTGTTAAGTTGAGGCTTTGAGATTTTAGCATCAACAGAAATAATTTTTTATCTTTTTGCATCTGGGAAAAGCCAGATATTATTATTTAATTTAAGTTGATTTCTGTAATTACATGATCCAAGATGTCTATCGGTGTGCCTATTAAAGTATTACACGAAGCCGAAGGCCATGTAGTGACCTGTGAAACAAATACCGGTGAAGTTTATCGCGGGAAATTAATAGAAGCCGAGGATAATATGAATTGTCAGATGACGCAGGTGACGGTCACGTATAGAGATGGAAGAGTTGCTCAGCTGGAAAATGTATATATCAGAGGATCCAAGATACGTTTTCTAATATTACCGGATATGTTAAAAAATGCTCCTATGTTTAAACGACAAGGGAATAAACCCACGGCTGGGCGTGGGAAAAGTGCTATATTACGGGCTCAAGGTAAATAATATCTAAATTAGGTCTAGAAATCGTGATCTAACTTGACTAGAATTTACATTTGTTTACAAACAATAAGTATTGTTTTTTTTTATTAGGTTATGTTTTTCTCGTATATTCAATTGTTCTGGATATACTTGAATAATCATTATTAAACATATAAGTAATATCTCTAAATAAATAATGAAACATATATTTGTAAATATCTGTTTGTGTGAATTAATTTAAAAAATATAATAATTTCAGCTGCTGGTCGAGGTCGAGCAGGTGGCAGAGGGGGAGGGCACCGTGGAGGTTGGCAGGGAGGATCTGGTCCTTCTAGACGATAGGAATAGATTTAACATTAAGTTCATTATTTTAATACCTTTATCTGTCTAATCTGTGTTATATCTTTGTTTGTGTCAGCAGTTAATATAAACAATGTAAAAAAACTGTAGTTAGTTTTGAAAGGTGAGTTAAACCTTTTCTAAATAATATACCTAATTTTTATATTTAATTATCTTGATGCAAACATTTGAAAGACTAGATTTCCAGTATATACTGCCAAAGGTCTGAAAATATGCACTTGTGTGTGAATGTATAGTGTAAGGATTTTGTGGTGGAGTGGTGTGACTTGTGACAGGTCTCTCGAAGGTAATAAATAAAACTATTCAAAACCAGCAATCTTAAATTTTAATTTATACTTTCCTTAATCCATAAATTTTATACAATATTATTTATAATAAATACAATTAATGGCATTAATTTAACTTTAATTGAATAAACATGTTATATACCCATTTGTGAACATGTTATAGCCATCTATAACAAGTGAGGATAAACATTTATCTACCTAACATATATACTTACTTAATATACAAATAATTTGTACATTATTAAAGCATTTTATGTTTTGTTATTTACATGTATTTTCAATTTTTTGTTAGACTTTCTTAAGATTCTTAATTTCATTGTATAGTCTCTGTACAGGGAGCTCTACAAGTAATGCCAGCGGCAAGGCCGCTGCATATGATAGTGCCAATACACCCAATGTTTCCGTAAACTGTAATACAAAGAAATCGATACATTAGTACACATGATATCTTGTACCATAAAGAAATTGAAATTAGCTTTTAATTTAGGTCACATCTTTATACTATTTTTTGCCTAAAAGCAGACAAGAGGTGATATTGTTCCCATACTTGTGTGGTAAGAAGACAGGCGATTTTACTCCTTTCCTGTTGGACATCTAGTGTATTTTATTTGTATGCAAGGAATTGTTCCAAAAGGGCCATTCAAATATTACGTAAGCACCAAAGCGGTCTTTGCTTTGCTTATTTTTGATGACACGAGGGACGGGGGTTCTGGATGGTGATTATGTCAGCAAGTTATTTATTTTTCTGATTTTTGTAGCAAATATAGTAATTTTAATTTGTCCAATCAAAATATAATAAATTTACACTAAATATCCCTATAGCCTATAATTACATTATTTCTAGGCTTGATGATAATTGCTGCTTTAAATAACAATAAAAAACTTGAACAGATTAAAAAATATATGTATCAATGTTTACGTAGGGGGGAGTAAGAGCTTTGCTTACTTTACTGACAAGGAGTAGGGAGGGTTTAATAATTACTAAAATTCTGCTTACGTAATATTTGAATGGCCCCAAATGGAAATACCATATCGTAATACAAATCCGTCTAGCTGTTACTCGTCTGAAGAAATAAATAAAAACTTAAAATAAAACATAAAAACCGATTTCCAAGCACTAAACTGTAAAAATAACTAAACGGGGGTTTTCATTTAGAATAGATACCTAATCAGATATTTTCGATGTCGGTGCCACATGTCGAATCGATTAAACTAATAGCTTCCTTTTTTTTGAAGTCGGTTAGAGAGACAAACACATGTAATAGTCCGATTATTGCACAGGGTATAAAAGCATAGGATGAAATTGTACCACGGTCTTGTAGTCCAAGTGCGAGGGGGTGAAGCGCGTGGCGCAGACGGCCGTGATGAAGCAGTTGTGCACGAGGTAGGCGCCGTACGTGAGGCGCGCCGCCACGCGCCCGCCCGCCAGCGCGCGCCGCCATAGCGCTGCGACACGTCACACATCATCGGTCACGTTCACAGTTGACATCGGTCAAACCGATCTACATCTATAGTGCCGATCACGGTTGGCTCATATTTTGTCCAAACGTGCCAAAAGAAGTAAAAGGGCCGCCCCACACTAGTGCCGATGACAGGCCGATATCGATATCGGTCTGGTAAAGTATTTTTATACAAGAAATGTTGCTGGAACGTGATCCGACCGGAACGTGTGTTATTTCTTGTATAACAATACTTTACCAGACCGGTATCATATTAATTAAGTAGTATTAAAAATGTATAGAAATCTCAAGTTTATAATGAACCGGTCGAGCAGAATGCGGCGTTGCATTATCTCAGATCTTCTATATTTTCACTACGTAATGAACAACAGCAAGTAGAAGTGCGCATGCGCATCTTTCAGTAGAATAGAGAAAGCAATGTAGTAACTACTCAAAAAGTAATAGAAAATATTACAAAATGAGACATACAGTCCACGCCATTGATAGCGCCGAACAAAGCGACAGCTATGAGGACTATGAAGACGGGTCGCTCGAGGGCGGCGAGCGCGGCGGCGGCGGCGCGGCGCGGCGGCCCCGCGCCCAGCGCCGCCGGCGCCAGCGCCATGAACGCCGCCGCCGCCGGCAGCGCCACCACTGATGATACGAATCGGAACCACTGCAAGTTAATCCAATATTATTAATAACTAACTTAACCTCGCTTCGCTCGGGTGTGTCTCCAGGTTCGTACTTTAGGTAACGTATAACCCATACTACGTGAGCCGTTCACGGGAGAAGAGGGGTCTTTAAAATACCACGCTAAGTCACAGGGGCTGGGGTAGGTGTTAGGTCTTTGTTACGTAGTCAATACAATATTCTCTAGGGAAATCTCGCACTTTTTCGTGCTATAAAACAACAAACAAAAAGGGCCGTATTAATAAAGACAAATATGAGCCAAATTATGTTTTTTTAGCCATATTTAGTTTCTGTTTGAAATGATTTAAAACCATATTTGTGAATTATTAGGTGAAAACCAGAATGGGGGATGTCTTGGCATATATTACGGGTAGTCAGCGAAGTGGGGGGGTTGTTGGAAAAAAATGGTTCACGTAGTATGGAAACGTACCTTAGGCTTACGCACTTTAGGGAAAAAGCATATGCTTTTACAGATTTTTGCATGTCGATCCTTTACTCTGAGAAAACAAAATAGCCTGGAGCAAATTTTCGGTGTGACAAACCATTGTGAGATTACCTACTATGTCTGAGAGTACTTAACTAGTTTTTGAAAGAAGAAGATGTGAAGTTCACCCACTCGTAGGCCAGTGTGGTGGACGATGGCTTACCCCTCCTCGAACATTTTAGATACCTGTGGCCTACTGCTGCGGATAATGCAGCCGCTATTAATACATTTTTGTTCTGCAAAAATAAGCTGCAGTGCAATTTATAATCTGGTTTTGCTATTGCCATTCTGATTGTTTATTAAGCAAGTGCGCGTAAGTGTACAAAAAATGTCAAAAACATATAATTACCTTGCTCATAAGAAGTCTATCTTTGATACCACCGCCCTGGCCGGAGACCTGCGCGTGCGCCATCAGTAGTCCCGCCAGCGGGCTCACCGCGCTGCCCAGCGGCGACTTGTACACTGCATTCATAGACAGGTTGTCTTCGTATATCCTTATGATTGACCTATAATATTGTTTATTGATTTCTAAGTAGCAGTAGTAAGATTTCTGTATTGGCGCTGTTTACATGTAGATAGATACTATAATAACAAACTAATATTTATTATTATTATAAATATGCAACGTTAAAAATTTTTATTTGGAAACATTTTCTCGTTTTCTTACCGACCTTGATCTCGTTGGTCCAGTAGCTACCGTGTACGGCTATAGATACGTAGGTTCTGGGCTCATGCCTGTGCCTTGGAGAGCACATTAACTTGTCGATCATGCTCTCGATCTCTCATTATTCTAGTGTGGTTGAATTGTAGTCCCACTAGAGTTTGAGAGTGAAAGGAAATAGAGTAGGTATGCACGTTTTATTTCCGTATAAACTTGTACATACTTGCGCACATGGCTAGTCTCGGTCAGGGGGTTATTTTACTGAGAAATAGAACCTCAATATTAACCTTTTCGAACATAAAACTCGAGTAATCCACTCACTGGTAGTTGTGCAGGAGGAAAGTGGGCACGAGATGCCACGCGTAGGCTTGCGCCAGGTTGAGGGCGATCGCGAGCAGAAACAGCGCGGCCAGCAGTGGCAGCGCGTGTCGCGACCCGCGCAGCGCTAGTGTCAGCACCAGTGACAGTGCGTAGAACTGCATGTCCACTGACAGGTACCTGCCAAAACATGACACAGTGCATTATAAATGTAAATTTGCTCTTATTTAACGTGACATTGGCGAAGTACTTTGTGCTCAACTGGCACGCTTTGAAGCCATTAATAGAGGATAAAATTGAATTGAACTTCTCTCTTTACTGTTGTTGGCTGTTCCTGTCGGTAGACCCACCACGTCCCTCCCAATGTGTTTTCACCTTGTTGTGGTAGGAGGACTCATTAGCGTCTAGCAATCCAGCCGGGCGCGAATCCAAGAGACACACAGGGAGGTAGCCCACTTCGGTGGGCGGTGTGCCATGCGGGGTGCTCCTGGTACTTCTCTAACAGCAGAGTGGACCGAGGGAGCAACCTCTTGGTTATGTAGTCTGCTTCGGCAGACTTACCGTCGGGGCGTCGTGGTTGAGTGCATAGGAGGAGGTTCTGTTGGGTTTTAGTGGGTAGTACTGACTTTTCTAGCTGATGAGCCCCATATAATCACCTATATGTATACATATGATATGCGTAAATGCATTTCCCAACTTTTAAAAAAAAGGTAGACCATATATAGTTTTAATTTTACTTTATGACACTGTTCATTTTCCTAATTACCACTCTAACTCATTCGTGTCTTCCACATAACACTTGACACTGGCAGAATGTATTACTTGTAAGGTCTTTGATTACTTGCCTACACCTAACCGAATCCTTGTTGAAAAACACCAATAGAATCCCATCAAAAGCGACAAAAGCCACATAGAAACCAATAAATATGTATTGGTTTCTATGTGGCTTTTGTCGCTTTTGATGGGATCCTATTGGAGTTTTTAAATAGGGATGTTAACTCAAATTTACGTAAGTATTGACATTTACCTAATTTAAATTAGAAAAAAAATTATCAATATAATTATGACCCTTCAAACGTACTTGTAAAAATCTATTCGAATAAAGCACGAGTATGAATACTTACTTTAATTATTATATTAACTTTTAATGGTATTTTGGAAAGGAAATATTAATTATCAGACATGTCAAAAAATAAAATGAGTATACGATAGTATATTATCTGCATAAATATAAATGAGAAAGTTTGTGAGTATGTATCGATGTTTGTTACTCTATCACGCCAGAACGGCTGAATGGATCTGGATAAAATTTGGCACAGAGATAGATTATAGGCTGGAATAACACATAAGCTTTTTATCCTGGAAAAATATACGGTGCGCGAGGGATAGATTTGTTTTTGATTTTCTAGATACTAGGTGGTAGGCGAACCCGAGCGAAGCGAGGGTGAGCCGCTAGTTCTCTTATATTTTAATTAAAAGATTAAAAAAAATGCGTGTGTTTACTTATGTAAAAATTATGTAATACAATTGATAAAGGTTTAATTAAAAATATATTTTTTAATAAATGAGAATGGGAATCCGCCCGTGTTCAGATGACCAAAAAACTAAATTCTTAGGTTTTACATATTAGTATACTCTTACATTGCAGTTTTTGTATTTTTTCTCAGAAATGAGATATTTTCCCGCGATAAAAAGTATCCTATATGTGGACCCGGATAATCAGCTAACATCATACCAAATTTCATCAAAATCAGTCCAATAGTTTTCTCATGATGCGGTAACAGACAGACAAAAATTCTAAAAACTATAGTTTCGGACTCTGTATCGATAATAACATGGGTGTGCATAAAAAAACGTCCGCCATCGTTGGGAGCCCGCCATGTTGGATTTCTAATGACGTCACTTAGCTGACCATGAATTATTGTCATCCAAATTTACTATGGTGGGTGGAGATAATCTTATATGGGAGAAAAATTGAAAAAGTGTCCAATGTCCACCTGTAAACCGTAAATAACCGTTCAAACACCAACGAGAATGGCGCTAGCGTAAGTAAGGAATATGATATGAATTTAGCAGTTGTAAATGAGTGCAGACTTGAAAAATTTAATATTTTGGGTGACTTGAGTAGTTATTGAAACTATTTACGTAGTCCAAAATAATTTATTAGATAAATATAACTGTGGTGATATAAACGTAGAGAGTGATTTATTTTTTGTGAACTAATTAAATACTTTTGCCGTTTTCTTCAAAATGTACACACTTGCTACCGTGGCGCCACTCCAACGCATTTTAACGGACACTTTCATTACAGAGATAGTTCTCTTTACTTCTACCCTCCATAAAACTTACCGTGTATGCAAAATTTCAGCTCAATCGGTTGAGATAACTGCTTTAAAATTTAGGTACAAGATTTGGACCCAAACTTGAACTAGAATGGCAAGTTAAATAAAAGCTTGCAAAAATCGGTCAGTGTCGTAGGACACCCGGTCGCTGTCCGCCCGTGGCTCGTACATTGGTTCAATTCAAATAACTTTTTAACAAAAAAATAAAAACCGACTTCAAACAAAAGCACTAAAAAGTAAAAAATAACTGATTGGTAGTTTTCATTTACTATACATACCTAATCAAATATTTTCGAAGTCGGTGTGCTTTGCTTTGTATGGGCTGGCACCGATTTCGAAAATATTTGATTAGGTATGTATTTAATAGGTAGGCTTTAATTACTTAGCCAAAGCACACCGACTTCGAAAATATTTGATTAGGTATGTATAATAAATGAAAACTGCCAATCAGTTATTTTTTACTTTTTAGTGCTTTTGTTTGAAGTCGGTTTTTATTTTTTTGTTAAAAAGTTTTTATTTTTCCCTTTTTAGTGTAGACAGTAGTAGCAAAGTAAGGATTCTAACGTGTTAGGCTTGTCAAATCAAACAAAATAAGCCCAAACTCAAAGTATCTACTATTAGCCGTTGAAGAGTTCCACCTCTCCACCTTCTGGCCTTGCCATCAGATCAGGTCAACAACACCGAACCACTGTACTATCAACGGAAATAGAAATACTTGAAAAGTTTCAAGTCAATATGACAATTAGAAGTAGGTTAAATTCATCATTAGTTGTTTTTCCACCCTTAGGGGTGGTATTATTTTTTGAAATTTAAATGGGACCAATCTGGAAGTATACCCTTCCAAACAAAACAAAAATTGTCCAAATCGGTTAATAAATGACGAAGTTCTGAGGTAACAAACATAAAAAAAAACATACAGTCGAATTGAGAACCTCCTCCTTTTTGAAGTCGGTTGATAATCGAGCAACGTACTGACCATGTTGAAGTTCGTCGAAGAAAAGCTCTTCAACACTTATAATCCGCCTGGACTTTTATCAAGAGTAGGTACTAGGGAACACGAACCTCAAGGAGTGTTCATTATATATGTATGTTTGTCACCGTCAAAGTCGCCTGGTGCTTGTGATGACGTCACATGGGATGCTTTTAGTAAATAATAAAGCACAAGCTTTTTCGTTCGTTACGTGACACTTTTTTTAAACGTTCGGAAATGCATTTACCCATACCACTATACTAAAGGGAGAATTAACGAATAACTTCATACTGTAGTATAATAACGACTAATTTCGTACTAGGTATAGTCTGATTCTGTCACATTGTAAAAATCCATTCTCATCATTTTTCCCTAACGCACCAAAAGAAGTACCTATAATTTTAAAAATAACGAAATATTACGTCATAGACAATAGAAAGTCCTAAAACTAAATACTACCTACTTAAGATTATCAGTTTCTTTAAGTTTGTATAAAATTTTCCATATAAATATAATTATAAAGTACTTCAAAACATATTAATTATTTTATACTCGTTTTAATGAATAGGTACGAGTACGTGCTGACACATACATAATGTAATGTATTGACTCATCAATCTTCCCTGAGATTTAACGCACGCACAAAGCACATTAACGGCATCTTAGAATATTCTATATAATAATTATTGTTATATAATAATTATTGTTTTTATTTGTTTTTTTTTTAACTTCGATTAAGTATAAATATGTAAATAAATATAATCAAAGTTTTATAAACATACAAGCGACTTAACCTCGCTTCGCTCGGGTGCATCTCTAGGTTTCTAACAGAAGTCTATGCTTAACTCCAGTTCGTAGTCACTCTGTGTGCTTTTAATCCACATCTGCTCAGCCGTTTTAGAAGTAATAAACATACACACATATACATGTACAAACGTTGGCATATATGATAGTATTCCTATTATAAGCAACACTCACCAGCTTTGTATTAAGCATCTGCCGTTCATGCTGATGGCGTTGTCCAGGTAGGTGAACTGCAGCCACCAGGTACGCCGGCAGCGCGCCGCCTCCGCGCCCACCAGCGGCGGCCACAGCGGCCCGTCGTCCAGCTTCTCGAACCAAGTCATTGTAAACCAAACTACCATAAAGTAGCTGGGACTGACCCTAAGGATATTTTTTACTATTTAATAAACATATTTTAGGATATTTATAATGCATATTATGCTCTGTTTTATTGCGACGTCTTTTGCATAACCGCAAAAATAGGACTTAAACTGGAAAATTTACCTAATTATAGTTTTACTAAACCCGCATTAAATTTGTTAATTAAATTATAAACATCAGTTTTACAATAATGTATGGAAGTCTGCCCAATTTGTTGACGTTTATGACAACTGCTCCGCTCCCTTGGGTAACTTAGCATGATGATATTATATAGCATACAGTCGTCCTCAATAAACGGGCTATCTAATGCAAAAACGTTTTTTTTTAAATTGGATTAGTAGTTCCTAAGATTAGCGCGTTCAATCAAACAAACAAACAAAAAACAAACTGTCTCCTTATAATATTATAGTATAAATAAGTTGTTATAGAATATGCACATTGTACAGTCTATACAAAAAATTAAATCTTTGCCAACGAGAGAAATTTAAGAGTCATCATACTTCTATGTTTTCGAAACAAATGGATTCTTCGCGTGTTTCACACATTTCAATTCACGAAGACGCGTGAGCTAGTGTTGCGATATAACCAAGAGCTCCTTAGATTATATGCATAAATTTTTACAACGAATTAGCAAATCAAACAGCGTAAAGTCTGAAAATTAAAAGACTTCAAGTTACTTAATTTGTCATCTCTATCGAGTAGGTAGGTATAAATAAAATATTATATTTTATTTTACTTACCTAATAAATCTATTGAGCATGGAGCGGAAGAAAGTTTTCACCGGAGATTCTTGCTTCATGTCTTGAAGCATTTTGTAAGCCATTAGAAAACTTGACATGAGAAAGAAGATTTGCACTACTAAAGTACTATTTACAAGGAACATGGCGAGCGGTCTTCGATGTTCCTAAAAGTAATAAAAATTTATAAGCTTTAAAGGAAAACATCATAAGAAAACCTGTTTGTTCGACAGAATCTAACTAGTTTCCGGAACTCATATGGAATCTGCCAATCCGCATGTGGAGGACCTTACCTTGAGGCGAGGAGACCAGTGCCCAGCAGTGGAATTACTGTAAAATTCTACCTAACTCATGAAATATTTATCTGATTAAACAAATATAAAAAAATGCAGGAAAGAAAGGAAGAATGTCATTTTTGACTACAGAGACGAGATATCACATTTTATTATTATAATACTACACACCCTCACTTCGCTTGAGGTTTTCCCTGATGATGATGTTCTCCCGACCGATTCCGGCCACGGCGGCCAATCTCATTGAGACTAGCCAACTGCGCAGGAGATATTATAGTGCACAAGTGTACGCGCAGACACAACGTGCACTGTCTATTCCTGTCACTCTCATATTCCGGTGGGACGACTACTCGACACGACCAATGAGAGTTAAGGCGCAGGACCGATGGCTTTACGTGCTCTCCGAGGCACGGGGCTGAAACACCGCCAACTTCCCAACTCCGGGCTGTTACTGAGGCTTACTTATACAGAAAGACTCAATAACTAAACTTGGCCCGACCCGGGACTCGAACCCAGCACCTCCGGGTGTGCGGCCGTACATGCTAGCCACTACACCACCGAGGCAGAGAGGTTATCCCTAGTGTAAAACAAAAACAAATCTATCCCACGGGCACCGTACATTTTCCCGAAATAAAAGAGTAGCCTTTGTGCTATTCCAGACTATAATCTATCTCTGTGCCAAATTTCACATAGATCCGTGCAGCCGTTTTAGCGTGGTTGAGTAACAAACATCAATCCAAAGGGTCGCATTTATAATAATTATTTATATTATGGGATTACTATAGTTAGAATGCTGTCTGTAATTTTATAATTTCTACCGTATTGAGCTCATAATATTATGATTTGCACGTTATGAAAAGTACCTGTAAAAGTCTATTTAAATAGTTTTTTTTTTTGAATTTGCGTTTTAAATTATAAAAGATCAAATAACCATTATAAAATGGCTAAATTTTTATGAAACTTACACGTTCAAAGCTCGTATCTCCGGGGTATCCTATCATGTTATAGTAGGATACGTGGACGCCCACTACAAACAGTATGCAGCAAAGTCTGAGTCCGTCGAGGCAGCGCAGGTCCGCGCCCCGCGCGCTCGTCGTTGGTGCCACGAGGGACTCCCACGAGGACTTTAGAGACCAGGACAGAATCCAGCCGTAATCTAAAAGAGACTTTCTTTGGAATCTTAAAAGAAACGGATTTATTTTTGGGAATTTCGAGAAGAAAGAAAAATATTGCTTTTGGTGCACCCTACCTTCAAGGCGACACAACAGGGATCAGGACTTCATATGTTTTCAGAAAATTAGCTAGGTTCTCTCAAAAATGTGCAGTAGGTTTCCTTACGATGTCCTATATGTGATCCTTCACCGTAAGACAAGTAAGTGGTAATATGTCAAAAATGATTCGCACATGAAAATATCAGAACCTACTTCACAAGCAAGCGCGTTACCATTGACCTACCACTGCCAGCTGTAGGCAGTATATTTTTAATAGTTTTTTAGTAAATCATGCTTAACAAGTACTAAACATACAGGTGTTTGTCGCGTACAGTGATTGAACCAACAACGGTTGATCCAGAAATTAGTTCATGACAACTGTGCGAACGAGGGTTTCAGTCATCTTGGGCTATAGGATTGTGCTGTTAAAGATTGACATATACTTTATCTCGGGTAAAACAAAAGTTTCTTACCTTTTTTGATATCTTCGGGGAGGTTCGATTCGAGATATGTGCTGAACATTGTTAAGGCCAACAATATAACGACGACGAACACGAATACTTTATCATTAGTTGTCAGTGGCTTTGCAGGAACCTGCCCTTTGTTGCAGTAGTCGAGTCGGTATAGTCTCGCTGTCAGATTGTAGGCGGCCATGCTCGCGTTCACGCACGACTCAAACCTAGCATGATAGAGTATAAACAAATACACTTTCACATTGACAATCACTTTTATAGATGTCTAATAGTAGCGGATAAAGTAACTCAACTCAAGTTATTTTTTGCCAACTTTATTTAAAGTTATTATAATTTCCGACAGTAAGGTAAACACAATATGTTCATCGAAATAAATAAAAACTTTTTAACAAAAAATAAAAAGCGACTTCCAGACACTAAATTGTAAAAAATAACTAAACAGAGGTTTTCATTTAGAATAGATACCTAATCAGATATTTTCGAAGTCGGTGCCAGCCGACGCAAAGCAAATCTAATATATTTCGATACGTAAAATGCATAATATTTACCTATTAGATATTCTTATCTTAAAATATTGTAGGCTGGCACCGACTTCGAAAATATCTGATTAGGTATCTATTCTAAATGAAAACCTCCGCTTAGTTATTTTTTACAATTTAGTGCCTGGAAGTCGTTTTTTTTAAGTTTTTATCATAGTCGCGTTGCGATGAGAGTTTGGAGTCACTAGTTTTTGTAGGTAGATAAACTCAATAACAAAACTGTATGTATTCAGCCCTTTTTAACGTCCCACTGCTGGGGGTGGGCCTCCCTTCAGCACGAGTGGGGTCAGGCCATAGTCCACCACAATGGCCAAGTGCGGGTTGGCGGACTTCACATGTCTTTCGAAAACTTGCTAGGTCCTCTCAGACATGCAGGTTTCCTCACGATGTTTTTCCTTCACCGTAAGGTAAGTGGTAATCATGTTAGAAATAATTCGCGTAATATGTTATAAATAATATCGCGTAATATGTTAGAAATAATATCAGAGGTGCGAGAACCGGGATTTGAACCCGCTTCACTCGGTTTCCTAAGCAAGCGCGTTACCACTGCGCTACCACTGCCTTACACTTTTTGCCTTACACTTTAAACAAAACTGTAAGGAGGTCTAAGTTCCGAATAATATTTTTTATTTTATACCTGTATGCCTGTTGCCATTAACTCATAATATCTGGTGACAATAATTGTCAAGAGTACTAGGGGTCCACAAACCTCAAGGAATGTCAATTATATATATGTAGGGCCCCGTCGTAAGAGTGCAACAAACTTTTTCCCGTATAACTCTCATTCGCCAAGTGTGCCGAGCATAACATGCGATAAGTAACTTTGTTCTAAAAAGACTCAGTAAGCTTTACTTCAGTACGTAAAGTATTTACCGTGGGATATCATTATATATGTACATATGTTGTCAAGCAAATGAGTTAGTATGAAATAATAATTAATTTCGTTTATAAAATTGAAAGATTTCGCTCACCAGTCCTCCGGAGTGGGCGGCAACAGCGGGTCCGGCGCGGGGCAGACGCGCGAGACGCACATCGCGCGGTGGAGCCGCGTGTGGTTAAAGCTGTCCACCCAGTTTGCTGAGAGACCCTGGAAATAACGATGATTAATTACTTACTACTGTACATTTTTTCATGGCGAAAACATTTCATCATTTCATCATCATCATTGCATCATCAGCCTACCGCTATTTCCTGTTGCTGCACACCACTACCCTTCGAGGCAGGCCGCCTCCCAGTGCGGTTGTTGACTTGGGAATGGCTGGATATCGTTTAATTTTCAAAAATTTCATGACGTGATCTTGTTATGTATATTATCATATATATGTTATGTATATAATTTTTTGTTGTATCCAATGACAACTAAGGTCCAACAAAATTTTGTTAGTAAACCTAATTTTTCGAAAAATTAACTTGATTTTTTTTCTAACGGGAGTCATTTCTTTGAAGTTTTTACAATACACCATAATTTATTCAAATTTTAAAATTGGTATTTGGAACCTAAAAAAAAGTCGTGTATTTTATATGATGTACCTACTCCCTGCGGCGCGCGTGACAAAATAAATAGAATATGTACATATCATATAGTTAATATTTACATTTAATTAATCAATAGGAAATCAATTTGAAGAACTTTCTTTTTTTATAATAATTTTAACATGTCAATTTATTTAAAAAGTTATAATATTTATGAAGGAAGTGTATTGATTATTGTTGATTAAAACAGTTTTATTTGTGAATAAATTATTATTAATGGTATTAAGGTATTAATAATATAATAAATAGTATTATTTATTATAACGAATTTTAATTAATGTAAAACTAAATAAACTAATCTTTGAGATGATGTTTGTCATTAGTCTGACTTTTGATTCGATTTGGATGATATAAAAGGGACTTATTGTGAGGTGGGGTGGTAGTCTAATATAGACTACAGTACGGAGCACTACAATAACCAAGTTAAGTACACTTTTGTTGTTGTTACTATGCTACTTAGAATTGTAAAATTATAAATGTAATTGCTTTAGTTGCTATGATTTATATTTAAGTTATATTAAACTGATTTTAAATACATAATTATTTTCTTATTTCATATATAATTACTGCTTAATATGCTCAATAGTTTTCCATGTAAATATATATTGAATAATGAATTCTAAGTATTAAAGATATTATTATTATTAAATTACCCTTTTATTTCCTTTACATAGTATTTATTTTTAACAATGAAATTTAAAAAGTAGAATTGCTTTATTATATTTAACGTAAATCCTCACACGCGCAGTTATTTATTTATTTAATGGAGATAGAGTTCCGGAAGTCGGGACTTTTTTATTGGATTTCTTTGTCTTTAAAGATCTTTTTTTTTAATTTCTTAATTATTATATAGTTTATAGTTTAGTGTAAAACTAAATACCTTCTTTTCTCATTTTTATTTGCTTATAACTTTAGCATTTTGTTTTACGTGCTGAAAAATGGTTTAAACACAATTTTCTAGATGTAATTCCGGATCCAATAAATTATCGCACATACAATATTTTTAGCTGTACCTATCTCAAATTTTGTACCGTGTTTAAAATTTTGTCGGCAAATGTAAAAAGTCTTTATGACAATAATTTTTTTTGTTTTGTTGTTTTTAGCGTGCTAGTTGGTCAATAATAATTCAATACAACAATATTACAATAATATAAATGTGTTACCTTTTTTAAAGCATTATTAAATCTTTTGTTTATAATACGTATGTATTTAAAGTTATATATGTGTAGTGTATTAACTATCTGGTATCCATAACACACGCCTCGTAGCTTACCATGGAACTAGATGGTGCTGTGTGCTAATGTCCCAACATATTTATTTATTCTTCGTGACTCTATTCTAGATGACACTGGCTTAACTGGTGCGCCTATCATCCATGAACATGATATTATAATTATTAATTAGGTACTAGCACAACCCGCAGCTTCGCTCGCGCTAAAACTACAAAAAAAACTCTACAAAGGTAGGTACTTACCTAGGTTTCATACAAACTTTCATCCCCTATTTTTCCCCCTTATAGGATGAATTTCGAAAAAGCTAAAACACGTATTTATTTAATTGTATTAAAGAGCATTTATACTAATTTTCGAGTAATTCTGATCAGAATTTTTTTTTTGGATTGTTTTATAACGTGTTTTCCCGTGGGAATGAGTTGATCTACCGCGATAAGAAGTAGCATACGTATGCATATGTTACTCTCCAGCTCTCCAACTATCTTCACACCAAAAATCAGCCAATCCGTCACTCCGTTTCGACGTGAAAGAAAGAAAACCAAACACACAAACAAACAAACACACATTTCACATTTATAATATTAATATAGATATGGATTACCTTCATTATCCGAAATAATCTGTCGTTCCCAACAGGAGAGAGCTCGAAGTCGCCGACGCAGTACACGCCGCGGAGCTTCATGCACGGGATGTAGTCGCCGTGCATACCGAACAGCTGCGGCATCGCGAAGTAGTCTTCATCTGTGAGTCAGATATATGCAATAAACTAAAAAATAAGCACTATAAACTACTATTATAATTACGAAAGTTTGTGTGTGTTTTTGCTCTTGAAACAATTCGGACTCCAGACTCCGCTGGACCGGTTGGATGGATCTAGATGGAATTTAGTACGCAGTAACCTGGAATAATATGTACATCCCACCAAAAACATAACATAAGAAAAAGTTGTGAGGTCTAATATACTCGTAAAACCAAGTAGGTTAATTTATTCAGTAGTAATTAGTTAATAAACAACATTTTATAGTGACCGTATCAATATTAGATATCTTTATTTCTTTAATAAATATAATATCTTGGCCATCAGACACGGTAATAGAATCTACAAATAACAAAATTTACCTAATATAATAAAGCCTTCTGCGTAAATGCGTTCTAAGCGCATTATTTATGTTTGTTTATACATACATTTGACTCTCTAGCGCTATGGAACATATTCCATGAGGACTATTTAAAACTAACATTGCCCGCGGCTACGCCCGCGTTCAGATGACCAAAAGCTAAATTCTTAAGTTTTACATACATGCAGTTTTTGTATTATTTCTCAGGAATGAGATATTTTCCCGCGGTAAAAAGTATCCTACATGTTGACCCGGATAACCAGCTATCATCATACCAAAGCTAACCAGCTTTCATCAAAATCTGTCCAGTGGTTTTCTCGTGATGCGGGAACAGACAAACAGACAAAAATTCTAAAAACTATAGATTCGGACTCCGTATCGATAATAATGTCTAATTCAATTAGATTTTCCAAAAAATATTTAATGTACAGATTTGACTTAGTTACAATTTTATTATATGTATAGATAATAGATTATTCTTATGTGATTAGGTTTCCGTTTAATGGCCAAGACGATTGATTTTTAACAAGTATGAGTGTACACACGACAGTTTTACCCGAAACTTAGCCCGACCTAGGGGCCCATCTAAATTTTAGAGTCAGTAGAGAGTAGAGTACCGCCGAACCATACATCGTAATCGGAAATTATTAATTGGTTATTCTTAAGTTACAAAGAAGTAAGGCATGTAAAAAAAAGAAGATATTTTAATAAAATATCTGTAAACCCTTGGTACGGTTGTGTAACAAATATAATGATATCCTTAAATCAATTCCTGGCATTGACATTTTTTATGAGTCTCCATCAATTTTTAGAAATAAGTTATTTAATTATTATAAAATGCATGATTGTTAATGTTAATTATTGTAATTATTTTTTTATAAAGATGGATTTAATCTTACTCTCTACCGATTTCGATAAAATTTATATGGGACCACCTGGTGGGAAGTATACCCTTCGAAACAAAAAAAGCTAAATCGGTTAAGGCGTCTTCGAGTAATCGGTGAAAACACTTTAAAAGAAGATTCCGACGAATTGAGAACCTCCTCATTTTTGGAAGTCGGAAGTCGATTAATAAACTAATGTTACACCCTGATTTTTATGGTTCCTACTATTACTAAGCCTCCGCTGTCCGTCCGTCAGTCCGAGGGCTGCATCTCATGAATTGTAATAGGTAGAGAGTTGAAATTTTCACACAGTATGTATTTCTATTGCAGCTATAATAATAAATAATAGAAATAAATTAAAAAATAATAATAATACAAGAAACATTTTTTTGATATTCGAAATCGATCATGAAAGTTAATATACTACTTATATAGAGTAAAAGCCATATTAATAAAAAGTACATGTACGGTGGAATGGAACCTTTTGTGTGCGAATTCGACTCGCACTTGACCGATTTTTTTCCCTCTTGCTGTTAAAATGTAAACGCTTTTAGTTGAAAACTTGAGACTGCGATAAGTACACAAAGATTTAACATATAGTATGAAGTTTCAAGGTTTGAAAATATACCATAATTACGATATGGGATGATTTTCACATAGATGAAGGAGCTTAATTATAGTTTGAAGGTTAAGAAGTTTAAAACGGCTTATTTCCAATCGGAATAAAATTCTTTTTAACTTTTTAGTTCTTTTTTTACAACTTATAAAAACTTGTTTAAAAAAATCCTTTATTTATTTTTGGGAATACAATTGTAATTATTATTTTTTAATTAAATTGATATTTTAGGAACATTTTTGATTGAATATGTTCTTGCGGGAGCGTCACGGTCACGTATTGGTACCTATGTGTAAAGTAATTTTCATTGCAATTCAGACGAGTTATTATTTGCTAAAGCCAGGCAAATAATTACTTATAAACTTAATATTATATTTCAATGTTTTCTGTAGGTAATGACCATGGTTATTTGTTTTTGCGGGTGTTGATAGTACATATTTTCTTGTAATTTTCTTAATATTTTATTCTACTGGACAAAGGTATTTGTGAAATGGAAGTAATAAATTATCTTGCGAAATCTTTTCACCTCTTCCTTGAAATATTTAAGATACGCAAGACAATTGCACGTTATCTACACATATAATAAAATTCTGAGTCGGATCTGTACATTAAATATTTTTTTGGAAAATCGTAATGAAATAGTCATTATTATCGATATAGAGGCCGAATCTATAGTTTTTACAATTTATGTTTGTTTGTTTGTCTGTCTATCTGTCTATATGTCGGTCTGTCTGGGAACGCATCACGAGAAAACAACTGGACAGATTTTGATGAATATTGGTAAGATGATAGCTGGGTCAACATATAGTATACTTATTACTGCGGGAAAATATCTCATCTCTAAGAAATCTATACGAACCGTCAAAACGTATCTAAGTATGAACCCGAGTCGAGTGAGTGTGGGTGAATCACTAATCTGACATTTTGTAGTAACCTTAGAAAAAATCCATTGCATGCATAATGCACATTGGACAGCATACAATTCCTTTTTTCAGAGTATACACACATTAAAAAATGACAAGTAGTTAAATATTCCATTCATCATAAGATAAGTATTGTTCTGTAATTCGTTAGCCTTTAACAACTTTACATATGTAAAGCCATCAGTTCTATGCCTCATCACTCACCGGCGGTGAAACATTGTCCCACCGCGCCGGGCACAGAGTTCGAAAGGAATAGAGAGTGCACTTGTGTTAGCGCATATTATATTTTCTGCGCATATGGCTAGTCTCAGTGAGATTGGGCACCGTATCAGAACCCGGTTAGTTACATTGATATAAAAAAGGACTAAAGCGAGTCGAAATATTGAAGATATTTTTAAAGTATTTTTGTAATTCTAACTCCACGGGATGAGATCGTTGTTACACGTGTCTTTCATTGCGGAAATTCATGAAAATCCATAATAAAAAAAAATGCCAAATTGCCAATATATCTACGAATTACAGAAATAATCAACGGCTTAGTCAAAGGAAGATCGTTAGATCTGCCTTCGCTCATGTGAAGTTTTTATTTTATGTTTCTTACAAACACTGGAAACTTTAAAAATCTGGTAACATGTTAAGAAAAATCCCTTTAAACCCAAAAGAGACCCTCCCTTTTGATTGAAAACGCGACATGACACTTAGAGCACATAGTTCGAAAAAATTATAGAATGACAATCAGCATATACCTGTATTCGAATTAAACTGTATTTGAGAAAATAATTATTAGTTAAATAACATCATAATTAAGTATTGTTTCTAGAAAAATACACGCAATTAAAGAAAAAAACAATGATATGACATACCTTGAAAAATATTTTCATGATGTGTTAATGCTCTGGAGTACAATTGGTATTTAGTATTATTATAATTATTATTCAGACTTTTATAGTTCAACTCTCGTCGGCGGTATCTCGAGCAATACTTAAAATTGTCTCAATATGTAGCAGACAAAAGTCACTTAAAACAAGTTATTTACCCATATAGAAACCACGAAACTGGGTCGAAGTTACTCGAAAATACAAGTGTTTAGTAAACCTTTCGAAGTATTCATATTTATAATAATTCACTAAAAATATGTAATTTTTAAGTACAATTTTGAAAAAGCTTATATAATATTTGTTTTGATAATTCATTGAATCACGAGTGAAACTAAATAATTCAAATACAAATCTGACTCCTTTACTGCATGTAAATACATACATACATACATACGAGTACACATATATATATATACTTTTTATGTATAGTAATATTATATAGCTTAAGAGATGTTTTGTTTGTTTTTGTTTATTTGATCGCGCTCTACCTACCAATTAGATTTAAAAATACTTTTGCATTTTATAGGCATTTTTTTGTTGAAGGGTGAATACACGCTACGAATTTTAGGAGCATAGTAGGTAATTTTACTCATATAAATAAAGTAAGCAAGAAAATCCGCCCAAAAAAGCTAGTTTACTTATAATACAGGACCTTAGCAGTCGAAACTCCGAGCGCCAGTCCGACTCGGGCTAGGCCACTTTTTAATATATTATATACCTATATTTTGTTTTTTTATTAAGGTCGCTTAAAAGTTGCACTGATTTTGGTAGGTGGCGTAGATACATGTCTAAATATCAATAATAATGAATTAAAAGAAAATAAGTTCTAAAAAAGATCATGTTTTTCGAATATTGTATGTTTGGACACTAAGTAAATAATTATTCTTAAAACATTGTTTGCTAAGTTGACCATATCAAACTAGTAATACTCGTATTTCTTTCATTTGCTTGTATACAGCCCACTGCTGGGGGTGGGCCTCCCTTCTATACGAGGGGGATCAGGCCATAGTCCACCACGCTGGCCAAGTGCGGGTTGGTGGACTTCACATGTCTTTCGAAAACTTGCTAGGTTCTCTCAGACATGCAGGTTTCCTCACGATGTTTTCTTTCACCGTTAAAACAAGTGGTAATCATGTTGGAAATGATTCGCACATGAAAATATCAGAGGTGCGCGACCCGGGATTTGAACCCGCTTCACTCGGTTTCCCAAGCGAGCGCGTTACCACTGGGCTACCACTGCCTTTTCATTTGCTTGTCGCAGTATAAATGAAATGGGAAGAAACCCCGAAAATTCACCCAAAGAAGGTCATCTTATACATGGATTGTATTTGCTTAATTAAAAAAAAACATCACAAGTACGTGATACGGAAACGGGACGGTCGGTGGTGCGGAAACTTCGATGCGGATATCAGACTTTCAACTGTTCGACAAACGAAGTAGGCGAAGTAACAGGGTTCTTCCTATAAATTTTGGGTTCAGAAACCCAAAAAAATGTACATACATACATACATGTATGTATTCAGCCTTTTTTTAACGTCCCACTGCTGGGTACGGGCTTCTCTTTAATACAAGGGGATCACCACGCTGGCCCAATGCTGGTCGGTGGACATCACAAGACTTTCGAACATTTACTAGGATCTCTCAGACATGCAGCTTTCCTCACGATGTTTTCCTTTACCGTAATATACTTAAATGGTAATCATGTTGGAAATGATTCGCATATAAAACTATCAGAGGTGCGTGACCCGGGCATTGAATTCACTTCACTCGGTTTCCAAATGGAGCGGTTTACCACTGGGCTACCACTGCCTCCAAAAAAGTTACATGCATTTTGTTAACTTACGTACATGTGTACACTTAATATAACTCTTTAAATATTCGCGTTCCATATATCCATACTAATATTATAAATGTGAGAGCGTATTTGTCTGTTTATTTGTTTGTTTGTTTGTTTGTTTGTTTGTTTGTTTGTTTGTTTGTTTGTTTGTTTGTTTGTTTGTTTGTTTGTTTGTTTGTTTGTTTGTTTGTTTGTTTGTTTGTTTGTTTGCTTGTCCTTCTTTCACGTCGAAACGGAGTCACGAATTGGCGTGATTTTTTGTGTGGAGGTAGTTGGAGGGCTGAAGAGTGACATAGGCATTCCCACGGGGAAACACGTTATAATGCAACTCAAAAAAAAATATATGATAAGAATTACTCGAAACTTGGTATTAATGCTCTTCAATACAATTAAATAAATATGTGTTTAAGAATTTTTCGAAATTCATCCCATAAGGGGGTAAAATAGAGGATGAAGGTTTGTATGAAACCTACCTTTTTCGAGTTTTTTTGTAGTTTTAGCGCGAGCGAAACTGCGGGTTCTGCTAGTATATAATAAATACATTACGGGACTTAAAACTAGGGATCTTACGAATTCACGCGTTTAAGTCCCGTAGTGTAATTATTGTACAATTAATAGCCTGTTAAGATTTTATATACATATGTAACTACAAACTACATGAAATAATCGATTTTAAAATTAATTGAACTCTTTAATATATACAAAAATAAAATAACTGTAATTAATGATTTTAATGAAACAGCAAAATGAGTTTGATAACGTATACTCTCCATTTTGGAGTCGGTAAAAATAAATGAATTATCTTATTGTTCCCTTATTACTTATACATATAAGTTATAAGGTGGAAGTAGAGCATATATTTTGCGTTTTCAATCATCAACGGATTTTCCTTTTAGAGCTTATAACTAAGTACAGAAGGCGACGACTTTGATCTCGTCATAAATTAATTATTTGTATAATTATACGTAAGTATGTTTAGCGAAAAATTCCTAGGTACGAGTCCTTAAAATTTTGTACTCTTGTTAATTTGTGCAAAAATGATGTTATTGACCCTAAAAGGACATGTAATTAAAATTAAGAACGTGGCCTTCGCTTACTTGTAGAAAGTCATTTGTAATATTTTAATTTCGTAATTTTAGAGACAATAGCTTGTCCTTTCCAATAACCAGTACTCTGATTTACAGGACACAGTTGTGTATAAAAATAACATAAATTCGAAGAAAATATGATTATTTACCTATAACACTCGAAAGATCTAACAGCTAAAAAGTAAAAATTGAAATATATTTTAAGGTAAGTCGTCGGATTGGAATACCAAATATTAAAGCTTTTTTATATTTTACCCGTTCCGTTTAAAGGTCAAATAAGGATGACCTTTAAAAGATTAATTAAAACAGATAAGCAATATGTTACAGTCGAGAAAAGTAGATATAATAGCGGGCTTTAGAAGAGTGTCTCGTAACTCGTTGGTCTAGTTTAGTGATTAGCTCAGACTAAAGAATAATCTAGACGGAGTGTCACTGAACTAAACATATAGTAAAACCATAATTAATAATATTTTAAAACAGTATCTAATAGCAATTCTTGTATATTTATTTATACCGGCGATCTCGGAAACGGCTTTAATGATTTCGTGGAAATTTGGTATGTGGGGGTATTCGGGGGCGAAAAATCCATCTAGATTAGTCTTATGTCTGAGAAAACACGTGTTTTCAAGTTTTCATGTGGTTTTCGTTTACATTATTCCACGCAAATTATTGACTTTGGCATAAACATCGTGCGGCCAAGGCGCAAAATTGACAATTACAGGAATCCGTCTTCGAATCCTGGGCGGATACAAAGTTCTTATTTTTGTTTTTTTTATTTATTCAATATTTTAGTTATTTAAAAAAATGTACTTTTGGTCAAAAACTCCGTGCTAAGCTCGGTGGCCCAGGTACTGCAAATATTAACAGAATAATAATAAGGCAATCTCGATCTTGCGAGATCCCGATCATCCAAGATCTCGCCTCATTTTTCGCGATTAATCTCGAAGCATAAAATGACGTGATCTCGGCCGAGATTGACGAGATCGAGCGGCAGTAGTCAGCATTTCCAAAATCACTCCTAGTTTAGGAGTCGGTGCCGGCCGACAATATTTTAAGATATGAATATCTAATAGGTAAATATGTACATATTTTACGTATCGAAATATATTGGACTTGCTTTACATCGTCTGGCATCGACTTCGAAAATATCTGATTAGGTATCTATTCTAAATGAAAATCCCCGTTTAGTTATTTTTTTTACATTTCAGTGCCTGGAAGTCGGTTTATTAATTTTTTATTTTTCCATTTTTAGTGTAGACGTAATAAGCAGGTAATTTGTAAGAAGAAAGTTTTTTTTAATAATATATTATTCTATTAAACAATTTATTTAAAAAAATAATATATTGCTGATTTTTTAAAAAACTGCTTGACCGATTTCGCTAAAAATTTTATGGGACCACCTGGGAAGTATAGCCTTTGAAAGAAAAAAGGCGTCAGGCATCTTCGAGTAAGCGGTGAACATACATAAAAAAAAAAGATTCCGACGAATTGAGAACCTCCTCCTTTTTGGAAGTCGGTTAATAAAAAATAGCTAATGGATTTTATTATAATAAAAAAATTAAACAAGCTAATATTATGATAGTTTATTTTTCTTCGAGAGATAATTAGGTATCTAATGCGTAAAAATACGATAGAATATTTTAATAATCATTGTTATTCATATTTCCCACTCAAAAATTAAATAAATGCTTATAAAAAATATTTACGACTAAATACCTTTATGACCCTTTTTCTTTAAAAAAGTAAACGATCTGTGTGATAAAATCGAGAATAGTAGCATAAAAATTTGAAATAAACATTTGAAGTAACCCCCGAAACAAAAAAATATATCTAAAGAGTAAAAAAATATCTCTCTTGGCCTTTTAACTAGGTACTTTTAATGAATAAAAGTACCTACTTATTAATATTTTGACGATGAGCGTCGCCGCGTCGGGGACCGCTAAGTAAATAAAATAAAAACCAGAATACAAATAATTGATAATGATAATATATGTATTAGCGTATTATATTAGTTGTCATAAGTAATTTTGTTAATTATATCAGGGGATGAATTATAAATATAAGTCGCTGTGTATATACATAGTCGTTCTTTCTCCGTACGTGTTGTTTGGTTTTTTTTTTGTTTTCTGTGCTCAAGCGATTCCGCGCCTCCGCTCGATTATACACGGAATGTTTGTTTTTTTTTTTAAATTTGTGGTTGAAAAAATGTTCTTATAAAATGGTATATTAAAATTTATCACTTAACATTGTTTAAATTTCATTATTAATATCGTCATTATTAAAGGATAATTAAATTTTTTGTGACACAATGTTTTGTAATATTTTGAGTTACAATTTGTTGGTTGATATACGTCTTATAAGTTCCACCATAACTATTGATGCCATACTGTGAGTATGAGTCAG
Organism: Brenthis hecate; assembly: GCA_951806755.1. Classification (NCBI taxonomy): domain Eukaryota; kingdom Metazoa; phylum Arthropoda; class Insecta; order Lepidoptera; family Nymphalidae; genus Brenthis; species Brenthis hecate. Next base: position 168,969 of record OX638249.1, read on the forward strand.
CTAGTGATAATAAAGCATCATTCTCGCTTTACAGGAAATTCTACATATTTCTAAGTGTAATCACGGTATATGCGTAACATTACCGTGGTGTGATAGCCAAAAAATGTCGTAGCTTATCACATAGGTACGTGTTCAATTTGGCATCTCCAGTTGAGTTTGATGTCTATGTGCACTATAATACCTATCTCGTGATCTTAACAAAATGATGCAATTACATAGACCCCGAATAACTGTCAAAAAACGTAATTAGTACGCTGTGACGATTTTATGGACCCTTTAGCATTAACAAATTCCAGACGCGCTGCACGTCAAGCAAACTTTAAGTCGGCGCAAGAAGGTTAATTAAAATAAGTTATGAATAAACTATTATCAATGATCACTATAATTATCTATATCTTATAACGTCTTAAATGACAAAAAATTAATTACTTTTTTATTGATTGCCTCATAATAGGTATAGTAAGTATATCCTATTGTAATATATCCTGATCACACGACGGACACTACACTATTAATATCATATAGTTTCAATTATTAAAATTGAAACTTATAATAATTAATAGTTGATTGTTTGATTTTTGTAATAATAATAAAAAAATATTTTTATGTTTTTGTTTGCAAGTAGGTACTTACTGTTAATTTTTGTATTAGTTTTATTATTATCCAACTGTTATTCAAACTATTATTATCCAATTTTTATGTTTTTGTCGTATTAGAAGGCAGTGTTGCTTATAATTAGGGCATCATTTAGGTCTTTCTTTTGTTATAACATGTACAATTATAAGAATGTATATTCTGTTAGCGATCTATGTAATAAATAAAAATAAATTATATATATATATATATATATATATATATATATATATATATATATATATATATAAACATAATATATAGGCATAGTACCTATTAGTCACGTCACGATAGTTAGCTCAAAAATAATTCGAAAATTGGTACGAATGTTGGGAACACTATTATAAATAATATATGAAAAGTCCTCATCGATCCCAAATCTACAAAGTAAGTTTTATCATAAAAATAGGTCAGGGAAAAATTGTAGATAGAAGAGATAGAATCGCCAAGAATAACAATTTCTAAGATATAGCGATTCAAAAATCACTATATCTCAGAAATTGTGATTCTTAGGAAAAAAGTGTAAAAATAATTTTCATAGATTATTGCATCATCTGCAATTTTTGTTTGATCTTTTTTCATAATAAATCTTACTGTTTGGCAGAAAAATGCAAAAAAAACATTTTTGCGAACTTTTATCTTGAATTTTTTTTGCAGATGAGGAATCGATGGTGACTTTTCATATCAATTATAATGGCAGTCCCAATATTCGTGCCAATTTTCAGCTCTATACGAATTATTGTAACCTTGGATGTCTATTTCGACCGGACTATACTCGTATGTATTAACACCCTATTTTCATTTTTAAAATAATAACTTATCAAACAAGTAATCAAACACTAATCAAACAAGTCGGTAAAAAATAAACACCATCATCGCGTTTATAATATACATATGCTAAAAAATGCTATTATTTATTTGTACGGATCTCAATCTGTGCACACACTCAAAGTCAGAAGCGTCATTCAAATAATTTTTAATGCCTAAACTTATATGTATGTACATTGTATATAAGTATGTACCCCCAAAACCACGCAAAGGCAGAGGTGGTTATTTAATATTAAATATTTGACCTAGAATAATAATGTAATTGAGCAAGAAGCAAATTCTTATATGAAAATACTGGTATGGTTTGTGCGGGCTGAAACGAAAACAAAGTACCGATATAATAATATTTATGATTTAAGTGGGAAAAAACATCCCTTTTGAGAGCTTCCGTAATATCATAAACTAGCAACTTATAGCGTGTATGTTGTTGATGCTAAGAAAACCTAGAGAGGTTAGAGGGTCACTAGTATATTTAAAAATAAAAACTTAAAAAAAAGCGACTTTCAGGCACCAAAATGTAAAAAATAACTAAACGGGGGTTTTCATTTAGAATAGATACCTAATCAGATATTTTCGAAGTCGCTGCCAGCCAACGCATAGAAAATCTAATATATTTTGATACGTAAAATGCATATTTACCTATTAGATATTCATATCTTAAAATATTGTCGGCTGGCACCGACTTCGAAAATATCTGGTAATATTAGGTATCTATTCTAAATGAAAACCTCCGTTTAGTTATTTTTTACATTTTATTGCCTGGAAGTCGGTTTTATTTATTTTTTAAAGTTTTTATTTTTGTTTTTTAGTGTAGATGTAATAAGCAGGTAATTTGTAGGAAGAAAGTTTTTAATAACACATTCGATTAAACAATTTGTTTAAAAAATATATTTATTGTTGATTTTTTTAAAAACCGCTCGACCGATTTTGATTAAATTTATATGGGACCACCTGGGAAACAACGCAAAAATTTTCCAAATCAAGGTTCAGGCAAATGTTCAGGTGTCTTCGAGTAATCGGTGAACATACATAAAAAAAGATTCCGACGAATTGAGAACCTCCTCGTTTTTGGAAGTCGGTTAAAAAACAGAAAATATTATTATATATAAGTTTCAATATTAAGGAATTAACTTGTTTTTTGTATGTTGTTCACGATACATATTATTTAGTATGATGTTAATGTCATACTTACCACTTACATCTACAATCACATCTTCCCCGCCCACGACGTCACTGCTGCTACTGCTGGTATCAAACGTCCCCTTCAACCTGTCTTGTAGCACATTGTCTTTAACATTTTCCATATAATTATATGTTGATATAATATTGCAATGAGTATTATTTATACTTTTACTCTGATCAAATAGTGTCGTTGAGTTTTCAACTGCACATTGATGTACGAGTATTTTCCGACCAGTTCGGTCGTACGTAGATGCGCTTGCGCATAATAGCATAAATATGACCAACCGCGGAGACATCGTTGCATCCACTGGTAAAATATCGTTTCATTCATAAATATTACTACTGAAGTTATTATATCTTAAGCTTCAACTATATAGCAATAGTACAGGTCAAGACCTTCCTTTGTACTTGAAATCATATCGAATCGTCATGTTAATATTAGGTACATTAAACTATTATTATATTAATTTTGGAAATTATTTTAAATCGCCCCCGGATTCTTTTACTTTCTGACAAATAAAAACTAAAAAAAATCGACTTCGAAACACTAAAAAGTAATTGAATGTAAGTTTTCATTTACTTTTGGTACCTAATTAGATATTTTCGAGGTAAAAATTTTTCGGCTAACACCAACAATGCTTTAAGATTAACCAGGTATGAAACTTAATTATATATATTTTAAAATATTATATCACAAATTGATGTAAGCTTTGTTTTGATTAGTATCGGCCCAACGAGGCGGGCCGCCTCCCAGTGTGTCTGACGCTAATGAGACCCGGTCAAATCGTTAATTTTTACATTTCCTACTATAATTAAAAAATAAATATTTTAAATCTACTGCCATGTTTTTATTGGATACCATAGAAAACTACAAATATGTCATATGAATGCTTTATTGATAAAATATTTTACCCATTCATTCTTCTGAGTAGAAGGTATACACCTACTTATACTGTCGGTCAGTTAATCACTAAACATAAAGAAATCAAATCAAATCAATATATTTATTTGCCAAATTGGGTTACATTTAGATCTTAATAATGGTAATATTCAGCCAACTTCAGCCTTACAGCATGCAATAATTAAATATAATACCAATACCTACTTAGCTAAATAATTACAATATATACCTGCTTAAAATTACATATTACACCTTCCAACATATAGTCTTTAACTGAATGATACGTCTTTTCTAATAGTTTCTTCAATTTATGTTTAAATACATTAATTTCATTAATTTATAAAATATTTTTAGGCACATGAAATGAAATGAAATAAACTTAATTCAATTAGACTTATTACAAATACTTTTGAAAATGATTATATTAAAGTTGTATGATTATATAAATGTAACAAGTATGTGTTTGAAATATCTAACACCTCAGTCTCTCCCGTGACCATGGATGCTGTAAAGCATTCGAAACGTCGGGAACCAAAAATCAAAATAAATCCGCGAAAATATCCGAAAAGATAGTTTTATTTAAAACTAGAGGCTCACCCTCGCTTCGCTCGGGTTCGTCGCTAGGTACGTTTTAAATAGATATAAATAGTTATTAACCAGCGTTAGCCATATAATTTTTTTTTGTTAATAATATTGACAAATATTGACATTAATATTTATACGTTACTAACGTCACTCAATTGTTTTGCCTTCCCGGAACCTCTCCACTAACACCTGATCTTTATGGAATGGTATTAAAATTTAAAATGACTTTTAAGTATTATTACGAATCTTTTGTATGGGAGTATAGAAAAGTGTTCTTTTTAGACTTTTTCAGGCATTTTTTGAAATTTTTCCCCTCCGTAAGAACCATCCTCGTACTTCAAGGAATATTCTAAAAAAAGAATTAGCGAAATCGGTTCAGCTGCTCTCGAGATTTGCGCTTACCAACACATTTAGCGATTCATTTTTACATTATAGAAGATGAACAACAACACCTTATTATTATAGCTTTTTCGTCAGCAAATCTATGATAAGACTATCAAAATCTAGATTTTTTGAATCTTAATTTTCAATGGACAGCGAGGTTAGTTTTGGTTGAGACATTGACTGCAAGTATGTTTTTATCGAATTTACTTAAGAAACACAGTGCCACTTACATATTATAATCATGATGCAAAGCAAATCTAATATATTTCGATAAGTAAAATACATAATATTTACCTATTAGATATTCATATCTTAAAATATTGTCGGCTGACTTCATCATCAGATCCATCAGGATCAACACATAGCCTAAACCGCTGGTTCTAGAAACGTGAAATTTAGAAGACGTATTCCTTTTATGATGTAGGCATCTAATAAGAAAGAATTTTTCGAAATTCATCCCCTAAGTGAGTAATATAGGGGATTATAGATTGTATGAAACACTGTCATTCTTAATGTGAAATACACGGAAAGTGGTATTTAATTTTTTTAATAAAAAATAAAAAATATATTTATTAATTTTTTTGAAATACATCCCCTAATGGGGTAAAATGGGGTAATTTATTACATTAAACTTTAGTTTATATGGGAAAAGAATTATTTATGATCCGAATTACTTGAAACTTGGTATTAATGCTCTTCAATACAATTAAATAAATACGTGTTTTTAGAAATTCAATCCCATATGGGGATAAAATGGGGGATGAAAGTTTGTATGAAACTCTGTAACTAATGTGTAATAAAGTACAAAAAATAGAATAAAAAATGTTCACCTGTAGAAGATTTAAGAGTTTAAAAATAACTTTCTTTAAAACGATGTCCACATAGCCTTAAATATAAAGAATGTGATTTCGCCTATTTTGGTCATCTTATTGCTTTAGTCCACTATTTATTTAGTCTTTCTGTTTTAGTAACGAATGATATTCATTTTATTTGCGTCCTGGCACTGCACAATTTGTAATCTTTACTAAATTTTAAATAAAATGAAAAAAAAATAACCATCCACGCTATAGAGCTTTACAATATATTGAGGGCTATAGTGATCGTGACATCTGGCGGGAGAAAAAGGCATAATTCGTCCCCCTTGGACGATAACTTTTTGTTACGGCTACGTGTAGTGGCCTCTTGTGGTTATACGCCGTACTATTTACTTGTTTATTTACTTCAATTAACATCAATAATTGTTTTCATCGCAGTCGTCACACAGTACAAGAGATGGCGTTTGTATGTTTTTTTATTATACGTAGAAATTCTTGTCTATAATATATTTAGTGATCAATTATATCTTGACAACGTTTTCTCGCGGCTTCGCTTGCTTCGTTGATTTCGCAGCATTACTTGGTTCTCGTAAGTGGTATGGTGATGAAAATAACGTGCCTCAATAAATATGTATGTATATACGTAAGGGCATTAACACACAGCACCATCTAGTTCCATGGTAAGCTACAAGCCTTGTGTTATGGATACCAGATAGTTGATACACTACACATATATAACTTTAAATACATACATATTATAAATATAAACATCCATGACTGGAGTACAAGCATTCGTGCTCATCACACAAATGAATGCCCCCAGCGGGACTCGAACCCGCGACCGCTATCAGACCAAACAGTCACGTCAAGTTACTACAAATTAAGCCAAACGTGTCGTCAAAATATTCTATAAAACGTAAAAATTTTAAATAATCATTTTAATAATCTCTGGACTAGCGCGTTCAAATAAACTATAATATATTAGTACTCTTCAATTAACAATACTACTATTGATCTAATTAGTACCAATAGATTTTATTATGGAAATATTTTAAGACCATTTTTATAAAAATTGGTATACTGACGGTTGCACCGTATTTAGGTAGTATTCTGTAACTCACTCGGGATAAATAGGTACTAAATGATTTCAATTTCTTTTAAAACAACTAAATTCTCAATTTCACACCCTACCATTCTCCTCCCCAGAGTATGAACCAACTGCCTAAACCTTTCAATTAGAATTTTCGCAATCTTTACAAGCTTTTATCACTCATAAAGATTATTTTTAATTTTGTTTACCTACTTTAAAAATAACGAATTTTAATAGAAACTTTTAACTTCTTTATGATATCAACTCCCCTAGAAGCTCTGCCTTGGTTGGTGATGAATCAGTAAGTTGTAATTTGCGATTATAAATATAGATTAATAAGAAATAACATGCGCATTAAGTTAGAGAACATTTTTATTTTAATTCTATAATTATAAGTCATATACTTTATACAACTTAAATTATAAACTTAACTTATTTACAGGCAATGACTTATTTTATCTTATGAAAAAAAAAAATGGAAAACAGCACTCAGAAGAGACTATGTTAAAATATTTATTTGTTAGATGCTAACTACACTATTTCATAGATAGACACGCCACACCTAAATACACATATTGTTTTAATAAATATCAATTGGTATCTGTACATTTTTTATTTGACAAGATCGATCGTCTTTTCCTCTATTTTTCTCTTGTTTCGATCAAATCTTCTTTGTAGTAGATATGTGACCTCCTTGTGTAGTCTCTGTGCAGGGAGCTCGACCAGCAGCGCGAGCGGGGTCGCCGCCAGGTACGATAGCACGGACACGCCAAACCACTCTATGTACTGGAGACACATAATAGTTAATCAAACTACAATTATAAATTCTAAAATTAGTATGTATATTTGCTACTTCTTTACGTTGAAACGGCTGGACAGATTTGGGTGTTTAGTACACTGACTGCGACTTAGTAATACATGATGTCACGGCGGCCAGTCTCATTGAGACTAGCCAACTGCGCAGGAGATATTATAGTGCACAAGTGTACGCGCAGACACAACGTGCACTCTCTATTCCTGTCACTCTCATACTCTGGTGGGACGACTATTCGACCGACCGGTGACTGGTGAGAGGCGCAGGACCGAAAGCTTTACGTGCTCTCTGAGGCACAGGGGTGGAACACCGCCAACTTCCCAACTCCGGGCTGTTACTGAGGCTTACTATACAGAAAGACTCAATGACTACACTTGGCCCGACCCGGGACTCGAACCCAGGACCTTCGGGTGTGCAGCCGTACATGCTAGCCATTACACCACCGAGGCAGTAATACATAAGCTAGTGTAGGCATCTAGGGTCACATCCGAGTAAGGTTAAGTGGCTAATACATTATATTTATTTAACGAAATAAAAATTTATTATGATTTAGGGAGTAAATAAGGTATTTTCAACGTATGTGAACGTGTGTGGCAGACTGAGAGACACTCACCACGATCTGTCGGTCGAGGTGCGGTGGCGCGAGGCGCGAGGCCAGGAAGCTCTTGATGAGAAGCATGTGCAGCAGCAGCGCCCCGAACGACAGCCGTGCCAGCGGCGCACCCAACGACAGCCACCGCGCCCACGGAGCTGTTGCACATCAAATCAATATATTATACTTATTTAAAAGACATTTACGAACACTTTTGTATCATCAATGTTTATGCCGGATCCATGTTATTAGTCAAACTTCGGCAAGCGATCAAAATTCAAACATGTGGGCGTTTGGCTTGGCTTGTGTAGGTTTCCAAGCACTTGTGGCTACACCGATCGTGTCGTTTTTGTGCACAAATCAAAGAAAATTTGCAGGAAGTGCTTGTGATACATCCACACGTTTGTGCGTTTGTAGAGATTTGAAGTTTGTGGCAAATATATGTATGTACTTAAACATGGAAAGTAAAATATGGATTTATCAAATTACAATAACTTAACAATTTTTACTGATAATAAGTTAGTTAATAAGTTTGTACCTTCTGCGTATTCGTAGGTAGTTTCAAATTTCAATCGTTTAAAATTACCATTTTTTTGTATTTCGCTAATGCGTAGGTAAGTCTGTATCACGGTAATGTAATGCATACAGTATTGCAACTCGGGCCTGTCCCTGAAATAGTTACCTACAGCCGAGCGGCACGTACCCACGCGACAGGGCTGCCCGAGTACCCGCCGGCCAGTATTTTAACTTCATCTATCTACTTGAGTTTCTTTCTAATTTTGTGATTTCAAATATTATATTTTTTATTTAAAAATATTATTAGTAGATTTAATTCAAAATCTGAATTTTATAAGGGTGGTATGTGACCTTTATAAATTTGAGATTGAAATACGCCTGTGTGCATATGTTTGTTACTCCGTTATGCTGAAACGGTTGGATGGGTTTTGGTCAGTATATTTTATATTTCTAAAAATAGAGTACACACATTCAACCCCATTGAGTGCGCCGAGCAGCGCGACTGCGACGAGCGCGGCGAAGGCGGGGCGCTCGGCGGCGGCCAGGGCTGCGGCGTACAGGCGGGGAGCACCCCCGGGGTCCCCCACGCTCACCGTGCCCAGCGGGCCCAGCAGCACCAGCAGTAGCGCGGCCGCCGGCGCTGCGCACACCGAAACAATGCGGAACACCTGCGTGACAGTAGCGTTGTGTATTTAAAGCACAGTATAAATATCCATACAGTAAGTAATCACCCATTGATATTATGAAACAATACCAATTTCTTGACCAACACTTCAACATTTCTTTAAAAATATTCATATCACACTTATATAGAACTACCTGTACATTTAAAAAAAATTATGATAAAAATATATTTCTAAAAATAATAAACCCCACTGCATAAAAAGCGACATAAACAGACATACATAATATACATGTTTTATAATAGCTGCGTGTGTGTCTGTCTCCAACTGCATATACTATGTTCCTTCGTCGATTTGTTTTCATATTATTAACCCCCGACGCAAAAAGAGGGGTGTTATAAGTTTAACGTCGATTTCTGTCTGTGGCATCGTAGCTCTCAAACGGATAGACCGATTTCGATGCGGTTTTTTTCATTTGAAAGCCAGTTTCCTTGCGGTAGTTCTTAGCTTTGATAATGTTTTTAGCTTTGATGTTTGAATAATATCGGTCTAGCAGTGTAAGAGTATCAGCTCTTTTCCAAAATGATGTAAAGCATTTTGTCGTATGATTACTCGATTAAGTGCTCCACACGTGCCAGTGTAATCGTTAAATTACAATTAATTTTGCGTAGGCGATTTTTAAATTTTTTAAATCATAATTATTAGTTAGCTTTTTACGAAGTCGGGTTTTTATATAAAATTAAAAATAGGGGCGATGCTCCGTATATCTTACTGAGGGGTGATGATATGTTTCAAAGTGCCTTTTTGTTCAAGCCAATAGTTACAAAGTTAATTATGCTTCTAAAGTTGCAAAACGATTTTATACATTGTACGCACACAGCACAGTCAAAACTAACATTCTATGATTCTTGTATAGTTCGAGTGTTACTCTCGATACAATGTTGCACAATGCGGCTGGGCACATTATTGACTAGACTAGGCGTCAACCTTAACAAAATTATGAAGACAAAAACAATATTCATTATTAAAAAATTTGAGGGTCAATCTATTTATTTATAGAAGGAATCATTAAAATCAGTCTATAATTGGCCGTGATACGGTAACCACAACCAAATTAAGAAACACAACCAAATGAAGTACCTTTTTATTTTTGACTAGCATTGCCCGCGGCTCCGCTCGCGTTCAGATGACCAAAAACCTAATTCTTAGGTTTTACATATTAGTATACTCTTACAATGCAGTTTTTGTGTTTTTGTATTTTTTCTCAGAAATGAGATATTTTCCCGCAGTAAAAAGTAGCCTATATGTTGACCCGGATAACCAGCTATCATCATACCAAATTTCATCAAAATCTGTCCAGTGATTTTCTCGTGATGCGGTAACAGACAGACAGACAGACAGACAAACAGACAAAAATTCTAAAAACTATAGATTCGGACTCTGTATCGATAATAATGTCTATTTCAATTAGATTTTTCAAAAAATATTTAATGTACAGATTCGACTTAGTTACAATTTAATTATATGTATATAGATGTCGATCAAAAATTTCGTAATAATCATAAAACGTATGCTTGTATGTCGATGGGAGTACAAATAGCAGTATCACGCGCCTGTACATATGTAATATCATTCAAGTAAGTACCTAATTGAGAACCTTCTCGTGTTTTAACTGGTTTTAAAGATCATGCGAAATGCCAAGTTGGTAAAAGTTAAGCGTTTGTTTTGCGTCTTGAACATTGACACCCATTGATTAATTCATCGTTCGCAGCCCTGGACTTACACTAGGGGCATTCGGGGCTAGTGCCCAGGGCGGGAAATTTTTAGGGGCGGCAATATTTGGAGTGTGAGCAAAAAATTTTTTACTTTATGCTATGAAAATCAATCATTTTGAAAAATTAGGAAGTTATTGGTTCTATATCGATTTTTTAAAAATCGCGATTTAAAAAAAAAAATAATCTACTTTTCGAAATGGAACATCCAATCGAACCAAACCAAACCAACAGCTTTAAATTATATAACACATGTATGTATATACATTAAGCTCGATACAGTTCTAAACATTTTCATTTCGATCTTTGTATTTAACAACAACTGTATGAATACATAATTGTTGGCACATTTTCAAAGTACGAGTACAATAATATACTCGTATATATACTAATATGATATTAGTAGTTCTGGGAACAGACCTCGCGAGCACAAACTGCACTTTGAAGAGCTACTCTGCTCATCACGCCGAAGACCTTGATCAGATCTTCACCAAATTTTTATGTAACTACCTTTCAAATAAAAAAGGAACCACCAAAATCGGATTTCATAAGGCGAAGTTATCCAATAACCCCTATTTTGGAGGACGTACTCCTCCAATCAAAAATCATTTTTTTTTTCTTAATGTTACTTGTTGTTTGTACCTATATCATTGTGTTGGCATAAACCTGTCATTAATCATATGGGGATGACACTGGCTCCTGCAATACCGTTTTTAACGAGCGCAGGGGCTAGGGAATTCTTTATCACTGTGTATGTATAAAATTATGTCAATAAAGAATTTATTCATTTATTTATTTAATCAAAAATTCCCAAAGTCAAAACAAATCTATAAAGTCATAAAACCTGTATACCAAGTTTCGTCTAGATCTTTTGTAAAATACTACCTAGACCTAGACTTGAAGCAGAGACGCTTCGCTCGTTACGTTCGCTAGGTCAATGAAGCAGAGGCGTTTCACTCTGTTCGCTCGCTCGTTCAATTATAGTCGGATGCTCGCATGGTACAGTAGTAGCGTATCTGATTGTGGCCATTTCTACAGTAACACATGTTCCTTCAATATATAATTATTTTATATGATTAGATTTTTGCTCGCGTTTTTGAATTATTCACTTTATTTAGTCAGTGTACTCGGGCCGCGAAGTATCTACCAATACATCGGAATGCGGTTCTACTTAGAAGATCCCAGACAGTTCCTTTAAAAATATCAAATTACAATATTTTCAATACAAGAATTTCATATCTAGATGCGCAATACTTCCGTGGGACACTTATCGTTTGTCATGCGACGCAACATCTATGAATAAACCTGCGAAGCATAGAGCGTGGTAAATTCTACACTTTGCCCTTTTTTAATTTACGAGATAAAAAGAAGTCTATTCTTTTCTCCTGAAACATTGATTTTATCAACGTTTAGTAGAAACAAACAGATAAATATATAATATGGATAGATAACTAGTAGATAGACAAATGAACATTTGTTCTACTACATCTCTTCATGAGACCGCTATTCTGACAAATTATAGATACGTAGTATAGAAAGGGACTATGTTAGTATTTTTATTTATGCATCTATCTCGCTAACGCAACAGCCGGCGCGGCTAAATCAGTCGGTTATGTTATCTCGGGAGTTTCCCAATGCATAAACTGCATAATTGCAGCGAGCGGCCATCCGCGTGGCGCAACCAGTGAAAGTGGCTAAGTCGCCCACCGCCTGCCAGCTCTGGGCTAGAGCCCTTCGTAGTAACTAACTACCTATATACTATATATAATAGCTTATATAACAAGCTACGTAATATATACAAACTCGTTACTGCAATAGGAAACTTTTGAATCTATTGATATTGTGCTGTGGACTAAATAGAATTCTGAGCAAACACTTGCTAACTTATAGTGATAAAAATTTACTTTATGTATTCTTGAAAATATTTTAAAGGATTGCTTGGCAAAATTATAATTACGCTTAATACGTACTATATAATATAAACTTGAAGTTGCTACTAAGTAAGTCCTAGGAGTTTAGATGATGACTTTTTATTTTAATTTGCGTGCATTAAGATTATCACGAGGACCGCGAGGAATATTACACTAACTAGTTAGCTGTTGTATAGTAATTCTTCATTCTATCTAACTCTAACATACTAAGGGTAATGTTTTTCAAATGAATTTAGGTTTGTGTGTCTATTTCTCTCGCGCGACAGCTTTGCCAGTGGCTTCATATGTGTACTAGCGACTCAGCCTCGCTTCGCTCGGGTTCGTCCCTAGGCTGATTCCCCGTACAAACTTTTATTCCCATTTTCACCCCCCTTAGGGATGATTTCCGGGATAAAAAGTATCATATGTCGTTCCCAGGATCTTAAACTATCTTCTTACAAAATTTCATCTAAATCGGTTTGGTGGATCCAGATATTACCCCCTACAACGTCACAAACTCACAAACTTACAAACTTTACCTCTTTATAAAATTAGTATAGACAATATATTTATGTGGTGTCATCAGATTCATTTAACTAACAAAAGTGACATATGAAAAATATTTAAATACGCCGTTAGTACATAAAAAAATTAATAGTAAAAAAACATTTTTAAAAACAAGCTTTTATTTAAATGCTCTAAAAAAAAGAAAATATACTTTAAATTAAATCAAACCCAATAATTTATTACATTACACAATTTATATGATATAAAAGCTCGTCGCGAGATTTACCTATTTTTAATATTATATTCTTGTTTATCACAGATAGGTACATGACCTACCTGCCTACACAGGTACATTTCGCGACAAGCTTTTATATCATACTAGCATTGCCCGCGGCTCCGCCCGCGTTCAGATGAGCGAAAACCAAATTCTTAGGTTTTACATATTAGTATACTCTTACAATGCAGTTTTTGTGTTTTTGTATGTTTTCTCAGATATGAGATATTTTCCCGCGGTAAAAAGTAGCCTATATGTTGACCCGGATAACCAGCTATCATCATACCAAATTTCATCAAAATCTGTCCAGTGGTTTTCTCGTGATGCGGTAACAGACAGACAGACAGAAAGACAGACAGACAGACAAAAATTCTAAAAACTATAGATTCGGACTCTGTATCGATGATAATGTCTATTTCAATTAGATTTCCCAAAAAATATTTAATGTACAGATTTGACTTAGTTAGAATTTTATTATAATATGTATAGATAGTGTAATGAAATAATTTCATTTCAAATTTATTTACTTCTTTTTAGAGCATTAAATAAAAGCTTGTTTTAAAAATGTTTTTTAAAATGGCTGGACTGATTTTGACGGGACTTTCGCTCGCAGATAGCTGATGTTATAAAGAGTAACTTAGGCTACTTTTATGTTAGGGTAGGCACGCACCCGAGCGAAGTTAGGGTAACTCGCTAGTATATTATATAATTTCTTGTCTCAAATATTTAATTTGACCTAATTTTAGTTAAAACCAACCGGGGCAGTTTAGTTAGCGGCGTTGTCGCCGCGCGTTGCACGTTAAATTATGCGGTAAATTCCGATCAGCCGCGGTCGCTCAGTAATGGCCGGTTTACACGTGTTAAGTTGTTTAGTAGTTAACTAAATGTTAACTTAATTTTAAGTGATTACTTGCGTGTAAACAGACAATTTAGTAGCAAGTTGCAAGTTAAAATTAAGTTAACTACTTAACAACTAAATTAGAATGTGTCCTATTTTTTCGGTTTAGTTGGTGGGCGGGGCTTGTCACTTGACACTTTTGGACACTTTGGACAATACAATTTAGTTACAAACGCATAAGTAGTTTAGTAAAACACATAAGTAATGACGAGCTAAGTTTAATTTTTTTTCGTTATTTTTTGTTAAGAAGCATATTTAAAATAAGAATGCTTATGGAACGTAAAAAGCATGAATTATCTCGCTTAAAACAAATTTAAGCACAGAATTTACGATTTCATTACGTTGTTCATTTTCCATCTTTTTTCTATAATCGATATCAATTCTTTGTCAAATAAATGTTAATGTTCCGCACTGTACTCCTAGATTTCCTATAAAAAATATATTCTCACCTAGCACTTCCAGGACCAACCTTGGCAAATATTCCCCAATAAACCGTTTAATTAATGCGTACAACAGTTTACTAAATACCCACAATGGCATTGAAATTAATATTTTTAACGACACTTTAAATAACTTCAAAAAAATATATATTTGTATGACTGAACTAATATAATTAGGTATATAATTTTATAAGTATAGTTGTTTCAAATTATAAATATTAATAATTATTTTTATTGTTCATATTATTCTAATTTTAACATTAATTTATATTAGGTATGATTATTTAATTATAGTAGTTAGTATGTGTAATTCTTTAATTTAATTTCATCTATTATAAATATTTATTAGAAATTGTATTTAACATTTTATATATTATTGTTTTAAAGCCGGAAATGTAATTAATGCTGTGTATGCCTATAATTAATGCTTGTACTAGAATAAGTAATCTTATAATATAACAATTTAGAATGTAGGTACAATGTATTGTTGGTATATCTTGTAAATAAATAAATAAATCTTGAATGAAATAAAGAGCTTCAATTCAATTCTTTTATTGAGCACAGATTACTTCGCCAATGTCACGTAGAATGGAGAAGACAACTAAAGAGCTTATCTATTTAACTACTAAACACGTTTGGACAGCTACTAAAATATAAGTCACTTAAAATTAAGTTAAAATTTAGTTAACTACTCAACGACTTAACACGTGTAAACCGGCCATTACTCGGCCGTACATTGTGTTTTGTAAAACGCTCGCGTGACTAACGTTTTGAACGTTGCGTATAAATTGATTTTGCTCTTAAGCCCGTATAAAATGTTCTAAATTAGCGTTTTATTCTAACCGTTTAGGTGGCTGGTCTGTTAAACAGGAAATGTCTATAAAAACCTTTTTTTTAGCTCCGATCCTGAGTGCGCTCCGTGCGCTTGTAACAGAAGTATTTTTTGTATTCATTGTTTTATTGCTTCCCAAGTGTGACATGCGTAACATTAATACTAGGAGCAAACACAAACTTGTAATGCCTGTGACTCGTCTACACAGAGCCAGTAATTCTTTTTATGGACAATGTATACGCTTGTACAACAGGATCCCAGAAAATGTTCAAAAGGCTTCTATCGCCAAATTCAAAAAAAATGTTAAAGAACGTTT
This sequence comes from Brenthis hecate, assembly GCA_951806755.1. Lineage (NCBI taxonomy): Eukaryota > Metazoa > Arthropoda > Insecta > Lepidoptera > Nymphalidae > Brenthis > Brenthis hecate. The sequence goes on from OX638249.1 coordinate 184,881, forward strand.
GTGTGCTATTGTTTGTTTGTGGGCTATTATACAATAAATGATTTTATAGAAAATGGCACACCTTGGGAATAAAATGATCGCCTCCAGGCTACTTCAAATTGATAGAAATATTGTAAATTTTAATTTTACTTTAAAAAAAGATAACGAGTTAAAATTAGTCCCGCTGAGTTTCATTCGCCAGTTCTTCTCAAGTCTGAGGCTTCCTCTTCCGAACTGGTAGTAGACTCATGAAGTTCAGTAAAATATTGTAATAATTTAATGCTGAATAAAATATTTTGAATTTTATTCAATCATTTGTATCCTTCATAAATAAGTAAATATTATTTATCTAAAGTATACCTTTTAGTTAAGTAATAGTCCTCCGCATCGGCTTCACAAATATTTGTGGTAGGTACCTATCTGATGCAATACGATGAACTTGATTGACCTTCGGGTATAACACTTCATAAAAAGCTTCCAAATTAAGTAGGTAAGTCCTCCTTTTGGAAGTTTGTCAAAAATTGAAATTTTGAAGAAGTCGGTTAAAAATTTTGTATTTAACGTTCTTGTTCTAACACATGACGTTGAAATGTACTACATACATGAATTACGCAATATGCCAAAAGTAAACCGATGCAAACTTTGATTCTACATTAGACGTCGCGCAATGTTGTAAATATCGTCCCCTAAACTTGGAATGCGGGTCATCGCATATGGAACATGTCGTGTCCACATCGCTCTTTTATATAATAATTACTTAATATTGTATAAATAATGTTTATAAATGTATTTTTCCAACATTTTATGTAATTGTGGAACGCTATTTCCATATTTAGTGTAATTAAGTGTTTGATCAGTGTGAGCTAAAATAATAATGCCATAAGTATGTAATAAACCTGATTAGAAATTCAAATTTTAGGTAAAAATTATATTGCTTTATGTTACTCAGAAGTAGGTGAAACTATCTATGAATTTAAAATTGTAGTTAAATTATTGCAAGCACCCAAGACTAAAATAAAAATATTTTTTAAAGTAATTTAGAACTTCTTCGATTGATTAATTAATTCGTTTCTGATGATAAAAATAAATTAAATTTATGTGTATGATTTTGGGATAGATTACTTGTAGTGACTGATGACATGGCGTAATAAACTATACTGTAGAGTGTAGGTATATTACAAGCTCGATTTCTGCGTAGGATAACCAGTGTTACATATTTCAGTCTAGACGTATAATGTATTTGTATGTCTAACGATACATTTTGTGACATTGTTTTAAACGCTAATAGATACAGGTTCAATTTCTGCGAAGGGTAAACAGATGATGGTAACTTTGAGGGGAGAATAAAGCATTTAAATCCTACCCGTCGCTGAGCGAGCCGCCGCCCGACGCCGCTGCAGTGCAGGTGCGCGAGCAGCAGGCCCGCCAGCGTGCCCGCCGCGTTGCTCTGCGGGGACGTGTACATCCAGTCGAACGACGCCTCACCCTTGTACGATGCTCGAATCAACCTGACGATAAAAACTTTACTGCTTAAGGAACACATGATTTGAACAAAAACTGGCTCAGAAATATCTATCTCAGTTTAAAAAGCGTTATACAGAGATGATGAGATGTATACGTTTAAGAGGACTTAAATTGTTTTTTATCCCTCAGTTTCACGAGTGGAGTGCCATCTTTACAATTTTATTTATCACAATTGGACGACTTTATAGTGTAGCAGTTCACACTTCACAGGCATTTATATATCAATTTTCAGTCGTATACCATAATTTCCGAGTAATATGGTTATGACTTACGGGCAGACGGACAAACAGACCTGAGGAAATTATATAGATTCCGTTTTATGCTGCGGAAACCTAATAAGGTATATAAACATCAATACAATTATGTTCAACTTCAAAATTCAAAGGTATTTACCACTAAACCTGTGCCTAAACAATTTGTATATTTATATAAATGTACATAAATGCGCTCACTCAGGATTGTGTACAATGATTGTGGGTACGATGCGCAGAACGTAGGCGACCGCGAAGTTCCCGGCGAGCGTGGCGGCGCACAGCGCGCCCAGCACCGGTAGTGCCCCGCGCGCCCCTCCTGCGGGGCTGTCCCCGGGAGCTCCCCCGGGACTCCCCCTGCGCCCGCGCAGCGCCAGTGTCAGAGCCAGCGCCAACGCGTACAGTTGCATGTCAGCAGCTAGGTACCTTCAATGTTGAAACTGTATTTAATACGTGTAACTAATGTACATACATACATACATAATGTGTAATAGATTAAGTATATTGTATGTACAAAAAGAGTTTTTATTAAATACACGTCAAAAATATCAATTTGTACGAATTTCTTTGATTTATTGTGAGAAATCTATTCAATAGGTCAATAGATCATAATAATTTTACTTTTTGAATGAAAAATCATTTTCAGAAATAATTTCTACTCACCAAGTTTGTATCAAACATTTTTCGTCTGTGTTCACTAGATTGCTGATATATAGGAATTGGGTCCACCATTTCTGTCGGCAAATATTCGCCTCCGAGCGCACGAGGGACCGCCACTGCGGCCCGTCGCCGAGCCGCTCCCACCACGTCGTCGCGAACCACACCACTATGAAGTAGCTGGGGCTCACCCTAGACGAAGAGACAAAGTCAAAAAATGAAGTGGAATTCTCAATTTAGTTGTATCATAAATATAATATGTACGTTAATGTAAATTGCCATCTCATATGATAAGCAAAACTGCTAATTTTATTACGCAAAATAAATGATATTTTGTTTTATCTTTATTATACTTACTTATCAATAAACACTTTTATACTTTCTGTGAGTTTCGTTTCACGTATCCTTCTCCGAGTGCATAAAATTAAATTCTGCGGCTTCGTAGCTCGCATTTTATGCAGTCGAGATTTTTTGCTTGTAATTATTTTTTTTATAAAGATTAATTAAATATAGGTACGTTTTAACGGTTAATATGGAATAGATGTACTGTATAATACTACATATATAGGTATGAGTATAAGTTGTTATGGGTTGTATTATAACGTATTTTCCCGTGGGAATGAGATAATCTCCCGCGGTGAAAAGTAACCTATGTTACTCTCTAGCCCTCTAACTATCTCCACACATAATATACAAACAAACACACACACACACACACACATACACACACGCACATTTATAATATTAGTAAGTATGGATTACCTTATTATTCTATTAAACATCATTTTGAAGAAAGTGAGGACGGATGAGCCTCGCTTCCTTTCCTCTAAGAGCTTGTGTGCGAGGAGGAAACTCGCCATGAGGAAGAAGATCTGCACCATGATCGTGCTGTTCGCCAGCAACATGGCGTCTTCCGAACGACGATTCTGATTGAAAAATGTTATTTATCTCATTGTTGTTTACATTGCATTATTTTTTAAGACATTCATTACAATGTATGAAGTCATAAGACAGATTTCAAATTGTTTTCAAAATGTCTTTTTACATTTTGAGAAAATGTGGTATGCTAATTATTGTTAATTTTACGTATATTCAAAATCCACACCGTGATTGATTGTTTTTACAAGAACAGATTATGAAGGCACTCGTACCAGTTCTACATATCTCGTATCACCGATGTACACTTGCGTGCCGAGCCAGCAGACATGCTCCACTATGACGCTGAGCATACAGAGCACTCGGAGCCCGTCGAAGACGCGCAGGTCCGTAGCCCCCGACAGTTGCGCCGGCGCAGTCAGGCGGCGCCACGAGTATGTTAGCGACCACGACAGTGCCCAGCCATAGTCTAAAAAAGGTAAGCTAGGATATTATGATACCATTTGTAATTACCTGTCATGTAGCTTGTTTTGCAAAGATTATCCCCTAAATATGTATTATAAATGCGAAAATTAAAGTTCCGTAAAATTTAACACATATATAGATTATAGTCTGGAATAGTACATAGGTTACTTTTTATCCCGCAAAAATTTACGATTCCAGTGGGATACATTTGTTATTGTTTTTCACAGAGTTTTTATATTCCATATTAACCGATAAAACACACCTAGGGACAAATCCGAGCAAAGCGAGGGAGAGACGCTAGTTAGATTTTATTAAAAAAATATATTTATATTGAAAAGCTGACCTACTTTTGTCAGTGGGATAGTAAAACAAAATATTAGTAAATAAAACAATTTATTGTTACATATAGTTTCAGAAGAAAAGAAATAATTTGTATCGATGGTATTACCATTTTTTCAATTCATTACTTAGATAATTATATCTAAGTAATGAATAATACTGTCATTTTTCGGTATCTATTCGATAAAAAAAATCAAGAACGCGTTGATGTCTTTTGTTCTGTCACTAATAATTGTTACAAATGATTTGAAGATTGCGATGTAAATAATCAGCAGATTTCTTAATACGAGTTTAATGAAATAATTCTGCTTCTAACTTTTCCCTTTTTACTCTATTACAATTTAATTATAGAATTAAATAACATATTGTTTACTTTAGAACACTGCATCTAATGATGAAGTAAAATTGAAATAATTATTTTTTACTTTGTCATGCCATTTTTGAGCCAGAGCTATATATTTCGTTTTAAAAATTATTAAATCGGTAACTTTTTAAAGTTTCATACTACCAAAGTAAGCGCAATATTTTAGCCGTCGTCTGACGACCTGGCGCACAAAAACTTACCTTTCCTTGATTCGACGGAGAGCATCGTATCAAGGACGGTGCTGATAACTGTAAACGTTATCAGCAAAGCGACGAGAGCGGCAAATCCTTTCTCGCTAGTGCTGAACGAGGGAGAGGGCTCATTCCCCTTCGTGCAGTAGTCTAGGTGGTAGAGGCTTGCCGTCAGATTGTAGCCGGACACCGTGCTAGCGTTTACGCAGGACTCGAGCCTATATGATTTATGACTTACATTTAAAAGTATAATGTATAACATATCTGTCTATTGCATGCACCCAAAGTTTTTCTTTACGAAAGCTTAAAATCTTACTACAACGAAAGCGAATTCTTTAGTTGAAAAATAATCTTTTATTTATAAATTAGTATGTACTTCAGGGCATATTACTATAGTTTAGTATTGCGAAATCAGAGATCGCTGGCAAGTGCCTGAAAACTGGATTGGATTTAGAGCAAGAAAAACTTGTAAAAAGTACATTACTAGATGATCTTAAAGGTAAACTCACCATGTCCCTAGATCGTGTACGTGTGGAGGCGGCGAGGCGCAGCGACGCGAGAGGCACACCCCTCGGTGCAAACGCGTGTGGTTGAAATTATCAACCCAGTTCGCTGAGAATCTCTGTAACAAATATTATTTTTAGAGCCAATTGATGCGGGTTCAATTCCTAACTTGGGACATGATGTATTTATGTACACGCTTGTACGACCTAGATGTAATATATCCAATGAAATATATCCAATGAATATTTAATTAAATACGTTGGTTACGTTGGGCTTTTAATGTAGATAATATTTGTTTTTTACAGCAAATCTTTATCATTCATATTTAGAATATATCACGGATTTAAAATTACCCAAAAACAATATTCGCGATACCACGCCCGAGCGGCGGCGGCGCGTGCCTATAGTTAGATGTAATCGAGTCGCCGATGTTGAACTGGGAAGTTTTATAATTTTAAAGGCCTACTAAAACTTTTAAAAATCCACGATAATATGAGCGTACTTCTGAAGGTATACTCGCAATAACTATTCTTATCTATTTTTAAAAACGTATCTAGTGAATTTATAAGAAGAATTTCTAAAAAATTAAGTATAACTAACACTAACTACTACTAATTTTAGCAGGAACTGAAAACGGTGTAAGGTATGAGGAAGTATTAGGCACTTTCTGACCATCGAAGTGTACAAAATGGTTGGTAATCCGTCGCATCAATAACATCAGTTGCGTCGCGTCGGGACGGCCGGCCCTCCCAATCGGAGCGGAACTGCTGTGCGCCTCTTCACGCAGATGACGAAACTACTAACGCATAAAATACTTTTTAATTTCTCCGTGTATAATTTTTTAAATTATTATTTGCGGTTATGGCAATGCTTTGTTTATTGATTTTGGGACTGTTAGACTTTTAAATTAATTTTAGGTTGATAAAATATATCACAGGTCTGCGATGAAAAAGTTTTTGTAATAATTAAATAGTAATATTAAATACATATAACAGATAGATCTTGATCTATACACATATATTCCAATTATAAACTTTGTTTTAACATATAAAAACGAGGATGATTTAATATTTTGCTGTCCTATTAGTGGCTTAAAACATAAAAAAATAATTGCTTACGAATGGTGACTTTTTATATATTCTGCAAAATTTAATTCTCTCGCATATCTGCAATAAGGCATCAATGCCTGTAGCTCATTCAGTTTGGGTTAAAGAAACTTATACAAACTTGAAAAGGTTTTTAAGGAAAATAAATTACACCGAAACCAAATGGTTAATTTGCGGTAACTTTAAAATCTTATTATTTCTTGATCAACATCCAATAAAAGTATAGGATGAATTGTAAGGACTCCTTTAAATGTATTTAATGTAAATTCATATTCTAAAGTTGCACTTTGATCATTTGCTAAACAATGTAGGGTGCTTGAACCGTCAGGTATGAATTATTCCTTCCATAAAGAAATAAGAGAGAGAAATAAGATTTCAAGGTCGTTGGGACGTCGCTATTGTAGCAGATTTGGATGTTTAGATTGTTAGATGGCTTAGAGATGAAGTGAAAAGTCATAAATGAAAACCAACTAAACACATCTTTTTATCGAAAAAAAAATTATTATTTGTTAGCTTTATGTATACTTTTTTCTAGTATTTTAAAAATTATACGCTAAATAAACCTGTGAAGAATAATTAATATTATATTATTTTTTTTTTGTTTTGCACTTATTTTAATTCAAAATTCAAACATGGTGGTGTATATCATACAAAAACTGTTCTATATATTACCTTAAGCACAATTATAATAAATATAAGCAGTTTCAGAAAAAAAAAATCGCGGAACTGTAATTAATAATTGTAATACTTCATAATTAACGAATATTATAATTATATTTGTAATTAATGTTCTGATACTTTTCATGTTAATATTACGTTTAAATGAAAAACGCAATTAAATTTTTTGTCCGTTCTCGAGCTCTCTTGCGGTAGGTACTTGAAAATGACTCGTGAAAACAATTTTTTTTGCTGTTGGAATAATTATTTGTTATTTTCGTGTCGTTGAGAAATGAGTTGCGAGTAAAAGCTTATAATATCATTAAAGGCCTCTTAATCGATTATTATCATTTACAGCGGCCAATCTGGCTGACTTCAGCTGAATGTGCGGAAGACAAAGAGTAGCAGTGATGCAGAAAAGCACAAGCAGCAGTAATTTCATAAAGTCTAGTTAAATGAGAAGGTTACCGCTACGGACTCGAATAGTGGAATCGAAATACCTACTTAAGGTATATTTCATAACCTGGTTGGCATACAGCAAGGGAAGTGCATAAAAATATTTCGTAGTGAGAAAAAAAAGGAACATATGAGGCTAATAAGTTATTTAAGATAACATTTTTTAATTTTTTTATTTAATCATTTATTTCAGGCAATATTTACAAAAAGATCCTAAATATATAAACAGAGGGCCATAACATATATTATTTCTTAAAAAGATGATCTATTTAAACCAATTAAACTAAATAACCAATTAAAAAAATGTGATGACCTTTTTAAGAGGATCACCTTTTTTCAATATTATTAAATTAGTGATTGAGCGTTTTGCACTCCGCTGAGAAAAGGATTATGTTGCTGCAACGGAAATACATAACATAATAATTTTTGTATTCAACCCCTTTTTTTTAAATGTCCCACTGCTGGGCACGGGCCTCCCAATACGAGGGGAATCTAGCCATAGTCCACCATAATAATTATTGATCTTACTTAATTGTAATATAATTTATTTACGTTATCCATGATCAGACACACCAACGCCAGTCACAAATTACTAACACATCCTAACAATTGTCTTTTTAAAAAGTGGCGTCGACATGCGACGATAAATCAAATTGAAAAATTGAAAGTTCTAATTGTCTTAACACAAAATCGAACTTACGCGCACATCTAAAGCAAAAGTAATGACGACACCTCAAAAATACATATTAAAGTCAACAATATTATACCTTTGAATATGTTCAAGTATATGTGTATCTCGGCAAGCAAATGTCATTAAAAAAATTAGAAACAGAAATAATAATAAATTTAGCCTGGAACAAGTTTTGGAGCAATAAAGAAATACTTAAATCAAATCATAATGTTAAACTTAAGAAAAAAATCGTAGAAAAGCACTGTAAAAAAAATTAAATGGCAAAGGGCTGGTCATGTTGCAGCCCTACCTGATGATGGATGGACTAAAAAGGTAACCACATGGGCTGGCGCTAAAGGTAAAAGAAGAAGAGGAAGATCTATGGAAAGATGGATAGACGAGGTATTAAAAACAGCAGGGACAGACTGGTTCGACAGAGTAAAAGACCGAACTACCATGAGACATATGGAGGAGGCCTTGATGAGAGATCCTTAGTTTAAAATAAATAAAGCTTACTAAATTTAATTTATTTATATTATAAGTTTATTTATTCTAATTATCTAATAATTATCAGTGAGTCGCTATATTGCCTATTATATAATAATAATAATAAAAGTAGGTGTTGAGAGTGTACCTTAGGAGATAGCTGATGCCAGCCGATAATGTTTTAAAATATTAATATCTAATTGGCAAATATGACTAAGTGGGTATGAGCTCCTAATTAACTGATAAACACTGTTTTTGTCACACGAATTTTATGATATTTTTTGTTGATGTACCCTATTACAAAAAATATACTTTGCTTCCATCACGTCCAGTTTTTTTGTAACAACTGTATCTTATAATTATATGATAAAATATAATAATTTTTACCTTTTATATATATGTGATTTCGTTTGAATAACTTAATTTCGGTTTTCGGTTAAATAATTATCGTATTTAACTTGCTTAAATTAATTAACGTTTGTTAGATTGTAAATATGCCATGAAAATATTTAAATAACCCAGATAGCTTTTATTATGTGTGTAGAGAATTAACTTTTGTGTCTCAGCGTCTATTTTTGCGTTTATTTATAAATTGAGGTACATCATCGGGATATCGAACCCGTAAAAACATACATACAAATTATTGGCGGCCATAAAACTTATATACATACAGAAATGATCATAGTAAATTATAACCATAGTATACATAATACTTACACATACTTCATATATAATTATTTTGTCTTATAAGTTCACAAAGCAAACCGACACGGACAGACAGTTGTGTTTTATATTATGTAAAGAAAAATGTACTTTATTACGCTTACTTATTATGTTTTTCACAAATCTGTACCTGCATAATGCTAAAAAGTTGGTTATTCCCGATGGGAGAGAGCTCAAAGCTGCCGAGGCAGTACGTGCCGCGCGTCCCCACGCAGCTGGGGTAGTCGTCCAGCTCGAACAGACGCGGCATGGCGTAGTATTGCTCATCTAAACATATGGAACATTAAAGTTAACTTACAAGGAAAATATATGGTAGAGTCTTATCCTTAAGTAATTTGGTATTAAATAAACGTATCTTTTCGGATTTTTTCGCGAATTTATTTTGATTTTTGGGTTCCCGACGTTTCGAATGCTTTACAGCGCACATGGTCACGGGAGAGACTGAGGTGTTACATGTCTCTAAGGTATTATATAGTTGTTACAGACAGCCTACCCACAAATAACAAAATGAATTCAAAAAATTGAAAAATGGCACCAAAATAACTTACAATTTTTTTTAACTTTTAACTTTAAACAAAGTGTTTGGCTTTAAGTTTAAATTCACTTTGCTTAGTCTATATAAGATGAATTGAAAATAAGTAGAAAAAACTGGATAGCAAAATAAAAAAAATCGAAGAAATGCTATTTTCATATTACATTCAAAATGATACTGAAGTCTATGTACATTTTTAAACCTCCGATGCTAAAAGAGGCAAGTTATAAGTTTAACATGTGTATTTGTGTGTCTGTCTGTGGCATCGTAGCTCCTTAACGGATGAACTGAATAGATAACTTTAGTTTGTTTTTGTTTGAAAAGAGACTTGATCTATAGTGTTTTTAGCTATAAATCAAGAAAATCCGTTCAGCCGTTTGCTGGCTATCAGCTCTTTTCTAGACGGTAATAGGATATGAACAACTTCCACAAATCCAATCGATTCAAAACTTGGTATCCCGTTACTTCAATGACATTTCAACGATATGGTAACTTAGGCCAGACTTTAGGGCACTTTCAGATGACGCTGACACTTTCTATTAAAACACTAAAGAGATATAGTGTTATTAGTTTTATTTCTATTATTCGTGTTATTAGAGGCTCATTGTAATGGCCACAATTAATAGGTTATTGAGGTGACGTTTTCAAAAAAATATTTAAGAGTTATAATTAAATAGCAACTATTGCATTTTAGAAACAAAATATAGATGATATTAAAATAAAACAGGTAATAAAATATGCGATACTTGACACCTAGAAGACAAATTATACAAATATATTAAAATATATTAAAATTGTTTATTATAGAAAAAAAAAAACATTTAATAAATAAAAATAAAACGTACCGGTAAGTTCCATGATAACATCGTTATCAGAAACATCAGATAAAAGGGTTTCAATGAAAGCCTGTCTGATGTTTTTGTTCATAGTTTCATCACTAGCGGCCAAATAATAAGCTTGGAAATTATCGTTGGATTTGAAAACTCCGTCAACAACTAGTTTTTGAGGATCATGACCGAAGAAATATCTTCGATTATCAGTCCAGTTATGATTTCCTTCAACATTATTGATATTGTTAGTTGTATTGATATCATTTTTATATTTTTTAATGGACAGATGATAGAGACCTTCATGGTCATCATCAAGATATGCGAAAAAGTCGTCTTGAATGCGGCTGTGATTAATCTTAATTTTTAGTTGGTAAGAATTTTTGTCGTCAGCTGTTAGATTAGCTATATCTTCGTTATTATTAAGCCGAGTTAAATTACAAACGTATGAATTTTCATTGTCGCTCGTAATATTTATAGTGCAGTTATGCACACTTCGATTTACTATATCGTAGGTGAATGCGCGTGCGCATATCAACGCAAGCATGAACGTCCGCGCCGGCGTCATCGCGTTCACTGAGCACCGCTGTACTGTTTGCATAACTCGTTAGCTACCACTTTATATTAGATTAGAAGAATTTTAATTCGAATCCCTTAGTTACTCTACATTAAAAATTACGATCGGCCTTTATGATAAATCTAAACGAATCAGGAAGTAGGTAAACTAAACATAATGAAATAATTTTTTTTTATTTAGTATTACTAAATACTATCTTACCTTACTGATATGATTATAGGTTGAGGATTTATCCTAAAGGTAACCATTGGGGGTATTTATTTGTAACCCCTATACCGTCGGTATCTTTTTTTGAAGCTTAATTTTTTAAGAACTTCACGTGTCATTCGAAGATAAATTTTATTAAAAAAAAACTATTATAACAAGTGTTATATTTTTCCTTATGTTATTTGTGAGCTTTTTTCCCCTACGTGCATGAATTGTCAGTCCAATTTTTTCAAATTTCGAAATTAGACTTCTCTATCGTCTACCTAGCGAGCTATTTACATAAGACCTACCAACAAAGTTTCAGCTAAATATTATCAATAGCCTTTAAGTAAAGTGGCTGTGACATACGGATGGTGGATATGACGAAATTAGGAAGGTTTTGTCTCTGTCTTCCTTTTCAACTACGGAGCAGTTAAGCTGTTTTTGGGCGCAAATTTTCTAATGTGACTCCGCGAGATGCAAAGATTGTTTCGTAAAGAGTGGATCAAAATCATTAAGAACTGATGGGTGTGCGAGAACTGTATAACAAAGTTACGCAAAATTGTAATTAAAAGTAATATGTACATAAATGGAATATTTATAGAATGATCAGTAGGCAAATGAGAGTAGGTCAATGGACGACACGTTCGGCTCAGTTTGTAGCGACCCTACTTGCTGTGCCAGCGGTCGAGTTCGAGTCTCGCTGGGGGCATTCATTTGTATGACGAGCACGAATGTTTGCACTCCAGTCATAGGTGTTTATATTTATAATATGTATGTATTTAAAGCTATATATGTATATGTAGTGTATCAACTATCTAGTATTCATAACACAAGATTCGTAGCTTACTATGGAATTAGATGGTGCTGTGTGTAAAAAAATGTTTTAGTTCTCAAACATTTTTAAAACTAAAAAATCCCGAGTATGACGTATATTTGTATGCAATCAATCTATACATATAATAAAATTGTAACTAAGCCGAATCTGTACATTAAATATTTTTTGAAAAATCTAATAGAAATAGACATTATTATCGATACAGAGTCCGAATCTATAGTTTTTAGAACTTTTGTCTGTCTGTCTGTCTGTCTGTCTGTCTGTCTGTCTGTCTGTTACCGCATCACGAGAAAACTACTGGACAGATTTTGATGAAATTTTTTATCCGGTTCAACATATATGTTATCCGGGTCAACATATAGAATACATTTTACCGCGGGAAAAAGTGTCATTTCTGAGAAAAAATACAAAAACTGCCATGTAAGAGTATACTAATATGTAAAATCTAAGAATTTGGTTTTTGGTCGCGGGCGGAGCCGCGGGCAATGCTAGTCTATATATATATATATATATGTATATATATATATATATAACCAGTGAGTTTATGAGGTCAGTAAAATAAAAATAAACATTCCGTAATAGATGTTGGAACTTTGGGTCGGCTCCGGAGCATGGGCCTCATTAGTGCAGTTTATTTTCCTTTCTACATAAGCGCGGCCAGAAAAAATGCGATTACATGATACTTAATATATAACCAAATAGATTTCTTTGAAAAATTGAAACTATCTCTTCGGATATTTTCGCCGTTTTTTTTGGATCCCTCCCGAGACCATGATTGCTCTAGGGCATTCGAAACGTCGGGAACCAAAAACCTAAATAAATCCGCGAAAAAATCCGAAAAGATTTTATTTGAAGTATTATTAGATTTCTTTTCTTCTGATTGCTTGTAAATGATTTTTTTATTTATTGTCTGTTTTATATCACATATATTCTTTTTCATCGCGCATTACTTTTTATTATTGGTTATCAATATTTCAGATTCTTTACAGCGGCTGTATATAATATATATGTATACTAGCGACTGACCCTCGCTCCACTCGCGTTCGTACCTATTTACGTTTTAACGTTAGTATAGATTTCTCAGAAATGAGATATTTTCCCGCAGTAAAAAGTATCCTATAATATGTTGACCCTGATAACCAGCTCTCAACATAACAAATTTCTTCAAATTCCCTCCAGTGGTTTTTCCGTGATGCGGTAACAGACAGACAAAGAAAAAAAATTCTAAAATCTATACATTCGCCCTGTGTATCGATAATAATGTCTATTTCAATAAGATTGTCCAAAAAATACGTAATGTACAGATTCGGCTTAGTTACAATTCTAATATATGTATAGATATATCAGCCCTTAGCACGCCGGTGTGATGGCCGCGCGCAGCGTTGCGCCGGCGGCGGTCGGGCCAGTTTGTAGTTAACGCAATCTGAATGGAAGCGACACACTGACAGCGAAAACGGTCACTACTACAATACCCTTTGTACATTATTTTTATCGCCTCAATATCTGGTAGACGTAGGTAACAGAAGGTAAATCCTAAATTTGCAATTTTTGGTTTGATAGAAATACTCGGGGTTAGCCAGTAGAATACTAGTCGAATGGATTCAAAGCTATATAGCTATATAGCTGGAGTCGCATTATTTAAGTCGTTCCTACATACAGTGGTAATATTCTGTTTTCAAAGTAAACAGAGCGAACGTGCAATCGCAGGCAATAGCTATTTACTTAACAAATAAAATATTTATGTGGTCCTGATGAAATTAAGTGAACTGAAGTTCAACACTTTTTGGTAATTTTTTTATTTACTGCACTCAACATTTTATTTCTTAAGTTAAAAGGCTAAAACAGGACCCTTATAATTTCGCCATATCCGTCTAGCCGTCTGTCCGTGTATCACAGCCATTTTACTCGAACATTAGAGGTAGCTGAAATTTGGTAGGTATTTACTAAAGGTATTACCAAATTTCAGCAGTTCTGTTGTCAGATTACAAAAAGAAATAATAAGAAAATATAGTGTTGGCACTTCATATTCGTAACTGAGATATTAAAGAAAATTTAACTCCATAAAAACTTGTAGGATTTTTTGGATAGGTCTTGTAAATTCAGATTGATTATTCTTTGTTTAAATTAATAAAAGTTACTTTTTTGTTTTAATTAATAATATACTTCTAATTTCGAAACCATTGTGTCTTTCTCCCTCTTACATTTGAAGTATGAGTCGGAAAGTTTTGAAAAAAATTGAAATAATTGAGCTCCCAAAATACTTTCAACTAAAACTATTTCAAAGAAATTACGTTGAGATATGGCACATTTTTATTCACCTATTTTATTTTTATTAACCTATTCATGCCGTTAATAAAATGAATATCCTAGACGGTTAAATATTATATTTAACGTTTAATATGAAAATATTAAAAGTACTACGATACCAAACATTAATTTAATTTATGAAGCTACGGAACCCTTGGTATGCGAGTAACATTCACATTTGTCCGTTTTTTTCACTCTCAAAGAATCTCATCAAAAGACGATTAGGATAGTGTGTAGGTGCTATTACGTAGATAATATCTACACTTGTTGCTCTTTGCAAAGACATACTTAAAATAAAGTAGAAATATGGAAATAAAAATAATAATAATAGCGAAACTAATAATAAAAAATATAAACGGTTAGATATAATAATGTTCTCCTGACAGATTCCGGCCACGGCGCGGCGGCCAATCTCACTGAGACCAGCCAACTGCGCAGGAGATATTATAGTGCACAAGTGTACGCGCACTCTGCATTCCTTTTCCTCTTAGAGTCCGATAGGACGATACTTCGACACGACCGTTAAGAGTTAAGGGCAAAGGCGCTGGACCGACGGCTATACGTGCTCTCTGAGGCACGGGGGTTAGACACCGCCAACTTCCCAACTTCGGGTTACTACTGAGGAAATCTTAACAGAAAAACTCAGTAATTAAGCTTGGACCGACCCAGGACACGAACCCAGGGACTCCGCATCTGCAGCCGTACATGCTAGCCACTAGACCACCGAGGCAGATAACGACTAGATACACTAGCTACTTATAAAGTACATACACCGGTAGTACACACGTACATACACTTAGATTATATGTATGTAGTATATACATATAGAGTATAATACATATACTTTATAAGTAGTGTATCTAGTTTTTTATGTGTGTGTTGATATCCTTTCCTTTTGTTAGCTTATTTTATAGTCACATCTCCGTAAATGATTATTATCTATTCTAAAAGTTAGTAATAATCAAACCCGTGTAATAAAAAAATTGCTATTTATATTTTGTCAGGAGCTGAATTCATTTATTTTTATTGAGACTATACGATTTTTGTCGAATTATGAAATCAAACGTAGTACAGAATATATAAATGAATATTTATATTATTAATGATTTCTTTCTATTTTAGAAGGCGATGATCGAAAACCTTTCAGCCCGTTTATTCTATATTAAATAATTATAATTTATTCGTAGACGTGTGGTATTTTTTTTACGGAGCAGAAATAAAATCCCTACGAGAATATTGGCTATAATAAAAATTTTATAAATTGTTGTGACACATTTGTAAGTTGTAAGTGAAACAAAGTTTGAAAAGTGATACATAATGTGTTTATTTCTGTTAAAAGATTTAAACTACAAATGAGGTTAATGTAGGATTAAATGCTTGGCTTTATATAATAATACTATTGCATTTATAGTTTGGTTATATTTCAGTCAAAAAGGAGGTATTTTCACCTTGAGTTATGACAGACACGTCACACTGTGACTCCCTCACTTTCTGTTCTCAATTAGTATTAAGATACTGCATCTAGAGCAATGCCGGAACACGACAAAATGTCGGGCACGGACCATCGTATCGTTACCTCCTGTTTACATAAAAATGTCATGGCTACCATTTCCTGATTTAATCATCATATAATAACAAGATCGTTTTGTAAATTGTGAAAATATGTATCAAAAATCCATATAATTATTATAGTATCAAGTGTAAGTCCTGACAGG
Organism: Brenthis hecate; assembly: GCA_951806755.1. NCBI lineage: Eukaryota > Metazoa > Arthropoda > Insecta > Lepidoptera > Nymphalidae > Brenthis > Brenthis hecate. The sequence goes on from OX638249.1 coordinate 201,111, forward strand.
ATAGTATTACGCGCATGTTTTGATGTGATTAATCTATACATATAATAAAATTCTAACTAAGCCGAATCTGTGCATTAAATATTTTTTGGAAAATCTTATTGAAAGAGGCCAAAATAGTTTTAACAATTTTTGTCTGTCTGTCTGTCTGTTACCGCATAACGGAAAAACCACTGGAGGGATTTTGATGAAATTTGGTATGGTCATAGCAGGTTATCCGGGTCAACACACACACGCTACGCATACGCATGCTGTATTTATCTATAATTAAAAGTGCAATTAACATGTTAAATGTAGTGTATAATATTTTTATTATTTTATTTCCGGCCTAAAATGGTCCGACCGCTGATGCAGCGTAAAGGTCCTGTATCGCATGGGTACACCCCCTGTCACCGTGTTAGCGCTCAGAGCCTAACGTGAAGTTCAGGATGCAGGGTGAAGGTCAGGGTATAGCTTGAAGATCAGGGTGCAACATGAAGTTATAAGAGGCTCGGCAGTAGTCAGCGGGCAGTGTCGACAGCGCCTGCGGGTGAGTGCGACATGTGGCCAGTGCTAGTGCTTGCGAGCGCCGCCGTGGTCTCCGGAACCACTGCGAGGAACTACAGTGGTATGTTTTAGGTTTTCTTTTACTACATAATTTTAGTCTTGTTTTTTTTGAACATATACAATATTGTAATATGTATTTTTTTTTAATTTTCACAATTTGTAAGCGCTTATATATAATAATTATATTTTATTAAAAACTTAAAAATATTCATTAATTAAGAAATGATGATTTTTAATAATTGCTCAAATAATTATTTGAACGTAAAATAATTGAAAATAATAAGATACTAGGTTGACTCCCCATACAAACTTTCATCCCCATTTTCACCCCCTTAAGGGATGATTTCCAGGATAAAATGTCATAAATCCTATGTCCTTCCTAGGGTCTCAAACTATCTTCTTACCAAATTTCATCTAAATCGCTTCAGTAGATCCAGATATTACCCCTTACAACGTCACAAACTCACAATTCACAAACTTTACCTCTTTATAATATTAGTATAGATATCTATTAGGACATTATTGTACTGTTCTTATTAATTTATTAAAATAGCTGTTACTGTCAATTTACAATGGATGATAAGCTTTTGATGCTCTAGAAAAATATGTTCATACTATTTGAACATATTCACGAAAAAGCATAGTAATTTTAGTAAAATATTTTCGTTGTTAAATAGTCCATAGCTACTACCATTAATATTAGGGATTGTGATGAAAAATAGATTTTTAGATTTTATGGACTTTTAGGGGCTGTTTTCTAAATATATTACAAAGTAATAAACAGTCTTTATAATTACTCTTACTCTATTAAAAAAAAATATACGAAACTGCGCACGCGCAACGGCCGACGTGTTGTCGGAGGTCGCAATCCAATTGAAAATTATCATCCCTACTTTATAAAATCTTGTGAATAAAATTATATAGAATGTAATTTTCATTTAAATTTTAGTAAAATGGTTAGTGACGACAGTAAGTTTATTATTACGAGTAGAATAAGAACTTGGAATTTAATTCTTGCACATATGCATTGCACTGGCCACTGGGTGACAAGAATACATATATAGCACTACATGTAATTCTACTGAGACCTATCTTTGCAATTTGGTGTGATTAAAAATAATGTAACCGTCGTTCGTACAATCGAAATATCCAGAAATACAATAAATATATACATACAATGTACATAATATGAGAAGTGGGACACGTGCCCAGTAGTGGGACGTTAAATAGACTTAAATATACACCTACCGTTGTTAAAAATCAAATTTATCTTCAACGTAAACTCTGATAGTTCTCGCTTAAAATGTTATTTGAATTATTACTTCATAATAATCTTTTATGTTATATTTATTTCAGTTTTGTAACAATGAATGACTAATGTAAACATACATTTTATATACTTAAATAAAGCCATCTTCTTTATACCTTGCGCAAATAAACAATGGAAGCAAAGACTTGTAATAAATTATTGTAATTTGCATATAATAATAGTAAAATATTAAATGGGAATGTTAACGGTTAGAAATCGCAATCGAACATATGAATAGATCAATTACCTATTATAAACGAGATGGTAGAAGAATATTTATAACTTATATTAGTGTCCGATACAACGTTCTTAAATTATTAAATGCTATTAAAAAAATTTAAATGCGAGCATAATCTATGTATAAATATCTATGTATAAATCTGAAAGTTTGTATGATTGTTACTTCTTTAAGTTGAAACGGCTGGACCGATTTTGATGAAATTTAGTACACAAATAGATTTTAACCTGGAGAAATACATAGGCTACTGATAGGCATCTAACGAAGGGGAAAATTCCAGACAATGATCACTTACGACTGCCGCAACTGTTCCACCTCGACAACTTCGAGCGGTGTCTCGCGCGTCCGCAGGGCCTCTACTGCACCGGGACCTTCCGCATCTCCGCGGACGGGCCCAACCCATACTATGACTTTATCAAGGCAAGTTATATGAGTATTATTTGTAACGCACAAAATATCACAAATATTTTAAAATACAACATAATGTCTGAATCTTAGCAATATTTATTCAGATACAAAAACTTATCAGTCATCTCGCTATTCTCGAGTGATGCGCGACATTACCATTTACCACACACAAATTCAAACAGTATTACTGCACATTATAGATCCCAAGTTGCGCTGACTTTGTGTTTGTTCAGGTTAATTTCAGAAACTAAATACGGATTTGCACACGATTAGCTCCAATACAGCTATTTTAATCCCTAAGCTACTGGTATGATGATATTTGTGTATTAAGTCGGAAAAAATCATCCCTTCGGTAATACTATAAATGTGAAGGACATCTAGGGCCGCGCTCGTGGAGCGAGGATGGATAACTAGTTAAATATATAATTTTGACTTTTGTATAGTTATTTATATATTCAATATTTAAATGACTTTTCTAAATAATTTATGCATCAGGAGTATTCATCGGACGAGCAGCACTTCGACCGCACGCTGATCCACCGTGGGTACTGCCTGAGCGCAAATTGTCCCTCACCTGAGCGCAACGTGTCGCGGCGCTTCGAGCTGTGCGCAGAGCGCCGCGCAGTGCCGGGCCTGCGCGCCGCGCTGCAGACCTACTCCTGCCAGACCCCGCGGGACCTGGAGCGGGGAGAGATGGACACTCCCCAGAAGCTGTTCCTCGCGGTGATGCTCCTCATCCTACTCTTCAATATCATTGGCACAGCGTATGATGTGATGGCGGGAGGTGAGGGCAGTAAGTGGGGCTTATAAGCCTATTTTTTTACATAACTTTCTGGTTTACTTAAATTCAGAAACCAAAAGCATTTCCATATAAAAAGATACAATTTAACAATAATAATTATAGATCATAAAGCTAGTAAGCATATAGTCAGTGAATATAATGTAATGATACTTTAGGTAATTGGTTTTGGTGCATATTTAAGCACGGAAAAAGATAACCGTATAATATGTGACCCAAAGCTTCCGTCAAGAGAAGCGGAAGGCCGCGTGAGTTCCTTCACATTTGATTCTCTCATTATATATATTTTTAAATAAGTTCAATTTTCACATTTTGAATCACGTTATTGTTAAAGTCACGAACGCAAGTTGACTGAGTCCATGACTTTAAAGTAGAACTTTTTTAATATTTTTAGCAAATTCTTTACTCTGAATAAACATATATTATTATTTCCATCGTAAATAAATAAAAAAGACCTTGAAGAAATAATGTGATATGTATTCAGCCCTCTTTAAAATCCGACTGCTGGGCACGGGCCTCCCTTCAATACGAGGGGGATCAGGCCATAGTCCACCACGCTGGCCAAGTGCCGGTTGGCGGACTTCACATGTCTTTCGAAAACTTGCTAGGTTTTCTCAGACATGTAGGTTTCCTCACGATGTTTTCCTTCACCGTAACGCAAGTGGTAATTATGTTAGAAATGATTCGCACATGAAAATATCAGAGGTGCGAGACCCGGGATTTGAACCCGCTTCATTCGGTTTCTCAAGCGAGAGCGTTACCACTGGGCTACCACTGCCTAATGTGATATCTCTCGTATAATTGTGTGTGGCTTACGTATAAATGTGGTAGATGTATAATCTAAGTACCTGAAAACTGAAAAAAAAAATCTATCCACATAGGTATAATATAGGGTATATCTGAATAGGTTTTCTATTTGAGTTACATATTACAAAGTGAGTTTTTTGTTCAAGCCAATAGTCGTGGAGTCATCTTTGAAGTCGTGTACACTATATTTATAATCAAATTTATAAAAAAATAATATAAATCGTGTTAAATAGTTTTTAAGTTTTATAATTAATATATATGTTAGTTTTAAGGTATATATGCTATGGACCTTTGTTTACATATTTAAGATTCTTTTGTAAATATTGCCTGAAATAAATAATTAAATTAAATAAATTAAATATAATGTTAGTGAGATTTTAAGTATACAGAGATGGTGGTTTAAATTCAGAGAACAAACTGTTGCTGGCGTGGTCGATGAGGGAAAACTGGCGCAGGCTGGTGGCGCTGCCCGCTGCCGACGACGCCGAGCACGCTGCACTGGCGCCTCTGGACGGCGTGCGGTCAGTACTCACTACTGCTACATGTTTTATAATATTTGCTTTAAAGCGTGCCCGTGCGTGGGCTATAATGAGTCTTAAACAACGTACAAATATTTGTTCCAGGGTGCTGTTACTGGTGCTGGTGATGATGACTCACGCGACACAGATCTTACACAAAGTCTATCTCTACAACCCAGAGTTCTTCGAACAGGTAAATCCACCATGCTTTCGTATAGCTTAAGATCGAGCTAAAATGTTTTTGCGATTTTAAGAACTACTCAAACTGTGAATATAACTTCAAGGGCTTGCGTATAATTTCCTCGCAGAATCCTACAAAAATTGGAAGGATAATATTTCATATTACAACATTGCTTTCACCTCGGAGTAAAAAATATGTTTTTAAAATAAAATGCTTTTCAACTACGCCCAATAAAAATGATGATATCTAAAAATAATTTGGTAAAATGTCTATCATGTCCACAATGACTACACCCTGTCCCATCATGTCATATCGCGGTGACGGTGACGTGACGCGGGTGCTGCACCGCTCGTGCAGTCGCGTCACACTGCGGTGACCGTGACAGTGACGTGACGTTGACGCGCAGGTGCCGCGGTATGGCGCGTCGATGCTGATGCGCAACGGTGCGTCACTGGTGCAGGTGTTCTTCGTGCTGTCATCGTTCCTGCTGGCGCGCGCGGCGCAGCGCCTCCCGCGCACGGTGACGCTGCGCCACCTGCCGGCCTGCGTGCTGTACCGCGCCACCAGGTACTGGGGGGAAGAAGCTATATTTTAAAATGGATATAAGCTAAAGTTCCGTTATATTTAGATATTTTAGAAATTACTTCCGAGATAACCTCACTTCATTCGAGTGTATCCAAAGAAACTTTATTTTTACTTAGCCTATGTATTACTCCAGCTCATAGTCTATGTGTATAATAAATTTTATTCAAATCCATCCTAACGTTTAAGCGTGAAGATATAACAAACATACACACTTATAATGCTTTTGAGAAAGAGGTTCTATCTTCCACATTTTTTTTAACATAGCAGCGCACAATGAAAGTGGATCAATGGATAGAGTACAGATAAACTAACAAATAATACTTCTCATATAGCTTCCTAAAATGTCACAATTTCAGATATTTTGAGGTGAATTTCATTTGGATTAGAACGACGATAAGTATTTTTGATTATAATTGTATACTATTAACACATATGACTTCCTTTTTTAAATGATTGTTATTGTTTTCGTATGGTAACCTTTACTTTTAAAACGGTCGCCTATTAATTTTAACAGAAATGCTATTAAACGAAATTTAAACACTGTAGTGAAAACTCGTGATAAGTTATAGTTACACCACACCCCTACAAACATTTCCTAATTGTTTTAATATATAAAAGTATGTATGGCAGTCGGTTGTATCACTCCTGACACGACCCGCACGATTAATCTATCTAGACGCCTTCTTACACAACTCTATGCCGTAATACATAGAGTTTTTCCACCTTAACTCGGATAATATCGATCGCACCAAAAAATGACTAATAAATAAAGTGTAGAAAATTGAATAATGAACAACTTAGTTCTTTTAATTTTTGTCGGAAAATTGAAAATGGCCGAGATATTTAGGAAAAACTATTCCCCCTTAAAATTAAGATGACGGCTAACGCATCGCTCGAATTTGGTCACGAATTTGTATTTATACTCCTAGTGACTCTCACCTAAAGGCTGGTAAATTAAAATTTTGGCCTAGAATTTTTGTGGTTCAATGGCAATCTGACTGGGCTATTATTAAATACACCTTAAAGCTAAAAAAATGTGTTTTATAAATATATGCACATATAAGTCGGAAAAATAAAGCTTTGTTTTTAAAATAGAAGAAATGAAACTGTTTGCTTTAAAGTACAATAAGTGTTGGTCGCTTGGACAAACAAGCAGACTGTGCTACTATATGTCTGTCTGTAGACTGGCACCGCTGCACCTGGTGTGCGTGGGGTTCGCGGCGACGTGGTGGGGCGCGAGCGGCGGCGGCCCGCAGTGGCGCGCGCTGGCGGCCGAGGGTGCCACGTGCCGCCGCAAGCTGTGGGCGCACGCACTTTTCCTGCACAACTTCGTGGAGCCCGATAATCACTGCCTCTTGCCCACATGGTGAGTCTTTCGTTTCACTTCACAATAGACACAATAAACACGTCTTATTTTTATTTCTATATGTGAGATGTGTGTCGCTGGTGCAGGTTTTTGGCAGTGGAGATGCAGCTGTTCGTGGTGACGGCGGGCGTGACGCTGTGGCTGCGCGGGCGCGAGGGCGAGGGCGAGGGCGAGGGCGGGGGCGGTGCGACGCGCTGGCTGGTGGCGCTGCTGACGGGCGCGGTGGCGCTCAACGCCGCGCTCGCGCACTACTACGGTTGGAGCTCCTTGCTCTACATCATGCTGCCCGAGTGAGATATCTCATTGTACATAACTAATATCTTACATTGCAGATATACATCAGTCTGAAAAGCTATACATATTTTAAGCGTCCTAGGAAGCTATATAATAGTATTTTATTAATATACGAGATAGGAATATACAGGCCATATGGATATAAAATATACTAATACTGATTAATATAAATTAATATCTTGCAATAAAATCAAGGAAAACTGGAGATCTGGACGGTTAATAACATTCCAACTCCATATACTCCATAGCACTCGCTACACGAGGAAATCTGTAGGTAAATGATAAAAAAATTATTGCTTTTGCGTCCTTTGTTGTGTTCACAAATTAAAAGTAGCTTCATTTTTTATGAAAGAATGAACATATTTTCTAAATTTATTAGCAGAAAATTCTCTGACACTAAAAATCTGAATTCACTGCGTTGTCGTTTCCATCAGCATTTCTTCTCAGGACTAAAAACGGTTTGTTACTACTGGAAGAGTTGTAGACAAACAATAAGTGTACCTCTGTCTAAAATATCAATATTTAATAAATAAAAAAAATGTTTTTCAAAAGACAAAAATATCTGAATCTTATGTGGGATTATAATATTTATACATTAGTGTAAATTTTGTATTTCATTCATATACGACACGTGGGACACCACATGTGCGCGCAGGAAGGTGCGCACGACGTTCGCGGGCGAGGCGTCATTCAGCCGCTACTACACGGCACCGTGGGGCAGCCTGCCCGCCGCGCTGCTGGGCCTGCTCGCCGCGCGCGCGCACCGCCACGGGCGGCTCGAACAGCGCAAGGTACTCGCCTGGTTACTATAATAAGATTTCATTTTATTATTACCTTTTAATAATTGTTAACTCTTATTACGCTCTTATTTTATAAGGAAAATTAAAAGAAAATTTTTAATATTGTTAGAATTTTTATATTGATATTTTTATTTATTTATTTATTTTAGGGAAACAAACAGTACGATATTACATAAATAATTAATAATAATAGATAACACATAAACCAATGAAGTTTCCACAAATTAAACAATACAAATATGAAACAGACCACAATGAAAATGAGAAAAACAAAAAGCTAAACACGAAACTAAAAAATTACAAAAGTAAAGTAAAGTATGTCTCAAAACTTTAGACTCTTGGACCATGATTCAAAATCAATTTATTTACAAAATCCATCAATGAACAAGATCGCAATCCTCATTATTGAAGGAACGCAGAAAAAAGTTATAAGAGCATAACACACTAATACGCCACCAGTGGTTCCGTGTGTCGTCGCGCGCGGCGCTGCCGCTGCTGGTGGCGTGCCTGGCGGGCGGGCGCGTGCCGCCGCGCGCCGCGCACGCCGCGCTCGAGCGCCCCGCCGCCGCTGCGCTCGCTGCCGCCACGTTGCTCGCGTTCGTCGCGCCGCTCGACAGTGAGTATTCCCGCCGCCGCCCTACACCGCCCTAAACCGCCCTACGCCACTCTGCGTCATGCTACAGTGCATCACACTATATTCAGAATAATGCAAAAATTACTGTTTTATCTAGGGTTAAAGATACCATAGGTTTGAAAAAATTAACTATCAACAGAAATAATTTAAATCATATTTTTACGGAAGTAATTATTCAAGTCGTTACTTTTCTGAGTAAAGGATAGATTTTCGGATTAATTTACTAGATTTATATTATTTTATTTCTAAACTATAAAAATTCCTATAATCTCTTAAATACGTAGGTAGAATTCAAAAATAGAGAGCTCGAAAAGTTATTTTTTGCACATCGATAACATCTTTGGATTAACATTAATATTTTTGAAATATACATATAATTTTGATATGATTTTGTTTTCTATCACTAATGCGATGTAAACGAAATTATATTTAATCATAGTTAAAATACACTAAAACGCATACGCGCAGGCTACTTCCGTCGGCTGGCGGCGTGGCGCGGCTGGGCGCCGGCGGCGCGCGCGTCGCTGGCGGCGCTGCTGCTGCACTGGCTCGTCAACGTGCGCCTCGCCGCCGCGAGGCACACGCTCTCCGAGGTCTCCGTCTTCACCATCGTGAGTGATGCCAGAATATATTATAGTAACTTGTGAAGATCTTTAAACCTAAAATTATAATACCACTACCTTCTTTTTTTAGCGCTGATTTAGTCATTGAGTGATTATTGATCGAATATCGAATGCTAGAACTAAAGCAACACAAGCTATGCTTGAAATCAATATTCGGTTGATCTTAAAAAGCGATATCAGAATAATCTTTCATAATATACGCATAAATGATATAAATGGCAGATATATACTCGACATCGCTGTGTACATGTATGTATGTATGTACATCTGTTGCAGGGCGCGGACCTGCTATCCACGATATGGTGGACGTTGGTGGCGGCGTTGCCGCTCACCGTGTTGGTGGAAACCCCCACGCGGCGCAGCGCCACTCTGTTACTGCACCACTATGGTGGATAGAGGTAAGGAGAACCATCTTATATGGCAGACAAGTTAAAAAAATGTCCACCTGTAAGCGGTAAATAACAGTTTAAAACCACCACCAGAATGGTGCTAGTGTAAGTAAGGAGTGTGATGTGAATTTAGCAATTATAAACGGAGTGAAGTGTGCCGAGTTGAAAAACTTAATATTGTGGGTGACTTGAGTTTGAGACTTCTTGAAACTATTTACGTAGTTCAAAACAATTTAGTAAATATAACCAAAAAAACGGTGGTGATATAAACGTAGAGAGTTAAAAAAAATTGTGAACTTTTAATAATACTTTTGGCGCTACCCTAATTTAATGCATTTCGATGGACACCTAATTTAATGCATTTCGATGGACACTTTTTCATCACAGAGATAGTTCTCCTTATATCCACCCTCTGTAATCACCACCTACTGGACGCGTCGCTGTATTGTTCAGTCCACACCTATGCTGCTGTCCTAGTGCACCGCCACACACTGTTACCAAGATACCACCTCATCGATCACACTGACTGGACCAAGATATGCGTCGCCATATTGTTCTGGTAGCGTGTATCTCCTCATCAATGCTACTATCCTGGTACACACATTACCACGCAAAGATCGTACCCTGCGATGCAGTGCACCTCTTCATCGATGCTGCCACCCTGGTACCACGCCTCCGCATCATCCATTGGCCCACTGCAGGTCATAAGGTCCTGAGTTCGACTTATAAGGCTACTTGTTATTTGTTATAAATGCCAAATATTTTTTTCAAGTAAATAATACCATTATGTGGCTTATTTTTCATCACTATTCGGGCTACAATAAACTATTTAACGTTTAGTATAAATTTCTCAGAGATGAGATAGTAGAAAGCTCTTATATGACGACCCGGATCTATCCGGAGCTATCATCATACTAAATTTCATCACAAGCTGTGTAGTGGTTTTCTCGCGATGCGTTCCCATACAGACAGACAGACAGATAAATAATTTAAAAACTATAGATTCTGCCTCTGTATCGATAACAATGACTATTTCAATAAAATTTTCCAAAAAATATTTAATGTACAGATTCGACTCAAAATTTTATTATTTGTATAGATGTAGATAACTGTCAGCTTTAACTGCTATAAAGTAACAGTTTATTTAAATTGCTGTTAAAATAATAAAATAAATTTCTTAGCATAGAATCTGTATAAAGTCTAAGTCTTTTTAATATTAATTAAAGTTTCTATATATTATATATGTTATGAAATCGACTAGCCGTTAGGTAATAGCGAGTTCACGGAACACGTCAATCTTTTCTACCAGTCAGTCAGCCAGTATCAGTTCTACAATCGACATCGTAAAAAAAATTGAGAATATATTATTTTACATTCGAATTCGATTTTACTTTTAATATAATAATATATAATCAATTGTTAAATGTACAAATACATACATTAAAGCAAACACGACATGCACAATAATTGTTTTTGTATCCCGTTGACTCTGATTAAATTAAAATGTACATAAATAAGATCAAATATTGACCTCTGGATGTGCAGCTGTACAAGCTAGCCACTACACCGCCGAGGCAGTTAATAAACATGATAATGAATCAATCTTATCTAATAATCTTATCAAAAATATAATATTAATATGTCAATTTGTTATTTTGACTAAATTAAAAATATTTTTTTTTACAAAATTATGCTAGTATGTAAAAAGTATTTGATCAAAATGAATTATTGCCAATTAAATCACAACAATCAATTAATAAATTAATAATACATTGAGTTATGATACAATATCAATTAACGTCAAATATAACAAAGTTCAACGTTCAACACTAAATAAAGTTTATGAATCATCACAAATCGATTAAATTATAGACATAATTATATAATCAAATACGAGTATTATCATTTAGATGCTACATTTTTTGGGTTTTTGAAGTAAAACTTATTTGGCGTGAATAAGAGGTAAGTCACATACATTGGAAAAATGAGTGTCGCGGAAGTGAGAGTCTTTATTGTTAATAATTTTATAATAATTATTAACGCTAAAGAAGTTTTACTTTAACCGTAAGATGTTACACGCACTCGTTTTTAATTCGATAGCGATTATAACATGTAGGTTGTTCTCAATGTCAAGGGTCAAATCTAATACATTATTATGTAAATATCTCGTGTCACGATGTTTTATTTGTGGTCGCACTCCTCCGAAACGGCTCGAGTGATTTTAATGTTTTTTTTTTGTATACTTGGTAGGTATGAGAATAGGTCGTAGAGTATTTTTCACCCTTCTACCCATGCCCCACTCATGCCCCACCCTACCCCCAGCCCTCGCCCCTCCATTTTATTAAGTAACTAGCGACTCGCCCTGGCTTCGCTCTTCCTAACCCTAATTCCTTTACTGAAATAAAAGTAGCCTAAGTTACTCCTTATAACATCAACTACCTGCTAGTGAAAGTCCCGTCAAAATCGGCCTAGCCGTTTCGTAGATTAGCTGGAACAAATAGACAGACCGACAGTCAGACAGACAGACAAACAATTTAAAAAATTGTATTTTTCTTATAAATGCCGTATATAATTCCGTATGCATTTAGTAAAAAGCTTTTATTTTTACATTACAAACAGATACATCAATTTTATTTATCTGTACCGACTAAACCGAGCGGAGCGAGGGTGAGTAGCCAGTAGGATTATAATACTCTGATAAGTGAGTTAATAGTAAATAAATAATATTTAAATTGTAAATACTATAACAAATGACAAATATATATATATATATATATATATATATATATATATTATATATATATATATATATATATATATATATATATAACAAGAAACAAAAAAATAACAACGCTTGTAAAAGTATTAAAAGTGAGATTAAGTATAATAAAGTATTTTATAAGATAAAGTGACATTTCTTTTCTATCCTCTGGCAGTTACACATACAGATGAAACTTTTATACACATTTTGCTCACAGCCAAATCTAAAACAAGCTCGATTGCCAAAAATAGTAGCGTCTTTTATATAGAGCTGTTAATGTTCTAAGTTACCGGTCGATATTATTTATGGCTATATTTTAGTATTTCCCAAAATCACTTAAAGGACAACAAGAACCAACTTGATAGTCAATTTCAATGTATTTGACAAAACGTTTGGCTCGGTTTGTAACCACCTTACTTGCAGTGCCAGCGGTCGCGGGTTCGAGTCTCGCTAGGGGCATTCATTTGTGTGATGAGCACGAATAGATAGACATATACATGTGGTGTATCAACTATCTGGTATCTATAACACAAGTCTCGTAGCGTACCATGGAACTAGATCGATAACTCGATCAGACACTAATATATATAGCTCAAAAGTGCTTGTAAAAATCTTGTATAATAAAGTTAATTCGATGTTAAGCTGCAGACTGCAAAGAATTTCATCAATCTACTGTCGTGATGTTGTGTACAATAAAGTTACACAACAAACATATTTTCATATCTATAATATTAGTAAATATAATTATTATGTACTAAATATTCACGGTCCATAAACAATGTTGTCAACAAGCTGTCCTGGAGACGTACGCTGTGTCGGACATAACCGTAAATCTAAAGTGGACTTGACAGAAAGTAATATATTCCATAACTTCCTGTTCTTCTTGAAGCTCAGTATGACATCAGCTTAATTGAATATGAAAAAAATATCTATTTTAAAAAAAATAATCGTATTAAATATATTTTTTTTAAATAATTTAATAATGGTAGGTAATTAAAAAAATAAATAGAATTGAGGTAGCCCAGAGGTAACGCGCTCGCTTAGAAAACCGACTGAAGCAGGTTCCAATCGCATTCTCTAAAATTTTTACTATTGAATCATTTTCAACATGATTACCACTTGTCTTGTGGTGAAGGAGAACATCGTTATGAAACCTACATGTCTGAGAGAACCTAGCAAGTTTTCGAAAAACTTTTGAAATTCACCACCAAGTGCGGTTTCGCGAACTTTACATCTCTTTCGAGAACTTCCTAGGGTATCTCAAACATTCAGGTTTTCTCTCGATATTCCTTCACCGTAAGTCAAATATAATTATGTTGAAAACGATTCACACGGACACGAAACCTTCCGTCACTGGTCGCTCAATTGCCCAAGCGAAGGTGCTGCAACATTGCTACCATTGCTTTAATAATATTATATATTCCTTAAAACATAATTACGGATATCCGGTATTTTTGTCTCTTGTCCATAAACATAATAGCAACCTCTCAATCATATATTAACTGGTTCAGACATAAGTACCTCGAAATCTTTTGTAAACTAATAAAAAGAAAGATATTTGTGATGTATGTTTATGTGTTTGGTACTTACCTGCTGCTAGCCAGATTATTACCTACTAATGTTCTAGTCACTCTATACAATATGAATAAAACTGAAACTCTGAGACAAGTATTTCCACGCCACGACCAACACAGCTCCAACAAGGAATGCCAAGAAAAAAAAAATTAACTATATTAATATATATATATTCTTCATAAATAAAAAAATCAATGAAATCTTCTTATTTTTTTTAAATCGACAACTCCACAATAACCATGAATTTCAATATTTATAGCGAGGTATGGTATATTAAAAGTTGATAAAAAGCATTTATCATTTGCATTAATATTGTAAATGATTCGTGACCTGCAGAGCGCGGAGTGGCTTCAATACAAATCTATAAACAAAAACATTGTAAAATGTCAGTGAACTATAAAGTATTCCGGAAATAAAATATACATGTGATTTTAATTAAGGGTTCGTATCACATGATAATGAAAAAAAACCTATTAATCACAATACTATACAATAATGCAATTTTTTTTTATTTATACATATAAAATTAAAAAAAAACATTTATTTTAAATAAAACTATCTTTTCGGATTATTTCGCGGATTTAATTTGATTTTTGGTTCCCGACGTTTCGAATGCTTTACAGCATTCATGGTCACGGGAGAGACTGAGGTGTTAGATGTCTCGAAGGTATAGTTGTTACAGACAGCCTACCCACAAATAACAAATTCGAAACGTCGGGAACCAAAAATCAAAATAAATCCGCGAAATAATCCGAAAAGATAGTTTTATTTAAAATGTCAAATATTCGCGTAAATCTAAGAAAGTATTAAAATATATTTATTTTAAGATTAAATTTTTATGTATATCGCATTTCGTATGTTTGTTACTACTTCACACTGAAACGGCCCGTCCGACCATGGGGTCTCATCACGAACAAAAAAAAACAGTTCAAATACATGTCAATAGATGACGTCACATGTATCAATTTGTTATTAAAGTTGTGTTAAATTAACAAAACATAAATGAAAAAAAGAGCTCCCAAAAAGATGTATGTTTATGTTACATATGTTTTAAAAAATATTTTAAGTGAAGTGAAATGAAATAAATTTACGTAATTTTTTCCAATCATTATGTAGCGTATATTTGCAAGTGGCGCTTTTACTTTTTATGATTTGTTTATCGCGGTTAAAAATTGTTAAAATCACGGTTTTTTTAATTCGAATGCAGGATGAATTTTACAATATTTATCATACATTAGTGTAAACATATTTATAAAATAAAACAATTTAACTATTTGCGAACCAATGACATCTATTATCTATCCAAGCAAATAAAAATAGCTCGAAGAATAGCCCGAACTAGTGCTGTCCAATGTCTTTGGATAGGGATCTTTTATTATTTATAATTTCTATTATTTATAACTTCTTACGTGCGTTCCATAAGTACACACACACACGTTTTTTTTATTTTTATAACATTCTACTTGAATTCTCATATTTTTTTAATAAATAGGTTACTATTTATTAAAAAAATATGAGAATCAATTCAGAATTAACAAAGATATCGCGGATCGAATACATAATTTTGAAGTCGATCACAAATGTAACGCTGCCTGTGAGGAAGAATTTCAATCTGATCTATATAAAGGCAAACTGCTCACCTGTTTGTTTACATCATGCAAATATATTTAAAATGTAAATGCCTATTGACAAGTTGCCTTAAACTGACACTTTTTTTTTAATTTCTTATTGCTTTATGTTTAAATTGCGTTTTTTCTTTGACTCTTGTAGAGGTTAACTGGAGAAATAGTGTTGTTTTGCTCCCGCTCAACACCCTAGGGAGATGGGTGGAACCGGAAATCAGCGCTGCTTGAGATTTCGGTCTTAGCAGCATACACCCTTTGCCATAAGTTTAAGCTTTACTGATTCCGTTAACTTTTTTTACTCTTTTTTATGGAAATAAATACTTTTTTATTTATTTTATTTATTTATTTACTGTGAGAATACAGTCAATTTACTAAATGGCTACAATCAGTCTTGCAATTATTGATCATTATGTAAATATGTTTATGCATTAACTGAATTAGAATATGTATGAAATAGAATATAAATGCAGCGTGTGGCGAAGTACACGCCAAAAGTCGTGAATTCAATTCTTGCTGGAGGTTAAGTATTTTTCCAGTGGCTATGTTTGTCGTTATTTAAATAATTAGATAATTCATATTAAACATTAATTCGTTGAATTTGATTATTATTTAAGAAATAAATAGATTTGCTATTGTTGTTTTAATAGCTATTATTTATAGGACTAAGATTCGATTAATTTTGATTTTAATAATAATAAAAAAAAAATTTAGCTTACACGCTGTTTTAATATGTAAGTTAACTTATAAATAAAGTGTTTCGTCACGGTATTAGATAAAACACGTTGTTATACCGTTGATATCTTATACGTACATATAGTGTATAG
Source organism: Brenthis hecate (assembly GCA_951806755.1). Taxonomy (NCBI): domain Eukaryota; kingdom Metazoa; phylum Arthropoda; class Insecta; order Lepidoptera; family Nymphalidae; genus Brenthis; species Brenthis hecate. The sequence continues at coordinate 217,390 of OX638249.1, forward strand.
GCAGTGGTAGCCCAGTGGTTTCTCACGCGCTCGCTTGGGAAATCAAGTGAAGCGGGTTCAAATCCCGGGTCTTGCACCTCTGATATTTTCATGTGCGAAACATTTTAAACATGATTACAACTTGCCCTACGGTGAATGAAAATATCGTGAGGAAATCTACATGTCTTAGAGAACTTAGCAAGTTTTCGAAAGACATGTGAAGTCCGCCAACCCGCACTTGGCCGGCGTGGTGGACTATGGCCTGATCCCCCTCGTATTGAAGGGAGGCCCGTGCCCAGCAGTGGGACGTTAAAAAGGGCTGAATACACGTACATATATCAATGTGTTGCGCACATAAATCACAATCGAGTAAAAATTGCAAAAAGTGAACACGCAGCGAGATATCGTACACAAAAGAGTAATATAGGTACTATTAGTCTAAATTTGGTTCCGTGCCGTTGTAATTTTTAAGATTAAAACTTAAATAAAATAAAAAATATAATATTCCTTTTATCGACCTTATTAACTTGTAATTTATAGTATTTCTAAAAGATAAATATCATATAATTTGACGGCCACTTTATAAAATCTATACTAATATTATAAAGAGACAAAGTTTGTTTGTTTGAACGCGCTAATCTCAGGAACGACTAATCCGATTTGAAAAATTCTTTTTGCATTAGAAAGCCCGGTTGTCGAAGAAAGCTAGGGTATAAGCTACTACATAAGGGGAGAGAAGTAGTAATCATAAATATCAACAAACCGGGCAGACTTCCATACATTTTTGTAAAACTGATGTTTATATTGGAAGTACTACTAGTAAGAATATAACTGAAAAAATCCCATATCACAAAAATTACTTAAAGTACCTACATTCTTCGAAATATTTTTTCTCATTTACAAGTATGGAGCAGAACTCCATTTTTTTGCTTTTTACCAGACTGTGCGCAAAAGAGGATAATGTGTTTATCAGTCTATGTAAGTACATATGTGTGTATGTATATATCTCTGTATGTTTGTTCTTGTGTGACATTCTAGAGACCAAACACGTAGGTCGATTTTGATGATTCGTACGTCGTTAGATTCGTCTTGATAACGCGAGTGATATAAAATAGTAAAAAATTAAAATGGCGGATTTCTGGCGCCAATTAGTGTGTCATTAAAAAAAAAATTCCAAACCAATCGAGTGGGGTGTCAAAATAAAGGTTTTAAAAATATATACAACTTATATATTTAAAAGTAATTTGAAATAAGCTAAATAGTAGCTTTAAATTCCAAAAAATATCTACTAAGTGAGAATTTCACAATATGTCATGATCTACTAATAAAATGGAAGTTAATATAGAATAGCGATAAAAGCTGATTGACAAAGTACAATATGTACTGCAATAATTGAGAATATTATTTTTTTTAAATTATCTATACATATTATAAAACTGTAGAGGTCGAATGTCTGTACATAGGAAAAAATGCTAAAAACCGAGTCAGGGGGGATGTAAGAAGAGAAATAGAACCAGAAATCCAGATTTTTTCAATTTATTTGTTTCTCTATCTGTTTGTTTATTTGTACGGGCTAATCTCCGAAATCGTTGGACCGATTTAAATGAAATTTTGCGTGGTGGCAACATTTTAGATACTGTTCACCCTGGAAAATTAAAAGAGTTACCGTGGGATAGTTAAAAAACTATAGTAACTTATACAGCTTAAAACACAACAACTTATGCACCTAATTAATAAAATTTGACATGCTGATACCTTATAATACCGGTCAAACAACAGGTTACTTTTATTCCAGAAAAATGAACGGTTCCCGTGGGACAGATTTGTTTTGGTGCTTTGTGCTTTTCTATAGTAAGTTTTCTAGTAATAATATAAGTATGGTTTAATGTTGAGACTATTGAGATGGCAGGCGTCTTGTCTTAATTGAAAACCAAGCTCATAACCTATCCAAGCTCACTTCCATGATTCCATTTAGTTTTTCATATTTTCCATAGTCCGTAAGTATCATCCGGTGACTTTCGAGGGTTACTCAGGACCTTTGGGTTACTCAGAGATGGACCCCAGTTAAGACCCCAGTCTTTCAAGAAACTATACGCCTAAAAGCCCGTAAAATGCAATACAATTTCTAGCACCGCGGGTCGATAAAATATTAATGACATACCTATTAGAACATAACATATTTCGCTTTCCATACAAAATGTTACTTTGAATTGGCGATATTTAAATTCAGTCAAAAATAAGGTAATTATATACGAATTTGTAGTAGCATAAGGTTATTGCTATATCAGTTCAAGGTCCCGAGTGTGCAACCCGCGCCATATGCAACTCTGCCTATATGTATATGAGTTAATGGAAATGAAAAAATCTAAAACGAATAGCCAAGGTTAAATCGAATTTGTTGCAATATTTTTGGTAATTTATTTATATTTTTAATTCAGTTATATATTTTGAATATTATAATAAATAACATTTTTTTGACATACTTTATTTCACTGTTTATAGAGCACAGGCACTCTGGGGATAAGTTCAGATTTCAGAGCGAAGCTCGGTAGCCCAGGTACTTCTAAATAAAATAATTAATTCTGAGCGAAAAGAATCAATTGACATTGATTTAGATTTACAATATAATATAATACTTCATATTCACGTTTTATTAAACACTAGCGTTGCCCGCGGCTCCGCCCGCGTTCAGATGACCATAAACCAAATTCTTAGGTTTTACATATTAGTATACTCTTACATTGCAGTTTTTTTTATTTTTTCTCAAAAATGAGACATTTTCCCGCGGTAAAAAGTATCCTGTATGTTGGTTGACCCGGCTAACCAGCTATCATCATACCAAATTTCATCAAAACCCCTCCAGTGGTTTTTCTGTGATGCGGTAACAGACAGACAAACAGACAGACAGACAGAAAGACAGACAGACAGACAAAAATTCTAGAAACTATAGATTCGGCCTCTGTATCGATAATAATGTCTAAATCAATAAGATTTTCCCAAAAATATTTAATGTACAGATTCAGCTTAGTTAGAATTTTATTATATGTATAGATTAAAAATATATGTAAAGTCGGTTACACACGTTAAACCCACGGCGGTGTGCTCCGACACCGCCCAAGCTGATTTTTTTTAATTTATATTTCGAAGGACTCATTAGCGTCCGGCAATACAGCCGGGCGCGAAGCTAAGAGACACACCGGGAGGTGGCTCACTTTGGTGGGTGGTGTACGGGCTACTCCTAGTATTTCTCTGACAGCAGAGTGGACCGTGGGAGCAACCCTTAGGTTGTTGAGGTTTGCTTCGGCAGGCAGCGGCCGGGGCATCGTGGTTGAGCGCGCAAGTAAATCTGGGACACCCCATTAAGACGGGCAGGGTCTGTCGGGTTTATGAGGGTAGAGCTGGCATTTCTAGCCGGTGGTCCCACATACCATGACTACCACTACCTGTATATATGCAGGTGATATGTATTAACGTATTTCCCAACGTTAAAAAAAAAGATAATACGTCTCTCCATCGTCTCTCGTCATCTAGTTCCATGGTAAGCTACGCGACTTGTGTTATGGATACCAGATAGTTGATACACTACACATATATAACTTTAAATACATACATTTCATAAATATTAACATCCATGACTGGAGTACAAACATTCGTGCTCATCAAACAAATGAAACCCCCAGCGGGACTCGAACTCGCGACCGCTGGCACAGCAAGCAGGGTCGCTACAAACTGAGCCAAACGTGTCCTCAAATTATATGTATAGATAAATGCTAAGTTTAAACTTACATAAGATTGTACAGAATTACAGCACAATTATTAATCAGTTAGCGTGTGACGCTATCATGAAAATACGGTGTCATTAAGTAAATGATACTCGTAGTTGTGGAAATAAATGAATGATGCTTTTGCATTGTTTTACTTTGAGGAACCGAGAATGTTCTTAAGAATGGTATCTAATCAAGTATAGTATGGACTAAAGGAAATACATACTTAAAAAAAATATTTACACTAAATATAAATATAAAGATTTTTTTATATTCTGAAAATATACGTGATATACATAACATAATTTGGCCTCTAGGTGACTCTCCCGCCGCCGCCGGTCAAGCTGGTCGCCGGCTGTCACATTCCCATGGTTGATAAAGCTCTGCGATCTTGAGAAATTAAAGCTTTAAAACCTTTTTAAATATTTGAGAAACTTATAAGTTTACAATTTAATAATTAACTAACGAAATCTAGATCAATTCAAATTATCTACATCTATCTATGCACAATAAACTTATAAATACGTAATGTATGGCCGTCACAACAATTACTCATAAATTCATCACTCATGAACAATTAATTCCAGTCTTTCTTAATGTTTTTTACGTGTCATAAACAATACACAGTTATCTTTTAAATAAGCTTTAAATACGTGTATTCATGTATTCAGCCCTTTTTAACGTCCCACTGCTGGGCACGGGCCTCCCTTCAGTACGAGGGGGATCAGGCCATAGTCCACCACGCTGGCCAAGTACGGGTTGGCGGACTTCACATGTCTTTCGAAAACTTGCTAGGTTCGTTCAGACATGCAGGTTTCCTCACGATGTTTTCCTTCACCGTAAGACATGTGGTAATCATGTTGGAAATGATTCGCACATGAAAATATTAGAGGTGCGAGACCCGGGATTTGAACCCGCTTCACTCGGTTACCCAAGCGAGCACGTCACCACTGAGCTACCACTGCCTTATTACTTAAATACGTTATATTAACTAAACAAGTGATCTCAAGCTACGCCCTAACTTCCTCAACCGATCGGAATGAAACTTTGCTTTAAATGGCAATATTGAAAATTGCATTGAAATCGATACAGCCGTTTTAATGAGATGCAGATCTAACCTAACCTAACAAGCCTAACGTATGTGATATAATTGGACCCAGTTATGCAAAAAACAGCCATGTGCGTAAAAGTACCAACAGAATTATAAACATTTTATTATAAAAAATAAAATAATTATAAAAAATAAACAATACTTATATAAATATTGTTCAATTTTAAAATAACCAGAAAAACAAAACATAGCCCAAGTGCAACTACGACAGAAAAATGCTTATAACTCTGTTGGTACTTTTACGCACATGGCTGTTTTTTGCATAACTGGGTCCAATTTATGCTAAGCATTACTGGAAAAGCTTTTATAATAAGTCAGCAATACATACATGTACATACATACATACATATGTACATTGTACACGTATGTATGTATATGATACTCCGGTATTTTTCCTTAGACTAATTACTTTTTACATTCACTTTGCAAACAAGTTGCGAGGGATAAATTAATGTCCTCCACGCAAACAAGGTAGACTGATCAAATTAGACATAAAAATATTTATCAAATAACAAAAAAAATAAATTTCGGTAGAGACCTTTAGGTACACCAGTAGAAATAAAGTGCCAAAAGTCACCTTCAACTTTTGAAATCGGGATATCTTAGGAACGGTGATTGTTAGGAAAAAAAGTATTAGGACCATTTTTGTAGATAATTTTATCTACGATTTTTGTTTTAAGTTTTACTTGCCGTTTTTTAGGGACTTTTGGCACTTTATTACATATATACATACACATATATATATATATATATATATATATATATATATATATATATATATATATATATATATATATATATATATATATATATATATATATATATACCCAAGATTTCTACCAAAATTCAGCTCTGTCAGAGTTTTTGTTAATTGAAATGTCTATTTTGACCGGACTAAGCCGGACTAAGACTTTTTTAACGCGTTCGAAAAAATATAATTAAACTAGCAGAACCCGCGGTTTCGCTGGCACTAAAACTACAAAAAATCTCAAAAACAGTAGTTTCTTACAATGATTCACCCCCAATTTAACCCCCCCCCTCCCCCCCCCCTCTCCCCCTTATAGGATGAATTTTGAAAAACGCTGAAATACGTATTTATTTAATTTTACTGAAGAGCATTAATACCAATTTTCAAGTAATTCTGAACATAAATATTGTTTTAGATTGTATTATAACGTGCTTTCCCGAGGGAATTAGATCTTCTCCCGCGTTAAAAAGTAGCCTGTGTCACTCTCCAGCCCCCCAACTATCTCGACACAAAAAATCACGCTAATCCGTCATTCCGTTTCAGCGTGAAAGAAGAACAAACAAACAAACACACTTTCACATTTATAATATTAGTATGGATTATTATAATGTTTCCGCGAATTACGACGTCACGAATAGTATAAAGTATTTATTAATAAAATCTAAACTGACCGTAGTAATTCCGAGTGAAGGGTGAGATTGTTAAATTTTTAAAACTCGCTACCGTCCATGGTTTGTATTTAGACCATAATTCCTAAATGAAAATAGTTGTAAGAAGAGAAATAGAAGAAATCCAGATTTTTTAATTATTTTATTTCTCTGTCTGTTTGTTTGTACAGGCTAATTTCTGAAACTGTTGAACCGATTTAAATGAAATTTTGCATGGTGGTACCTTATATCCCCGATCAACATCTTAGATACTTTTTATTCCGGAAAATTAAAAAGTTCCCGTGGGATAGTTAAAAAACTTATTGATTGGATTTTAATGGAACCTTACAATAATATAGTTCATACATCATAATAACAAATAGGCTACTTTAATCCCGGAAAAATGTACGGTTCCCGTGGGATAGATTTGTTTTTGAGGCGAACCCGAGCGAAGCGAGGGTGAGCCGCTAGTGTAATAATATTACCAATTATGTTCTAGGATATAGCAACATTTCATAAAAAGCATTTACATCAGCATTTTCTCAACAATTTGTGGTGGTTTACTTATTTACATAATTAAAGGTACATATATCGAAATAAATAGAAGTCAAAATTTATTTTTAAAGTTATATTGGCGCGTTTTAAAAAAATAATGAGAGTAATTTTCTTTACGGTGTTAGGAAGGAAGTTAACCGTTATTGGCTACAGCGTGAAGTTAGTCGTTAAATTTCCCTTTAGTATGAAATGATGTCTATATTCAAGATTTTTATTCTGGTATTAATAAAAATAAAAAATATTACTAACTTTTATTTAGTTTCACCTCTCTCGGTATATGTCCGTCATCAAACACTTGCCAATGTCCGACTGAGCTGAAAAGCACACACTTTTGATCGTTGTTTACAAAATATCGTTTTAGCAATAAGGCTGCCTTCTATACATTTTTCTGTACATTTTCGCAAAACAAATTATGTTATAATCTATTATTATTTTAACTAAATATATTTAATACTTTCTTAGATTTAAGCGAATATTTGACATTTTAAAATAATTACTAAAACATTTGTTATATGTAGTGATTAAAGTCTAAATATATTCCATCTATTCGTTTATATTTTAATTTTATAGCGGCGACCCAAAGGAAGGGTGGGTGTTTGATCTGTATGCATGCATGTCTGATCCTATATTCCCTCGTAACTCCTAAACAGCTTAATCGATTTTGTTCAGTGTATAATTCGTTAGATTCGCCTTAATCATGCGAGTATGTTAACGCAAAATGGGCTCGAATACAAACTCAAAGTGCCAATACGAGGTCTTGAAAATATTTTCTGTTTTATTTTTAGCAAAAAAAACTGACTGCAAAAAAAGGAATTAATAGTATTATGCATTTGCAGACATACACGTTTAATACTTGCTGCGAGTCTTACTACATGTCATTTACGAGTATGTGCGTCAGCTAGTTTCCACATTTTTAGTTTCCTCTTTACGGACTTTTTCTCTATACATATCAATTTGCCTCGCAAAAATTTGTTTCCTCGCCGATTAAACAGTTAAATAAATTTTAGAAACATTTCATTATGTTTAAATTTTCTTTTTAAATGTACTTGCTTAACACATTTGAACTTAGGTTTTGCATGCCATAATAAATACTATTTAACTTTTATATTATTTAATTTTTCGCAGCCTATATTATGTTAAATGCATATAATATATTAAATATAATGACATTCAAAAGTAAAAAAACGGTGTTAATTGTTATTCCAATGACGTAGGTACTCGAAACTAATAACAAAATATATTATAAAAATAAAAAAACCGACTGCATAAAAACTAACTAAAAAGATGAAAATACGTTGACATAGTATTATGCAGTCGGAGACATACACGGTCCATCCTTGCCGCGAGATGTACATATGTGTGTATGTCTCCGACTGCATAATACTATATTCCTTTGTTCGGTTTTCATCTTTTTAGTTAGCTTTTATGCAGCCGTCGTTTGTCTAACCATAAGAATTACAACATTACAAAATTATTAGAGATGGGCCGAATGCGGCTCGAACCGAGTACGAAATTTGGCCGAACTTCGGTTCAATTTCACGTTGTGACTCTTTAATAATAAAAAATACTTATTATGTTTCTTAGTGTTCACTGTTCAGTTTGTAAACCAAAAACGAGATTTTTTTAATTCAATTTACGAATTGAAATTAAGATGTTTGTTAGAAGAATACTAAGTTTATTTCATTTTGTCTATTTAATAAGGCAAAGATGTTTGAGATTGTTAAATTACGTACAAGTAATTTAATTTTCTATCGCATACGTGTTAATGTTTCTAAATAAAATAAATGAGCATGTAGACCGATCGGAATCCGTTTATTTTTAATAGAAAAAAATTAAAACCTGAAGTTTAACGTCTTTAAAACATTAGCAGATATATAAGGAACAAAAGTCCGTAAAATACCCCCGATATCCAGCTACCCTCGAGAAATAGGGGCATGAAAGGCGTTAAAAATAGTTTTTTTTTTTATTTTATTTTTTTTGGTTTTTATTTTTAATTTCTGCAATAATTTTTTGATATTCATGAAACTAGAGTAATCTTCAAAATACTTATAATAACAAAAAAAAGAAATATTTAGCCGTTTCCGAGAAATTTATGTTTTATGGTCTCTCCCGTGACCTGTATGGATGCTGTAAAGCATTCGAAACGTCGGGAACCAAAAATCAAAATAAATCCGCGAAATAATCCGAAAAGATAGTTTTATTTTAAAACTTCCAGTTTTAATTTTGTTTTCATCAGCATCTAAGAAAGTATTATATAGTACCTAATATCTATACACCTAATCGAATATATATATAATTTTCTTGTCACGGTGTTTGTGATCGCACTCCTCCGAAACGGCTCGACCGATTTTAATGATTTTTTTTTGTATATTTGGTAGGTATGAAAATACATCGTAAAGTATTTTCCACAACGAACTTTTAACAACGTTTGAAGGGTCAACTAGTATGTATAATAAAATATTAAAGTATAAAGTATATTACAATATACACGCAAAATCGACTACGACGCCTCAGGTGCGTCGCGTCGTGTCTAGTTATATATAAATGCAACTTTTTCCGTCCACTATTTGTTTAGAATAAATCACTGAATAGAGTCGCGCTGTAGAGAGACCTCTACTTTATACACATTTATGTAGAGACGTCAAGTTAGTGCGTTATTTGAATTTATATACATCCGTTGCGCATGCGTTTTATTAATACTAAAAATATTTTAACTAAAATAAAAGTATTGATTTAGAATAAACTTAAATTATTTATCTATAAAATTATTTTAATATTTAGTTTAGTTTGACGTGATGATAATAAGAGTATTGTGTGTTTTGTGTGTGTTGGGGGCGGCGGCCACCGTCGAGCTTACAGGTACATACATACGTACATTGTGCACTAACGTTTTATATTTATTATTAATTAATTCTATTCTTATTCATTTTCATTTATAATGCCACTAATAAGAAACAAATATATATATATATATATATATATATATATATATATATATATATATATATATATATATATATATATATATATATATATATATATATATATATATATATATATATATATATATATATATATATATATATATATATATGATAAATTAAAATAAAACAAATTGCCGGTGCCAAACATCATTTATTTAAACGATATGAAATTACTGTGAATATTTTATTTAGGGTATTCTACAGTTGTCTTTATGCCACGCCTTTAATCCTTAGATAAATGTCAACAAAATTTTAATAAAACTATCTTTTTTAAATAAAACTATCTTTTTGGATTATTTCGCGGATTTATTTTGATTTCTGGTTCCCGACGTTTCGAATGCTTTACAGCATCCATGGTCACGGGAGAGACTGAGGTGTTACATGTCTTGAAGGTATAGTTGTTACAGACAGCCTACACACAATTAACAAAATGAAAATTGCACCAAACTATCTTTTCGGATTTTTTCTTTTCAGCAATCATGGTCATGGGAGAGACTGATGCTGTAAAGCATTCGAAATGTCGGGTACCATAAATCTAAATAAATTCACGAAAAAATCCGAAAAGATAGTTTTATTTAAAATGTCAAATATTCACGTAAATCTAAGAAAGTATTATGTCAAAAAAAAAAATTATCTTTCTGTGATAAAAATAATTTTGAGTTTCGTTTGATCAAAATAAAAACTTTCTTAGCTGTGCGCTGACGACACTCTCGTGTTGTTACAGCAATTTGTTAGTATTATCATAAAATAGATGAAATCTAAAACAAAGATTTTTACCGCTCTAAAATTGCTAACTTAAAAAAAGTAATTGTAACACGCATTAAACGAGAATCTATTTTATCGTCTATTCTATCTAAAAAAAAATTCAATAATTGCGGTTAGCATTAGCAAGTAGGTTAAACTTGTATGCAGCCCTTTTTAACGCCCTCCAAGAGCGCGGGCATCCCTTCAATACGAGGGGGATCAGGTCAGGTTTTTTTCACGATGTTTTTCTTCAAAAGTGCAACAAGGCCAAAGCTTAACTTTTTTTATTTAATTTGATTACAATAGAATTCAAATCGAAACTTTTCTGGAATTTTATTTACCTGCATCACAGGTTAGTAGAAAAGTGCTGTGTATGGTGTATCCAGGAAAGATAGAGCTTAATCCCATTGTTTATTTATCTCTTTACTAACTATAATTATGTAACTAATAGTAAAATCAGTATTTATTTTCTCTTAATATGATATAATTTTTTTATTTAATGTATATATTTTTTTAATTGTAATTAATTTGCTGGCATTATTCTATGTATTATTTATTGGTGAAAATTTGATTATTCGATGATTTATATTTTATGTATTGTTTTTTTAATTATATTACTTTGAATTGTTTGTTTTCCGAATAAAATAAAAATAAATTAAAAATTATTTTATTATGTATATATTTTTTTATTATTTATAGGTCGGTAATAACTACATACCTAAGCAATACATTCGGGTCTTAGCGCTGGTTTCGCAAATGAGATCGACGATTATTTTTTTTTTCTAATATTTTCTTAATGCTGCTTTAAATTATGTTTTATAAAATCAAATCAATTTATGACTTTTTTAAATTAAGCTTTAAGCTCAGTATTCATTTATTTACTCTACAAACTCAAAATTATAAATAAGATTCTTTAGTTAATCTCAAGTTGTAATTATAATATCCTCCTCGTCAATTCTGGCTACGGTTACACTGAGACAGCACAGGAGATATTATAGTGAAGCAGGTACGTGGGTGCGCAAACACAAAGGCACCGACTTCGAAAATATCTGAATAGACATCTAATCTAAATGAAAACCCCCATTTAGTTATTTTTTACATTTTAGTGCCTGGAAGTCGGTTTTTTTTTAAGTTTTTATTTTTCCATTTTTAATGTAGACGTAATAAGCACGTAATTTGTAAGAAGAAAGGTTTTTATTAATAACATATTCGATTAAGCAATTTATTTAAAAAAAGAATGTATTCGTTGATTTCTTAAAAAACCGCTCGACCGATTTCGATAAAATTTAAATGGGACCACCTGGGAAGTATATCCTTTGATACAAAAAAAAACCAAATCGGTTCAGGCGTCTTCGAGTAATCGGTGAACATACATAAAAAAAAAAGATAAAAAAAAAAGGAAATAAATGATTCAGATATAAATTCAACAAATAGACAAATCTTATCGATATCATCTTACTAATAAATACATAAATGTGAAAGTTTAGATGTTTGGATGGATGTTTGTTACTCAATCACGCCAAAATGGCTGAACGGATCTGGATGAAATTTGGCACTATAGTCTGGAATTCCACATAGACTATTTTTTATCCCCGAAAAAAGCCCGCGGGATAGATTTGTTTTTATTTTTCTAGAGACGAACCCGAGCGAAGCGATGGTGAGCCGCTATTCAACCATAAGTTATAAGCCCACACATACACCATGTGTACGTACCGTTATATTTTTATAGCAATAAGTGGTTTTTTTTGCTAATGAATTTATTTGGGCGTTACTGTTCAGAGGTCATCTCCGTAGGCCGTTTAGCTAATTTGCATAAAATGTAAGGTATGCATGTTATATACGAGTATGTAGTACAATAGAAAAAATATGCTATGAAGCAATCCAAAATAATACCAGTGCTATTATTAAAAAAAATATTACAGATACATATTATACATACAGAGGTACAGATTATAAAATTATTTAAAAAATATTTTTATTTTTTATTTTCTATACATTATAGGTATATAATAAAACTAAAATAGCAACAGTTTTATATTAATTAATTACTTTTTTGGGAAGACCACTTCAGAGCATATTTTTGGTAAAATGGAAAATATATAGATATGTTTTACACTCACCTTTGCCTAAATTAAAATTATATTTTTAGATATAATGTGAAAAATTATAGCTTTCATAAAAGCTAACGCTTTCATAAAAAAAATGCATGTTGCATTGAATTCTTAATTAATATTTATCTAAATTATTGTTTTTCTCGCAATAATTCAAAATTAGATATTTTCATTTGCATCTTTTAATATTTGGTTACAGACTAAAGAATTATATAGGTGGAGTCGGCTAAAATAAATGTCAAAGTCAAAAATTGTATTGTGATTTCCTGATTATGCAGTAGCATAAAAAATATGTCTCCGACTGCATATACTGTGTTTTTTTAACTTCTTCCCATCTTTTTAGTTCGCTTTTTACTCAGTTGGTTTTATTTTTTATTTTTAGTGCTATGAAGCAATGTCTATATTATTCTTAAGTAAAAGGTATAAGTATTTGACGAACAATAAAAACTTTTTAACAAAAAAATAAAAACCTACTTCAAATAAGCATTAAAAAGTAAAAAATAACTGATTGGTAGTTTTCATTTACATACATACCTAATCAAATATTTTCGAAGTCGGTGTGCTTTACTTTGTATCGGCATTAAATGGGACCAATCTGGAAGTATACACTTCCAAATAAACTGTCCAAATCGGTTAATAGATAACGGAGTTCTGAGGTAACAAACATAAAAAAAACATACAGCCGAATTGAGAACCTCCTCCTTTTTGAGGAAGTCGGTTGAAAAACTACATTACAATTACTCTGTCTAATTAATGCTAATATGAACTGATTAAATAAATTTCTTCGTTCAGTAGCGTAGCATAGTTTAAAATAAAAAATAAAGTAGGTTTATTATTATATAATAGTGATGTACTCGATGGAAGGCGCGTTACTAAGTAACTCTTTACAAAAGATTAACATCCCGCGGGAACTAGTACAAGTACGACGAAAAAGAGTTTGACGACACGTTTGGCTCAGTGTGTAGTAACCCTACTTGCTGTGCCAGCGGTTGCGGGTTCGAATCCCGCTGGGGGCATTCATTTGTGTGATGGGCACGAATGTTTGTACTCCAGTCATGGGTGTTTATATTTATAATATGTATGTATTTAAAGTTATAGATATATGTAGTGTATCAGTCGTCCCATCGGAGTATGAGAGTGACAGGAATAGAGAGTGCACTTGTGTCTGCGCGTTCACTCGTGCACTATAATATCTCCTGCGCAGTTGGCTAGTCTCAATGAGATTGGCCGCCGTGGCCGGAATCGATCAGGAGAACATCATCATCAACTATCTGGTATCCATAACACAAGCCTCGTAGCTTACCATGGAACTAGATGGTGCTGTGTGCTAATGTCCCAACATATTTATATTTATTTGCGGGACCCTGAAATCCTTAAGTTAGGAAGAAAACCCTTGTAACAAAAAAAAATTGCAAACAATAACAGTGAAGTAACATCGAGGCCTCCGAAGCAAAGTCGAGTCGCTTATTTCTAATTAGCTCACAATCAACAATGAACTAACTAGTATTATGTAGCAGATTGCACCATCTTGAATAATAATAATTGACATTACGCGGGAAATTACACTTGTTGTGTTACACTCGTTTATTGTACTCAGATCTGATGACATTGTTCATCAGATCTGAGTACTATGCTAATGAATATTATAATCTTCATGAAACTATAAATTACTTATTTATTAATGAGTAAAGTAATAGTTTTAAATTATCCTATACTAGCGACTTAACGTCACTTCGCGTGAACATAATAGATTTTATTGTCAAAATAGATTTAAATATGATAGTTTGAAAGTTACAATATACCTCGATAATATGATATAAATTACGCGACCGGAGTCGCGAGACAAAACTAATTTACAATAAATAGGAAGCGTCAATAGACATCATTTAATAAAATACGTAATATGTTTTTAAATAGATGGTTCTGGGTGCAAGAAAAACAATTAAGTTTTTGTTAATATTTGTGTAGAAATAATAAAAAAATGAATAGAGCTTCCATCTTTTCTATTGAAGTGTACTGCCTCGTCAGATGTTACAGTTTGATTTTAACAGATGGTATTAAACTAATAGACAGCTAGGCTACAAAGGTTCCGGGTTATTTTAGTGAGTAGTACTGGTTTTTCCACCACAAACCTGGCTTTTCAACCAAACCAAACCAAAAAGGCCATCGAAGGTCTACTTATGCCACTTTATGGTTTTTGTTACTTTGACGTATCATATTACTATTATGAACGATTTACTTTGTATCTGTGTATGTATGTTTCTTCTTCACACGTTACGGTTCAACGAGTTTGTTTTTTTTTGTTTATAAGTCTGGTCAAAACATTTTTGCACATCTAGTTACCCGACTGCGCGACGCAAAGAAGGGTAATGCGTTTATCAGTCTATATATGTACATATGTTTGTTCCTATGTGACCTTCTAGAGACGAAACACTTGGGCCGATTTCGATGATTCATACGTCGCTAGATTCGTCCTGATAACGCTTGCGTTATTTAGTCTATAACACAAGTGTTATAGACTAAATAAAAAAAACAATTAAAATGGCGGATTTCAGGTGCCCATGTGTGTCTTTAAAAAAAATTTCTTCCAAACCAATCGAGTGAAAAACTAAAAAGCTGTAAATAAAAAATATATTACTTTAAAAATAAAAAGAACCCGACTACATAAAAGCTGACTTAAAAGATGAAAACAAGCTCACGAAGGAATATAGTATTATGCATTCGGAGACATAAATACGAGTGTACATCTTGTGGCAAGGATGAAACCAGTATGTCTCCGACTGCATAATACTTTATTCCTTCGTCACCTTGTTTTCATCTTTAAGTTAGCTTTTATGCAGTCGTTTTTTTATTTTCATAATATTTATTATATAAACAAAATTAATAGCCCATATCTATACGTACCATTAACGATGTTTTTTTTTCAATCTTATTTCTTGATCAAGTAAATAAATGAGATTTTATTAAACCTAATGATACATAATATTATAAATATTAATTCAAAGTTAAGGAAATATGGCTGGTTATGGCAAATTATGCTTTACCGTAATAGGGCATTTACTGGTTGAGTTAATTGGTTATTCTCGTCATATCTGAGTTTAACATTTCAACTGGGGATTTAGAACTAGTGAAATGCCCTCAGTTTACGTGCAATATGTGTTGATTTACAAGCGAATAGGTACTATAAATGTTTATTACTAG
The DNA here is from genome assembly GCA_951806755.1 of Brenthis hecate. Taxonomy (NCBI): domain Eukaryota; kingdom Metazoa; phylum Arthropoda; class Insecta; order Lepidoptera; family Nymphalidae; genus Brenthis; species Brenthis hecate. The sequence goes on from OX638249.1 coordinate 233,234, forward strand.
AAGCTAATATTTTTTAAAAAATGTTTATTTGCGAGTCCATAACTTTAGAACTTCTGAACTGATCTATGTACGGTTTGTTGGTTTGTTGTAATATTGTTATGTATTGACTGGCCAGGTTTTGGTAAACATCAATAAATATATAAAAATCGGTCAAGTGTGAGTAGAATCACCCACGAAGGGTTCCGTAGCAATCTAAAAAAGCCAATAGGTCCATAATCGAATTAATCGATGAAACTCGATCACTGCACTCTCGCAATGTCAAAGACATATTTAAAATTATGTATTATATAACATTTAATCCACTGGTCGTGACCTTAAACTTTAAATAATTATATCCGATAACTACATTTTTAATCAAATATTACAAATGCAACAATATATGTATCTGTTAACATTTTCTACCTTTACGTCACGACGTAAAGAATCACTAGCAAGGAGTGACTGAAACTTAATTTTATTTTAAAATTCTTATTTTAAACAGGACACTTAGTAAAGTAAGCTCTTTCTTATAAGCTTGTTACCCAATTACATCTTCAACCACATCTTGCTCTACATCTTCCTCGCCTACTCTATTGGGCGATCCAGTGTTCAATGTTCATCTCTCGAGAGATGCAGCCTCTGGACCCGAGTGTGTGGCGTTCAAACTCTTGGCTTCCATACAAATACACATACATATGTACTTCGAGGTCTTCGAGGATTATATCCCTGAAAACGACTTATTGGTCAATCATTTAAGTATATTTCAAGTCAGACAGAGGAATTAAAACACTTAACTTATGTTATTATTATTATTATATATTCTTAGACTTACGCGAATACTTGACATTTTTAATAATCTGTTCGGATTTTTTCGCGAATTTATTGATTCCCTTTGAGATTTTTGGTTCCCGACGCTGTAAAGCATTCAAAACATCGGGAACCAAAAATCAAAATAAATTCGCGAAAAAATCCGAAAAGATAGATTTATTTATGTAACTTTCTTTTATAATGACGTTTATTGGAACATAATTTTCTTATTGCCTATGTACACGCATCCCCGTTTTTTTCTGTATCTTATCTTTGACTTTTTAAAAAAAACTTAGATTTGATAGGTAGATTAAAAAAAATAAAAAGAAATATAAAATTATGTTATACTAATTTTCCATCCTCAAAGCTAAATTTTCCGCATAAATAAAGCCGGAGACTACAATTAACTATGTATATTATATATCCATACTAATATTATAAATGTGAAAATGTGTTTGTTTGTCCTTCTCTCACGTCGAAACGGAGTGACGGATTGGCGTGATTTCTTGTATGGAGATAGTTGAGGGCTGGAAAGTGACATAGGCAAATTTTTACCACGGACATTTTCTAATTCCCACGGGAAAACACGCTATAAAACAATTCAAAAAATATTTATGATCAGAATTACTTGAAACTTGGTATTAATGCTCTTCAATAAAATTAAATAAATACGTGTTTTCGAATTTTTCGAAATTCATCCTATAAGGGGGTAAAATAGGGGATGACAGTTTGTATGAAACTACCTTTATAGAGATTTTTTGTAGTTTTAGCGAGAGCGAAGCCGCGGTTCGACTAGTAGTTAAATAATTGACGTAAATCATCAGCAATGACTAAGTTACTTGATAGAAACTTCTTGTCAAGCTGTTTATTTGCTGTGGAACATTCCCGTTACGGGTCAAATCCGTCGATTATGGTCATCTCATCTCATATATTATGTAGTATATAAATTTCATTGATTCATTTTACAATTAATTTTTTGCGCGAAGTGATAAAAACTGTACACGACTACGTCAATGGTGGAATTTTTGTAAATGTATATACAATATATATAATAGTCGAAGATTTTTTTTGGTTAATCTTATGATAATGGTTTTCGAATTTTAATGTATCTTTTAGAGTTACGCACTCAAAAGATTCAGACGGAACTGCACTAACAGATAATCCTGCTCCGGACGGACCGACATCCGTCTATCTTTATGTCTTGCTTTTAAGCGGCTGTATCCATAGTAGGTAGTCGTTGAGATATGAGATGATGATCATGATGAGATATGTGTCAATTGATTAAAAATAACTTTTTTTATCGTAACCTTTTTATTTTGAATTAACTATAAAACAGTGTATAGTTTAGTTAGCATGAGTTTCAAGTACTTAGTACCTAAATGTAAGGTTATTTTGTACAGTAACTAATAAAAAGCCAAGTATAAGCTATACTCACTCTAGAAGATTATGTTCTATTTAATTTGTAAGAACATAACATAAATATATTGGGTAGCAAAAAAGAACTGTTGCTTTTGAAGATGGTTGTTCCTAAACGCAACAAGATTCATTTAATTTAAAATAATATTAACTTATTTAAACTTACTTACTATAAGAACTTAAAAAAAACCAGACACTAAAATGTAAAAAATAACTAAACGGGGGTTTTCATTTAGAATAGATACGTAATCAGATATTTTCGTAGTCGGTGCCCCGGATTTTTTAAAAACCGCTCGACCGATTTCGATAAAATTTAAATGGGACCACCTAGGAAGTATACCTTTCGAAACAAAAAAAAATCCAAATAGGTTCAGACCTCGTGTCGTAATCGGTGAACATACGTAAAAAAAGAATTCCGACGTATCGAGAACCTCCTCCTTTTTGGAAGTCGGTTAAAAGGCAAAATAAGAATTGGTGTCCAACCTAAGTGGTAATCGAACCCGTCACACTTTGCCTTGTAACCAGTCAGCTGCTAAATTGCACCGTTATTGTCATTTTTTAAGAAGTCATACAATTAGGTGCACTGACTTTGCAATTCTATTTAACTACGAGTATTTTTCGTAACGACTTTTTAACGACTATTTTTTAAATAACTACGAAACTTAATAACCAAATTTAACACAAGTTAAAAAGTGATTACACGCACATCTAAGAGCAGATTTTCTAAACTTAGCCAAAATTGTCCACGAGGCATCTGCCTGTCTGTGCCATCTTAGATACACCATATGATTACGCCAAAACTTTTTAACAAAAAAATAAAGACCGACTTCAAACAAAAGCACTAAAAAGTGTAAAATAACTGATTGGTAGTTTTCATTTACTATACATACCTAATCAAACATTTTCGAAGTCGGTGTGCTTTGGCTAAGTAATTAAAGCCTACCTATTAAATACATATCTAATCAAATATTTTTGAAATCGGTCCCAGCCCATACAAAGCAAAGCACACCGACTTCGAAAATGTTTGATTAGGTATGTATAGTAAATGAAAACTACCAATCAGTTATTTTACACTTTTTAGTGCTTTTGTTTGAAGTCGGTTTTTATTTTTTTGTTAAAAAGTTTTTATTTTTCCCTTTTTAGTGTAGACAATAGTAGCAAAGTAAGGATTCTAACGTGTTAGGCTTGTCAAATCAAACAAAATAAGCCCAAACTCAAAGTATCTACTATTAGCCGTTGAAGAGTTCCACCTATCCACCTTCTGGCCTTGCCATCAGATCAGGTCAACAACACCGAACCACTGTACTATCAACGGAAATAGAAATACTTGCAAAGTTTCAAGTCAATATGACAATTAGAAGTAGGTTAAATTCATCATTAGTTGTTTTTCCACCCTTAGGGGTGGTATTTTTTTTTTGAAATTTAAATGGGACCAATCTGGAAGTATACCCTTTCAAACAAAACAAAAATTGTCCAAATCGGTTAATAAATGACGGAGTTCTGAGGTAACAAACATAAAAAAAAAACATACAGGCGAATTGAGAACCTCCTCCTTTTTGAAGTCGGTTGATAAAACTGCCATTCTGCCAATTTAGATATTCAGATAAATGAATAAATGAATAGGTATTCAGATAAATAAAATTGAAATGTCTGTTTGTAATGTTGAAATCAAAACTTTTTACTAAATTCGTAATATGAAAGTACGTATTTACAATACTAAAAAGAAAAAAATATTTTTTATAATTTTTGTGTCTATCTGTTTGTTCTGGCTAATCTTCGAAAGGGATGAACTGATTTTTACTCGCTAGTGTTCAATAAAAACCGTTTTCGAAAAGCGGCTAAAAGGAACATATTCTAATAATATTTGATAGCATTGGGAGCACGATCGCTTTGAAAACAGAGTGAAACGGGTTCAAATCCTGAGTCTCGTAACTCTGAGATTTTTATGCGTAAAAAGGAAAACATTTTGAGAAAATCTATGTACAAGTCTGAGAGAGTCTAACTAGTTGTTAAAAATATGTGAACTCAACCGACCCCCGGGTGGATGAAAGCGCTCTCACACCACAGATCATCTAGGGGTCTAAGGATAGGATCGTCCCCAGCTGAGGGACAATAAAATAGATTAATTCTCACTTTAATAAACTTTTGTGTCTCAGATGAACAGTACTACTCTATGCCGCGGCTTTTCGAGTTGGACGACTATGAAGAATGTATAGGCCTTCGAGGTGCTTTCTGCATGGGGTCTTTTCTACTGCGCTCGTCACAAAGGAACCAGCTCTTGCATATGATACAGGTAAGTTTGATATCTTGTTTTTTTCAAAAAAATATTTAAATAGTGTGCTCAAAATCTGGCATTATCGTGTAAAAAACAAACCTCGGGCTTTTTAAATTGAAAAAGCTTAACACTTGCCAATATACCTTTTATATTTCAAAATTAATTATATTATCATTTTCTTACAAAATAGAAGCCAAAATAACATCAATATTTTAAATAAATCCTGTGTCCTCTATTTAGTCTGCAAAGAATATAGTTTTATACGATATATATGAGTATGTAAGAAACTACTGAGTCTTGTATTGAGTCAGCGACCGGCGTTTTTGTACCTGACCTTATAACAGTTTCATTTAAATTAGCCAAGTGAAGGTAGATCGCCACGTGGGTCTGCACGTCCTACATTAATGCATAATTTTGACTAAATCAAATCCTTATATGTTTTATTATAAATGCGAACATTTTTTTAATGTGTCTATTTATTACTTTTTTTTCAAACGGATTTGAGATAAACGAAATTTAAAATGGAGATAGCTATAGAGCCTGGATTCATATTTATACTAATTTTTTATCGTCCTTTTCATATATGTTAAGTTTTAATTTTATTTATTTTCATTTACTCGAGAACACAGTCCCTCCGACTTATAGTACAAACATAATAATAATGTATTTAGATTTACACGAATATTTGACATTTTAAATAAAAAAAAATCCGAAAAGATAGTTTTATTTAAAATGTATTTTTAATTAAATAAATGTAAAATTCTTCATTAAAACAAGAAAGAATATTTACAGCTTAAGTTATGTAAGATAATGACTACTGTAGTTATAGCCACTAGATACGAGTATTATAACTAAAGATATAGTAACTTAGAAAGTTCTATTCTATAATACTTTCTTAGATTTACGCGAATACTTGACATTTTAAATAAAACTATCTTTTCGGATTTTTTTCGCGAATTTATTTTGATTTTTGGTTCCCGACGTTTCGAATGCTTTACAGCAATCATGGTCACGGGAGAGACTGAGGTGTTAGATGTCTCGAAGGTATTATATAGCTATTACAGACAGCCTACCTACAATGAACAAAATGAATTCAAAAAATTGAAAAATGGCAAAGTACCTTACAATTTTTTTTAATTAAATTTATTTTAAAAGTTTTATTCCCTTATTTTCATAAGAGATAGACATGCTAATGCTTGAATCAAAATCAAGTGTAGAACGAACAGTTTTATGTGCCTCGACACGGTGATATAACAACACTTACTTTCCAGCTACGCAGCTACTACGAATTTCTTGCCAGGCGAACATACTCTATAAATAAATATGTTGGGACATTAACACAGCACCATCTAGTTCCATGGTGAGCTACGAACCTTGTGTTATGGATAACAGATAGTTGATACACTACACATATATAACTTTAAATACATACATATTATGAATATAAACACCCATGACTGGAGTAGAAACATTCGTGCCCATCACACAAATGAATGCCCCGAGCGGGACTCGAACCCACGACCGCTGGCACAGCAATTAGAGTCACTACAAACTCTGCCAAACGTGTCGTCAAACTCTAAACCACGACCCGAGACTCGAACCCAGGCATCCACGATCCGCAACCGTATAAGCTAATGGCAGCTTAGGGCCCATACACACTCCGCGGTATTAACACACGCTTGTCGCGCGTTTCGTCAACACAATCGTAACAATTTGCATTTTTTTTACTATATATTTTTTTTTTATTAATTTTTCATAGCACATGCGTTCATCATACACGTCAATCACACAACAAAATCTTTTATAGTACTGGATATGTTGTAGTCAAATCGATGGATAAACCAATTTCTTAATTCGCCAATTTGCTCCTTTAGAATGTTAATTAGTAACTTGACTCTACTTTTTGAGCTCTCTACAACTGAACTCTGCCCACATTGTTGATGTTCACGCGCGTACGCTTCTAATAACGGTATTATGCGTGCCAAAATAGTTTTTAAGATTATTTAAAAAGATAAAAGTATAAATTATATTATTGCATTACATATTATATTTCATATCCGTTTCCTTGAAATCAATTGCAACATTTTAATCTGCATTTACTAGAAATAGCTAGCTTTAAAACGTGAACATCGAAAAATGTCTTATGTAAGATTTTATGGTTTTATGGAAATGGGAATAATCCGTAAAAAACACATACGTACATTATTACTAAAGCTCGTAAAATAAAATACACAGACCTATGTCCCTATACAAATTACAATACACTTAAGCAAGTGTAAGATTGCATTTTTTTTTAAATATGAATGTGCGCGAATTCGACTCGTACTTGACCGATTTTTTGATTTCTCGATATTTCAGCCCTGTTATAAGTGCCACCTGTTTCTTATCATTAAAATAATTAGGTCGATTAACTTGGCTTTCAGGAATTTTCAGAAACCAGATACAAATTTAACCACACAATCATCCACCGCGGGTACTGCGTGACCAGGACCTGCGCGGATATATCTTCTGGAACTCCATCTGAAGTCTTTGAAAATTGCGTGCAAAATAGAACCGAAACTAACTATGGATTAGAAGCGAAGCTCCTGCAGCTAGAGTACTGCACCACTGAGCCCAGCCCTCCGATGACGATAGACACATATGATATCGTATTCGTTTGCGTGACAGCGGTCATACTCCTCGCCAATATTCTTGGAACTGCCTATGACCTGTTAAGGAACAAGGATAATAAACGTATGTTATGGCATTCTTTCTCTTGAATTGTATTGTATTCAGCCCTTTTTGTAATGTCCCAGCACTGGGCACGCGCCTCCCTTCAATACTAGGGGGTATATTTTTACTTAATAGCTCTACTTAAACATTTAAGATGAATACATTTTTCTGTTCGACTGAACAAGTACAGTAATAAAATTAATTAAGTAAATGCCAATATACCGTAGGCTACTCCGGCATATTAAATAATGATTAAGTGTAATAATAACTAAGCGTACATTTGTTTTGTATATATAACTAGCGACTCACCTTCGCTCCGCTCGGGTTCCGTAGTTACGTTTAAACGTTTAGTAAAGATTTCTCATAGATGAGATATTTTCCCGCAGTGAAAATCCTATATGTTGACGCGGATAACTAGCTATCATCATACCAAATTTCATCAAAATCTGTCCAGTAATTTTCTCGTAATACGTTCGAAGACAGTCAGACAAAAAAATTAAAAAATATAGATTCATCCTCTGTATCGGTAATGACTTGAAACAGCCTTATTAAATAAAATTTTCCAAAAAATATTCAATTTAATTATATGTAATAATATATATAAATAATAAAATATGTATTATTGAATTTTATTATATGTTAGTTATAGATTAAATATATTTCTAATTTTAATTAAATGTCATAATAATCATTTATTATTCGAATCTCTAGCGAATCGCTACCTCATGACATGGTCCTTACTCGTGAACTGGGGAAGATTGGTGGCCATCCACGATAAGGAAGACTCTCACTTAACCGCCCTCAATCCCGTACACGGTCTTAAGTAAGTTCAATAAATAAAAATTCAACCTATTTTTTTCTACTAACTGTGTAAGTAGCCTGTGGCCAAAGAAAAGAGCTCCCTAGTCCTTAGTCAGTTATATTATTCTCACCAGTATTGAGAAATTCCATGTAATGTTGTTTAACAAGACGGAAATAAATATTTCTATAATAAATCCCACCATAAACATTTTCAACTAAAATATTGCCAAGACGAGACCTTATGGCTTGTACTGTCAAAAAGTTATCAGAGCTCATGTAGAGCCAAGCTTCCTAACTCTACACGCCCTAACTTCACAAACTCTACACCTTATTCAAAAGATGTAGCTGGCAGTGGCACTACCGTGCTCCCAGATACAAAGCTTTACTTCATATGAAAATCGAAGCCACTGCCTATAACTTAGAAAACAATGCAACTCAGACAAACTTCTTACTACATAACAACTAACAGCCTTAATCACTTTAATCTTTGTTGTTGAAAGGAAAAAAAAAGATATTATCTATTTGGACTGTATTTGTCTAAAGATAATGAATCTCTTTTAAGTTTTACCACGCTAGATATAACATGCTCTTGAGGGTAATAACTATAAAATAATATTCAAAAAAATGAATTGTTGCAGAGCAATCCTACTGATGCTGGTAGTAATGGTGCACTCCATCATCGCGTACCACATGACGTACATGCACAATCCCAGGTTCCTAGAAGAAGTAAGAATATTACAAGAAATTGTTATCAAAAATCTTTTTTACCTTCGAAAAAAATGTCTAACCAATTTAATTTTTTTTATTTAATATGTTGGGACCATAACACCATCTAATTCCATGGCAAGCTACGAGGCTTGTGTTATGGATACAAGATAGTTGATACACTACATATATATAACTTTAAATACATACATTTTGGAGTACAGGCATTCGTGCTCACCACACAAATAAATGACCCCAAAGGAACTCGTACCCGCATTCGCTGGCACATCAAGTAGGGTTACTACAAACTGAGTCAAACATGTCGTCATAACATGGTTCATTTTAAAGATGACCATCCTATTTTTTTTCGATTTACACACTACTTGTATTTCTAACGTTCCGCTTTCTTACTACTCAAATCAACACAAATGTAGAGAGTTTCGAACAAAAAATAACTATTTAAAACAGAGATCCAACATTGGACCTAGATATTCTGGCTAAAGTATCGAATATCCAAGAAGAGTATGTCATATATAAGAAAAATGTACTTGTCCAATGTTTATAAAGACTCAAAGAGCTATATTTTAAGGTTAGAACAATTCTATCGTAATTTTGTGCTAACATTTTGCGTTCTCAAATGCTGCTCGTTTTCATTTGAATAAATAAAAGTATTGAAAAAGGACTTTTAGACTTATTAAATGATAAAACTCATACAGTTGTCTGTGTGTATGTATTTCCATGTATGGAAGAACAAGGTATTTATGGTAACCTGCATGTAATGAGGACAATATGTCGGGATATCTCACAGAGCATAGAGAAGCCGCACATGATGTTGCTAAACAACGGCACGACGGTGGTCCAGACCTTCATCATGCTGTCCAGCTTCCTGCTCGCATACAACGTGCTGCTCTCCCTCGACAAGGACCCCAATAAGAAGATCAACTTCCACTTCTGGTGGAAAATGATCATGCATAGAGTTGTTAGGTAAGCTTACACCTTTATAACAGATTTTAGAATCGATACAATATATGTATGTAGAAATATATTTATACATCTCTAGGTTTTTTTTCATCTATAATGTATAATATTATAAAGAGGCAGAGTTTGTTTGTTTATTTGTTTGTTTGTACGCGCTAATCTCAGAAACTAATAATCCGATTTGAAAAATTCTTTTTGCATTTTGAAGCCTTTATATCATCATCTTACTACCTAGCAGTAACATGATATATAGTCTATGTATTCCATACTAACCATTAAAACGTACCTAGGGACGAATGCGGGCGAAGCGAGGGTGAGCCGCTAGTTTAAAAATAAAAACTTTTTATCTGGATCGTATCGGGCTTGGATGGTAAGTTTATATGTGTGTATGTTTGTTACCTCACGATGTTTCCTTCACCGTAAGGCAAGTGGTAATCATATTTGAAACGATTCGCGCATGAAAATATCAGAGGTGTAAGACCGGTGATTTGAACCCGCTTCACTCGGTTTCCTAAGCGAGGGCGCTACCACTGGGTTACCACTGTCCTTATTGAATTATTAATTGAATATTATTTAATGAAAAACATTTATCGGATAGTTGAAATATTATCCCGCAGTTAACAATGTGTTATATGTATTTTATAGTCCTTGCTTACGTCGTATTTTTAAAATATATATAAAATATAATAAATGTTGGGACATTAACACATATCACCATCTAGTTCCATGGTAAGCTACGAGGCTTGTGTTATGGATACCGGATAGTTGATACACTACACATATATAACTTTAAATACATACATATTATAAATATATACACCCATGACTGGAGTACACACATTCGTGCTCATCACACAAATGAATGCCTCCAGCGGGACTCGAACCCAACGTTAGCACTACAAGTAGGGTCACTACAAACTGCGCCAAACGTGTCGTCATATTACAAAAACAATAAGTTATTAGAGTAGGTCAGGAAAATAACATTAGCTATTGTAGATATAATTGATGTTAAAGTGCTAATGAATATTCATATAATTACACACAAAGTGATTAAGGGATAAAAACAATTGCTTCAGTTTTTTACATTGAGTTAAATAATAACTTATTAATATAACACACTATGATAATACCATTACCTTTAAAAACTTTAAAGAAAAAATGTAACATAACCTGTGAAAGGTTTTATTTTGAAATTTTATTTAACAAAATTTGAATAATTAAAAACATTAATTAAAATATGCATTTAAAGTATATATAATAACAATAAAAAAATATAAAAACATCACAAAACACCCTAACAAGTTATATATCTGCAATTAATATCGATATATAATAGGAAATTAAAAAAAAAATAAGATTGACATATTATCGTTCGTAATTTTTGATTGTAGAGTCACTTTGGTTAAAAAATACAACAAAAAATAATCGCTTATTTTAAAACCGCATTCTGACTCCTGGCCATTCAACACTTAGGATACATAATTAGAACATAATGTATAGAATAACAACTGTTCAATAAAAAGATTATTTCAACAAATATTATTTCTGAACTTAAACTATAAATGAGATAAGTTAAGAACGTTAAAAATTGAGTAAATTAATAAATCATAGACTGGCTCGCGGGTAAAATAATTTATACTAGTGCTTTATTTCACCTTGGGCGCGTCCCTAATAAAGACATTTTCTGACAAATATCATGATACTGCTAATTTTTTTGCAAAATGTTTTTAAATTCCTATTTCAATCAGTGAAAACTGTATGAAAATCCGTACAGTAGTTCCTGATATTAGCTCGAAGAAACTGAACTTATAACTACATTCAGGATCCTCCCCCTGAACGCGTACGTGGTGGGTCTGACGGCGACGTGGTGGCGCGCGATGGGCGCGGGCCCGCTGTGGCGCGTGCTCGTCGCGCCCGAGAGCGCGCGCTGCCGCCGCAAGTGGTGGACCCACGTGCTCTTCCTCAACAACCTCCTCGCTGACTATGACCGCTGCCAGATTCAGAGCTGGTGAGTCACATTCACACACCACCCCTCACAACACCTGACTAAATCCCGACGCCCTAGTGTAGTGCAGAATCTCAAAATATCACTCTAATAAGCCAACCTTTCCAAGAACCTAGGAACTTCCTTCAATATCTGAAACGGTAGAAAATTGCGGTTGACCACTTGAGCAACGAGGTTGTTACATATTGTGCAAATCTTGACTTAAAATTTTGCCATTGGTGGTCATTAAAAAAAACTATTTAAGCAAAAATTTCATATTAATTTTAATATTAAAACTATTTATCATTTACATTCGAGAACATCTGAAGAATTTCCTCTACGAATTAATTAAATATAAATAAACACAATGTATACGTCTGTACTCTGCACATATGTATAATGAAATTCCAACAGGGTCTGTATTGTCCAAACATTGAATATTTTTGAGCATCTTTCTGGGGGCGGATGGTCTGATATCAATAAAATTTTTGGATTGACCTTTAATTTTAAAGGTTAAAAAGATCCAAGCATAATACTTCTTTAGAGGCCAAATCTATAGTTTTTAGATTTTTTGTCTGTCTGTCTGTCTGTCTGTCTGGAAACGCATCACGAGAAAACCACTGGACAAAATCTATACAATATACGAGGGTGAGTCGCTAGTTTTTAATAAATCTTTTTCTTCTTATTGCTAGTCTTGTCCGTGAGTCGTGGCCACGATTGCTGTGAAGCATTCGAAACTTCAGAATTCAATAATCAAAACAAAACCGCAAACGCAATCGTTAACATTAAACAATGAACATAGTTTACTCAACATTTCCCATTAATATTTCTCATAAAATTATTTTTATTATTTATTATCTGTATACGGAAATACTCTATATAATCAAGATTTTTTATTGTGATTGTTATAAGTGCAGGTACCATTACTCACATATATCTTAGTACTAGCGACTCACCGTAACTTTGTCCCTAGGTAATTCTTTAATTTGACATTAGTTTTTATATATGAACCGATTAAAGTAAAACAAATACTAAATTGTAAGAGAAGTTCACGAAAATATATTTGTGACAACCGCACCCAAATCGCTTAAGTCTTTTCTGAGATTAGCGCGGACAGACGCACAGACAAACAGACAATTCTAAAAATCATTGTTTTGGGTTCTATTGCATTAATAAAGACCCCCCAATAATAACTGTTCTTCCCAAATATGTACTGACAACGATCAGTTATAATTTTATTATATGTATAGACGTAGATTTAAACTGCCTCGGTGGTGTAGTGGCTAGCATGTACGGCTGCACACCCGGAGGTCCTGGGTTCGAGTTCCGGGTCGGGCCAAGTTTAGTTATTGAGTCTTTCTGTATAGTAAGCCTCAGTAACAGCCCGGAGTTGGGAAGTTGGCGGTGTTTCACCCCCGTGCCTCGGAGAGCACGTAAAGCCATCGATCCTGCGCCTTAACTCTCACCGGTCGTGTCGAACAGTCTTCCCACCAGAGTATGAGAGTGACAGGAATAGAGAGTGCACGTTGTGTCTGCGCGTACACTTGAGCACTATAATATCTCCTGCGCCGTTGGCTAGTCTCAATGAGATTGGCCGCCGTAGCCGGAATCGGCTAGGAGAACATCAGACGTAGATATAAAATTACTTGTAATTGTTTATTTTCCCATAAAAATACCACTAATTCTAAAATTCCAATAAGCTACCGATAAAAGATATATTGAAGTTAACGTATATATAAGTTTCTTTCCCCTTACAACTTCTAACAGTCATACCTTAAGGAAAGTAAACAACTAGTTGCTATCAAATAATTAAATATAAAAGTTGTGTTTTCAACCGACTTCAAAAAGGAGGAGGTTCTCAATTCGACTGTATTTTTTTTTATGTTTGTTACCTCAGAACTCCGTCATTTATTATCCGATTTGGACAATTTTTGTTTTATTTGAAAGGGTATATTGCTTTGTATGGGCTGGCATCGATTTCGAAAATATTTGATTAGGTATGTATTTAATAGGTAAGCTTTAATTATTAGCCAAAGCACACCGACTTCGAATATATTTGATTAGGTATGTATAGTAAATGAAAACTACCAATCAGTTATTTTTTACTTTTTAGTGCTTTTGTTTGAAGTCAGTTTTTATTTTTTTGTTAAAAAGTTTTTATTTTTTGTCAAATGTTATTTGCAAATTTTGAATGGTCAATAACACACACGCGTTAGATAATAACGATACCAAAAATTATTTTAATTTGCAACATTTACAAAAAATATTGATGATAATTAGCGTATCACACATTTCATGTCTATGTAATGTGTACATTAAAAAAAACTTTGACAGCTTTAGCATGGTTTATTATGTATCTATGTAAAAAAAATGATTTATTATACCATTCACACCGCAACCACAGATTATTCAATAATAAGCTCATAACCGCCTCCTGTCTACAGTTTGACTTAAAGTGTACGCGGATTTACAAAAAATTCCACTGTTACACTGTACACGACTATATATATTATAGATGGACTAAATAGATAGATAGAATACTATAGATAGACTAAATCAGGCATGCAGTTAGGGAGCCCAGGCGGTGCATCCACCAAAATTTTGGTGTGAAACCACACAGTGGTAACACAAAAGTATGGTGGAATGAAACCTTGGGAACGCGAGTGACTCACACTATTCCGGTTTTTACGTGAATGTTATGTATATCTACATATACATATAATGAAATTGTACTAAGCCGAATCTGTACATTAAATATTTTTTTGGAAAATCTTATTGAAATAGTCATTATTATCGATACAGAGGCCGAATCTATAGTTCTTAGAATTTCTGTCTGCCTGTCTGTGACCGCATCACGGGTAAACCACTGGACGGATTTTGATGAAATTTTGTATGACGATATCTGGTTATCGGGGTCAACATATAGGATACCTTTTACTGCAAGAAAATTTCTCATTTCTGAGAAATTTATACTAACCGTTAAAACCTATTCAGATTGTCTCTAGGGACGAATCCGAGCGGAACGACGGTGAGTCGCTAGTTATAAATAAAATTACTATTAGAAGGATTTATTGCCGTTTTAATCTCTCTGACGTGTTTATGCAAATCAATTACAGAAAAAGATAAATAAATCAGCCATATAATAAGAATTTCGATTTTCTTATGCAAAACAAACCGCAGATTACTAAGAAATATTTGTTAGGAATAATCCATTTTTCCCTTTTGTCTATTTACTTAGTAATCTCCCATAGTAAAAAAAAAACTGTTATGAATTTTTTACTAAAGGACAACAGGTATTAAACTTAAAATTTTACAGCTTCTGTGATACAAATATGTTTTGCTCATAATCCAAAGTACCTGAGCTACTGAGCTTCGCTCGGAGTTTTTGGCCTGAAGTACAATTTTCTTTTTTTTTAAACCAAAAATTTGAATAAATATAAAAAAAAAACAAAAGTAAAAACTTTGTATGCGACCGACATTCGAACCTGGACACCTGTGATTGTTGATCTTGCACCTTGGCCGCTTGACCACGTTGCTTACACCAGACCGTGCAAATTACCGACCATATTTTGTGTGGAATAATGCAAAAGAAAACTGCATGAAAACTCGAAAACACGCGTTTTCTGAGACATAAAACTAATCTAGATTGATTTATCGCCCCCGAAACGCCCTGCATGCTAATTATCATGAAAATAGTTGGAGCCGTTTCCAAGATTCAGATTAAGATAATTTCAAAAAATAAAAATAAAAATTCAGAATAAGATATATATATATATATATATATATATATATATATATATATATATATATATATATATATATATATATATATATATATATATACAAAAATTGCTCGTTTAAGGATTATAGGATAAATACTTAATTGGCTATGAAAGTTACTTTAATGCTTATATTTCTTTATACAACTTTTTTACTCTATTGCTCTTGTCTTATTGACAATGTTATATTCAATTCCTATTAAGTCTGAAACAAACCCATACTTCCTAGGTTCCTAGCGGCCGACATGCAGCTGTACTTGGTGGCGTCCGTGCTGCTGGTGGCGCTCGCGCGACACACGCGCCTCGCACTGCGCCTGCTCTCCGGGCTCTTCGTGCTCTCCATCGTCATGAACTTCTTCATATCATACTTCTTCAATTTAAATACTATCCTATACATCAGTGAACCAGAGTAAGTGTTTTTATAAGACCATTTCTTCATACACAGGATGAATTCTCTAAAACCCAAAACTACGTGTCCACAATTTGTCATGCGAACGAGCTATTGGCTACAAGGGGCGCTTATACTTCAAAAGCAATGCGTTCGATTCCTGACTAGAAAATACAAAAAAGATAATGATGAAAGTTTAGTTTTTTGGAAAGGCACATAAGCATAGTCCTCGTCTCAAACCTAGGACCTTACCACAGATGTTACGTAACATACCAAGTTAAAACTTTATTGTTATAATTATCTACAGAGCAATTAGACAGCAGTTCTTCGGGGAGCCTTCCTTCCAGTGGCTGTACGCGAGCCCGTGGTTCAGCTTGCCCGCCTCCATCCTCGGGCTCTTCCTCGCCTTCGCCTATCATTTGATGAAGACTAACTGCTATAATCTACATGAAAATAAGGCAAGTAATTTCTAGAAATACTTGAAGCTTGAATGACATAGAATCAGCTGCTATTATTATATATTTTCGTCACGCTGAAAAAGCGGGAAGGATTTGTTTGCTTATTACGTGGATAGACTAAGACCTGGAGTCACATATAGGCTACCGCTAGATACCTCGATTTTTTTACCAATCTTGCAAGCCAAGCGGCTTAGGACATTTTACTTTTGAAATTCATAATATTTTACCGATAGTTTTGTCCAGAGAAGTACGCGTAAGCTATCCTCTTGCGTATAACAGGTGTTCCGCGCGGCGTACGCGGTGGCGATCCCCGCCGCGTTCGCGTGGATCCTCGGCGGCTGTGCGGCGCGCGACTGGGCCGCGCCGGCGCCGCGCGCGCTGTACTCCGCGCTCGAGCGCCCCGTCTTCGACCTCATCGTGTTCGTCGCCTTGCTCGGCTTCTTCTACGACATTAAAAGTTAGTGTTTATTTATTAATTATTATTCATATATTGTCTTTTTTATTTTATCTATACTAATATTATAAAGAGGTAAACTTTGTGAGTTTGTGACGTTATAGGAAGTAATCTCTGGATCTACTGAACCGATTTTAATGAAATTTGGTAAGAAGATAGTTTGAGACCCTGGGAAGGACATAAGATACTTTTTATCCCGGAAATCATACTTTAAGGTGGTGAAAATGGGGATGAAAGTTTGTTTTGGGACGCAAGCTAGGGACGAACCCGAGCGAAGCGAGGGTGAATTGCTAGTATATTATTATTGGGATACCGAGGAAAGCGTATAGATATCACGGATCTCGCACTTCTGATATTTCCATGTGCGAAACATTTCCAACATGATTACCACTTGTCTTGCGGTGAAGAAAAACATCGTGAGGAAACCTGATTGTCTAAGAGAACCTAGCAATTTTTGAAAGACATGTGAAATGCGCCAAACCGCACTTGGCCAGCGGATAACCGGATAGCCGGATCCTTCACGTATTAAAAGATGGCCCTTGCCCAATAGGAACTTAAAAAGGGCTGAATATAATTCATGAATGACTATGTATAAATGTATTATGCAGCTTCTATTATAGTAGAGCAGAAGTAATTAGTAATAATTGATTCTTTATTCACGCATCAATTTTTGCTCATGCTATAGAACATCTGTATTGTTTACTTTAGTAAGTTGTAGGATAATTGTTGATGTAAGATTATTTTAGTAATTGTTATAAGAACGGAGTTCTTGGTGGGCGGAATGTCTAATTAGCTTAGTTGTCATAGTTTGTCAATAGATGGCGTTACGGGTAAGTTAAATCGCGCTATTGAAGACGCAAAACGATTTTATGACCCGAGTCAATAGAATATTGTTTTTGAGTTTTGATTTTTAAAGGAGATTAATACAGTGATTAGTGTTACAGTACTTGTGAGTGTTTTATTTGTGTTGGATCCCGATAGTGACCGCTTTTTACACATACGATTGTATTGAACATACATTATAGAATATAAGTACTATACATATATGTATTGTACACATATTACTGTGTTATGTGTAACAGATATATTTTTTGTTAATTATGATTTTTTCAACCTAAAAAAACAAGCTTTTTAAATATAACGAAACAAAGTTTCCCAGATTTCACAAGTACCATGGTAGAGTTCCACTGACCACCTCCTGACTCCATCATTGTTCAAATCAAAGTAAGCCTTGTAAAAATGTGCTCGTTTGTTTCTTGACTTGGAGATAGCATGTTTTAAAATACTTTTAATCCATATAAATTAAGTGATTCTTCAGAAAATTATAAAATTGACGACATGTTTGGCTCAGTTTGTAGAGACCCTACTCGCTGTGCCAGGGGTCGCGGGTTTGAGTCCCGCTGGGGGCATTCATTTGTGTGATGAGCACGAATGTCTGTACTCCAGTCATGGGTGTTTATATTTATAATGTGTATGTATTTAAAGTTATATCTGTGTAGTATATTAACTATCTGGTATCCACAACACAAGCCTCGTAGCTTACCATGGAACTAGATGGTGCTGTGTTAATGTCATAACATATAAAAAAAAAATTGTCTATACCAAAATTGGTGTTTGCAAAAGAAGCTTTTTAACTACGATTTGTCCAAACATAAGCGAAATCTTACGTAAATATGCCCATAACTGTATATTTATTAATGTGTGTATCCGCATTTAGTATTACGTGGAGGCCACGCTGTAAGCGGTCAAGGCGCTTCGACTATGAAAATTCTAATCATCGCGATTATCAATAAAATTACAACACTTGTTATTGATTATGTCTAAAACGGATATTTTAAAGGTCAGTTCGATGACTGACTGACAGTCGATTTTAACGATCGAAAAACAATTGACAGATTTGTTGCCACGAGTTCTGTGACATTAACATGTTAAGCATCTAATTAGTATATTAATTTTATTATTACAATATTACCGCTTTTTAAGGTTCCGTAGGTACCATAAAGTTTTGATCTTTTTTCTGATAAACCTACGCTGTCAGAGTAATGGCTTATCAGTTATCACCATGGTAATTTTAAGCTGTAATACAGGGTTGGCGGTTTATTTTTAAATGTGCATTATTTAGGAGAATAGTCTACCAAATTAAAAAAAAAGTAAAAAATTAAGGCGATCCCTTAAGATGGTACAATAATAACTAGTCATAGTCTATACCTACATATAATAAAATTGTAACTAAGCCGAATCTGTGCATTAAATATTTTTTGGAAAATCGTATTGAAATAAACATTATTGTCGATACAGAGGCCGCCTATTGGTATTTAGTTTCTATATTAACATTTAACATCAGTTCAGACTCCGTCATCCAACTTTATGGTACCAACAATGCCACATCTATCTATCATCGTCTATTTTGTATAAAAAATGTAATATTATATTTAATAATTTTCTGCAATTTAAAAACTTCGTTCAAAAACTACTTTGTGAACTATCTCTCCAGGGGTGCGTCAGAGCGGAGTGAGGATAAACCAGAGGATAAGCCAGTAGTGAATAATATTTCTTACATATAACTTGGCTTGTCCCACAGACGTGTTCCGCAGCCTGGTGTCGTGGAGCGCATGGCGCGTGCTCAGCCGTATGTCACTGGCCGTGCTACTGGTGCACTGGGCCTACAACCTGATGCTCCTGGGCTTGCGCACCGCGCCAGTCAGCATCGGCATCTACACCATCGTGAGTATCAACAGCCAATGGATATGTAGATTACTGCTTTGTTATATGTACAAGCTGAGCCTGCAGAGAAAAATCTTAAAGCTCTTCCATATTCAATGATACTATTTTTGGTGATATCAAATTTTATCGAGATAATATTGGGTAATGCTGATTCGTAGTAATTTGCGAAGTTGCATACTATTTCATACTTATTATGATTTCATCACTATCGATGGAAAGAAAGTGGACTTTAAGTACAAATGGACTGGTGGTAGTGGACCCTTTTAAAACTATTCTCCCGACTAAAGTAGGTGGAAACGAAATTCGACCGAATATCATTTGTAAGCTTCACACTCAAGTGCGTTTGCTCAACATTTAATGTAAGGTACATAAATACAATAGAACGAGAAGACATTTTGCAAAATGCAAACGTTTAACTTTGTCGGAAAAAAATACTTTTCTAATTATTACGCTTCTTTTTACCATTTTCATGAAACAATAATAATCAAAATATTTTTTCCAATTGCAAATTTTTGCATTCTAAAGGCTCTTTGCGCGTAGAAATCTATCCAACACATAAGGAGGTAGGTACTATGATACCATATAAGATCAAGATATACTTATAGTTCTTTTTTTATTTACTTCACACTTCATTCGCTGGTAATGATTTTATAATTGATTTTATAAATTATGAATATAATTATAATTTTTAT
This sequence comes from Brenthis hecate, assembly GCA_951806755.1. Taxonomy (NCBI): domain Eukaryota; kingdom Metazoa; phylum Arthropoda; class Insecta; order Lepidoptera; family Nymphalidae; genus Brenthis; species Brenthis hecate. Next base: position 253,386 of record OX638249.1, read on the forward strand.
GAAATTGCACAGGGCGAGCACTGGCTGGGCGTCCTCTTTATGACATACCTGACGGCTCTACCGCTGCACCTGCTGGTAGAGGCGCCCATGCAGAAGTTCCTGGAAGCTGTTTTTAACTAAGCCCTTAGGCCCAGGACACGTTCAAATTTTTCAAAAACCACGGGTAGTTTGGCAAATATAAGCCAAGCCCCACACATTAATGGTAACATGTATGTTGGGCACTTTGGATATTTTATAACTTTTCGTCGTTCCTGGCCTCCTGTAACGATGAGTAAGGCGGTCTTAACACCAGACTGGGACAACCTCTACAAATACATTTGACCCGTTCGGGAATCAAACCCGTGATTTCGGACCGCCGATTAAAATGCTTCTATAATATATTGTTATAGAAGTTTATTTTTAGATTCGAAGGTCCATAAGTTTCCATATAAACACTACATTAAGTCTCATTTAATTAATAAGGCTAGAACTGATTTGATTTAAGCCGCAGTGTGACGTAACGGCTGCGTTAATCCCCGACTAGAAGAATAATTTAATCTGATGGTAAAATTAATAGATATTGAGAAAATCCTGATTTACAAAAAGGATATTATTAAATAAGAAAATAAAAAGATTACTTACAAATTAAAAGACTTTAAGTGGTTATATCCGCTTATAGCCGTAATAGAAAAAAAAACTTGTGGAGTTTTTGAAGTTACGCGCCTTTGGTAATTTATCTATTATGCCAGTATTAAATGTGTTAATTTAACATTCTGTAGAAAATAATTATAAACTTATATTCATCATAATTTTTATTTCTAACATGATTACCACTTATCTTAATGGTGAAGGAAAATATTGTGAGGCAACCGACATGTCTGAGAGAACCTAACAAGTTTTCAAAAGACATGTGAAGTCCGCCAACCCGCACTTGACCAGCGTGGTGGACTATGGCCTGATCCCCCTCGTATTGAAGGGAGGGAGGCCCGTGCCCAGCAGTAGGACGTTAAAAAGGGCTGAATACAATAATTTATTTTATGTTCCTAAGTAAAATACACACATTTAGTTATACACCACAAACCAATTAAGATAACTTAGAGCATGCTTTTATATAAACCTTAAATAATACAATTTATATTATTACGATGATATTATTATATTATTATTGTATAAGTGTATTATATATCTAATCATAAGTTTTAACTTAGTTATAAAGATAAATAAAGTATGGTTTCGGAATAATTTTTAAATTATTTAAATTATTCTACCTGTAGGTATTTTTTAAAATGGCAGCTGGCTCAATACGATAAGTAATTCTATAATAGTATTTTTAGTGTTAGTTGAATATTTTCAACCAATTTATTGTTCTCATATTTAAAAATTTCTTCGTTGTGTATGTATCTTCAATTTCCACTACCTACCTTACCTACTTGGTTTTTATTTGAAAAGTGTTAATGTTTATATAGTTATAATAGTAATAGTAATTAATAGTTATAATATTAAAATATTCTGACTAATTGTACGAAATGTAATGAATAGTAATAAAGTATTCACTAACAAGTTACAATCTGTGATATTGTGTAATTTGATATAAAATATATTTTATTAACTAATGCAATTGTTTTATTTTTTGCGAATTTACTGTAGTAGTACAGATACCCATCTCATACAAATAAATTAAAAAAACGCTAATTGAAACCAACAAAGAATAGTTCTTTGTTAGTGGCATTTGACTCTAAAAAAATTAGCACGCTTTAAAGCTACTTTAATATATTAAAAACGGGTCCCTTAATCAAAAAATTGTTTTTACGAACCCGCTATAATTTTCCCGACTGCAAGGAAAGGGTTGTGTTGTTCGCGCCTATCTTTGTATTTATTTGTGATATTCTTTATTCCCTCATATATTCCAAACCGCTCGATGGATTTCTTTAATTAAGGTATCGTTAGATTCGTCTCTTTAGTCCAAGTGTTCTTAGATAGGTGACATAAAAAAATTAAATATGGGGGCGGCTAGATTACATATTGTAAAAAAGAAAAAAAAGAAAATCGACGAACTATGTCAAGTGGGGTATCGTTGAATAGGTATTTAAAAATTTTTAGGTTTATTTCATCATTTTACATTTTAAAAACATAACAGTTTAGGATATATAATGATTTAAAGTTGGTTAACAACCATTCTCGCTAATTTTCCTACTTAAAAATACTTAAAAAGCTGTAAATAAATAAATATATTAATTATTATAAAAATAAACACCCGACTGCATAAAAGCTAACTAAAAACATGAAAACAAGTTCACGAAGTAATATAGTATTATGCAGTCGAAAACATACATACGAGTATATATGTACATTTCGCGGCAAGGTTGAAACGTGTATGTATCCTGTATGTCTTAGATGAAACCATTAAGCAGCCAAACGAAAGAAATTTTGTGCAAAGTGAACGAATATGTTACGAGTATGAGTGAGTGCCGATAAATGTTTAAACCAGATATATGTTAAATAATATAGTTTTAATTTACAAATTTTAATTTAAGATCTAACAATTAATTTGAATATACGAAAATAACAACTGTTTGTTCATAGTTTTAAGTTTTCACTTCTGTCGACAGTCCTCATGACTGCTTTTATTTAATAACTAAAACGTCAGCATTTCCTTCTGATAAAATATTGATTTTATTTTTATGGTTTTTTTTTGACTAACCTTACTTTTGGCTATCACCCACACAAATGCAAAGCTGAGCTTACTCCTCGAGAACTGTACACCTATATGATGAATTTCAAAAAAAAAACAAATAAATGTAATTCTTATTTTTTATCTTAAAGCTAAACACTACTTTCTATGTATTTCACATTAAGAATGACAAAGTTCCATACTAACTAACCTCAGACTGAATTTAAATAGGCCATACGTGTGGCGCCTTCCTTTCGAGAAATCTACCCCACAATTTACTTCAAAATATGACACAGATAATCAATCTTTTAAACATGGATGACAAATAAAACTTTTAAACTTCAACTGAGTGAGCTGCCGATGTCAATGCTGACATCTGACATTGACATTAATAGACAAATGACACATCAATCGAATTTTTATTTTTTAACATTCATTTGCAAACAGCAAATGTGTGACTGTATTTATTTCAAAAAAATCTACAATCTATTTTAGAACAGCAATCTTTTTTTATTTATAAATAAGTGGAGTGCTATTATAAAAAATGGGTAATCATAATACACACGAGAAAGGGTCCGATGGTGGCAGTGGAACCAGTACCCCTCGAGGATCTACTCGGGCCACTCGGTCTGGCTCCGGTGATCTACAAGGTCAGCAGGAAAAATCGGAACCTCAAACAGCCTCCTTAGTGCCCGTGGAAAAACTCGGCAAGGTAAGGTTATACATTACTTTCATGAATTAATTACCGACATCAAAATTATATTATATTTGCACATATTTTTTAAAGTTTTGTTCCGTTGTTGATTTTGTTTGCCCTTGAGTGCGATTTTAGTCATTTGATAAGAAGAATAGACGAAATATTTGTTATGAAAATTTCCAATGTATGTTGTGAATAATAATATGCCTGTTAAATGACTACAAAATAAAAAGCAGATTTTTTATAGATATAACATGACTGATTAAGATAAGATTATCTGATATGATTGAAGTTTGAATGAATCATTTTGTATTTAATGTTTATAAGAAGCAAATTGTAAGAAAACTTGAAACTGATTTTTTATATTTTGAATATAAAATATTAAATTTTTATAAAATAAATCATAACACCATTGTAAGTCAATAAGAATGAATCAATATTTCTATAAAATTATAATAACATTATCTTTAGGTTAAAATACGGCTGCGATTTAGGATTGGGGACTCTGCCCCTAGCGGAGTGGGTGGTATTTCTGGATAAGGGACGTGATAGGAAGTCGAAATGTTAAATAAAAATTGTCCGCGAACATATGAGTAAAAATTTATTGAGACTTAAAGTTACAACATTTCCATACATTATTTTGACATTACTACCATTTAGACACTTGGAGTCAAAACGTCACTTTCAATTGTCAAAATAATCTCCAGATGATTGTCTTTATTTGTACTTTGCGTGAAATTCAAATTTTCTAGTTTTCTAGTCATTTATGGCACTCGCCGGCCGCTACCGCGGCACGCTCGCTTCGCTCGCTCGGCTCGTGCGTTGTGGCAACTGTTCTAACCTAACCTAACCAAGATATGAGGAATAATAAATAAATAATCTTAAATGTTCTAACCTAACCTAACCCAGATATGAGGAATAATAAATAAATAATCTTAAATGTTCTAACCTAACCTAACCCAGATATGAGGAATAATAAATAAATAATCTTAAATGTTCTAACCTAACCTAACCAAGATATGACGAATAATCAAATATAATCTGTTGTCATTTAAGCGGTAATATAAAACAAAGTGTCAGTTTTGCTTTTGTCAAAATGTAAGATCGTTTTGTTTGTGTTTGTGAAATTATTAAAATATTAAATACAATAAAGCATTAATTGTTGTGAAAATGTGTAATGTACATAAAAAAGGATGCGTACTATTCGTTAAAGGTATGTTTATCTGTTGTAATCACTTATTTAGGTAAAGAAATGTATGGAAAGGTGTTAGATATGTTATAACTTGTAAGTCTCAATAACTTTTTACTCGTACGTTTCCTCCAAATATTTTTAATATATTTTGACTCTCTGTCACCTCCCCTATCTAAAAATACCACCCACTCCGAATGGTGGTAAAGAAATATATGAAAATGTATGGAAATGTTGTAACTTTAAGTCTCAATAACTTTTTACTCATACGTTCGCGGACAATTTTTATTTAACATTTCGACTCCCTATCACGTCCCTTATCCAGAAATACCACCCACTCCGCTAGGGGCAAAGTCCCCAATCCTGAATTTGTGCCTAAAATACATATATTATTGATTCTTATCATATTCATTCTGTATAATGATATTCTCTTAAATAAAAAGTAAATAAAGAGAAAATTTGTTTCTCCATAAACACAAAAGATTATTTCATTAAAAGGCATGCAATATTTGAACATTACCAGTTGACAAGATATTAGCTCACCTGTAAAACAAAAGAAACAACATTTAAATAAAAGCACTCATATGTGAGTGAGGTGGTTTTCTTTACATGTATAATATAATATTACTTTTTAAAATAGTGATTGTAGATTTATATTTCTTAGTAATATGACATTTTAAATTATGATATAACAAATTGTAAAAAATTGCAAAGTAAAAACTTCATGTTCTTATATTTTGAATTAATCAAGATTAGTCAAATTTTATTGAGATTTTAGTAAACTGTTTAAATATATTAATTAACATAATATATGACTATATGTATTATATTTAATTATTTACATTAAACTGGCAACTCTAGGTATGCTTTTAATAAAAAATTGCAATATAAATAGTTTGCTAGAGCTAAAAGAACAATCCAATTATCCCATTATTAATTTAAGAATATTATAAAAGTAAAAGTTCAGATGGATATTTGTTACTCAGTCAGACCAGACACGGCACAGAGATAGATTATAGTCAGAATAGCACATGCACAGCATAGATGTTTACATGGAAAAACCAAAATTTTAAATCTGTACATCAAAACCTCAATGTCTTATTTAGTAATTTAATAAACCAAGTGTGCTCACTTATATGATATTTATAAAGATGATTGATTGTACCATCAATTAGCATGGTAGCTCAGTATTACACTTAACTGCTAATAATAATTGTAGCATCTGCTTTAAATATAAATGATATGACTGACTAATTGCTCAGCTATTCTCACAAAATGCATACATTTTGCAAATTGTGGTATAATATATGAGCATGAGGGTCTCGCACCTCTGATATTTCAATGTGCGAATTATTTCCAACATGATTACCACTTGTCTTAAAGGTGAAAGAAAACATTGTGAGGAAACCTGCATGTCTGAGAGAACCTAGCAAGTTTTCAAAAGACATGTGAAGCCCGCCAACCCACACTTGGCCAGCATTGTGAACTATGGCCTAATCCCCCTCGTACTGAAGGGAGGCCCATGCCCAGCATTGGGACGATAAAATGGCCTGAATACATACATTCTTTAATAAAATTGTTAGTGTATATTTGTGTGTAAGATGTTTGAAAATATCTTACCTAATTATAATAAGGTACAATAGTTACGTAATATTTATGATTTAATTATTATCACTTTATTGCCTCTATTACCTCTACGTAATTAAAGTGCTTACATTTTCTGCACGATCAATTTATGCTTATCGTCCATGGCATATAAAGCTTTAAAACTTTTTTAAATCCAAAGATATCATTAAGGAAGTTAATTATTTCCATCAATCAAAAAAGTACTACATACACAATCCCATGCAAAAGGTCTCTTACAAGTTACAATTGTCACCAATTGTGTTTAGGTACTTATTCTAGTTGAAATAAATATACAACAACGTAAATTGAACCTTAAATGCAGTATTAAAGTTGTTTTCCCAAAGAAAATTTTAAATTAAAACCGCACTCAAATGTTCAAATGAGTGCTCATGCGGTGGGACATGGAACATTTTTTGTCACTGGTTGTTTATCTAGTAGTTTTTTGATCGATGATTATTTCACTAAAATTGGTCCAATGGGCACTGTAATAGTATAATATACATATACCATTATATATATATATATATATATATATATATATATATATATATATATATATATATATATATATATATATATATACCATTCTATAACATTCTATAATATACAAGCAACTCGCCCTCGCTTCGCTCGGGTTCGTCCCTAGATTGCTTTCCCATACATTGTCTCATCCCTATTTTCACTGTTTTAAGAGATGATTTCCGGGATAAAAACTATCCTATAGCCTTCCTATGGTGTTGAACTATCTTCTTACTACATTTCATCTAAATCGGTTCAGTAGTTTCGGAGCCTATTCGGTACACACAAACAAATCTTGTCTCTTTATAATATTAAGCATAGATTAGTTATTTCAAATATCTTTATACCTGTGTCGATGTCGTACCGTCGCAGCGTTTAAATATTATACTAACTAATATAGCGCAACCTTTTCACTGGACGCACCGTACAGCAAAAGGTAGAGCGTTGATAAATTCAAATCACATGATTGCTGCACAATTCGTTCAATCAAAACCAATTCAGTGCATTTCATATCAGCTCCTCAAGCGATGCTGTCTTTACGCGATTTGCTTAATAAATAATTAATATTTCGGTGACAATTTTATCGTAGATTCAGAGATAAGTCCCGATTTATCTATCGTTTTAGTTTTGATTGGTTTTTTTTTGTCGTGCTATGGATGGATTACTAGTGGTGGCTAAGGAGTTGCGCTTGAATGAAATTGGCCTGCAGGCGCGACGACCCAAAGCAAATAAGAAGCTAAAAGTCAAAATTGCATGCAAGGTAACTCTTAAAATAAATATGTTGGGACATTAACACACAGCATCATCTAGTTCCATGTTAAAGACATAATATATAACTTTAAATACATAGATATTATAAATACATACATATTATAAATATAAAGACCCATGACTAGAATACAACCATTCGTGCTCATCACACGAATGCCCCCGGCGGGACTCAAACCCACGACCGCTGGCACAGCAAGTAAGGTCACTATAAACTGAGCCAAACGTATCGTCACTTTTTGTATGAACCACTACATCTTATGAGTTTAAACGTGAATTCATTATCAAATCGAAAATATATGATTGTTATTAATATCATCCTATGATATTATTATCATCACTTACAAGTTATACGTTTTAATTTATTTACAAATCCATCCAAATTAGAATATTAAGTGTCTGAAATCTTTTTATACTCCTCCTTTTATAGTTGCTTAGTCTATGTACAAGCGTTATACGTTATATTTGTACTGCATGCTAAAACCACGATGATTCTTTTGATAATGGATCGATTGTTTTCTGATTTTTGTAAAAATATATATTTTCACATAAGTCTTAAATATATTTAAATACATACATCTCCACTTGTTCAATAATAATGAATAAAAAAAAACAATCATTGAAATCTAAATATTTATAAGAAGTATTACCGCGTTTACACAAGTAACACAAATAAACTGTTTTTATGCCCACTAGTTGATAAAGCAATTTATAATAATCTAATATAGGAACCATATGAAATGTTAAATATAACGCTATAATGATGCACATGTGTTTGTCTGGCGCAGTTCTTTGGGAGCCGCAGGTTTGATTTTTGCGCAAGTAAATTAGTAAATTATGGTCAATTTAGAGATATAAGCTAAAGCTTATATTCTCCAAATCTTTCACAAAAGGAAAATCTTTCAAAGAAAAAAAATAATTAAAATCTATACCAATAATACCGCTGATTGACCCTTTGTGTTTTTATTTAAACGCGATAATCTCTGAAACTACAGTCGTATTTGAAAAACTTTTTTGCATTTGATAGCCTAATTCTCGAAAAAGGTTATATATCTACCGACGACACGTTTGGCTTTGCTTGTAGTGACCCGACTCGCTGTGCCAGCGCCGGGGGCATTCATTTGTATGATGAGCACGAATGCTTGTATTCCAGTCATGGGTGTTTATATTTATAATATGTATTTGTATTTAAAGTTATATATGTGTAGTGTATCAACTATCTGGTATCCATAACACAGGCGTCGTAGCTTACCATGGAACAAGATGGTGCTGTGTGTTAATGTCCCAACATATTTATTTATTTAGTTTATCTAGCATAACACTACGCATATAGGATCGAAAAATTGATACATAATAAACTATGCGAGTGTAGCCGCGGGAAAATCTAGTATACTATAAATAAAAAACTATCTACCTCATTACATACACGCACATACGTAAGCACGTAGAATCAATTATCCTCTAAGCCTAAACCTGGACGATGAAGGTTATTACGACGATAATGTGACCATATTTAGACGAATAATCGAGTTAGTTATGCAGAATCAATTGTTTTGCAATGTTAAACCAAATATTTAGATCTTTAAGCACACATGTTTAAGAACTATTTTGAATGACTCTTTGCAAAACTTTGTTGTTATAGTCTAAGGAATGACTGAAATAATTCATCTAATTTTTTTTAGATTCTAACATTTTATTTATAAACAAACAATAGGATAAATATTGTACAATATAACGTGAACGCTAAAAATATTGGGCATATTGGGCTTTCCTTGGATGCGAAAACGTAATATTTTTCCTGTTAACAGAAGGAATATTTTGACACTACATTATAGAATTAAACTCCAGTGATAGAATCACAGTAGTTCAGTGCAAAATTAAAAAAGAAACATTATTAAAAAAAACAATTTATAATTAAATTACTATTCTAATATTGAGTACAGCATGGTCACCCTACTCTAGTTTAATCAATCATGATTATTAGTGGGCTTATCGCTTTGTTTTTTTATTACAATCGGTCAGATTTAAGCGTAAAGTGATTGTAAATGTAAAAGTTTAAGTCCTAAGAGCAATTAATGAAAACAAATAAATACGTATGTAGGTTTATATTACTGTAGATTTATAATAACGTCCGGTCATACGCTTCATAAAATTGTGTCGGCTTATACTAAGACACTCGGTATACACGGTACACTCAGTGTGTACACCGAGTGTCTCTGTGTGAACACCGAGTGTCTTTAATTTCACAAATAGAGACACTCGCGTTCACAGAGAGACACTCTGTATATACAGTGACACGGTACACTGAGTGTACCGTATCTTCACTAGCTTGAGACCAGCGCACAGCCATAACCGCTGGTCTAGATTAGATAGAGATATAAAAGATTTTTGAAAATTAGAGGTTTAGGGATACATAGGTATTTGCTGAATAAAAAAATGGAAATGATTTTCTTCTGCTTATACTGTTAAAGGACACATTACTTGACGATATTATCGTTTACGAAATAGAAATCACTAGGGGGGCATTCATTAATTACGAAGGACAATTGTGGCCATTTTGGCTCCCCCTACCCGCTATGTAAGAGTACATAAGATTTCACGGACTACTCCCCCTTCGTACGTGGACATTTTATTTGGTTTTAGAAAAGGATCAATTGCACTAAAACTCATCATTTGACGTAAATCAAAGATTTCTATTTTAAAATTGTACATGAAAAAAGAATAGATCTCAGATTTGTTTTTCCCAATGCTTGGCTCTCAAATATCCATCACTCTATGTTAGAAATCGCACATTTCTACTTATAAAATATTCATTCTTACGTATAATATACATATTATACGTAAGAATGACTTTTTGGCCTCGCGAGATAAGGCATGTAGAGATTTTGAGAGATCCCCCCCCCCCGCCCCCGCCCCCTTCCCACTCTTCCCCCCGCTTCTCAGGACCCTTACGTAATTAATTAATGGCCCCTAAGACACTAATTTATTTTCAAGTATCATATTCTTCAAAAACAGATCGTAACCAATACTTAAAATGAGGAAGAATCAGTCGTTGATAAGGTCCACCTTACAAGATTATTCTTTAAATTAAAATTTACGTTATAAAGCTATTTTCGTCAATGCGAGCATACTAGCGGGATACAGCTAGTGCTTATACCATATACATATAATGTAGTAATTGTAATGATTAATTAAAAATTGCTATTTAAACAGAACTCTTAAGTAAGTAGACTTTTTCAGTTCATAAGATAGGTATAACTAAAGGTAACAATGATGCAAGGTGCAATATCAGCAAATAAATATACGGCAATTGTTTAAATGGATACTCATTAGTGTTAATTGAGGCAATTGCAACTCTCACGTGCTCTCTGTACTTGTACCTCGTTCTTACTACTTAGGTAGATACTGCAGTATACTGTTCTGTAAAACTAGATATCAGCATAAAATTTTTAAGTCTATCACTGTTATTTGCAATTTATATGTTTTTTTTTTAATTCTTTATAATTCATACTCTCTCTCTCTCTCTCTCTCTCGCTCTCCATCTCTGCCTCCGTGCGTGTGTGTGTGTGTGTGTGTGTGTGCATGCGCATGTGCGTGTACGCACGTGCGCGTGCGTCCGTGTATTCTGAAAGGTGAATAGCTTTATCACATTTATGTATACTTTATAAGTCTATATCCTATGTAACGCTTCTTTCCATTGCATCGGTGAAAATCGTATGAAAATCCAGTAGTTTTAAGATTAGCTCGAACAAATACAAACTTTATATTATGTAATGAAAATTAATAAATGAAAGTAGCTTTGCATCACGCTTCACAGTACTTCTGCAATCAATAAAGCCAGTACGTACGAATATGATACAATTTCTTCGTAACTGACGCGCTGCCAATGCTAACATGTGACGCATGCACGCCAGTCGCCACCCGCGACACTCCACGTGCAAAATTACATATGTACACTGAAAGCTATGTTTAGATTATATGATACAATAAAAGCTTTAAAGTACAATAAATAGTAAAAAGAGGGCAAAAGGTAATCGAACTCGCGCTGTGACTTTCAACGGTCAATCACAAATATAAGTTCCTTTTATCAACACGCATTTATCTTCATCTTTTAAAACTGTAAACAAATCATGGAAGTCAATGTTAGGCTACTTCGAATTGTATTTATTTCAAATTGATATGTGAAATCTATAGGACAATACAATAACTTAATACAATAAAGCCCATCTGATGTTGGAGACAGGAGGCAGCTCTTCAATGGGTGGAAGTAAAATTTTTTGGGCCTATTCGATTTGTTTTTGACGAGTTTTGTTAAGATTATAGTTATTCATATATACATAAGCTGTAAATCCGACTCTTACTTGGCTGATTTTTTAATCAAAGCATTGACATCGTTTCCGAACTTCGAAGAAATTTATTTATATATAATAGGTGATAACTTGTTAATTTCCAAGTCATCTGAGCTACTTGCTACTCATTGCCTGCAATGAAATTTATTATTTCTTTTACAAATAGATTGTAAAGGTTCGAGGTTGATTACACGAGTACCCGCCCCGCTATTGACTAGCTACTTTTTTTTAAATAGTGTTTCATAGAATAGAAAAATATAAGAAATATTTAACTATTTCTGAAAATATCGCTACAACAAATTTTATCGAAATCGGTTTAGTAGTTTAAGTGTGAAAATTATCTAAACAAACAGAGAAAATATTGAAAATATTTTTGATTTTAAGTACCTTACTATAATGAAACATCGCACACCGGAACTATCCGATGCCAAAAACGACAAATAAATATTTATCTCCTTGTCCACAGCTCCTCGCTCAACGCTCTCAAAAGGAAGATGGCATCAACGGTGTCACAGAAAAATCATTTACCGTAAGTAAACTAACATTTAGTTCAAAGCATTTTAGATCATAAAAAATCGGTCAAGCGCGAGCCTGACTCGCATTTCGAGGTTTCCGTAGCATGAAACATTAAAATAAGTTTGTAATCGAAAACTTATCGATTTTCCAGCTGTTCGTATGGGTTTTCTTTATTTTTTTATACTAAACTTAAACTGACTGACACACCCTCACCTAACTTAACAAAACAAAAGAAGAATTATTCAAATCGATCCAGCTGTTTTTGTTGAGTTTTAGCAAGAATAACGAACGGTAATTGGTTTTTCAATGTTTTATATATATACATATACCTAGATAGTAGATTCTTAATTTTTAGTTTAGTTTAAAAAAAAAGTCAAGTAGATTTGAACGAATGTGACTTTGGCTATTTTCATTATCTTCGTAAACGTGAGCAAAGCTGAGAGTGATAACTAGTCTTGGATATAATAGATATTAGTCAACATAAATGGCGCACGTACTAATTTATAAATCGATAAATCAGTTTCTAAAATTTTAAATGAAATACTTTTAACAAAGTACAGTCAAGTGTCGCTATTTAAATCAATTATTATTAGGCAAGTCTCATTCAATGTCGAATGCTTTCACAAGTCACAAGATCGTTTTTATAACATTCTTTTTATTTCTCCTCTAAGATATTTTATACTATATAGCTCGACAATTATGAAAGAAATCGAACTAGTTTATTTGCATCTTCAATTCATGAGTGATAGTGGAAGTGGGTTTAAACCCAGTTTTCTTCTATCATTCGGGAGGGTGGCATACTATTTCCAAAGTATCTTGGCGAAACACGTATTTATTAAAATAAATCATGAAAATTGGTTTACAATTGGCGAAAAATAGACATCCCAAATCCCAATAGAGTGCCGCCCAATAAAATATTAATAGTTTCGCTCAGTGGTGGAATTCGACCATAATCATTATGGTTTTTTTTTGTTGATAACACTAAGGCTCGTCAATAGCCACTAAACAAAAAAAAAAGAAAATAGGTTGACAAATAGTGGAGAAAAAAGTACTTTAATATTTGGTCTTTGCCTATATACATATATAGAATTTATTTAAGAAACATTACAGAATAAATATATTGGAAACAATATAGTAGGTTATCTAAAACCAAATGAAATCGTAGCAGTAATTTGCGGCGTGCGAAATAATTCGACAGCGTCTATTTGCGCGCTTCAATAATTGTTTAGACGCCGGCAAATTAGCTCGGAATCACTAACAATGCTGTGCCGCGCTTCCTCGCGTTGCTACTCTCAGTTCTCACGCAATGACTCGCTGAAGGAAACGAACGTTTCGCCTTAAACGAATTCCTAATGGTTTTCGAGAAAATTCTATTTTGATAATTTTAGCTCTACAAAAAAAAATACGACTTTAAAAAAATGGGTGCGTGTAACTTTTACGCGCGGTTGAAGTAAAACTTCTTTGGCAAATATCGCAAGTAAATTAAAACAAATCAATAATTAAATAAAGCATATTAGGCATATTACAATCATATATTTATAGAATATCCTATACGGAAAGAACATAATATTATAAATTTGTCAAACAATAACAACGGTTACCATGGCAATATGGCAATGAATGTATTCTATCTCATTCTCTCGCTGGCTTAATCCTATATATTTATGTGTTTTTCTCTTTCTCGTGTCGCATTTCCGTTTCAACGAGTTTCAAATCACAACGATTCTAAAGAAAGTTTCACTTCAAAAAGCTTACATGCATGTGCTAGATGCACTCATGACGTGTCCTGAATTCCCCTACTTCATTCTTAGACTTAACACTTTTTCTTCAAATTGTAATGAGGGCCTCGAAAATAAGTCACATAATAAAAATGAATTATTCAAATCGGACCATAATCGCGATATTATACAAAAATTACAGCTGATTTTAGAAAACAACCTTAATTTTAAATTACATTTGATATGTCACCAATGAAATTAAAACTTAAGTTCGTTAAGAAATGAATATATGCGGACATATCCGAGTAAAAGAACATTTTCCTATTTTAAACAATCAAAGTCAGGTCGATGCTCCATTAAATGCGACTTGCAAGTCAACAATTGTTGTGAATCGGAACATTTATCAGATCCAAACGGACGATACTGAAGTATAGCAAAAACAAAAAACATCGATTAGTTCTATAAGATTTTTCAATACAAATTGATTATTAGAAATACTGAAAATGTACACAAGTTTATAACAATTATCAAAATTTGGTGGTTTCAAAGAATATTTTTTAGTAATTTAAAATATGTCAAATAGCCTGTCCATGCACTTCTTGTCAAAATTTTGAATTTACTATAAGTAGTGCAAACCCTTATATAACACGAACTTTAACATATACATATTTCCCAACTAAACAGTGACCACTGTTATATCCTCTAAGACTACAGAATCAAACATTCTATCTGTAAACATTTATGTTAGAGACCATCGTCATAGGTCGTAACGCAGTGTGCGGTTATTCTAGCGATCTAGTGTTCGTGTCTCTGATTTGATTCCCACACGGGGTAATTGACTTAATTCTTTTTTTTTATGTTGGAACATTAACACACATCACCATCTAGTTCCATGGTAAGCTACGAGGCCTGTGTTATAGATACCAGATGTTGATATACTACACATATAAAACTTTTAAATACATACATATTATAAATATTACATATTTCATTAGAGAACGACTGAATACATTAACATATAGTTTAGAGAAGAATGTAAAGATACTACATAATTGTTTTTTTTCTCCAGAAATACCTGTTCCCAAACTACCCAGATCTGGCGCGCCAGTTCTACGGTTACATCCACAGAATAGGCAAATGTAAAAATAAGCACGTGCCGCTGTCCACCTTCCGACAGCAGTGCGAGAAGATACTCGCCATGCTGGACGACTCCGCCATCATCGAGACATATGTTCGGTGCGTATTCCATTTGTCACCTACATGAAAATCCTGGTTATACTTTATGCTTTAGTGGGGAAAATGATAGTGTGCCTATTAATTAAGTCAGAAATTGGAACTCATGAGATCCTCAAAATGCAGTGTGCATTTTGAGGACCTCACCTTTTAGTAAATATTTTTTTTTAAATATAATTTCTTCTTTGATAAATATAAGATGGTTTTCTTAAGTAAATATTAGAAATATTTTTTTTAATATTTGCATATTTAATTTTTGCTTTTAAATACTGAGAAAATTTTCCAGAAAACCTTTAAAAGAAAAAAATCATATAACTTATAATATACTGTAATAAGAAAAGTTAGAATAGGTTTATCTACTTATTTAAATATTTTCACTTTTGGTTACAGAATGTTCAGTTCAGACGTCAACGAGAGCACGGTGACGACGGACGACTTCAGGAGCTTGTTGTACGTCAGCTACAAGCTGTCCATGGACCACTACCCGGACGGGCCGCAGACGGACATCATGGTGAGCTCCACACAGCCTCAGTATATCGCGATATTCTCTTAATTAATTACTATGATAGACCAACAAACATTGTGGCCTTTATCTACATTTCACACACAAAAATCAAACGAAATTGAAGATAGAAATTGCAAAATTATTTTTCTGCAATTTCCCTAACAATATAATTTAGATTCACGCGAATATCCGACATTTTGTTAATATTTTTGTGAATAAATTTAGTAAATAATAATTAGTGATTTTTGAAACCTTAAAATCCTTTGTCTGTTCCGTGAGCATGTTTGTCGTAAAGCTTTCGAAACGTTGAAAGCCAAAAATCAAAACGAAATCGCGAAAAATAAGAAAAAAGAGGTTTTATTTAAAATGCTTCAAGATTACTGAATTTAAGACCTTACGAAAGATTGATGTATTTGTGATGGCCCGCAGGTGGACAAGACGCTGATGGCGGTGGTGCGCGGCTGCTTCAACAACAAGGACTCGCACAGCATCGGCTTCGTGGTGCGCTGGCTCGAGGAGCACTGTCACAGGCTCATATTCCCCGTGCACAGGTCAGTGGAGAACAATACGCTCGCTTGTATAGATTCGGAATATTCATATAACTAAAATATAAGAAGTGTAAGTATATATATATATATATATATATATATATATATATAGATATATATATATATATATATATATATATATAGTACCTTCTATATATATAATATATATACTATATATATATATACATATATATAAAATGATTTAAAACATGTAGCAGCGCTGTTGGAGTAGTGTGACCATTTTTAACTTCGCGGTGGAATTTCCGTTCTCTAGTTTTCAAATTTCGCGCAGTTCTGCATAAACTTGAACTACTGTCAAAATTATTTTGTAGAATATATGGAATCTGAGAACAGTTTTTACCTAAGTGAGTTATCAATGCTAGTTTGTTATGTTATCATGTTTTAGACTAGAAACCATCGTCGTGCTCTATCGGTTCTTATAAAATATATTACTCTTTTTGTACTGTTCAGCGTGTCTTATTTACCTTGTCTAACTTCAAAAAATCCAATGATGTTCCAATTGATACTGTCTATAGCTTTTTCAATTTTGTGATCTGTTTTTTGTGTTTAAAATTCTTGTCTTAAAAGTTAATAGGTGCAGATGTTCGAAGTACTTTAGGTTTGCGTTGGTCATCTGCTGGCTTACTCTTGGAACTGATTCGAATTTGATTTTGTTTTGATTCGAATTCATTTTTGATTCGAACTCGATCCGGCTGCCTTACTCCCGAACCAAATCGAAACAAAACCGAGAACGACTTACGTTCGAGTGTTATCAGCGCCGTTAACTGTGTCCGGCTGCTGTGAATCTATGGTCAAATTCTTATAATATATAAAAAACGTTATATAATTCGCTTTTTTCGTTTAAGGTGATTCCCTGGTGTTTTAATAACAATTTTAAAGATTATATTTAAATTATTCTAGGCATTCTAACATTTATTTCGTGATTAAACCACAAACAATAATGATGGTTTAAATATTTATTCTGTACCTTAAAACTATTTATTACTTATTACTATGGCAACGAGGTGTCAACTGTCACAGTGCTACATTTCAAAAGTTTGTATTGGTGTTTATGGATTAAAATAATAAGTAATAATATTTTTTTAAGCCACTAAAAAAAGAAAAAATTATCAGTGATGACAATATGTTTTGGTGTATAAAATTACGAAATATTCTTTGGTAAGTATAAGTACTCGTATATTATTTGTTTATATTAAAACAAATATGCGTTACATCTATATGATGTCCGTACAATAATGTATTGGGTTTAATTATCTCTAACTGTTATAATATGGTTACAGATTCAAAAGAAAAGAAGGGAAGATATACAAACCCACTCTACTGGAAGGGTAGAAAGTAGGCGAAACAATAAAATTCGTTTAACACTATGAATTGGTTGTATCAAGTGTAAAATAAGTGTTTATTAAAAATACGTATTTTATTACCATGTAAATAAAACATTAAAAACTAATGTCTATTGCATCACAATATTTGTAAAAGATATTGTCGCTTGCTATAGCTCTATCTATCTATTCTCGTAATTGATTATTTCTTTCTTACAGCACAATTATCTGTTGCATAAATTATTATATAAAGGCATAATATAATGTATAGTTTCAGATTAACTCTGTGTGTTTAAATAGGTTTCAATTGTGCAATTTCTTGTTCTAGTATATATATATATATATAGCAGAATAGTGCTTTTGGGTGTCATCTTTCACACGTATTTTCACTTGGTTTGATTCGTTAATAACATTAAAAAATCGCAGGCGAGCCGTAACAATAAAAAAATGTCATTTATGTAGATAAATATCCACACTCGATCCAAAAAGAATACCTTCTTCGCTATCGTCAAATTTGACATTAGATTGATCCTAAAACTCGATACCAAAGCTGTCCGATTGAGTGGGGAGTAAGAGTTTTCGATCGTAACGGCCTTTCTCGATCGTAGTTAGTTCCAATTTGACCACTACACGATCGTGCGCTGATGTCAATTTCAACGGTACAAATCCTAATAAAATCGAGTCAATTTCCATTGATTCAGGAACTCGAAGCTGTCGGGAGTAAGCCGGCTGATAGTGGAATTTCTTCTAGGGATTTTTTTCTTTTTTTTTGAAGCAGTTGTACTTCAGGTAAAGTATGATTATTTTCAGCATAAGTTTCATTCTTTACATGACTTAGTAAATACAAGAATGTTTAAGAATCTTATTGAAGACCAAACGAATGTCTGATTTTTTTTATATAAATTTTATGATGCAATCTATCTGGCGATATTCAACTTTAGGTTGGTATGTGCAGATCTTGGGCTTGTGCGAGATTATGCATTAACAATATCGCTTCATCATTATGCGATCTACAACTTCACAATAATAGATCTTGTGGGTTTTTGTGTTTGAGCTTCATGGCGTTTGCACTTCTTTCATTAGATCCTTTGCAAGTACATTAGGATGATGCGGATGATGCGTGATTCTTGTTTTATATTTAGTAATCCTTTCCTTGATTTCCTCATTGACTGTTTTAATGTTTAGGTCGTGGTGTAGTCTATCATTTCTTATGTACCAAGGTGCGTTTGCCATCATGCGTAGCATTTTAGATTGAAATCTTTGTAGGATTTCTATGTTCGAGTTTGCCGCTGTACCCCATAGTTGCAGACCGTAGCACCATATGGGTTTAATTATGGCTTTATAAATGAGTAGCTTGTTTGTCATTGACAATTAAGACTTCTTGTGCAACATCCAGTACATTTTTCTGATCTGTTGTCCATCGCTAGTCTTTTGATAAAGATGTGTTTTTTCCATGTGAGTCTCTTATCTAGGTACATTCCCAAATACTTTACCTCATCGTGTTGGGGGACTTGAACTCCGTTTAATGTGACTGTAGGGCAAATATCGCGTCGAGTGGTGAATGTCACTTGGACGGATTTAGATTCATACGCCAATCTTTAAGCCATTTTGCGATATTGTCAAGACTATTTTGGAGTTTTAGGGTGGCTTTTTCTGTGAGCTCATCTGATGCCAGTACTGCTGTATCGTCAGCGAAAGTGCCTGTTACTGTGGCCTTGAAAGCCGGCAGATCTGCAGTATACAGAAGATACAAGGTAGGACCCATTACACTACCCTGCGGTACGCCTGCATGGATTGGGCATAGTGTTGTCACTTCTTCGCCGTGTTTTACAAAAAAATATCTGTTTTCTGAATACGAACTAATAAAGTTGTAGTATTCGATTGGCACCGATTTTTTATCTTAAACGGCGATAATCTGCTCAAGAATAGGATCTCCATTATTTTTGATGGTGTTGGCAATAGGCTGATAGGCCTGTAAGATTTTACGTTTTCAGGGCTTTTACCCGGTTTGGGAACCATAATTTTTTGAGCCACTATCCATTGTCTGGGGACCGTTGAAGTTCTCAATATGGCATTATAGATGTATGTTAAGAAGCGCACACCCTCTTCTGGCAATTCTCTTATTATTTTAGCGGTTATCAAATCGTATCCTGGCGCTTTGTTTTGATTGAGTTTCCTAATTGCTTGATTAACTTCAGATATAGAGAAGCAATTTATTGGGAGGTCTAATTGATGTGTTTCATTAAGTATTCTCGATACTAATTCAGTCTGTGTAGATTTGGTACAAACACATTTTTCAAACGGTCAGCAAATGCCTGTGTCTTATCTGAATCTTTTATAGCCCAGCTGCTGTCTGTTTTGCGTATAGCAGGCCGTGTTAGCGTAGGACGCTTGAGTAGTTGGTTGCGGCGCTGTTGTCAAGCTCTCCAAGGTATGCTTGCACATTTTGGTTTTGATTTTCACTCAGTAATTGGCTCAGTTTGGATATCAGTGAATTTAGGGCAGTTTTATGCGTTGGGTGCCAAGTTTTCTGCCATAATTTCCGTGCCTTTCGTTTTTTTGCAACCAATTCTCTAATATTAGTCGGGTATCTTTGTGATTTGGAGATGGTTTTGGAAGTTCCAGGTGTAGCATGCCAAGCTGATTTTTGTATACAACTATTTAAATGCTCAACGGCTTCTTCTATGTCCTCGTTTGTTCTGAGTGATAAGTGTAGGTTTATTGAAGCGGAGATTGACTCTCTGAAACTATTCCAGTCTGTTTTTCTGCTATGTAGTCGACATACGTCGGCAGTTAGGGTTATTTTTCTCTTCAACAGTATTTCGACTGGAGAGTGATCCGACGAAAGTTCTGGTATTGATTTGCATTCGAAGTATGTGCCAGCGATGCCCCTCACTATAGCGAAATCAATTAAGTCTGGTGTCTTTCTTACATCTGTGGGCCAATAAGTAGGTTCACCAGATGAAATACAGCTAAGTTTCAACTGTTGTAACGCTCTCAGCAGCTGTCGGCCTATCGGTGTAACTCTTCGTGAGCCCCAATATGTTTGGCGTTATAGTCACCACCAACCACGAATCGGCTTCCCAAGCTGTTGAAGAATTTCTCGTAGTCGTCTTGTTTTAAATTATATTTAGGAGGGATATACACGGCTGAGATTGTAAAATTTGTCGCTTGTATTTCATTTGTACAGTAATTCGCAGTTTCATGGTGTCTGATATTGTTTTTTATTAATATGGCGCTACCTCCATGGGCATTACCATCAGGGTGCCTCGTATGGTATAATTTATAGGAATCAATTTAGAAATGACTTTTCTTGGTAAAGTTGATTTTCTGATATCAGGAGTACGTCGATCTTGTATAGGTTAAGAAAAGTTTTCACCTCGAGGGTGTGTTGTGACAGGCCATTGGCGTTCCAAATAAACATTTTTATGGAGTCGAATTTGTCAGTTTAGTCGTGAGTGTTATAGGTAGGTTTGTCATATTTGTAAGTTGTTGTATCATTTGCTTTAACATTATTATTAAGTCCCCATTACTGTTATTATCGCTATTATCAGCCTGTGTGTTCTAGTTTTGTTTGTCTGTTTTGTTTGCTTCCTTAGTTAGTGCGTCTCTGTATGTCTTATGGCTTTGGTTTTTCGAGGGTCCATTTGTATTTTTAGTTTGTTGAGTCGGATTTGGTCTGTCATACTTTCGTTGATTCTTATTTATTTCTGGTTTTCCTGCTAGTTTGACTTTTTGTAGTTCTCTATATAATTGGCATTCCTTGTAGTTAGCAGGGTGATTTCCATCACATAGAACGCATTTCAATTCGTTAGATCTTGTTTTTCTAGGGCAGTCTTCGGATACGTGATCTCCAGTGCACTTAATGCACTTCGGGTTTTGACGGCAATAAGCCTTTGTGTGGCCGTATTGTTGACATTTAGCACATTGGGGTATCTCCCGCTTAGGGCGAGGGGGTTCAAATGTTATTATACATTTTAAAAGGTACTTTATGTGGTGCACATTTTTGTTGTTTTCGTGCGGTTTTAGTTCGACAATAAATATTGGCAGTGGCTTTTTAGTTTTTCGTTGTTTAATATTCCAAATGTTGACACAGTCATGGCCTAGTTCTGATGGGTGGATATTTTTAAGGACCCCTTTGAAACTTCTTTCTTGTTTGGGCTTGTACGTGTAAAACTCTGTATATATGATTTCAAGCTGCTTAACAATTTATCTATATGCATCTGGTGTTTTTGGCTGTATTTTGACTTGTTCGTTATTGAGGACCTTAAGTTCATAATTATTTTGCACATGATTATTTAATAGGCTAATTAGTGGTTGTATATTCTGTACTTTATCTACAATTATTGGTGGAGGCTTGATAGGCTTCTCTTTTGGCTCAATCTCTGGATCTTTAGTATCGTCGTCTGCGAGTTGTGAAAAACTGTTACTGGTAGGTATTGGTTGAGTTTGAGATAACCAATACGTATTTAGTTTAGTTTGTTTTGCGAGTCCTTTATTGCTATCAGGGCTTGCACGTAATCTTTTCTTTCCCGTTACTTCTTCCCAGCTTGCCTTGTCCCTGGCTTGTTTATCCTGTGGTTCACTATCATTTTCTAACTCTTGAGTTGTAGTTGACTAAGATATCGTTCAGTGAGTTACTCCGAGGTCTATTTTCAAAGATTCCTTTATGGAATATTTGTTGAGTGAGTACTTTCGAGATGTTTGTAGTATTTGTTTGCTTTATATTATTTAGATCATTCATTTTTGTTCCCATGAGTGGGGTCGATATAAACGGTCACTACTGAGGTGACGCCCATTCCCAGTAGAAGGTTATTAAAACGACGGATCGCCTGGTACGTCGAGTTTGGTCGCTTGGAACTGGCTTTCCTGTCAGTTATTCATCCTCTTGGCACGGACCGCACCGTAGGATTGAAGGGTTTTTTTAAAGAGGTTGATCTTCCACGCGGTTCAAATGGCGAAGTTTGAACCCCCGTTCCTATGAAAGGCTTACGGTTCTGGGGCGACCTTTTCGGGTCGGGCGATTTTTCTGTCAGGGTTGTCTCCCTTAGCTAGGTGATCGGTTTTAAGGCGCCGATTGCTCGCCTATCGCTCTTTTTACTTAGCTATCAAGGCCACAAGGTAGATGTGAAATGCAAAGCTTGCCCGGGGGATGGGACGACCCAAAGTATGGGTCCAATAATATCCTGTCTGAAATAATAATATGTTCGCACGTGGCGACCTCCGCAGGTACTGCGTGCACATGCTGGCCACGCGGCACCGCGACGTGGAAACGCTGGCGAGTGACGGCGAGGCCGCGCTGGAGCTGGGCACGCCGGTGCTGGAGCGCGCGGCCTGGGCGCCCGCCGCCGCCGCGCTGCGCCCCGCCGCCGCCTGGCTGCTGGCGGCCGCCGCGCCGCCGCTGTACAGCCGCCCGGCGCGCCCGCCCGCGCCGCCCGCGACCGCCGCGCACGCCGCGCCCGCCACCGCCGCGTGGCTGGCGCGCCTGGTGTGCGCGCTGCCCTCGCACTGGGCGCCGCTGTACGCGTCGCGCGAGCACGGCCTCGGCGCCAACCGCTTCTTGCACCACACGCTGCACTACAGGTGACACGCGCGCGCCGCCCGCTAGGACGGGAGGTTGCACTTTTTTATGATGTATTGATGTCCATTTGGTGGCTAAATGATATTGATGATTACAAACTCTTAGAAAACCTTAAATGTCAAGTCTATCAAAAAAATTATAATCTATACTAATATTAAAAAAAGGTAAAGTTTGTGAATTGTAAATTTATGACGTTGTAGAGGGCAATCTCTGAATTTACTGAACCGATTGAGATGAAATTTGGTAAGAAGATAGTTTGAGACCCTGGAAAGACATAGAATACTTTTTACCCGAAAATCATCCCTCAAGGGGATAAAAATAGGAATAAAATTTCGTATGAGAAATAAATCTAGGAAGGGTTCATCTAATATTAATGTATTATTTATTTAAGATATTTGAATTATGAATAAGACTTTTTGTAACCATCACAATGGTTTAGTGATGAGAAATAAATGTTCACAGAAAATTACTCGCCTAGTGACTTCTGTCCGGGGTAATAATATAGGTGTTTTATGTGGATCCAAATTTCCGCGACAATTAGATAAGGTCTTCTAAGAACTAACTAAAAAGCAAGGTTCTAAAGATTATCTTGTCTTTATCAATAATCCGAAAAATTCCAAATAAATAGGTTATCATAATACTTTTTTTAGATTTACGCGAATACAAAATACAAAAATAAATACATAAAAAGAATGCCAAACATATTGAATAAACTACCTTTTTAGAATTTTTCACGGATTTATTTAGATTTTTGGTTTTCCATGTTTCCAATGCTTTTAAAAAATATAATTTTGAAATCATTATGTGATTTTGCGGATAGACATTGTTTATAACAAGTATATAATCTTTGAGACGTCCAAAACCTTAGCAAAAGCAATCGAAACGTCGGGAATCAAAAAAAGTCCGTGAAAAAATCCTAAAAAATATTTTTATTTAAATACGTTTTCTATTTTAATATTATAAAGAATAATTTTATTTAAATAGGTTTTCTATTCTAATATTATAAAGAGGAAAAAATTGTTCGTTTGTTCGTATCGGATAGGCTCTAAAATTATTGAACCGACTTAGATGAAATTTAGTAAGAAAATAGTTTGAGGCCCTGAGAATGACATAGAATAGTTTTTATGTCGGAAAACATTCCTGAAGGGGGTGAAATAATAAATGAAATATAGCAAATAGTGCCGTTTTTTTATGCAGGGGCCCGACGCTGGTGGTGGTGGAGGGCGCGGCGGGCGCGGGCGCGGGCGCGGCGGGCGTGACGCTGGTGGCGTGCGCGCCGCAGGAGTGGCGCGACACGCACCAGTACTGGGGCGGGCCCGACTGCGCGCTCGTGCAGCTCTACCCCACGTGAGCACGCACACACACACACACGCACACACACACACACGCACACGCGCTCGCGCACGCACACGCGCACACGCACACGCACACACGCACACACACACGCGCGCACACACACACGCACACGCCCGCACGCGCGCGCGCGCATGGGAAACCCTATGAAACCGGTTGAAGTTCCGGTTTTCGCACTTTTAGTATTTTCATTCGCGAAAGACAAAACACAAAAACGTTAGCCATCTCTGCACACTTTGTAGGCAATGATAACTCAGTGGTAACGCGCTTGAGAAACCGAGTGAAGCGGGTTCAAATCCCGGGTCTCGTACCTCTGATATTTTCATTGGCGAATCATTTTCCCAACATAATTTTACTTGTCTTACGGTGACGAAAAACATCGTGAAGAAACCTGCATGTCTGATACCGTACTTGGCTAGCATTTGTGGACTATGACCTAATCCCTCGTATACATGTGCAAAAAAAAACATTTTGCTCTAAACAAGTATGTTAATAATTGTTAATTATAATCTAACTGCGAACGCTTTACCGCGTCTCCATCAAGGAAATGCCTGGAGAGACAAAAAAAAAAATCCTTAAGATTTACAATATTGGTTTCCAATATTTTAATAGACCTGATATTTTTCTACATTATCGATATATTTTTGATATGAAGTCGGACGGGTTATTGGCGTCACGTGTTCGAACTCTTAAACTCTCTTTCCACAAAGCTCGGCGATCCCTCCACTCTTTCACTTCGTTGAGCCCATGTTTTAATTTTTATTTATGATATTAAATTAATATTTTTTTTGATAAAGAATATACATATTTTTAAATATCTCAATATTTCGTTTTTGGTGATGCCATATTTATTTCCTTTAATAAACTATCCTGTCATACATTGCATGTATATACATTTTCACTACAAAATAGTTTCGATGTGTCACATCTGCCAAGTTTCAGACGTCTCGCGAAGCTTTAATTTTTTAAATTGCTTAAATACATAATCCAGACTTTATTATTATAAATGTAAAAGTGTGTTTGTTTGTTTGTCTTTCTTTTACGTCGAAAGGGAGTGACGATTGGCGTGATTTTTGGTATGAAAATAGTTGGAGAGCTGGAGAGTGACATAGGGTACTTTTTTTTGTAAAAAATCATCTCATTCCCACGAGAAAAAACGTTATAATTCAACCCAAAAAAATATTTATGATTAGAATTAGTTGAAACTTGGTATTAATGCTCTTCAATACAATTAAATAAATTTGTAGCATTTTTCGAAAATCGTGCCTTAAAGGGGTAAAATAGGGGATGAAAGTTTGTATGAAACCTACTTTTTTCACAGATTTTTTTTTGTAGTTTTAGCGCGAGCGAAGTCGTATGTTCTTCTAGTCTATACATATAATAAAATTGTAACTAAGTCGGATTTGTACATGGAATATTTTTTTGGAAATTTTTATTGAAATAGACTTTATTATCGGTACCAGAGGCCGAATCTATAGTTTTTAGTATTTTTGTCTGTCTGTCTGTTACCGCATCACGGGAAACCCACTGGATAGATTTCGATGAAATTCGGTATGACGATAGCTGGTCATCCGGGTCAACATTTAGGATGCATTTTACTGCGGGAAAATATCTCATCTCTGAGAAATCTATACTAAACGTTAAAACTTAAGTAGAGACGAACGAGTCGCTAGTCGTTTATATATAGAGATGTAATATGTGTGTGTGACGCGGGCTTGCGGCGCGCAGGTTCGCGGTGGTGGAGCGCGGGCCCAAGATGCTGTACCTGAACTCGTGCATCCGCGGCTACCCGAAGGGGCTGCGCGCGGGCGCCGACCCGCGCCGCCCGCTGCTGGCGCTCGGCGAGGGCTTCGACTCCTTCGAGTACAAGGGCGTGCCCTACCCGCTCGCCGCCATCGAGGTCTGTCGTGCTTATTGTTGTTATTATAAGTCTGTAGTGTCCCACTGCAGGCCTACCGCGCTGTCGTTGGCTGTGTAGGGGGATCCAAAGAGTTGTTCGTTTGGCCCAGAGGTCGTCCGACATCCGGATGACGTGACCGGCCCGGTCCCACTTCGGCATGGCAAATTTCCGAGTGACATCCGTAATTTGCATTCTGGAACGGATTATGGTATCCTCGATACGATCAGTTATATTAATTCCCAGTATACTCCGTTCCACTGTAGTTTTTAATGAGGTCTAAATGAAACGACATCTGGATGACGACTGGTTCATTATAATTCTCTCATCTGAAAATTAAGACTACCGACATGACAATGTTTTTATTTAATATAATATAGGTATACCCACTACAAGGTCAGTTGCCACTACACACTGGTGAAACAGACTTTGTTCGACGGGCTCACATAAAAACATTAGCAAAACGAGTTTCCGAGCCCCAAGATTCAGTTGAGGTGTCAACATTAAAATTTCTGGATTAATGAATTGTTTTTTTGGTTGTATGAAATAAACTTTATTCAATTAGACTTATTGCACGTGCTTTTGAATCGTTAATTTAGTGTAAGTCAATCCGTGAGGAAGCTACCACCGGCTCGGGAAGCAGTTCTCCTGAGAAGAACCGGCGAGAAACTCAACAGTTGCTCTTTTAAATATCGAAGTTTGATTTTATTAACATAGATATAGATAGCCCGCATATGAGTCAGTATTTCTCAATTCCACACATTTTCATCCACAAGAAACTCTTGAACAGTGTAATACGCTTTGTTTAATAAAATATTTTTATCTTTAAATTTTTAAAGAGATAAATCTAGGACATTTTATAAAATCTTATTTCATTAAATTGACGGAGCAGACTATGCTCTTGAACTTACAAAACATTAGCAAACCCGAATTTCCGAGCTCCGGGATTAGTTTAAGGTGTCAACATTAATATTTTTGGGGTAACGAATTGTTTTGTGGGTTGTATGAAAATAATTGTTGTATCGGTTGGTGGTCGCAGGTGTGGGGCTGCGGCGAGCAGGCGCTGAAGGATGCGCAGACCGAGGTCAAGAAGTGGCAGGTGCGCGAGGCGGAGCGCCAGCGGCAGGTAGGCCTCCTCGCTACATCACTTGTTACTTTCAGGATTCTCCGCAGAATTTCGGAAGGATTCTGCACATTTTATAATGGTTCTGAGTAACAAGATGAAATGTACCTTATGAGATTGTTAATAAAGGCTATTATTATTATTATAATGGTTCTGAAAGGGGAAACTGGAACTCTTATAGGTTTAGTCTATCCATCTGTCTGTTAAAATCTATTTTCTTTAATCCAAAGATTTTTTACTCTACTGTGACAAAGTCGAAAACGAGGGTTCGGGGGGCACGGCGGTGCAAGTCGAGCAATCTACGTTTGACTCGTATATATGCTACTAAATGGCTAAATTGATTTTGATTAATTATAATTCTTTAAATTTGCCTTGATGACGCAAGTGTTATAGGGTATACTAAAATTTAAAAAAAGAAATAGTTGATTGTAGCTGTCAAATTGTTTGCTAGGAAAAAATATTTCTTCCAAACGATATCAAAGAGAG
The DNA here is from genome assembly GCA_951806755.1 of Brenthis hecate. Taxonomy (NCBI): domain Eukaryota; kingdom Metazoa; phylum Arthropoda; class Insecta; order Lepidoptera; family Nymphalidae; genus Brenthis; species Brenthis hecate. Next base: position 281,487 of record OX638249.1, read on the forward strand.
TGATTATAACAGAGGACCACAAAAATATCTATGTATTTTGTAGGTGTATCATATTATATGCAAATAACGTCTCACCCTCGCTTCGCTCGGGTTTGTCCTCAAGTTGTTTCATCATACAAACCTTTATCCCCATTTTCACCCCCTTAAGGTATGATTTCCAAGATAAAATCTTCCCAAGGCCTCAAATTATCTTCTTACTAAATTTCATCTAAATTGATTCAGTAGTTTCGGACTTATTGGGTACAAACAAAGAAACAAAAAAATCTTTCCTTTTTATAATATAAGTATAGATATCTTCAGTTTTGATGGAATGAAAGTATTTTTTTCGCGTGAAAGTTAAAAAGTGATCGTGTCTCCCTCGCAGGTGAAGGTGTCGGCGGCGGACTGGATGGAGCACCCCGACCGCTACCTGCTGGAGCTGGCGGGGCGCCCGCAGTACAACAACTCCGCCAGCTAGCGACACACCTCATCGAGCAAGCCCTTTATGTTCTCTGTTAAGGTCTGCCCACTACACCGTCTCATACCATGACCGTGCTATGAACGTATCCGGCACGGAAAAGAGCATGGCGCGGACTACTACGCCCACTAGACCGTATCAACAGTGTATCGTACCCGTACATATCGGTTTCAGTGCTGCGTATGCTCACATCGCGCCCGCGCGCCGGCTCCGGTCGGTGACGGAACGGTCTAGTGGGCAGAGTCTCATACTTTTCAATACAAACATATTTTTTTTGCTGACACGATCCTAGCACGGTCATGGTATGGGACGGTGTAGTGCGCAGACTTCTTTAGAGGGCCTTTGCACATCACCATTTATATCGTTTAGCCATCGATCAAAAAAGTACTAGATTAGATACACAATCCCATGCAAAAGTTCTCTTGAAACTGTCACCAAATTGTGTTTAGGTAATTATTCCAGTAAAAATAAATATATAACAATGTAAATTGAACCTTAAATGCAATGATTAAAGTTGTTTTCACAAAAAAAAAATTAAAAGCGCGCTCAAATATTTAAATGAGCGCTCATTCGGTGAGGACATTTTTGTCGCTGATTGTGTCGTGTCTACGTTGGTGTTGTGTCTACGTCTAATACTTTTTTGCTCGATGCGTATAACTGATATCATTTAAAAATGCATATTCCTTGCGTATGTATCGATACCGACAAGTGTTAGACAGTGCGTTAAAAAAGTTGATATGACCTTAGGACCTTTTCACACTATAGCTTTTTAACGCGACTTCGACTCGTGTTTGTAATCTGCATTTTTAAATTTATTAACGCAAAATAACTATACCATGTACGTTAGTGACACGCGCGTTGGGTTTATATAACATAGTGTGTATAGGTCCTTACTGTTATTAGGAAGGTTTTATAGCTAATGGACATTTAGTTTGGATGTAAATTTATATTTTCTTAAAAAAATTGACGAAACAAATTTATATTTTATAGAATTTTGGATCGTGAAAAATAATAATATAATACGGTTTTCAGTTGATGTCAACGTCAGATCAATTAGATCTGAGGTTATTCATATGAATATAGTTTATTTTTAAGTTTGCTAGTATTGACTCAGTGTGGTACTTTAAATAAAACTTTCTTTTCGGATTATTTCGCAGATTTATTTAGGTTTTTGTTTCCCGACGTAACAAGTATGTGACGCCTTTGAAACATCTAACACCTCAGTCTCTCCCGTGACCATGATTGCTGTAGAGCATTCGAAACGTCGGGAACCAAAAATCAAAATAAATCCGCGAAATAATCCGAAAAGATTTAAGATAGTTTTATTTGAAATGTCAAATATTCGCGTAAATCTAAGAAAGTATTCAGTGTTGTATTTTAAATATTCCTTATAAAAACAGTCGGTTAGAAAGACGATAATACATTGTACTTTGTCATATAAATTAGTCTACATATAATACGATAATGTTTTAAATCACAATAATATTATGTTAATAAATAAAATTATATCTTAATATTGAACTATTAGGGACCATTCATTAATGACGTAAGGATAATTTTGGCTATATTTGATAGACCCCCTCCCCTTCCCCCCTCTCTCACCTCCATAAAAAAAAATAAGATTTCAACTAGTTTTCCCCAACGCATATCTATCAAATATCCATCACTCTATGTTAGAAATCGCACATTTCGACACATAAAATATTACGTAAGATTGGCTTTGCCCCCCTCAGGGCCCTTAAGTATTTAATAAATGGCTCCTTATTATTAATGTAAGTTTAAATTAATCGATTGACTATTAAAAATAATAGGCACTTATTAGTTTACAATTTATTAGTAAATTAAGTATGATATTATTTATCTGTGTCACTAGAAAATATAGTGTTTTAATTTTATTTTATTTTTTTGTTTTTTATCTTTGAATTGAATTTGATATTCTTATTAGCACAAATGTGGATTAATTATTATATAAAAAATATCAATTCTCTTTAATATTTTATATTTATATCTTTACTTAATACACAAAAAGTGACGTGTCTTACTATATATTTGAACTAATGCTTTTCTGTACACAATTCTAAAGCTTTTTATCATTTTTGACTTAAAAATTAAATATTTTAACAAATTGAAAATATTGACAGTGGCTTTAATCACAAAATAAAGATCTGAGATTGTTTGGCAATGAAAAAATTAGTGATATATAGATTAAAACAATACAAAATTTGTATAATTTTATTTCTATATTCTTTTATGGTGGCACAAAACGAATACATACATACTAAAAAAATTAATACCTTTTATAGGTTTTTATATTTTACCATCTCTAGCATAAATCCAAAAAGTCATGAACGTTGCTCAAAAATCAATTAAAACGTAATTTTTCAATTTAATTTTATTAATAGGAAATTAACAGTGTTCCTATTTTAAATTTGTGCGCCATATTGAAGAGTCATTATACTATTAATTATTATGATTAAGAGTTTAATAACAAATGACTGATCAATAAGCGAGTTTGTGAGAAATGACATCGCAGATACTTTATAATTAAAGATATGAAAAAATCTTTTTTATTTTTTTAAATATAAATTATATAAAGTATTGGTCAAAAATACAATAAATAATCATTGTAAATGTGTAAAAATTGTAATTATTGTAGTTTTAGTTTAACATTAAAAGACATGTTGCCTCGTTATTTACATCACTTGGATGGAGTGGATATTTTATTTTGGCTTATTATGTTTTCCATTTAAACAAATGATGCACAGATAAAATATTGTTATTATTTTATTTATTTTTTTGCGAATGGTGTTGCCACACAGCAGTAAAAAAATGTTAGATAACATTAGATAACATTTTTCAATACAAATACTTTTTTTAACATTCAGCAGCATGTTGGCTATTGTTAGATGTTTTCAAAGCTTCCACATTAATAAAACATGTTGTAGAACATTTCCTAACATTTTATAACCACCTGTTGTCGCCCGCGTATAATGTTTTCTAAGAAAAGTTACAAATTGTTATATTTTGCTTCAAATTGTTTCGATAGCAAATGTTACTTTTAACAAAAAGAAAATATTTAATAACTTTTAATTTTTTTTTTTGCGATAAAATGTTCGATAAAGAATGTTTACTAACATTTTTTACTCCTGTATGGAGGCACCTTAAGATAAAATATTATATTGATAACATTTAATTTGCTTGCAAACCTGCACTAATTTTGATATTTATTGGAATAATAAACTTCATGATTATTTTGTAAACTTAGTAAAATAAATATCTAAAATTTAATATGAATTGAGTTAAATACTTATGTATCTACTATCTTAATATGTTGACGGTCACCTGTCGCTTGTGGAGGTCGCCGAGTGCGTTTTATTTTTAAGATATTTTGCCCAAATAATAGTGATATTTTGCCTTACGGAAACACGCGAACTACTTTATACATTTACTATTGTGTAAAAATAGGTGATGAGGAATAATAAAGTATTTTAAATAATTTCTAGATTTTTACTTATTTCCCATATTGATGGTTTCACTTTTCATTCTGTAATAGAGATATACTGCGCTCCCAAGTTGTCAAGTCCCAATTTGTCAAAGGACTTAATGATTATACGAGGGAGTTTCAACTTTCAGTCGCTTTGCTCAGTTGTGGCCCTAAAGACATACATATAGCTTTGCCACAGTTTAAAAGATCTTTTTAAGAGTAATTCCGTAACACCTACATTGTTTTCATTAAACTTTTTGCCGACATGTTCAGCAGTCCTGTCATTTCAACCAATTTACACAAACCGTAAAGAATTTTAGACATAAAGCTTCCTTATATAGAAAATACCTTTTTGGGCAGATTCTTACAGCTTAGACAATATATTAAAAGGCTTAAATTGTGCCATAAGGTTTTCATTTTCAATACATACTGACTATTAACCATATATTATTTATTTATTTATTTATACTTTATTGTACACCACAACCATAAAGTAAATACAAGTAAACACAATATAAAAAAAAAGAAACAGAAACAAAAGTGTGCACAAAAGGCGGTCTTATCGCTAATTAGCGATTTCTTCCAGACAACCTTTGGGTTAGGAAATATGGAAGACTATACAGGATGGGTGGTGTATATATTAAATATTATATACAATACATACCACAATACAACCTAATACTTAGAAATACTACATATATATCTATGTATATAATATATATCTATAAATTATACTAATACATATTTAAATTAAAATTAATATAAATCTTGTACAATGTCGACTTCTCATTTAGAAAAATGATCTAAAAAATGATTTTTTACAGATTTATTAAATATTTGTAATGATTTGGAACGTTTTATGTGAACAGGCAAACTATTCCAGAGTTTGGTTGCTTGTACAGAGTAGGAGTACTCGAAGAATTTAGTTAAATGTACAGGTATTCTTAGCATCAAATTCTCTGAAGATCTTAACCTATTCGTATGAGATCCTAGAAATTCAAACTTCTCCTTTAAATAAGGCGGGTATGTTGGATTAAATAACACATAGTACAGAAGAGAGAGAATGTGTAGATTCCGGTGACATCGGATTGGGAGCCACTTGAGTTTTTGTGTGGGTTATGTGCTTATATTATGGCTACTTTATTATCATCATATCTTTATATAAAACCTGGAGTTGCGGAGCAGTAAAAAAAACACGTATAGTCTGTGCAACTTGTTGACAACAACCACAACAACCATGGATTGACAACAACAACCTGTCGTCTGTCAAAATTATCAATTGACAATGTCATAAACAGCAGTTCTTGCCTCTTGGTCTGTGTCTGTGATAAACAGGTGATAAATCATAAAAGAATATTTGATTTGAATGAAAACTAAATGAACCACACATAAAAAACATTGTTTATAATCTACCATTTGAACAGATAACGTTAAAGTATAGTAACAAATAAGCAAGTATGGCTGTGTATGCAGCTCACTTAACTCGTACTTTACAAGGAACTCCCTCTGTGTTCCAAGTTACCGCTCAAGAGGCTCTGGGAAATACTGTTAAACCAGCCTTACGAAGACTAGTTCAGGTATTTTAGACATATAATAGGACCTACAAGTAATGCATTTTTAAACAATGACAAACTACCATCTTTTGGCTGTAGCTACACAAATTGTTAATCAACATTTTATTTTCTTATAAATTGATAATATTTTGTAACATGCTTATGATCTTCATGATTACACGCTTAGACCTTTTTCCTATAGATTTGTGTGATGTTTAAGTATAACCTAACCAAGAACAAACAAATTCCTATTAATAGTGTTTTTTAAAATCTTTTAAGAATTACAATTCATTTAGACTAAATTATAATAATAATATAATATATTATATTCACAGTATTTAGCAGCAGTTTACCCAAATAAATGTGGATGGTGTGAGAGATGGTACGATGAACTGTACTTATTACTAGATTATACTCTACAATACCATTATCTCAAACATTATGGTAAGTATATTTTATATTGAAAATAATTTAAGTAAATATAATATAGATATTAATACAAAACTATTTTTATTTACATACAGCTGCATCATTCTCGGAATGTTTCTATGGGCTTCATCGAGTCCCAATTTCACCAAATACAGAGTTCGATTCTGGTTCAAGACTACCAGAAGCCTTAGAACGAGGGTCCTTAGCATTGTTAGTGTTAGTACCATATATAAGAGATAAAGTTGAGAAATTAGTGGAGATATGGAGGGAGGACTCGGAGGACGGGAGATTGGGTAAGGTGTGGTATTTATAATGTATATTTTTCATTAATTGTAAATACTTATTTATACTTTTTTTCTGTACATTATTTCTAATGTTTTTATTTACTTTGGTATTTTTATAATAAAGGTGGTTTTTACATTTTATATTAAGCAAAAAATATGTTCTCACAAAATGTATTATTTTTAAAGTTCTTCAGTACAAAAACAAATTATAAAATAGGCTAAAATTAAAACAATAGTATCCTCTTCCAGAACAAAAAGGATGAAGCCAAGAAAGCAGCAGTTAAGCTTTATACAATAATCCACTTCGCAACTGAGGCCTCCAGGCTCATAGTTCTAGCCAGGTACCTGACAGGCAAACACCAAGCTCCGACGCTACCCTTGTATGTGCTTGGCTTGACATTAAGTAATGCACCTCCAGAAGAGCCTGACGAGAACACCTGGACCGACTTCTATAGAAGTATACTGGCTGGACAGTTTGGGTAAGAGTAATAATAATAATAAACTCTTTATTGTACACCAAGAACAAAAGAAAATAAATAAACACAGAATAGAAATTTACAAGAGGCGGCCTTATCGCTAAAACAGCTACCTCTTCCAGGCAACCTTTAGGTGTAGGAGATAGCAAACTGCAAGAGCGAAGGGGTGTAAATAATAGAGTTATATATATCTAGAGTATATATTAAAATTATACTGTGTGTGTGTGTTTGTGTAGGAGTGCAGTGGTGACGTTCCCCATGGTGTACCGCGCGCTGAGCGGCGCGGCGCAGCACGGCGCCTTCGCGGTGCAGCTGCTGCGCTGGTGGGGCGCGCGCGCGCCGCTCGCCCTGCGCGCGCTGCCCGCGCCGCCGCCGCCGCCGCCGCCGCAGGTACGGCCGCGGCCCGCAGCCGGATAGGGAACTAACCCTTCAACAACCACTAGAAGTACCTTCGAGTTTGGGCTCCTTTGGTTCTTTTGATGGGTTGTATACGTTACAAATAGTCAAATATATTTTTTTAATTTTAAAATCTATAAAAAATTTTAAAATCTAAAAAAATTCAAAGGGAATTAATAAAAAATATCTCTACATTTTAAAGTAATTAATTAACTCATACCCCATGCTTGGGGTTGACTGTTTGAAAAATTGTAGGGGATGTCCAATGGTTGATTGACTTTCTTTATTTTTTTTCAATTAATATAGGTAACAACGATTATGGAAACCGATTCACTAGTAGCGAAAATATCTACATATACCTGAAGTCGTATCAAAAGTGAATAAAGAAGTAAATAATAAGTAATAAAATAACTTATGTATAATCTGTGCTCAACCGGCACGCTTTGAAGCCATTGACAAGATACTTAATTGAATTGAACTTAAGTATGTACGTGTGTATGTGCAGCAGGTGGAGGCGAGCACGCCCGTGAACGTGTGTCCGCTGTGCCGGCGGCCGTGGCGCGCGCCCGCCGCGCTGCCCGTGTCCGGGTAAGTCGCTTTCATTTATTCTTTATATATTCGCTTTAAGTTTTAACTCAAAATTAGGGAGGGAGGTCTAGTAAAATCTCATCAAATCTCATTTAAACTCAGGAGAGTATAATAAAAATCTGACATCAATTTAAAAAAATATATATTGCACAGATAATAAAAAAATGTAGAATTTTTCTTTCATTTCTTTTGAAGTGACCTATTTTGCCCGCTAAAAATGCCTGAATGTTGTATTGTTTTTATACTTTATGAAAATAAATGTAGTCTATTAACGACTGTAGCATACATCTCACGAGGCAGGCACCAAATCTCAATTGAGATTTGTTGAGATTAATCTCAACAAAATGATGAACTTAAATTGAAATAAAAGCTACCCACGTCATTTATGGATGCATCATATCAAAGAACATTTTATCTGTATTTGTACATGTCTATATTTATATCATATAATAACATACAAAAACGAAACCCTTATAATTTTACCATGTCGGTCTGGCTCTCTATTCCGAGAATTGAGGGATGAAAAAAATATTTCAGCCTACTGTGAGGTGCCTCTATCTCTGAATAGACAAAAAAAATTAAATTGATATTTTTTTAAATCATTAGTGGCCGTCATATGCTTTTAAAGTTGTACACATTGTTTCCTAAAAATATTTAGTCTAATATTAACAAAATCTTCTAAGCAAAAGAAAGCAAAAAAATAAGTTCTGTACTCAAAATATAGCTTTATAATGATTTGCATTAATCAAAATAATATAATGATACAATTCCAGCTACGTGTTCTGCTACACGTGCATCTCGCGCGCGCTGCGCGGCGCCGCGCGCTGCCCCGTCACGGGGCTGCCCGCCGCTGACCGCGACCTCGTGCGGCTCTACCTGGACGTGTGACACACATACACTCCCAAACACAAGCACACAATACACACAAACAAGGTGTGTGTTTTTATACACATTCTTTATTGCACTTAAAACAATTTATACTTAAAAAAATACACATGACGTGACGTAGGTAGACTTATATCTTCGAGAGATCTCTTCAGTCAAACCGTGGTTGTGGGAGAATGTTAGATAGTGACAGCGAGACACAAAGACAAAGTGCAAAGAAACTTTAGAAATACAGATAACATATGTATATATATCAATAGGAAAAATACAAAATAATTTAATAACAATAAGAGCAATAAAAATTATATCAATCTTAAACTACAAAATATCTTTTTTTAAATGTATGTATGTTTGCTTTTTTCCAAATTATTGTGATGACACTGGTTGTAACCTACACTGCCTTAGTCAAGTATGTTACATATTATTATTTTAGGGTTTTTTTGTCTAATTGTTTCCTAATGCAATTTTGCTTAGAAAAATAATTAATTTAATTTAACGATAATAAATTTCATAAATTAAAAAAAAATATACCAAAGAAATATTATTATAGCGGTAGATGTACCTACTTGTAAAAATACATTATAATAATGAATGTCTAAGGATATGCTGGTGAGGATTGGTTTATTATAATAATCAATGTTTATCTTATAATATGTTATATGTAATATGATAATTTTAATTTAAGAAAATTGGGCTGTGGATATACATTTGTATGGTTGTGTAAATAAAAAATATTTTTATAATATTGTGTTTTATTAAAAATATAAAAAATATTATGCTTCTGAACTATGATTAGCATGTTACATTGATATTAAATATTGTGATGTATTGAATACAATATGTAAAACTTAAAAGATATAACGAATCTTAAATTAATAACTGGAATTATTAAAGAATAACTAAAGGTAAATACTGAAATATACATAATAACAAACAAAAAACAATTAAGTGTATTGTGTTGAATGCACTCACACTAACATTGTAGCACTTGGCCATTGGTCATAAGAGTTCATATTTTTGACTGTCAATCTGTGTAACTTGCAGATAAAAAATGGGATTTTACATAGTGTCGTCTACTACCTGTATTCTCTTTCATCTTTATTAAAAAATCAATTATATTTCAATATTATTTTATTAAAACCTTAATATAATTTTAAAACTTTCAATAATCTGCCGAACTGCATTTGCCATAACTTTCAATAATAAATCTTTAAATAATGTCATGTCTCTATAACAAATGTAATCCGCTATCATAATTTTGATTACTGTCATTTTGTCGCTTAAATCAGCATAACGCAGAAAGTAGTTGTAGTTCTAACGATGTATCATTTCTAATCCCATTCTCTATCTGCCCGGATAATATTCATGTTACATATAAATAACCCCCACCCCCCTACAAGTACTCCACGTCGCTGGCGGTGCCGCCGCCCAGGTAGTGGTGCGCGAGCTGGCGGCCGCCGCGCGCCAGCAGCGCCACGCGCGGCGCGCCGCCGCGCAGCAGCACGGGCCGCGGCGGCGCGCGCGGGCCCGCCTCCGCCGCCGGGAGCCCCCGCACGTACTCCGCTAGCTCCGAGCGCGAGGAGAAGCCCTTGTCCCCGTAGTAGGACTTGCCCTCCTCCATGTCCACCACCGTCCAGGGCTCGGATGTCTCGAAGTAGCCGCCTTCGCCCTGCAATTTTGCGGCGGAAGTTATGATTAAATGTGTTTGTGTATAATACTCACATGCATATTTTCTATCATCTGTTGTATGAATTACTCTGAAAAACTTTTTGTACAAGTGCCGTTGTCGGGTTGTTATGATAACATCCTCAACTTAGATATCAATTATTATCATCCACACATCTTATGTGATTGGTATCCCAAACATCGCACCTTACATTTAAGCACAAGCAACTTATAAAACCATCTTCGTCCCGATTCCTCAAATGCTATATAACATGGGAAACCCACAGTCATGCGTCTAGTCTCAACTCCCAAGTCTCTTAAAAGACAGCCTATGGTATTTTTATTTCATTTTTGCGTCTATATGATATCACTACGACCATTCCTGGTCTGTCGTGATTGCAGCAACAGTACCTCGAAGCAGGAGACGGCGTAGAGGTTGCCGCGGCGCGCGGTGAGCACGGACAGCAGGCCGCCGGCGCGCGAGGCCAGCGGCGCGCCCGCCACGTAGCGGTTGGCGGACTCGAAGGTGGGCGCGCACCGCCACTGCGCCAGGCGCCCGTCGCTCGACGTCAGCAGCAGCCGGCGGCTGCGGTTGATGAACACCTGCGGAACGTCACATTTCTTTTCCACTCTGGAAACCGTTCATAATTGAACCCTGCTGGTCGTTAGCGGGCTGTGAGTCTACAATAGGTGCAGTGCAGCGGTGCGTTACATGGTTGCTTGCGCATACTACGACACCTACGCCCGCGAGGGAAGGATATATGCTACATGTTAGGTCTTACTTTTCACCTTTATATTCGACTAGCGACTTACCCTCGCAGTAGGTGTCTTCTTGAAATGCACTATAATGCTTTATTTCAAAGCGTTGGTAGCGCACTCCGACAATACTATTCTACTGCATTTTCTTTCCGATTTCAATTAAAGGTATTAGCATTCGGTATAGCCATTAGTAAACACATTGTTATTGAAATATAAAATAGCTTATAGCAGGTACTCGATAATGTAGTTTCCTATAGTGAAAGAATTTCCAGAATCGACTCAGCAGTATCAGAGATTTTTCGCCGATTATTGATAATGTTCCGTGCACGGCACGCGACGGTGCCGGTCGGTGTCAGAACAGTCTAGTGGGCAGAGTGTAATACTTTTTCATAGAAAGAATATTTTTTTGCCTGACACGGTCCTAGCACGGTCGTGGTATGAGACAGTGTAGTGGGCAGAGTCCTTAAGATTAAAACGTGAAGTTACTATTTAAATCTCCCTTCAATGTGATGTATGCGATTTCTATATTCAAGATATTTATTTCCGGTATTTCTATACACACAACTTGATGAGCAAAACACAATAAGCAAAACGACGTCATTGTGAATTTAATATTGCCGACTGTATTTTTATGCACCCCCACAATATGGATATTAAATTAAAGGGTTTGCTGAGAAAAATACGGAAAAAATATTAAATAAAGTTAAAACATTTAAAAAAAAATAAGCTTTTATTTAAGTGCTTTAAAAAAACAAAGAAGTATAACTCCTTACGTGTGCGTACAGAGGTAACCCCAACACTTTTTTTCAAACTATACGTAGATACGTATTTAGGTACGATAAAATCTAGCTTTGGTAATAAAACTATTAAAGTAAACAATTATTCATATTATTAAAAATGTCAAAGACATATGAAGAATAAATAGACCTACATGATATAGTGAATCGTTTTTATATAGTAGGTACTCTCTAATGTAAATATAGTTGTACCTTCTCAGCGGTGTTCTCATCGAGGCGCACGTAAACAAGTTCCTCGAGCGGTGCCAGAACCTTCGTCGTGAAAACGTCGCAATAGTGGTGCGTGGTCTGGGACAGCTCTGCCACCTGGATACAAATATCATCCCATCCTATTAATACTATAAATATAATTACGCCAGAATGGCTGAACGGATCTAGATAAAATTTGATACAGAGATAGATTGTAGCCCGGTATAGCACATAGGTCACTTTTATCTGGTAAAAATGTACGGGTGAGGCGAGGGTGAGTCGTTAGGACTTTATGCACTCACCACGACCTGTGGTGACATAAACGCAGGAACGACGGCTTTACGTGCTTTCTGAGGTACGGAGATAAAACACTGTTAACTTTGACTTTAACTTTGTTAACGGCCCGGAGGTGCCGTTATTGAGAATTTCTTACTCAGTAATTAAACTTTTCCCGACTCGGGATGCCAACCTAAGGCTCAGTCCGGATTTGCACCTTAAGGAGCACCTCACTTGTCCAGAAACGCAGGATCTGCTTAAAGTATGAGCGAGTGATATATAGATATTCTGCCCGCAACTTACAGGTGAATAATATATTACTAGCGGCTCACCCTTGCTTCGCTTGGGTTCGTCGCTAGTTACATTTTAAATAGATATAAATAGTTATTAGCCAGCGTTAGCCATATAAATTTTAATTTTTCGTTAATTTTTCATTTTTTCTCTTTATTAAAACCTTCCGTGGACCTTAAGGAACATACGAAAAAAAATTTGCCGAATTGGTCCAGCCATTCTTAAGTTATGCGCTTACCAGCATTCATTTTTATTTATATAGATAAAATTTGTCAAGAATTAATTATAATTTACCAATAACTACCTCACAATTTTATTATTTTTTTGATGACGAGTGAAATTGTTTATTTGCCAAATATACCTATATTATGAAGCTCATGTGTAAAGACGACGTGTAGAACATGCGTGCTATCGACTCCCCATGAAGTACACACAATCCTGCCCTCCTTCGAAACCTTCAAAAATTTGTTTAGAAATTCTTCCACACGATAAGATATAGATAATAGATACATATGTAAGTAGGTGTATTATATGATATTCTTATCTATATAACATAGAGGTATTATAAAATATCGAAAGTGATACGCCCAAAATAGTGGACATATTGCGAAACAAGAATTAAATAATGGATTGTGCAGCAAATTACTTTGCCACAGTGAATTGTCTCTAATCTTAAAAATACTAACTTTTACCAAATTGGAAATTGGAATCTACACAAAAGGTCCCACGCCCACCTGTTCCTCCGTGGCGCAGTGTATGGGCAACACGCCGTCGACGCTAGCATACTTCTTGCCGTCTCGCTCGTGCAACTCCGCGGGAATGCTGAAAGCTTCTACCAGCCCCTTGTAGTCCTCGTTTTCTACCGTGCGTTGAGACATTGTGGATTTCTGAAAAAAATTAAATGTTAAGATTTCGCAGATTAATAGTTTTTTATATTTTAGACTGTTTAAACCTATTTTTATTTTGTCATTTATATTGTATTTATTATCTGTTTTTTTTTAAGGCAAGGAACTTAATAATCTCACGAGGAGAAGCCTAATTATATATGAAAAAAAACTTTTTAACAAAAAAATAAAAGCCGACTTCAAACAAAAGCACTAAAAAGTAAAAAATAACTGATTGGTAGTTTTCATTTACTATACATACCTAATCAAATATTTTCGAAGTCGGTGTGCTTTGCTTTATATGGGCTGGCACCGATTTCGAAAATATTTGATTAGGTATGTATTTAATAGATAGGCTTTAATTACTTAGCCAAAAAGCCCCTAATTTTACCGGAAATTGCGTTAATGATTTTATACAGATTGAATCCATTAACCTTTAGATGCTAGTAGTTTTTTCAGGTAAATTTCTAAGAAATTAATTAAATTTCTAAGAAATCTATTGTTAACTGTAACGCCGGCGTGTCCGCTGTGGTGGAGGGATTAAACAATTTTGACACTAATAAAAAAAACATTTTATGAAAATCTGCTGCAAGTCTGTTGATTTGATAAGATTTTCCACAAAAAATACAACTGATTACTTCCATACAATCCATAGAATGCAATTTGTCCTGACCTGTCTTGCTCCACAGTTCCCATGGTCTTGGAATCCATGACATGGTCAAATTTTTCATTAGGTAAGTACCTATATTTCAAAAGTTTCCTTATAGCCTTTTTATCTATACATATAATAAAATTGTAACTAAGTCGAATCTGTACATTAAATATTTTTTGGAAAACCTTATTGAAACAGACATTATTATCGATTCAGAGTCCGAATCTATAGTTTTTAGAATTTTTATTCGTCTTTCTATCTGTCTGTCTGTTACCGCATCACGAGAAAATCACTGGACAGATTTTGATTAAATTTGGTATGATGATAGCTGGTTATCCGGGTCAACATATAGGATACTTTTCACCGCGAGAAAATATCTCGTTTCTGAGAAAAAATACAAAAACTGGTTAGAATAAAACCACGATGATACTATATATATATATATTTTAGCAAGGTAACTTACTAAATAAGGCAAAAACTAACAATAAAGATGAAAGAAAATAACAATACCGCTATTTTATTTGGTTTTTGTTCATCTGAACGCGGGCGGAGCCGCGGGCAATGCTAGTCAAACAATAAGAAACAGCAGTATCTTCTTTCCATAGTATTGTATATAATATATCTATTAAAGTTTAACAGGTTTAGAAAAATAAGAACTTACCTACCAACTCAGTTCAAAGTATCTACACGTCGAAGGAAAATTTAAAATAAATAGAAATAATCAAAAATCTACATTAACAATATACTTAATGATTACATCACTCGTATTTAGATTACATTGATCGATGGGTATGATCGACGGCGAGTGATTTGTTAACAGTGATTATGCCGTAACTAGCAACGCCGATTATAACTCCTGACCAAAATGAGCAAATATAACAAGAACAAGTTTTAGCTGTTTAGTTTGCATATGTTGCTTCGACCGTGATAGAACTTGGTTTTTGCTTGGAGAACCACGTGAGTTAAAATCAGAATTAAGAGAATAATTTTCAAGATGATTGCCACTTTTTATAACAGTCGACAGCCATCGTGAAGATCTTCAGCATCTTTTCTAAGAGTACCCTAAACAGTTTTAAAAAGAAATGAAATCGTTTCGAAGCGTAGTGGAGTAGGCATATCGCCTCGCATTAAAGGAGGTATGTGCCCAGCAATAAGGAGTATTGAACACGACAAAAGATTCGTCTTTAATCTTATTTTGAAGAAAGCATTAAGTCCACAAATGTCAGATTGTCGCACCACTGGTGTGTTTACCTGAATAATTCATATACCTATTTCATTAGTCATCCATGGTGTTTATATCCTGGTCCTCTATATTCCATGTAGATGGCTTTTGTCTAGTCTTTTCGAGATTTGCCGCCTGTGGTCGATAATCTAATTTGTCTATTGCCAGTGTTCTGTTGTGTTAAAATAATATCATAATAATGTTCAGTTCATTCAGTTAGAGAGAAAATATTTTTGGCCAATTAATAAGAGCGGTTTTTAATTTACGTAACTTTCCGATTTTATACATTGATTTAAATTACTAGTTGTAATATGATTATTAAACAACCATTCATCATTCAGACCAACAAATATTACTTGTATTCAGACCTTTTTCTTAACGTCCCACTGCTGGACACGGGCCTCCCTTCAGTACGAGGGGGATCAGGCCATAGTCCACCACAGTGCGGGTTGGCGGACTTCACATGTCTTTCGAAAACTTGCTAAGTTCCCTCAGACACGCAGGTTTCCTCACGATGTTTTCCTTCGCCGCAAGGCAAGTGGTAATCATGTTAGAAATGATTCGCACATGAAAATATCAGAAGTGTGAGACCCAGTATTTGAACCGGCTTCACTCGGTTTCCCAAGCGAGCGCGTTACCACTTACTAGGCTACCACTGCCTTATATTCACTTTAGAAATATCAAATATCCCTAGCACAATATACATATACTTTAATTTATATTAATATTATAAAGAGGTAAAGTTTGAGAGTTTGTTAATTGTGAGTTTGTGACGTTGTAAGGGGTAATCTCTGGATCTACGGAACCGATTTAGATGAAATTTAGTAAGAAGATAGTTTGAGCCCCTGGGAAGGACATAGGATAATTTTTATCCAGGAAATCATCCTTTAAGGGAGTGAAAATGGGGATGAAATTTGTATGGGGAATCAAGCTAGGGACAAACCCGAGCGAGGCGAGGGTGAGTCGCTAGTAATAATATAAGTGACAAACTAAACGGTAGGCGGTTACAGGACAACGGGGGTTCGTGGCGCTATACAATTGCTAAATAGTAAATAGCCAAAATGTGCGCGTCAACACTGCCACCACAACGGTATATGGGAGATATCGCGGTCTATACTATCTAAGCGGTAGCAACTATGTAAGCATCCTAAGTTACGTGGTAATCAGATAGGTAATTGACATAGGAATTAAAAAAATAGAAAGATTATAAACATGAGCAGGAAAAGACACATTTAAGTACATTGGTATTCATAATACTTTCTTAATTTTATCTTTTATTTAAAATACAATGGTTTTATAAATATGCACATATCCCGTGACTACGTCTAACGCTATAAATTTCACTAATATTAAAAGTTGGTGATGATGATGATGATGAAAGTTGGTACTAAAGCCGCATTGACACAATCAAAGTCTACTTTGACGAAGAACTTGATCATGTAAACGATCAATCAAAGCGCACTGGACCTTAATCAAAGTGAACTTGGACCGTGCCTTAGTTATCTTAAAGAAACTGACAAATAAATCTTGATCAAAGTTTACTTGGACATCTGTTGACACAGTCTATGTCTGCTTTGACAAAACTTTTACTAAGTACTTTTTGTACCTAACGTGTTATCGTTATTTTCACGTCACCGTGATAAAAATACTACCAATACATAAGACATATCGGATTGTTTAAATAACAAATAGGTACTTTTCGACGCTTATGTTACACCATTTCATTTAATTAAACACGGTGCAGTGGCCGCACGTGCAAGCAGGCATACAGATCTGTCTATTAGAAAAATCAAAGGCGCATTTTTTAAGAATTGTATTACAGTCAACACGTCTAAAGAACACTAAACTGCATAGGGCTTGCAAAAAATATTTATATGTAATATATTTTTTCAGGAGGGAGTGGCAGCCCAGAGACAACGCACTCGCTTGGGCACCGAGTGAAGTAAACTTTAATCGAAGACGGAAAATAGTAACCGTCGAGTTACTTTATTGGCGCCTAGTGATGTAGACGAGCGAAGTGAAGAAAACTCGCTAGTATTTATTAATCTATAAAAACTTTCTACGATCACACGTTAATAGCTAATCTAACTTGTGTCTGAAGTGCCATAAATATCATGCCATTTGTACCCAGCAAATAATCACCCCTAATTCCTTAAAGGGCAATAATAATGGTAGAGTACGAGAACTTTAAATCTGATGACACGATGGGAATAAAACTCTAAATAATAATAATATATTTAAGTAAGAAAATGTACCTCTAAAAAATATATACAGATATAAGTATATCTATCCCGTCTGTTCGATGGTGAATACCCAAACCACAACGCTTTCTCGCGCCCGCACAAACAAATACTGAATGAAGTTCTACTGATAACGTATCTGGCACCTGATATCAGATGCGCACGCGCAACACACAAGTCATAATTAACAAATTAATTATATAGAAAATAAGCGTAACTTTTCTGAGACAATTTTGTAAATCTATACATATAATAAAACTGTAGAGATAGAATGTCTGTACATAGAAAACAATGCTAAAAACCGAGTCAGGGGCATGTAAGAAGAGAAATAGAACAAATCCAGATATTTTTTCATTTTTTGTTTCTCTGTTTGTACGGACTAATCTCCAAAACTGTTGGACCGATTTAAATGAAATTTTACATGTTGCGTACCTTATATAGGTTACTTTTTTTTTATCGTTGGGAAATGCATTTACGCACGAGGTGTGGGACTCACCGACAAAGCCAGTACTACCCACTAAAACCCAACAAAGCCTTCCCCCGTCTTAATGGGGCGTCGCAGGATCGCTTACGCATTCAACTACGACGCCCCGACGGCAGGTCTGCCGAGGCAGACCACAACGACCATGGGGTTGCTTCAAAGTCCACTCTGCTATCAGAGAAGTACCAGGAGCAACCCGCATGGTACACCGCCCTCCGAAGAGGGCCACCTCCCACCGCCCACCGAAGTGGGCCACCTCCCTGTGCGTTACTTGGCTTCACGCCCGGCTGAATTGCCGGGCACTACTGAGCCCCCCCACCACGACAAGGTGAACGCACGTTGGGGGAGACCTTATATAGGTTACCTACCTGATACCATATAAGGTACCAAACCTTATATTCCCGGTCAATGTTTAAGATACTTTTCATTCCGGAAAATTAAAGAGTTCCCGTGGGATAGTTAAAAAACTATAGTAACTTATACAGCTTAGTACACAATAACTTTGCACCTAATTTAGTAAAATTTGGCATGCTTGATACCTTATATATTGCCGGTCAAATAACAGGTTACTTTTTATAAAAATAAACGGTTCCCGTGGGATAGATCTGTTTGTGCTTCTCTAGAGGTGAATAAAACAAATTTTTGCTCCCGTTACCAGGCGAGTTGATTATAATTATTATTACAATGTTGATGTTGTTCAGCGATAGCGAAGCATTTCATTTTTCAATTTTTAATATTAGTTTTGTACATACAAACATACATTTTATATTATCTGCGGTTCATTATGATCTTGGATAAACCAAAGTAGCAGTTTTTATATTTCATCATATATATGATAAATTATTTAATAATTTTAATTTTGAATAAAGCAGGTTAAAATGAATGTTAAAGAATGTTTCAACTTGTGAATAAATAAGTAAACAGTCGCACCGTCGTCCGTCGGCACTCGTCGGTCTAATTGTAAGACGTAACACGGTAACACCGAACAGTGAACAGAGCCATGTAAATATTAAGACGTATCTACTGACAATAAGTTAGATACGTAATATTGTATTAAATAGTTAATTTAACACTAAACACGCTTTGTAGGTAAATATACAAAATTATTGCGTATGTATAAGGAAAGATTATCAGATATAAAATAACAATATAATCTATTTTAAAATTACCTCCATATAGCCCCTATATCAAAACAAAAGACTTAACCGTAACCTATGGTATAACAAAATTAATTTTTTGAGCTTTAGTTTTAGGCTAACCACGAGAAACCAAACTCTATTGTCGACTGATCTCGACTGGTGTAGTCTGTAGATCGTACAGCGTACTTTATGGCAAGTACCGAATTTGTCGTTATTTATTTTTGTTCCCTCTCATTCTCTTTACTAAAAATACCAAATGAGAGAAAGGGACAGATACTTTTTTGTAAGTTGCGAAAAGTACACATTATTGTCGATAGAAATATACAAAAACTAAGGGGTTTTTAAAATAGGGTTGTAACAAAAATGTTATTGTTATGTGCGTTCTTATTTATTGATAAATTCATACTAAAGTGGCTGCTTTCTTGTAAAAAATATTAAGGAAATAATTATAGATAAAGAAATATAAAGAAGAATTTATATGTATAAGTATTATACAGGTACATATAACATAGTTTTGCCTTTAGGAACATGAAAAATCATCAAAGAACATTGTTTTAATTCCAGGTCTCGCACTCCTTTAGGAGTGAAAAAGAGTTTGTAAAGAAAATTTTATTTCTTATGTGCCGAATTAAAAAAAATATCCAACTGAACCTTAATTTTCCTATGTAAAGTGTAAAAGTTTCCAGAAAACCATAAAAAATATTTTTTTATTAGTTAAGTACACTTTCCTAAGAAACTTTCATTAAAATAACATTTTCTGTTTCCGAGATTAATATGATATTATCAAATATAATAGAAACCTTTCCACGTACCAGAAAACTTATTATTAATAAATCTATTATCTTATAATATAAATTGTATTACAGTTTACTGTTTAGTTATTTTCGTGCGTACTATAATGAGTCTTTAAAATTAACGTATCTGCCGAAATCAAAACAACTTGATGAATTTGGATGTTTTTTTTGTCAAATTTAATTACACCTTGTCTTAAAAATGTGTTTAACGTTCATATCAGCTTATTGGACAGATCAAAAGAGACTACTTAATTATTTATGTATTACAATATGAAGGTATTATTATATGACTTTACTATTTGAATTAAGCCTCGGGAGTAAACAGCTCGTACATTTATATACAAACGAAATAACTACTGAAACGAACGATGATTGCGTTTCAAATATTACTTATGACGCAATATGTAAATGACCTATAACTTGTGTACACACGGCCAAGGAAACCCAAACTGCAGGCAATCCGTTGTGATTTTGTGTATGTTTCACTATTACACTAAATTTAAATATTTTATAGCTTTTAAATTATATAGCTTTATCTGGTTAAGTATTCATTTACCTACTTAAAACTTTTTTTATTCAATCTTAAAGCAATTTCGATCAAACCTATTTAATAAGTAGGTATAATATGACCTATATTCGAAGGCACAGAGAAGTTTACACATACGATTTCCACTTTATTCGAAAACTAAATGTGAAATAAATTATAAAGTCATGATATAGAATGTTTCACTATATTCTTTGTCCTTTTAATTTATTTAATTAAAGTGTTAATTTATGTTGGGACAGTTAGGACAGTGACACACACACAGCACCATCTAGTTCCATGGTAAGCTACGAGGCTTGGGTTATGGATACCAGATAGTTGATACACTACACATATATAACTTTAAATACATACATATGATAAATATAAACACCCATGACTGGAGTATAAACCTTCGTCATCACACAAATGAATGCCCCCAGCGGGGCTCGAAGCCGCGACCGCCAGCACAGAAAGTAGGGCCACTACAAACTGAGCCAAACGTGTCGTCCATTTATTTAATAAGAATAGCTAAATCAACAAAATATTTGAAATATTTCACTTTATGATAATACTGTTAATTTAGTTTAACGGCTTACAACTATTAATTATTATTATGATGCATAAATTTCTAAACAAATTTTAACCCATTAAATTTTTTTAATGGAAGTAGGTAGAGTCGGAACTTAATGTAATGATTACATGCTTATGATAATGAAATTAAATAATAATGAAAGAAAAAGATTTAAAGTGATTTATTTTACTGGATTTGAGTAATTCCTTACCATATCGACTTCAATAAATAAGCAAAGTATGACGATACATATCAAATACATCTCGGGATATTGCAGATGCGCTCTGATCTTGAGTGATAAAAACATATCCGTTTATCTCGTATTTATATAAAACAATAGCTAAGTATTTACGTAACTTATAATGACATTGTTCGAGGGTATTCACCAAAATGTATAATTAGCAAATTTTTTAATTCGTAGTTTTTTAAATGGTGACTGACAATTTATGAGCTCATTTCAAAATAATTACTAGATAGTGTTGTTTAATGAACGAATAATAGAATTAATAAGACAAATTAATGCGAACCTTCCTACAACCTACAGCTCACAAATTCTTTAACATTTTCATAACAAAAAATCCACAAAAATGTCATAATGGGCATAAATGGTTGCTTATGCCACTATTTACCACGAACTATACGACAAATTAATTTACTTTATATAGCTAATGCAATTTAAAAATAAAATTAATTTAATTTCGATCAGTTCAGAAGGTCTAAAGTTTATTAAATTCAAATTATATTAAATGTTTATAATCATAATTAATTATTAAAACTAATACAAATTAAATAGATATGATCAATGTTATGGAAAAGTTCAACTGAATATTTATTTTATAAGCTTATCCTGATGACACAGCCCTATTTCAATAGGCCTAATTTAAAATAGTAAACATTGCAAAAGTAGACTTAATGCAGTGGTAATAGAGTCTAACTGAAATGAAATCGGAGTAATCTCAGTATCTTTTTGGGAATCCCGAAGCATAGACAAGAAAGTTTTGTAAATACTTTTTTAAATATGTAGATAACGTTTACTACATATTACAGATACAGTATACAGGAATTAAAATAAGTAGGAAAATACTTTAGAAAATTACCTGCATATTTAAAACAAAATGTTTTTTTTTATAACACATATTACTCGTCAATCGACTTGTCCAGTCGGTGTCTTTTAACCTCCGACGCAAAAAAAGCGGCGCTTTAAGTTTAATGTGTATAATTATCTGTGTGCCTGTTGTATGTTACCTTCGTAATCTATAGGTACTTATAATAAAATTCTGAGTCGAAACTTTACATTAAATATTTTTTGGAAAATATTATTGAAAAAGTCATTGTTATCGAAAGGACCGAATCTATTGTTTTTAGAATTCTTGTCTGTCTGCCTGTCTGTCGGGAACGCATTACAAGAAAACCACTGGACAGATTTTGATAAAATTTGGTATGACGATAGTTGGTTGTCCTGGTCAACATATAGGATACTTTTTACGGCGGGAAAATAAGTATCTTATCTCTGAGAAATCTATACCTACTAAACGTTAAAACGTGTGAAAAAAAGCGTGAATTGCTATTGTAATAATGTCGGGTATCGCTGAATAAACAAAAAATAGAGGATATAAACTTACTTTGGTTTCTTTTAAATGGGAATTATTTTTAATTTTAGATATTCTTGTTTCTTTTTGTGTTAGGGGTTAATTTTAGTGTTATTACATTGTCAGTATTTTTTACAAGAATTGTCTTTGTCTTTATTATGTATTATGGTATTTTACTTCTTCACATTGAAACGGCCGGATGAATTTGTATGAAATTTAGTACACAGAGAAGGTGATAGAAACCTAGATTGCTGTAAAATCTATAAGGACGCACTCGATCGAGGAAAGAGGATGAATAATTTGTTTTACAATTTAATCGGTTTTATGTAGGCAACAAAAAAAATTAAAAACAGGTAAAAAATATTTTATTAACATGAAAAGCGGTCGCAGTAATAACATGAAATGATGACGTTATTATTTAGTCTATGCACAATGAACACTTAATAAAATAATTCTAAAAATATAATAACATAAAATATTTTTAACCTAGCAATACTGATAGGTAACGCCTAAGAATACAAATTACAAATCAATAAATAAAATTATTTATAATCATCATATATAAGTATAACATCGCAGTCGGTGCCTACAGCGCGCGCGGCGTGCAGGCGCGCGGGCGCGGCGGCGCACAGCGCGCGCGGCCGCGCCGGGTCGCGGTACAGCAACGCGCCGGCCCACGCGACCACCACCACGTAGTGCCCGCGGTAGCGCCCTCCGAATATACGCCTAAAAATATTTTTAACGTCTCACTACTGGCCACGGGCCTTCCTTTTATACGAGGGGAATTAGGCCATAGTCCACCACGCTGGCCAAGTGCGGGTTGGCTGACTTCATGTCTTTCGTCAACTTGCTAGGTTCTCTCAGACATGCAGGTCTCCTCACGATGTTTTACTTTAACATAAGACAAGTGCTAATCATGTTGGCAATGATTCGCACATGAAAATATCAGAGATCCGGGATTTGAACCCACTTCACTCGGTTTTCCAAGATAAAGTTAAATTTAAATGTATGTGTTACCTATAAAAATTGATAATTTGCTTACTGACTACGGACACATGCTCGCTTTGCTCATGTGCGTCCCTAGGTGCTTAACAGTAGCCTATATATCTATTACTACACATCAGAGGCTATCTGTATAATAAATATCATCCAAACAAAAGGAGTGACAAACAAATTTTCATATTTATAATAGCAGACGGTAGCGGGTAGACCAACGGAAGAAGCCTGTTTTCTCTCACCAGTAGACCGATTAGAACAACTATTGATATAGTTTGTACATTAGAAAATTAAAATATCAGTTTATGTCTCCTCATCTCCACTAGGTAGAAAGAAAGATGATATATCTACCTGTACTACTTATGTTAAGACAGTGTGTATTATGTGTATGTCAGTATGTCTGTATTTTACACTTTTTGTTTCAACCGGGTCGTAACTGAACTTTAATTGATCGCGAGATCCATTCCTTTTTTGAAGATCAAAATTTGACATCCAATGCAGTACACAGTATCAGTCTATTGTAATTAAACTGACGATTCAAATTTGAAAGTTTAAAGTTTAAAATGGATACAATATATTTTAATTGAATATTTTTAAAATATATTTTACTAATCACCTAATTTCAGATGACATCTTATTATGTTTACACCAATTGCAGGATAATAATGCCGCATCCACCAACACGATGGCTGGTCCCTTATAATATACATGGGAAATGATATCTTGTATGGAAAGAGTCCCGTTCTTTACTATTATTCCTAAAGATTTTGCGTTTGAAAATCTCATGGCTATTCGTTCAGCTTCCTGTGACAAAAGAAATTATTTTTCAATTTAAATTTGTACATATAATAAAATTGTAACGAAGCCGAATCTGTACATTAGATATGTTTTGGAAAACCTTATCGAAATAAACATTATTATCGATACAGAGGCCGAATCTATAGTTTTTAGAATTTTTGTCTGTCTGTCTGTTACCGCATCACAGAAAAACTACTGGAGGGATTTTAATGAAATTTGGTATGGTGATAGCTGGTTATCCGGGTTAACATATAGAATACTTTTTACCGCGGGAAAATGTCTCATTTCTGAGAAAAAAGGCAATGTAAGGGTATACTAATATATAAAACCTAAGAATTTGGTTTTTAGTCATCTGAACGCGGACGGAGCCGCGGGCAATGCTAGTTTTTTTTGTGTTTTTGATTTTGACTAAAGTTTAAGACTTTGGGCAATATTTTGCAATAAAATATTATCGCGTGGGATTTAATTAACGCATTGGGAATAATGCACATACAAAGTAGACTTATAAATATCCGATTCATAATTTATCTCTACACAAAATATCACGATCCGGTGCTGCCATTTCTGCGATAAAGAAGAACAAATGCTCTTTATTATTTATTTTTGTTATTTTATTAAGTAAAAATAACTCAAAAGTGATATAAAAAAATATTTCCATAAAAAAATTAACATTTATCCGATGGCTTACCATAATTTTACTTTTATCTAAATTAGTCAAACATTTTAGGTGAGGCGTCTGCCTCGTCGTGTACATGCAGTGTCTTATATTAAATCTGAAATATAAAGTAGATATATTTTATTATGATCTGAGCGATGGTTTCCGTTACATTTTTTCGGAGTGTCACTTTTGCAACTGAAGCTCTATTTACTGTCAGAAATGCTTCTTTCCTATAACTGTTTATTAATAGCATAATATATTACTTTAATGTACCCTGTCTATCAACAAACCGTATGTACAAGCGGACAGGCCAAATTAAAAAAAAGCGGGTCATTAAGCTTTAATATGTATGTTGCATTTGTATCAACATTTAATGTCATGTTAACACAATGTACGCTAATTACCTTTCCAATAAATAACACAGATCAATGGTCCAAGTGCTCTGCCCAAACCCTTCTTCTAAGCAAATTTGTGAGAAATTCTTTAAAAATGTTAGTCTCTTGTGCTCTGGCAGTAGCATCAGGACGCACGTAACACCACAATCCCAGTGAAAACGTTGCCGGATGTGTGGTACATTGTATTGTACTTTAGGAAAAAATGAATCTGCAATTTGAAGTTTATTACAACTTTTACTTAACGGAAAATTTAGTTAATTTATCTTTAGAAGAGAAACTACTTCTTATTGATGAAAAGAAATGTTCTCACTTTTCATATTCGATGTCATTTTGTTTTTACAGTTTCAAATAGAACAATAATTGTTATTATTATTTACCGACATTTCTACTTGACTCTTGAGATTAGCAAAGTTACACCTAATCCTTATCAACCCTTATCTATTCCAATATTATCTAAGGCACATATATATGTAAAAAATACAAAATGTGTAAAAAAACCATTAAATTTTTAGTAATATTTATCGTTTATCGATAATTTATTTAAGCTATTGTAGTAAAAAAAAATTTTTAACATATTTTTATAACTTTAAATAATTTATTTCTTTCAAAGCAAGAACGAAACGCCACAGGGATTGACTTGACATTTGACAATCCTTGTATATTTTTTTGACACTTAACAGCTGTATGCGGTAATTTTAGGTTATATGTATTGTTTGTATTTTCAAATGAAAATTATTAAATAATAACAGAGTTCGTCCGTTAAAATCTGTACAATGTCGATAAGAAGATCACTGTTACGTTTTGTTAACATCCCTAAACCATGCCAAAGACTTTTGAAGGCACGAAATTTTAGTGCAGAAGCCGCTTCAAAAGACGACGAAAAACGAAAAACTCATTTTGGATTTGAAACTGTTGACGAAGATGAGAAAACTAAAAAGGGTTAGAAATAGATATACCTTTTAATATTACGTTGTAATATGTCACTATGTTGTACTTAATTGATTTTTGTTAGATATTTCTTGTAATTATGTAGATTATATTTTATAAAAATTAAAGCTAATATGAGAAAATATTTTCATAACAATTAAATTTCACGTTTATTTTCTATCAGTGCATCATGTATTTGAAACAGTAGCTGATAAGTATGACATGATGAATGATGTTATGTCCTTCGGTATACACAGAGTGTGGAAGGATATCTTCATGATGAGATTAGCTCCAACTCCTGGAACCAAATTATTGGATATGGCAGGTGGCACAGGTATCCTCCTTATTTTACACTTAATTTATAAAAAAAGAAATTGTCAATATTGTGATTTAAAAACATTGTATTGAAAATTAATTGTAGGTATAAGCAGTTTAAAAATTTGAAAAAATTAAATATTGAGAATTTCGTTTTTATATTAAGTACTTTCAGATGACATTTTTATGTTTCAGGTGATATAACATTCAGATATATAAATTACTTAAGAAATAGAGGTATTTCTGCAACAGAAAAGCGCAGCAGTGTAACTGTGAGTGACATCAACCAGTCTATGTTGGATGTAGGAAAAGTACGAGCAGAAAAGTAGGTATTACTATGAAAAGAACTTCAAAAATGTAAATTTTTACATAACTAAATTATTTGGTTTTATCAACTTATTTATATTATGATTACTGTGTGTTGCAGACATTTTATTAATGCTAGTTGCCACATTCTAACATGTTATAAATCCTTTTGTCTATATACTTTGGCTTTATAAAGAATTTAATTAGGATTACAATCGATTTTGGTTAAAACATTCCTATTCCCAGACAGGGTTACACAAAAGACTCTCCAGTAGATATAGACTGGTTGTGTGCCGATGCAGAACAGCTGCCATTGCCCGATGACTCTTACAATGCTTACACCATAGCTTTTGGTATAAGGAACTGCACTCATATTGACAAGGTAAAAATTATGTTGACGCTTCTTTAATATTACTCGTAGACTACCACTGCCTCGCCTAGCTTGGAAAACTAAGTGAAGAAAGAAAAGAAAGAGAAGAAGGTGTAAATCCTGGGTCTTGAGTTCTGATATTTATATGTACAATTTATTTACAACATGATTGATTGAAGGAAACCATTGTGAGGAAGTTACTAATTATACTTTGAAAGACATGTGAAATCTGTCAGTGGGACGTAAAAAGGTCTAAAATAGACGACGTTTTGGCATTTTTTACCCTCATTTTCATTCATGATAAAAATATAAATCTCGGCACTATCAAGTCAGATTTTGATTATTTTCCTGTGTAGGTAAAACTTATATTTAAAATCACTACTATCAATACTAATATTTTAAATGCAAATGGTTTTGAGTGTTTTAATACTTGCGATAGTGAGGTAGGTTAATTTTAATTACTAAGGAAACAGACCCTACAGAATGTAACCTTTTGTTGTGTGATGTAGTGAGTAAAGGTTAGACATATACATACTCTAGAGAACTAGTAGCCAATCAGTCACTATGTTATGGAGGTTCGCTTCATAAATTATAATGATACTAGCGGACCCGACAGACGTTGTTCTGTCTACACGTCTTTAATTTGAAAATTTCAAACTTTTTTTAATAAGCTAAAAAATTCTGGACCATTTTGATGAAAATTATTATTCTTAAAATTTCAATAAAATAAGTTTTTTAGGCACACTTCAAAACTCTTCTCAAAAAACTCAGTACCTTTTAATTTAATATTTGATCCAGCACATGGTCTACAATAACACAATGATAACAAAACTTTTTTTTAATTTGATAGCAGCGCTAACTGTCGGGACAGACTAAAATTAAAATTCGAATATTATTTAAAATTTGACACTGCGATGGTAGCGCCGTCTGTGGGATCCAATGTAAAACATTCCAAAATCAACAACTACTAATAAATTAAAAATTAATTTAAAAAACATTGTCCAGCGGACAAAATTGTGAATCTAAACCATTCCCAGATCCCTTTGAACACGCACAAAAAATTTCATCAAAATCGGTCCAGTCGTTTGAGAGAAGTTCAGTGACATACACACTCACAGAAGAATTATATATATAAAGATAAGATGTAAGTATAAAATGTATATATAATTATTATTTTAGGCGAGCCTCTTGTCCCTAGGCACTGCCTGTATTAAAATGTAACTATCTTTTTTGTCAAGGTTTCATTTTATGTTCTGATTACTGATGTTTCAAATGCTTTACTATCTGAAAAGATAAGTTTTATATATAAAATGTTAAATATTCGCGTAATTATAAGAAAATATTATGACTAGCCCTATGAGTCACTGTTACTCCAAGTCATGGTCTATCTGGACACTCAATATCATCAAAATCCGTCCAGCCGTTTAAGCATGGAAGAGTAACAAATACACAGACATACTAACTTTCAAACATAAGTGGTGCGAACTTACAGGTGTTAGAAGAGGCTTACAGAGTGTTGCAGCCCGGAGGTCGCTTCATGTGCCTAGAATTCAGTCAGCTACCGAATCAAACTATGCAATGGTATTTTTTTTACAAATCAAAGATAAATGTACTTTTTTTTAAAGGTGTTCACGTCATGCCAATAAGTTCAAAACAAAACATTAGTTCCTAAAAAATTTGATTAAGTTAATATAAATAAGTTGTATCAAGATCAAATAAGTAAACATTTCAAATTAACAAAAATAATAAAAATAAAAGATCATATTTATTGATTGATTATATGGTTTCAAAGTGATTTTTCCAGTGAATTTGCTGTCATTACCTTCTGTATTACAGCTTAAATATATTTTGGCTTCTGCTATACTGTGGTCTTGTTTTGCGAAGACAAAAAAAATTATTTAAAACAGAGCCTTTTATGAACAATTAAATATAGTTAAAGACTTATAACGTTTTATTCCAGGATGTATGATCAGTACTCGTTCCAACTGATCCCGGTGATGGGCCAGCTGGTGGCGGGGCAGTGGAAGGCTTATCAGTACCTCGTCGAGAGCATCCGCCAGTTCCCTGACCAGGTAAGGAATAATATTTTATTTGTGTCACTGCTGAAGCACAACTATAAAAAAACATTAAAATAAAAACTGACTCGACGGCCGAACTCACTGAGAATTGTCTCCACAGAAGATATTATTATATTGCAATTTCATCTATACATATAATAAAATTGTAACTAAGTCGAATCTGTACATTAAATATTTTTTGGGGAATCTTATTAAATAGATATCTATAGTTTTTAGAATTTTTGTCTGTCTGTCTGTCTGTTACCGCATCACGGAAAAAACAATGGAAGAATTTTGATGAAATTTGGTATGGTGATAACTGGCTATCCGGGTCAACAGATAGGATACTTTTTACCGCGGGAAAATATCTCATTTCTGAGAAAAAATACAAAAACTGCAATGTAAAAGTATACTAATATGTAAAACCTAAGAATTTGGTTTTTGGTTACCTGAACGCAGGCGTAGCCGCGGGCAATGTTAGTTTAATATAATTATTTATACAGTGTAGAAAAACATCATGTGTGAGATAATTTTGTAGCTGTGTCACCTGTGCGCTCTCTGTTGCTTGAGCAACTGCTGACAGTTAAAACCAACCCAATTATTATTTCCGTACAGCTAGCTATCTATTGCTTTCAGTCTTTGAAACCTAGTTACCTAATATTTGAATGATTAATACAAAAGTTAGTGCCTAAATAAATGTGAATTTATTTCTCTTAAGAAATCTTTAATTCATTTGTCATTTTTCATTTCATTTTTTTCAATTAATTCTTTCATATAAAAATATTTATTATTAGCCATTTTATTCAGTTAATGTACTTTTTTCAATGAATTATTATTACACATTTTTTTTTAAATAATAGATTGGATGTCTCAAAGAGAACTTTAGGGAAGTTGATTAATTTTCTTCAAATGATCATTAAAATATTACATAAATTTTATTATTTTTATTATTGTATATTTATTATTTAATTTTTCATAAATATTCAATTTTCTTTTCAGGAAAAATTCAAGACAATGATAGAAAACGCTGGCTTCAGACAAGTAACTTATGAAAACTTAACTTTCGGTGTCTGCGCCATACATTCGGGGTTCAAAATATAATTATGTATAAGCAGTTTTGTTTTCTTTAGATTTACGCGAATATTTGACATTTTAAATAAAACTATCTTTTCGGATTTTTGGCGGATTTATTTTGATTTTTAATTACCGATGCTTCGAATGCTTTACAGCAATCATGGTCACGGGAGAGACTAAGGTTGTAGACGTTTCGTCATTATATATTTGTTACAGACAGTGTCTACCCACAAGGGTAACCTTGTTGTGTGGGCAAAAATCCGCGAAATAATCTGAAAAGATAGTTTTATTTAAAAGATACAATTTATAATAATAGCAACTTAATAAGTGGTAAAAGTTAGTATTGTTAATATTATTTAAATAAATATAAATTACTCATTACACTTTTAATGGCTTTTGATTTTAATAATAGTCTCCTAAGGTTTATAAAGGATTTACATACATATGTACTTTTAGTTCACTTTTTGAGCAGTCGGGTTTTATATTTTTGTAAATATATTTTTTTACTCTATATAATATAGTTTAATAATGTTATTTTACCGACTAATCTCCTTCGTGTCTTCTCCAATCTCCATTCTACACGACATTGGCGAAGTAATCAGTGCTCAACCGACACGCTTTGTAGCCATCAACAAGAGAATTGAATAGGAAATATGCGTGATTCTTGTTTATTTTTTATACAATAGCTTACATCGTTATATAAATGTTAAAAAATATCCAACTCAAAAAACTAAAATTTAAATTTAATATAAAAAAATCATAAAAAAAAAACCTATAAGAATTCTTTAAACGCTCGCCATTTTGGCTCATTTGGCGTCAAGTCATACGTCTATACGGAAGAACACAGCCAGTGTTGCCAGTTTAGCGATTTTGTCAACATTGAGTCAGTTCTTAGAGACTTTGACTTTGAGATATTCAGTCTGATCAAAAGCGTTGCGTTTCAACCATGTACTTTGAATTTCCCACCAATTTTTGGCACTTTTTAATAATTATTTCCTAATCAAAAAGCGATTACATAAACAAATATTAATACAGGCTTAATTCAGAAGCAATAAAGGTTTTAAAAAAAATCACCTTTATTTAAATCACTCGCATATCCCTATTGAAGATATGAGTCAATATAAAAATGGAATAATTATGTACAAGAAAAGTAAGAACTGTGGTCTCCGCAACAAGAAATGAAACAACAATAAAATTTCCAGGTAATTTATTAGATCCATCAAACTGTGTTGGTCTTTGGAATGCAGTTCCAGTAGTGCTAATACACACATCAAACGTTTCGCAACGTCAATACAATAATTACATGATACAACGACCAATTAAAAAAAACATTACATTATACGTGGATTCATCAGTCAGAGTCGGCTGGCACCCCCCGCGCACTCGCCGCGTGTGTACGTGTGAGTGGTGTGAGTCGGTCTGTCAGTGAGTGAGTCGGTCGGTCGGTGAGTGAGTCGGTCCGTCAGTGAGTGAGTCGGTACGGGAGAAGCGCTCAACTAAGCATGCTGACATCGAGTTAGGACCAACCAACCTGCCCGGCTACGGACAGACACAGGCGCAGAGTAGCAAATAAACTGTGAGTAAGTTAAGGGTATCTCAAAAATATCAAAAAACAAACATATTATCCGGAGCGTGCACTCAACATAAGTTATTTGGCAAATATTGTTCAAAATCATACCCAGATCCGTCCGATCCCGGCTATCCGGTCCTTCCGATCCGATCCGAAAAAGAAAAGCAACATCCGCACGTCGAGAGCGCGCCCTCTATCCGTATCCGTTATCCGTATCGGTTATCCGTATCGTCCTATCCTATCCTATCGCCGCCTACGGCTATCACGCTCCTCACCATCCAGCACATCCATCGAGTCCAATCCACAGTGGATGAAACAAAAGAAAATACTTTTAATTATACATTACACGGTGTGTGGATACAGGATCGGTACTCTTACATACGATATAGGATCGCTTTCAATTTTATATATATTTAATTATACTTCAATTCGTTAATGCAGCGGTGCCCAATTTTTTTGCCACGGAACCCTAGTTGATCATAATTTTTTTAACAGAACACCATTTTGATAATAACTTAACTGGTTATGTTGTAGGTAGAATACTTTCTTGTTTGACTTGAAATGACAAACCATAAATGAAAAATATTAAAATAATATTTATTGTGCCAAAAGTAAAACCCATGTCTGACAACGTTTTATTTAACTGACAGACGGAGATCGGAGCCCCTGTGACTCTTCCCCGGAACCCTAGGGTTCCGTGGACCACCATTTTGGGGACCGCTGCGTTAATGTACAGAAATCGATTGGCTACAAGTGTATATCTAATACTCCTATATTGCCGATGCCCATAAAATATATTCCTTGAGTGAGGGAGACAAACGCTGTTTCTATCCCTTTCCCGTACACGTTCAGCTGCTCTTTTCTTATAAAGACTGGCGATATAGTAGCATTAGGTATGTACTTATAAGCATTTAAATCGAAATTAACGTAAACGAATAACGATAATTGATTTTTATCGGGCAATAACATTGATATGTCACACAAAGGTTAAGTCCACGAGCAAGTACATTTGTGACTTTATAAAATAATAATATGTATAACGTATATATATAAAAAGGGCGATGGTCGTCAGTACGTCGCGACCGAAATGAACCCCTCACTTACAAATTAAAACTATCATGACACTTTCGACAAGCCCATAAAAATTGATACAATTCATTATCAACAATTAAAACGCTTAAATTATTGGATGCCAATAAAGTCATTGTGAAACAAAAACATAATATTTGACAGATAAAAAATATATATATAGGGATGGTTGTTAAATCTTTACATAGGTTTATATAATCTGTGGTCATAATCGAATGAAATGGTAGCTTTTAGTTGTCAAAAATAGCATGATAGAGCGTCGCGCCGCCGCCGCCGCCGCCGCCCACAGCCGCTGAAAACACCAGCCTCAGTTCACTTCTACACACTACTAGCTCCCGCCCGCGGCAACGCTCGCCACGTATCACAAAATTCAAAAAATAAAATCAATACTCGAAACATTATATTCAGCAATTTATTATTAAAAAATTTTTACTGAACGTCATGAGTCTACTACCAGTTAAGAAAGAAAAAGCCTCAGACCTGAGAAGAACTGGGCGAAAGAAACTCAGTGGGACTGAAATTATTACTTTATCTTTTTTATAAGCCAAATTATAATTTACAGTATTTCTATAAAATGGAAGTTGCCTGGAGGCGATTACATCATTCCCCGGACGTGCCATCTTCTATAAAATTATTTATTGTATAATAACCATTATAACAAACATTATTTAATATTTTTTTTTAATTTGGCGATAGAGGCTTTTTGAACGTTTTCTGGGATCCTGTTGTAAAAGCGTATACATTGTCCATAAAAAGTGTCCACACACCACACAACACCAAGCCCATGGCACGATAGTCTCAAACAAATCATATACGTTCACTGGAGAGTGGAATGTATACTTCCTTTCCGTCTATCCCTCTGTGTATACATATTCAATTCTTCGATCCTTAATTTCATTCCTGTCCAGTGCAAGACAAACAAACGTAATGTGCCTCCCAATCCATCTGCTGGACGTTCCAAGATTAAAAATGGAGTCATATTCATTTTAACATAATTTACATAAATTAAAACATTTTTACATATACAAATTAAACAAAAATAAAAGTAATATCAACTAAAATGATCACTAAAATCCACATGTAAATCTGTGTATCCCAATTCGGAACATTTTGTCTATGAATGTGTATCCCTCTGTCCAAGTGTCCGTGTGTATCCAAAATCCATCAAATATAATCCAATCCAAGCAAACTGTGGAAGCAAGGCTTGTACATAACATTAGTCAACAGGTCAAATTTTACAATTGAATCGTTTTACTTTTTATACTATGTTTGTAATCTACCGACTATACAATTATACGTATGCATAAACTTAAATTTATTTAGTGTATTATAAAAAAGGTAAGAATTACATGTACTGTTGTTAGTGTTTGTGTCATGAGTGAATGTGTAACGCCCCTTAAAATATTTTAATGATAAAAATTAGTAGTTTTTTGGACAAACACTATTTCTCAAATGTACCAAAATCAAAAGCGCAAACTCGAATCTGGCTTTTATCTAACAAAGCGTAGTACAGTTTATGTTTCCTATACAAATGGATAAGAACTCTAAACTTAAAAGATTGCCAGATTAAGTTCTTTTAAGCATATAAAATCTCAATATTTGCATTAAAGCAGTATTTAAAGGTAGTTAATTTGCAATCTAGTGCTGCAGTACGTAGTACAAGTATGCTAAATATGATTTCATGCAGAATATATTTAACGACAATAAAATAAATATCGTGAACAAGAATAAAATAATTTATAAATTAAATATAAAATACAGACAGACATGTCAGTTATAGCTTCGATAGACAATTCCATATAGATTACATTTTGTTACAGACATAAAGCTACGAGCCAATTTCCCAACACCTCATAATTTTCGTGTTAACGCTATTAGTCTTGTGCTATTATATAAATTATTAAGCATAAACTTATAAAGCACGCAACGAAAAATATTCTCATCTAAAATTAAATTCCCATACTGTTAATGGCAATTGAAAAATAGTGATTAGTCAAAAAGTACGTATGTATAGATGGCGCTGTTTGTATTTTCAGTGTTATTTCATGTGTTAAAATTTGTGAAGTCAAGATGACTGTGTGGTGGTGTGGGGTGGTGGGTGGTGCGGTGGGCGGTGGACGTACCTCAGTAGTTGCGGCGCTGCGGCGAGGCGGAGCGCGAGTAGGAGCGGCGCACGGGCGAGTAGGTGGGCGAGCCGCGGCGCCGCGCGTACGTCGGCGACCGCGGCGAGAACGACCGCGACCTGACACACGGACAACACACAATCAATCATTTAACTCTGACATTGTACTTAGGTCCGATCCACACACATTATAATGCCAATCACGGTTCGTTTTCGACTCTACGTCGGTCTTGTAAAGTATTTTATACGAGAAACAATTAGTGTATTCACATTATAAATAAGACTCCGGTCGAGTCACACTCTAACAACGTTTCTTGAACTAAAATACTTTACCAGACAGAGAACTACCCTGTGATCGGCACTACCGTGTGGATCGGCTCTTGAATGCCTTATTAAATACAATCGTATTTACAATTGGACATCCTTTGATAAGTATTGCTTATTTTGTAAAAAATAAACTTAAAGGTGCAAAGTAAATACCTACTCGTGTTACACATTAAAAAAACATACAATGAAATAATTAATACATTATAAACAAGTTTTTAGATTGCTCGAACCTTAAATGTATCGATTTCTCACCTGTCTCTATCTCCACCGTTGCCATAGTCTTCTTTCACGCGGATATATGACACCTCACCCTGAAATTAAATTAAAATGTGTGAAATTCAAATAGCAATACTTTGAAGGTGATCAATCAACCACCGAAACCAAACTATCCATTAGTATCACACATACCTCGTGACTCCTAAAACGCGAGTCATCCAGTTTCTTGACGGCATACTTCATGTCCTCGTGGCGGAGGAACTCCACCACGCCGGTGCCGTCCTTGAAGGTGTCCGCGAAGCACACGTCGCCCGCCTCGCGCATGTGGTCTTTGAGATCCTGAGACAGTGCATCATTAGTGTACAAATCCTCGTGTGTGCGTTTGCTTGCGCTTTATACTCTTACTTCGATGAAAAGGCCAATTTTTTCGGATTTCAATTAAAGTTATTATGATTTCAGACACATTTTTATGTAGTTCGATATGAAAAAACTTACAAAATCTGATCAGTAGTTTTAGCAACTTTCCCTCTATGTACAAATTTAACTTCTTTATAATGTCTGTTATAACCGTCGGCGCCAACATGTGGATACTCATGTCAAAGCTGGTTCAGCTTCAGCGTACTATGAAAGATACATGCTCGAGATTTACCAGAAAACGAATTTATTACGCAGAATATGTATCGTCATCGATGTTGCTATCAGACGATCTGCATAAGAAATGATAACCGTTAGAAGTTGGCGAGCAGGTTTTCGAGTGGAGACTACGCTTAGGAAAACGCATTGTACGATATCCTCCTGCTAGATGGTGGGAGGACCTGCGTCATGCGGCTGGTACACCGTACAGACTTGGAGAGACCTGTCCAAGAGTCGAGTGAAAGGGGTTGACGATGATGGTACGTATGTGTCATGTGTTGTGTGTCGTACCTGCCACGAGCCGGAGGGCGGCAGGCCGGTGACGAGCACGCGGTACTCGGAGCGGCGGGCGGGCGGTCCGCGCGCGGCGGGCCGCGGCCCGCGCTCGGGCTGCGAGCGCCCGCCGCGCGCGCCGCCGCCGCCGCCGCGCGGGAACTCTACGCGCAGCCGGTATCCATCATAGTCATAGCCATCGCGCGCGCGCACCGCGTCGTCCGCGTCACTGCGATCAACAGACGGATTATTTTAAATAAAACTTGCATGGTGTATGAAGAAACCCTCCCTTCGCCACGAGAAACGTCAAGAACCAAAAATCAAAATAAATCCGCGGAAAAATCCGAATAGATTTAGTTTTATTTAAAATATCAAATATTTGCGTAAATATAAGAAAGTATTCGACAGAATTTATTCGATTCAGCTCAAAGGACCTTGTAAAGGCAACTCAAAGGTTGCTTAGCACGACAACATTCGGTTAACCAAATCGGTTATCGATGTATGCATGCATTGGTATAAAACTAAACGACACACAATAACTTGTAAAATATTCTTTATTAATAGCCACAAGTTAAATAGAAAAAAAACTTAATTTTATTTAATTAAATATTGTATAGTTATATATATAGAACACAACAGTAGTGATTTGATAATTATACTGTCTAATGTGAATAGTGTGTCAGCACTTACGTCTTACACTATATATAAGTGTCAACTTATGTATATTCAATTCAATGCATACCTTGGACAGCCAGACATAAGACAGAGTCAAAAATAATCCTATCTCTTTTTTTTGTAACTTATTGCAACAAACTAGTATCTTGCATCCATGAACGCAAAAATTATAATTAGTTTATTTCAACACATAAATTACACAAAATCAAACAATAATGTTTTAGCACTAAACTTCTGGGTTGGCGATTTGTAATAAAACACTTTACTTTCACGATCTATTTTTAATCTTTAAATGTCATTAATTGGTTCAATATTGTATTGTGTACCTGTGTGTATAATAATGTAATAAAATCTTTGTGTGCGCTTGCATCATATTTGGATGACTGGCTTCAATATAGACCTGAAGTCTTGTAGAGAAGTTTCTTGTGAAGTGCTTACTAAATAATTTATAGTTAAAACTAGCACTCACGTTACGTTTCAGCATTTAGTATAGATTTCTCAGAGGTGACATATTTTCTCGCAGTGAAAAGTCCTATAATGTTGATCCAGATAACCAGTGATCATTATACCAAGTTTCATCAAAATCTGTCCAGTGGTTTTCTCTTGATTCCTTTCCAGACAGACAGACAAAATTTCTAAAACTATAGATTCGGCCTTGGTATACATAATAATGACTATTCAATAAGGTTTTCCATAAAATATTTGATGTACAGATTCAAGTCATTCAATATATATATATATATATATATATATATATATATATATATATATATATATAGTTAGAATTTTATTATATGTATAGATAATAACTTTAAAGATTAACTATTTTCCCATGGAAATCATTTGAGTATCCTACATAAATTCACAACAGCATGACAAGTCTTATCTAAATCCAACCAACAGTTTACTCAGAATTCAGTAAAAAATATTCAAATATCTTATTACCAAGGTTTCTCATTTAAAACAATAAAAAAAGAACTGTTTATCTATATGTTATCTTTACACAAAGTTGAACACCCTTAATGACACTTTTTTCACAATTTGACACGAATTACTGTATATGGTTATGTTTTTAACATTATAAATACAAACGTTTTTGAATATGTTGTTTTAGTTACTCCAAAATAAAAACAATAGCTCTTGGAGCATATCTATACATATAATAAAATCGTAACTAAGCCGAATCTGTACATTAAATATTTTTTGGAAAATCTTATTGAAATAGACATTATTATTGATACAGAGTCCAAATCTATACTTTTTAGAATTTTTGTCTGTATATCTATCTGCTACTGCATCACGAGAAAACCACTAGAAAGATTTTGATGAAATTTGGTATGATGATAGCTGGTTATCCGGGTCAACATATAGGACTTTTTTGCACAAGAAAATATCTCATTTTAGAGAAGAAATACAAAAACTACATTGTAAGAGTATACTAATATGTAAAACCTAAGAATTTGGTTTTTGGTCATCTGAACGTGGGCGGAACCGCAGGCAATGCTAGTTATACATAATGTATGTTC
Source organism: Brenthis hecate (assembly GCA_951806755.1). NCBI lineage: Eukaryota > Metazoa > Arthropoda > Insecta > Lepidoptera > Nymphalidae > Brenthis > Brenthis hecate. The sequence goes on from OX638249.1 coordinate 320,441, forward strand.
ACAAGGTCTCAGTTCTATTGTCATTATAATCACACACATTCAAAAGAATGCAAATGAATAGTTATTTCAAATACTGCTAATTAAAATACACATTTAATTACTCAAAAATGTATGTTGAAGGTGTCAATTACATTTTACATTGAACTTTGTACAATATTACATTGCATATAATTAATTATAATAAGCCTCTTGATACCACTACTTTGAGTTTCATTTAAGTATGTAAAAAATTATAAGCAACATTATTTTTTTAAATTCAATGTTTTATAGGCATGTGTTTATTTTCAACAGACTTCAAAAAGGAGGAGGTTCTCAATTCGACTGTATGTTTTTTTGTTTTTTTTTTTTATGTTTGTTACCTCAGAACTCCGTCATTTATTAACCGATTTAGACAATTTTTGTTTTGTTTGAAAGGGTATACTTCCAGATTGGTCCCATTTAAATTTCAAAAAAAAATACCACCCCTAAGGGTGGAAAAACAACTAATGATGAATTTAACCTACTTCTAATTGTCATATTGACTTGAAACTTTGCAAGTATTTCTATTTCCGTTGATAGTACAGTGGTTCGGTGTTGTTGACCTGATCTGATGGCAAGGCCAGAAGGTGGATAGGTGGAACTCTTCAACGGCTAATAGTAGATACTTTAAGTTTGGGCTTATTTTGTTTGATTTGAGAAGCCTAACACGTAAGAATCCTTACTTTGCTACTATTGTCTACACTAAAAAGGGAAAAATAAAAACTTTTTAACAAAAAAAATAAAACCGACTTCAAACAAAAGCACTAAAAATGAAAAATAACTGATTGGTAGTTTTCATTTACTATACATACCTAATCAAATATTTTCGAAGTCGGTGTGCTTTACTTTGTATGGGCTGGGATCGATTTCAAAAATATTTGATTAGGTATGTATTTAATAGGTAGGCTTTAATTACTTAGCCAAAGCACACCGACTTCGATAATATTTGATTAGGTATGTATAGTAAATGAAAACTACCAATCAGTTATTTTTCACTTTTTAGTGCTTTTGTTTGAAGTCGGTTTTTATTTTTTTGTTAAAAAGTTTTTATGTTATATATTAAATAATAATAATTTTATCATATTTATGATTATTGTATTGTCTTTTTTTGAAATTTATTTTGTTTACATAAGTTCCATAAACTATATCTGTTTACAAAAAACTCTAATTCAATATATTCATAATTCTAAAAATTATATTTTTCGGATATCTTTAATTTCTAACAATTAATATAAAAAAATATATATTATTAAAAATTGAATGACTGATTTTGAGAAATATTTCAACAGTTACTTCATACTTGACAATAAATAAAAGAACAGTATGATATGTAATTAATAAATAAATAAATAATAAATAAATATGTTGGGACATACATACACAGCACCATCTAGTTCCATGGTAAGCTACGAGGCTTGTGTTATGGATACCAGATAGTTGATACACCACATATATATATATAACTTTAAATATATATTATAAATATAAACAGTAAACACCCATGACTGGAGTAACAAACATTCGTGCCCATCACACAAATGAATGCCGCCAGCGGGACTTGAACCCGTGACCTCTGGTACGTAATAAGTAGGGTCACTACAAACTAAGCCAAATGTGATATAATGTATATAGATAAGACATTGGTATTTCCAAATAATAAATACCAATCCTCATGTTTGTCTAGACTTTTGTTTTAAAAACTAGGTTACTTGAAGTAACCTAGTTTTTAAAAGCAAAAGTAAATTCAAATATAACAAACATTACATAAAATATACATAGGTAATACATATTAATTTTGACCACCTTTCTGCAGCAGCGTAGACAGAGATGTGGTGTTCGAATGTTATTTATTATTTTTATTAAAATAGTTTACTAGTAGTGTAGTATATGGTTATATAAAATTAAGAATTAAGAAAATAACCTAGTTTAAATTATTTTTATTTGTATTAAATTATATTTGCGACTCTTTATTATTAACTATAATTATGTAATTATTACTAAAACATTAATTATTTTCTATTCATATGATTATTATTTTATTTAATGTTAATTTTTTTTTAATTGTAATTAATTTGCTTGCATTATTCTATGTAATATTTAATTGTGGAAACTTTATTGGTCAATGATTTATATTTTATGTTTTGTTTTTTAATTTGTATCAATTTGTACTGTTTGTTTCCCAAATAAAATAAAAAATAAATAAAAATAAAAAATATATTTGGTAAAAGTCATCAAAAATATTAACTAAACAAAAAGACACTATGATAGATTGGAATGAAAATATGCAGTGTTATTGTAATCATTTAAAAAATTAAAGACATTGAATTTTAAATAGCTCACAATAATTAAAACAATGTATGCAAATATACAAAAAACTTTTGGACATCAAGTAGTCAGACTTTAATTTTTTGATACCCTCAATATTTAGCATGAAAATTTAAAAGAACTACTAATGTCCACTGACATAGAAGGATAATACAAATGGTTTTTACAATACTACATACACAACAAAATAAGTTAAAGATGTGCCAATTCAAAAGACAACTTGTGAAGTTTAAAGCTTCTAAAGATTCAACCATAAACTAAGTATTATTAAGACTTTTTTGAGATTTCATGGAAAACTGTTTAGTGATTTTTTTATAGTAGGTACCTACTTTAATTAAATAAACAACATTCTCATGGTAAATAGCATCGGAAATTTTGCACTATATACTTACCGTGGGTCTTCAAATTCGACGAAAGCAAATGGTGGTCCCTTTCTGTTTTTTAAATCAACAAATGTTACTTTGCCAAATTTATAAAATAGGTCTTGGATGTCCTTTGTCCTTATATCAGGGGGCAAGTTACCAACGTATATTCTGCACTCATTCCTGCTACCGCCACTACCGCCAGACATATTTATTTGTTTAATATGTAATTTCTATAATAATAAAATAGGCTGAATTTTGCAATATTATAGCTTTGTTTCAAGTACACGAGCTCTCTTTAATCGGCAGTTTTTGACTTATCAAAGATGGCGACTGAGGCACGGCACGTAGGTAAACTTAAAATGGTCGGGGTTTACATTCTCTTTGAAATGGTCGAAAAGGAGCGTTGCGAGATCGGATAGTTAAATGAATTATATGTACTATATATAAGTTATAATAATATTTATAATGATTATTATCATGAGTATAATTATCTTTTTTTTATTTAAGTATATTTTTTTTAATATAATTTTGAAAGGAAAACATTTTCATAAATATACATTTCTTAATATTTTACTTAGGTAATATTATGTGACAAAATAAATGTACATATTCCGTATGTATCTTAATTATTTTATTATAATATGATGGCGAAACTATTTAATTACAATGTATTACTATGGCCAAATTTAAAAAAAATATATATTGTTATTTAATTTTCGAACGAATTTTAAATTTCGAACGCCCTCTAGCGCAATCCGAGGCATTCTCTGCTGAAAGAAGCCTTTGAAGGAATCCTCTAGAAAGTAGGCAAAGAATCTCCAGTATCAAAATCATTACGTGAGAATTTGTTCAAAGACCGACGCAAAAGTGAGTAATAAATGTTTTTATTGTGCGAATTTATTAAATTTAAGTTTCTGCTATTATCTGGATATAATTTTCTTAAATTTAGCTGTTTTTTTCGCAAGAAAGTGATATACTAAAGTCGTCGCAGTTTACATATTTCGCTAACATTTGCAAAAATGTGTACTAAAGTAATATTATTGATTTAATTTCAATGTTTCTATGGTGATAACCCTTATAGTATTGGAATATCGTTATCTTTGTTAATTCTTGGTTTATCCCGATTGATTTAAAAACATCTTTTCTAAAAAAATTTATGACGGGCATCAACGCTAGTGCTACTGTTAGAATAATAACGAAAAAACCGTCCCAGGCAGTACACGAATCGATAAGGTATATTAAAAAATATATAGATATAGGGGATCTTTTACTTAATAAATCCGGGATTCAGTGGGTTAGTAAATTCATAAAGGGCGCGCGGTGATTAGATTCCCGCCTGACCTTTAGAAGTTATTTTTAGCACCCGCTATTGAACATAAACAATCAATGGTGTGTTTTACGCATGTGGAAAGCTAATGAAGTCAGAGGTGCGTTGAATTGATAACCTCACAGCATAGGATGTGCATGTCTATTTGCCTACACACTCGACTTATTTGGCGCGCGAGAAGTGGTTGCCTAGAGGTGACGTTGGCGGAAATATAAATCTAATTTCGCGGTGTTAAAGTCGGTTTTTCGTGTTTTGTGTATAATTGAGCGATGTCAAAGGTTTGAAGTGGCTTTTTCAGCTATACAGACAAGATGTGCGACCGCAAAGCGGTGATCAAGAATGCCGACATGAGCGAGGAGATGCAGCAGGATGCTGTGGACTGCGCGACACAGGCGCTCGAGAAGTTCAACATTGAAAAGGTAATTGAATAAACTTATAACTTGACAATATATACTTATAACTTGACTTATATATTTAGAAGTATACAACAAATTAAATTACAAACAGAATCCATTCTTTGTTGCAAACGTTTTTCTTTTTCTTTATTGAATCTCATTAGAAATACATTCTTAGTATCAGTTTCTTTAAATTTCATATCTATTAACAAATTGTCTTATCTCATTTCCAGGACATTGCAGCTTTTATTAAGAAAGAATTTGACAAAAAATACAACCCAACTTGGCACTGCATTGTCGGCCGCAACTTTGGTTCATATGTAACACATGAAACCCGTCACTTCATTTACTTCTACTTAGGCCAGGTGGCAATACTGCTATTCAAGAGCGGCTAATCAAAATCTGTTTAGTAAAACCTCTTTTCGGACATTCCATTGCTTACCGGACCCACATTCCTACCTTCCTATAGGTACTCTAGTGTTGCCAGTTCATGCAGAAGTCCAGACTAAACAAGGGTGTGAGCTTTTGCTTTTGCCGAATGAATAAGATTTTTAAAGATATATTTATTGCTTGAAATGTTTATTTTGTAACATAACTATTTGTCGATCAGTTATTGAGATATTAGTTTGGACGAGTTTGTGATTCCATGTGGCCTGGCAACACTGGTCCCCAATTAAATGGAATACCCGAAGTGGAGGTGAATGATGAATGAATGTGTGTATGAAAGACCTTTATTTGAAGCTGGATCTCCGCACTCTGCACTACGTAGACTAAGATGAAAGTATTCACTGTAGTGTATTTATATTGAAATTTTAGTTATAGACTATAGCTAGCATATGTTAGTACTTATCTAAATTTATTGTTTTGATTTCTTTGTTATATCACTGGAGATATTTTCAATACTTCTATAATTATTAAACTTTCTTAACAAACCAGTTGATTTGGTTTTATTTAGTGATTACTTAATCTAAGCAGGAGCTATTTTATGTAGTTTTGCTAAAGTGTTACTTAGAAATTTAGGTTACAGCCAAATATTTTCCAGGCCGGATTACGGAAATTGTTGTAAAATACAAAAATATTATTTTTTCCAAAATGGTGGTTTCAGTTAATAAATGACTAATCCTGTTGGTCTTTGGAGGAGTTTCACGAAAGTCTATGCTCTTTTTAAAAGAAAATGGAATAAGTCAAACATAACAAAATTTTATAAGGGTATAGGATTTTGAAGATTTCTTATAAAATACATTACCTTTATTGTCACAAAATACAGGTTAGAATATATTTTGTATCTACTCGTAAAGATATACAAACTAGGCAAAGCCTGTATTGTGAGTACCACACCTCTATTGACTAAATATTGTTTGGTAATTATTGCTAACAAAAGTTATGTAAAATAAAGATAAAGAAAAAAAGAATCTTAAAAAAGCAAAGTGTTAGGAGGTAATTTAGTTATATTTGGTATTCGAATCTGTTTTTATTTGGTTCAAGCTAAGATGGCTTATATAAAAATATTTATATTTGCAGACAAATTTGGTCTTATTAATGAATCTTCCAAAAAATTACATATTCTATTAGTTTAAAAACTTGACCAACTGACAGTGGACTAATATCTAACTTTCCACCTGGTTCCATTCTATCAGTTCGATGGTATCGAATTATACAGCCATCTAGATTTTACAACACAATCGTTTCAAAATCGATATGACCGTTATTATAGTATGTACTAGCAGAACTCGAGGCTTCGCTCGCGCTAAAACTACACAAAGAATCTAAAACTGTAGGTTTCATACAAACTTTCATGCCCTGTTTTACCCCCATATGAAAAGAATTTTGAAAATTGCCTGAAACACGTATTTATTTAATTGTATTGAAAAATATTAACGTCAAGTTTCAAGTAAGTAATTCGGATCATAAATAATTTTTTTGGATTGTACTTATTATACCGTGTTGTCCCGTGGAAATGAGATAATCTCGTAGCCCATGTTACTCTCCAGCTCTCCAACTATCTCTACACAAAAAAATACGAAAGAAGGACAAACAAACATACGAACACACTTTCACAATTATATTAGTATGGATTTCACATTTATATTAGTATGGAAGTATGGATGTAAGTTAAATCGACTTCCAAGATATTGATACTTCAATCTATACATATAATAAAATTGTAACTAAGCAAAATCTGTATATTAAATATTTTTTGAAAAATCTTATTGAAATAGACATTATTATCGATACAGAGGCCGAATCTATAGTTTTTAGAACTTTTGTCTGTCTGTTACCGCATCACTCAAAAACCACTGGAGGGAAATTTGGTATGATGATAGCTGGTTATCCGGGTCATATCATATAGGATACTTTTTACCGCGGGAAAATATCTCATTTCTGAGAAAACATACAAAAACTGCAATGTAAGGGTATACTAATATGTAAAACCTAAGAATTTGCTTTTTGGTCCTCTGAACGCGGGCGGAGCCGCGGGCAATGCTAGTTTATCTATATTTTATTAAGAGTGAACTTAATATAAGCGCGCTAACAACCCTTTTTTGATGTCGGGTAATAATCTCAGTGTTCGATACTCCTTTGTCCTTGGAGAAAGCCAGCCCGCATACTAGTACAATTTGTTAACATGTTACATGATAGTGTTTAGAGGTTATAGCGAATAGCGCCTCACTGCACGCGAAGTGTTCACGAATTAACCTTATAAATCTTAATTAGTACGTATTTACATGTTTAATTCCATAGTTTGTGGCGTGTTATGGTTATTTATTATGGTAATTTCTCAAAATTTATAGGTTCGAATATAACCGATTTTATTGCTATTTTTTCAATCATCATGTAGATAAGAAAATTTAGATCTGTTATCTAAATTTTACAGCAAAAAATAAAAAAAAACAAATTACATACATTGCAATTTTGTTACGTTTAAAATCTATGTGAAATAGCCAATTTTGTGGCTGAATGCGTGGTACCGCAACATCCCTATTTAAAAACTCCAATAGGATCCCGTCAAAAGCGACAAAAGCCACATAGAAACCAATACATATTTACCCACAAAATAAGCGTTAACATATCGGCTCCCAAGTCCAATATCCGCCTCCACTACTAAACTTAGTTGACAAGAATGCATTCTCCTTCATTTCCCGATATTTCTCTTAAAGTGTAGGTACTCGAAAAGAAACGGGAATACCTTTTGTAAAGCTCAATTTTCATGTGATAGAGTGTATAGTTGCTACTAGCCATTTCTTTTGTGGTGGACAACCACTCAACTTGACACACGCTTTGTATTGGAACGAGAAGAGTAGAGAGCTCAAGTTATTATTTGGACCTAGTAGTGTTACTGGAGTGTTCCCAGAAGTAGGTCAGGTAGGCCAAGTAAAATTCGGTGTAACTGCACACAGTGTTTATTATTTTGAATAGAGTCAGAGTAACAAGCCTCAAGCCTCAAACAACATTACGAAAATTAATGACGTTTGTATTTCATTTTAAAACAAAACGGTTTCCCGCCCTTTTTTCCACTCAAGATGACAACATAAGGAAACTCGAATAAGTATTTTATAACAGAATTTAAAGAGTCAATAATTATTTTATAATTATACATATAATTATATATAATATATATCCTATTTTTATATAATTAATAATTTATTAATAATTTGTACCGATCAAGTAGACCGATTACGAAATCTATTTTACTTAGCCATTTTTTTCTGTGCAAGTGCTAGTTCGTAGTGGTTACATTCTCTTTGGTTCAGTCTTCAGTGATGTTTTTACTTATTTAATTTTGAAATTAATTCTATAATCAAATGTCAGAAAAAAAACGGCCTACTTCTATTGTCTCGATTTTTATCGTATCGACAATAAGTTATTATTTTGTAGATATGTGGTTAATCTGATTGTATCAAGTCAATTTGTTCTGATCTGATTTGAGATTGAAATCCTTAAAATTTGTGTTCAATTGAATTATTTTGATAAGTACGAGTATCTACCTTCTTCTGGTTTCTAAAGTCTGTCAAATGTATGTTCCTATATACTTTAATTTTTTTAAAGTATCGATATGTAATTATAGGAAAATTAAATTGAAGAGCTCTGTGATGATGGCTAAATAGTTTCAAAATGCAATGAATTTTGAAAATTGAATATTTATACTGGTTTAAAAAGTTTATTTATTATAAGATAAATAAGCAAATCTAGCTTAAAGTACGTACAAAAGTTAAGGAATATTTCTTGCTTCCACGCAAATGACTTATTAGGTCAAGGACGGGAATAAAGTAGATTACGCTGAAGCTAACAGCCGTTTATTGCAATTGGACTACTTGTTGTTTTGTAAAATAATTTTACTGCAACAGAAACTACTGCCTTTCATTGCTTCGGTGTTAAATTTTTAACTGATTTCAAGAAAGAAAACAATCGGTCAAGTGCGAGTCGAATTCGCACACGAAGAGTTTCGTTTTATCGTACATGTACTTTCTTTTTCTACAAGAAATATAAAAAAAAAAAAATATATATGTCTTGTATTTTTATTGTTTGTTTTTATAGCGGCAAAAGAAATATATACTCTGTGAAAATTTCAATTGTCTACCTATTACGGTTCGTGAGATACAGCCCGCACGCATTCCTCTGACAGACGGACGAACGGACAGCGGAGGCTTAGTAATAGGGTTCCGTTGGCATCCTTCGGATACAGAACCCTAAAAATTGACCAAATTGAGTAGTCGACAATTTTTTATGTTATGATCTGACATTTTCTTGTATTACGTAGAATATTTTGAATGATTTCTTTTTTAGTTTTTAAGCCAAATTATAAAGAAAATTATACTTTTGGCCAAAAACTAATAAATAAAGTTACGGAATCAATTTCGGTTATGGCGACCAATTTATTGCGATTATCTGCGCAGGAAATGTTATATCACGGTAATGTAATGCATATATTACCGTGGTTATATTGTAGGTACGCCCAAAAAAACCAGGGCCTTCTCTGTCACTTCTACATTCAGAGATCGAAGAAATCATAACATTATAGCTAGGTGGGGTTTTTCATTCATTCATTTTTATTGACATTGCTTTGTAGTTTGTTGCATTAACAACTGGGGAGGAAGGAATAGAAGGTAATAAGTGTCAAAATAGTATTTATTTTATTTTATTTATTTAGGTACAGAAACAGAAAACAAATTAAAAAAATTACATCTACGTATTAAAAACTAAAAATATCATTTTAAATTTGTTGTCCAATTATATCTGTACACAACATTCAAATAAAATCATATAGGTAATAATTACATAAACAAACTTAACCAGAAGGTGAATATTACAGTACGAGTCTGTGCATTTAGATCGACTACACATTCTTTTTCGATACATGTTTTGTTCAGTTTGTAGTGTACCCTACTTGCTGTGCCAGCGGTCGTGGGCTGATGAGGAAGAGCATGAATGCTTGTACTCCAGTCATGGGTGTTTAAATTTATATTTGTAATATGTATGTATTTAAAGTTATATATGTGTAGTGTATCAACTATCTTGTATCCATAACACAAGCCTCGTAGCTTGCCATGGAACTAGATGGTGCTGTGTGTTAATGTCCCAACATAGTCGTTACAATTTCAGTAAAGAAATTATGCTATTAAATTTTTATAGGCGCTATTTCCATGAACGACCGTCTGGCCAAATGGCGTAGCTTACATACATAATATATTATACATAGGTTGCGAGAGGTCAGGCTATAATTACTTTTATCGGTTCTATTTACTTACATTTAATTAAAAAATAAAATATACTTATACATATAATAAAATTAAAACGTCTGTCTATGATTTGGAAATTGCCACCAGTTCTCGGTAAAGTCAAAGTTCAAACAAGTATTTGTAGATAACAAAGAAAAAAATGTCAATCTGTTTGTACCCACTGATCTGCAGAATTAGTCCATCTGTTTATACAAGACTATTAATATTAGGTATATTTTTTTTATACCACGTCGGTGGCAATCAGGCATGCGGCCCGCCTGATGGTAAGCGGTTTCCGCAGCCTATGGACGCCTGCAACACCTGGGGCATCACATGCGCGTTGCCGACCCTTTAAGAACCTATTTACTCCCCTTTTGAAGAACCCCATACTGTAGCCCTCTGGGAAAACCTCGGCAGGGAGTTCATTCCACAGCGAGATGGTCCGTGGGAGAAAATTCCTCTGAAACCGAACTGTACGGGACCATTTGGGCTGCAATGTGTGAGCATGAACTCGCTGTCGATGGCGAGCGGTGCGGTATATAGGTACTTTTTGATTTTTTTATTACGCGTAGGCAAGTATTGCAATTTAGTGGTTTATACGTGGAATGGATACCGAAAGCTTAGTACCGTACGTCGGTACCCTTGAAAATAATGTTAATCAAAATCGACCGATCTACTTGAAGTATAAGCAAATGGAGTCAGAGTCACGTTCAGGGTTAATTATTTTATACAACTTCTGATAAAATTTAGGTATTGGACTTAACGGGTATTATTTTTTACTGACTTTAAAAAAGAAGAGTACCTATACTCAATTTGCCCACATATCTGTGAGTATTTTACTCGATATCTTCGCAAATTAATTATAGACCGATTAATATATTTTTGCATGAATAAGGGCATAAATTAAAATTTAAAACTGTGAGTGGAATAAAAGTTATCTTAAAGTCTGTATGTTTGCCTTTTTCGATGATTATTAAAACTATATTTTTTTTTACAATTTTATCAGTATATCGTGTCAAATGATTACTAGAAAATTGCTTGAAAATCATAGCAATCATAAATGCTTGAACAGCTACATTTCAATACTGTCGATAACATAGTATTTAATTGCTGAAACTCACATTTTTATGTAAAAATAAATACGGGCAAAACCACAGGTATGAGCTAGCGGATTTTTATAAATTCAATAAAGGTGTTTTATATACCTTGTTATGTGTAGGGGGATATGATCCATTTAGCTCAGGGTCGAGTTGGATGACATTTACGAAGTGGATAGACTCTCACAATGAAAGAGCGAAGATATTTTTAAATCTATATATGAGGCTTTCAGCGTCGTAGGGATGGGAAATATATATGTTTTTGTGTGTATTCAGCCCTTTTTAACGTCCAACTGATGGGCACGGGCCACCTTTCAATATGAGGCGGATCAGGCCATAGTTATGTTATCGTATACATACTTTTAATTTATTTAGGAACATACAAAAATGAGGGTATTTTATGCTATATAAAAGTTATATATCATTTATTTAAAAAAAATGATACAATTTATCTGATCTTTGGATTCAGGTGGTGGATAGAACACCTCAATGGCTACACCTTCAAGAGTTAAGTGCTATTTAATTTTCAAAGATAACAAACTTTTTGCTTACATTATTGCTGTAATACAGTTAAAATATGAAACGCTACTTACTTTAACGCCTAACCACGAATGGTACTAGTATATGCTAGGACCTAGGCTAAGTTTAGTTCTTACTATCTTATTACAACATTTCGATGCGCATTCGAAGAAGTTCTCGATGTTTCAGGGGCTTCAGATGAGATAACTTTTTGAAATTGCAATTGCTAATGAAAACTACAAATATAGTGGAATGAAATATTAAAGCTTAATGTCACGTGGTCAAAATATATTTTTTCCATGTTTATTATTTCTATTAGCGATATCAATTGTAGAAAGTTAGCTAACTTTCCTAGATCTACCAAGCGGATTACTTGAAATGAGTGTTTTTACGCAAGACTGCTCGCCGTTCAAAGTTGACATGCACGTATATATACGTGCATATATATATATACTAGCGGACCCGACAGACGTTGTCCTGTCTACACGTCTTTAATTTGAAAATTTCAAACTTTTTGGACAAAATTGTGAATCTAAACCATTCCCAGATCCCCTTGAACACACACAAAAAATTTCATCAAAATCGGTCCAGTCGTTTGAGAGAAGTTCAGTGACATACACACTCACAGAAGAATTATATATATAAAGATATATATATATATATATATATATATATATATATATATATATAATAATTATTATTTTTTTCAAATTTGAAAAATTTACTGTTTTCGGATTATTCCCTTTGTATGCACTACATTACTCACCTGAACACAAAATTTCAACTTTCTAGGTCATCTGGAAGTGGGTTAGGTTTTACTACTATATGCCAGTCAGTGATAAAATTGCCGATTTTTAGACGTTAATATCACAATAACCGTTTGAGCTGTATTTACGAAATTAGGGATTTTAGGTAATCTAAATAGATTTTGAGTTATTACGCGGTGAAAAGTATCATCAACGGTGCTGCATCGCCAGTTCCTTTGGTTTGAACTTGACTGGGCCACACTGTTGCAGTCACAGATGGACAGAAAGACAGACAAAAATTCTGAAATCTATAGATTCGGCCTCTGTATCGATAATAATAATTATTTCAATAAAATTTTCCAAAAAATATTTAATTTACAGATTCGACTTATTTAACGTACCTATAGATAATGTTAGTATGTACAGATTTGTAGCTAGGGTTTTTCAATATTTCCACTATCGTATAAAATTAATGATTTAACGAACTTACCTGTATACGAGGTTTTAATACAAGTTCATACATAATTATATTACAGATCATATAATACTGTACTAGTAATTATATGAAGAGCTCTTTCCGAAGAAATTATTAATGTTAGTATTAAGTATACATTTTTTTGTAATACTAGCGTTGCCCGCGGCTCCGCACGCGTTCAGATGACCGAAAACCAAATTCTTAGGTTCTACATATTAGTATACTCTTACATTGCAGTTTTTGTATTTTTTCTCATAAATGAGATATTTTTTCGCGGTAAAAAGTATCCTATATGTTGACTCGGATAACCAGCTATCACCATACCAAATTTCATCAAAATCCTTCCAGTGGTTTTTCTGTGATGCGGAAACAGACAGACAGACAGACAAAAATTCAAAAACTATAGATTCGGCCTCCGTATCGATTATAATGTTTATTTCTATAAGATTTTCCAAAAAATATTAAATGTACAGATTCGGCTGAGTTACAATTTTATTATATGTACCTACATAGATTACAAAGACGTTAATAGGATTAAAATATTTAAGCAGTTCCTTATTTGTAGATAGCCTAAGGTCACAGGTTCAAGTCATACTTAAAATTTGTCTATAATAAATACTTATACATATGTCCCCGATACAATCTTTTAATCAAATCTATGGAGTCTTTGAGTAGAAATTTGAAGAAACGTTTCCTATGTTGAAATATAAAATGGAATCTCGAATTTAAATTTAATTGACCACACGTTTGGCTCGGTTTGTAGTGATCCTACTTACTGCGCCAGCGGTCGCGGGTACAAGTCCCGCTGGAGGCATTCATTTGTTTTATGAGCATGAATGTTTATACTCCAGTCATGTTCATTGTTCATATTTATACTATGTATGCATTTAACGTTATATATGTGTAGTGTATCAACTATCTGGTATCCATAACACAAGCCTCGTAGCTTACCATGGAACTAGATGATGTTTGTTAATGTCCCAACATATTTATATTTATTTACCTATGTAAGTTATTATTTCTAAGAGGATAAAGCCAAGGAAAATAGCTACGATAATGTTAAATAAGCGTCACATCATTTATATACAATAGTATGTCATAGAAAGGTCTATGTATTATAACTTTAGCCATTAATATTCATCGTTCAGGGAATAACCTTATCCTGTATGAGTAACATCAAAATTAACTCATTTATTTACAGTTATATTTGTCTAAAGAAAATGTCTGTCTGACAATTGTACACCTTTAATAACCTCATTGTTCGTATGTGGTTCATATGTACGGCGCCAAATTCTGAGGTCTTGGATTCAAGTCTCGGGTCGGGCAAAGTAGAGTTATTACAGTTTACCGTCACGAAATTCTAAGTAGGGGAATTAGAAAAGATCAGTACGCCTACGCCTGATCTCCTTTTCATTGTCATGTTAGGTTTTTTTAATATAGATCAATATCCAATAGGTATACAGAGGTGCTTTAGCTATCTTGTGACGAATAATATTATGTTGTGTACGTCGGTCATTATTTTTATTAACAGACAAGACAAGAGAAGAGATTTTCTAAGAAGTTTTTGGACAGTAACATTTGATGTTCTACTTTAGTCTGGTGACATCCGAAATACTTATAACTATAATATCCTGATAGCCGATTTCCAGTAGGTACGGACGATTATCCCCTGCACTTTCTTTTACTTTCAAAGCCCGGTGAATGTTTGACAAATCTATACATATAATAAAATTCTAACTGAGTCGAATCTATATATGTATTAAATATTTTTTGGGAAATCTTATTGAAATAGTCATTATTATCGATACAGAGGCCGAATATATAGTTTTTAGAATTTTTGTCTGTCTCTCTTTTACCGTATCACGTGAAAACCACTGGACAAATTTTGATGAAATTAAGTATGGAACATCATATAGGATACTTTTTACTGTGGGAAAATATCTCATCTCTGACAAGTCTATACTAAGCCTTAAAACCTTAGCAAAATAACTGATTAACTAATAGCTATTAAAATAAAAACCAAAACAGGATAAACACAAGTATTTATATTTACATATACATGTAACGTAACAATACTAGTCTGACTTCATCATTGTAATTTTTAATTATTTTAAGGATATTTTTTACATAAATGAGATCGAACTTCAATTAATCTAAAAAGTTATTTACAAGATTAAAGTTAAAACAGTACTATTCACTAGAAGTTTGGCCAAAATAATCATTGTGGTGCGAGTATATCGCGTAACAAACAGACGACAGACAAAAAAATTAGAATTCGTCTTAATTTTTTGAAATTGGGCTTAGATGTACTCATGTTAGTAAATAATAAGAAGGCTGTAGGTGTACAGAAGATATTTAAAGCATGGCAGGTACAATCCATAACATACGAGTACGAGTAGTTATCAGAAGTTTGCAGCGACCAAATATCCTCATGATAAATAAACCGCGACCGCAACTTCCCTCTAGTCTGTTGCACCCGTTTCATACTTACATTTTGCACACACAGACCGACAAGTATAAATACTGTAATATACTAGCAAGTATATACAGTCAGCCGCGGTACAAGCGGGTGGCCGGAAGTCTTTAGTAATTTCCTCATACTGATTTTGACGGTTTAAATTTAAAAAAAAATATATAAAAAAGTATTTTTTTGTTTTTAAAAAAATATTTTAAAAAGGTGAGTTTTGTTCACTGTTATTAAATACTTAGAATGATTTTGAGATATTTTTAGATTTGTTTTTATTGCTATTTACTGTTTTCCTTATTGATTATATATAGACCACAGGATTATTGTGGACTTGTTAAGATATATTCTAATTAACTTATTTGTTATTCACGATACAAATTTTTAATTATAATTTTTCGTAAACTATTTTTTTTCATTCTTAATACTTTTTTTTTATTTAGACTTTTTTTGTGTGAAATTTTAACCATATTTTCTAATTGGTTTCAGTAAATCACAATGACTGATAAAAAGAAGAATCTTTTACTTTTCTTCGACAGACCTACTGAGCCATGCTTTATGCCAAAAGACGGTTCAGTTTTCCAACTACCCAGCAATTATTTCGTGAGTTTCACAATATTTATTAAATACTTCATGATGTAATTGTTTTTAAATAATAATAAAAATATTCATGGTATTCGTAATTAAACGTCGGGAACCAAAAATCAAAATAAATCCGCGAAAAAATCCGAAAAGATAGTTTTATTAAAAAAAAAACTGATATCATTTCAAAGTTAATTCTAAAACTTAAAAATTTCCCAAGATATTTATGAATTGTTTTTTTTTTATTTCATTTATACATTGTAATGTACATTTGTATATAACTTATTATTATTACCGGTTACTTATATTATACTGGTTTATTTTGATCGTAAGCGTACTAATTGTTATTTACATAATATTTATTAATAAATAATTTATTATTATATTAAAGAAAAATATTAATATACCAAATATTGAGAGATTTATAAAGATCTATCATTATTTTTATTACATATACGTATGAACATTTTTTAATGAGCATCCATTATTATTTTTAGCCTGAGAAGTACAAGGATTCGAGCAATGTGCTCTCCAGCCGTTTCGGTGAGGGTGCCACCCCCATACCCTTGAGGAACATAGCGTTACCCAACCTGTCTCTGCCCATGCAACTGCCCTACCATGACCAGTTCTCACTCTTCGTGCCCAAGCACAGAAAGATGGCGGGCAACCTCATTGATGTTTTCATGAGTAAGAATGTTAATATACCTATATAGATATCATACTAGATTTTGCCTGTGGTTTCGCTCGCGTAATAAGCGGGGTGAATTTTAAGGGTAGCCTATGTAAGATCCCAGGATGCAATCTATGTCCTTGCCAAATTTTATCGAAATCTGCTCAGCGGTTTAAGCGTGAAAAGATAACAGATTTTTGTTTATGTAATTTTTGTTTAAGTAAAACAAAAATTCAACTATTTAATTTAAAATAAGTTTCTATTACATAAATTCCGTATTACAAAAACTTTAAAAAATAAATAAAAACCGACTTCAAAAAGGAAGAGGGCCAGCCAATACAAATCAAAGTACACAAATAAAAACTACCAATCAGTTATTTTTTACTTTTTAGTGTTTTTTTTTGAAGTCGGTTTTTATTATTTTTTTTAAGTTTTTATTTTTCCATTTTTAATGTAGACATATAGTAGTATATAAATAGTATATAGTAGCAAAATATGAAGAAAGTATTTTAAAAATTTAGTATTTGTAAAATCAATCATCCCATATTTTCTACACTTATAGGTGGTTTTTTTTTTCAAATTTAAATACCTTATCCAATAAAAAAGAATAATCGAAATCGAACTGGACTGTAAAAAGTTATGCCTGGTCAAACATAAAAAACAAAAACAAAATATACGTGTCGAATTAGAACCTCCTTCTTTTTTTTCGTCAGTTAAAAAAATGTTTATATACTTATAGATATGAGAGATGTCGACGACTTGTTGTCCGTCTGTTCGTACTGTCAGCTGAGGATCAACCCGTACATGTTCAACTACTGCCTCTCCGTTGCTTTGCTGCACAGGTAATAAAGTGACTTTTGTTCATTTTTCTTTATTTATATTGTATCATAACATATCGACTAAATTAAATTAAAAAAATTGTTCTTGAATAAGATTGAATTTTATATTTAACTATAAAAAAAATGAATAAAAATTATTTGTACTTTCCTTATATGTTTAGTTTTTCAAAATGATAATTCAATATTAAATCGTTATTATGAATTTTGATTCCAAATTCTTATAAAGTTTGCTATATGTTTGGATTCTAAAATAATTTCTCACTAAAATGATAAATTTTCAGAGAGGACACCAAGGGTCTGAACTTTCCGTCGTTCGCGGAAACCTTCCCCGACAAGTTCGTCGACCCCAAGGTGTTCCGCAAGGCGAGAGAGACCAGCAGTATAGAGCAGCCTGGGGACCGGGTAACATTCATTATCAATAAATTAATACCTAGTTTGCTAACAGTAGCAGTGGTAGCTCAGTGGTAACGCGCTCTCTTGGAAAATCGAGTGAAGTGGGTCCAAATCCCGAGCCTCACACCTTATATTTATTTTCATGTGACTTAGCAAGGTTTCGAAATACTTGTGAAGCCCGCCAACCCGCACTTGGCTAGCGTGGTGGACTATGGCCTGATCCCTTTGAGGTCCATCAGTAGGACGTTAAAAAAGTTTGAATACAAATATGATGTTGAGAACATAAGAATTTTATTTTATTCAAAGTAAACTATAAGTACATAGGTAACTTATAATATAGGAACAATTGAGGGACACGTGAAGTAGCTACCGGTGGTTGACGTAGACTGAATTCTCATTCGAGTGAATGAGTATATAACAATATGATATACATATAAATATTTATCCACCGCTATATAAAACCCTATGTGTCTTGTACATAAGATAAGTTGGCATAACTTTTTCCGGCGTCTTCAACAATTATAGATTTAGAACTAAACATGAAGCCAAAACACAATGTTTTAAAGTGATAAACAAATATAATTTGTATACTGAGTGATAAGTAAATAAATGTTAATAAATAAAACTAGTTAACAAAAAAAAATTCTATTTCAAGGGAAAAAGAAATATTGCTTAAAACTTACAAAAGTATATACTATTTTCATTATTTATATATAATTTGATGATGATTTGATAATAAAATATGTATTTTATTATCAAAAATTGTATATTAACTATAAACCCTTATTCTTTCAAAAAAGTAAATTACCTGTATGACAATATCGAGGAGCATAAACAGCAAATCACGTTACTATTTTTGACTTTGATATTTTTTTGGCGGACATATATATATATATATATATATATATATATATATATATATATATATATATATATATATATATATATATACATATATATTTATTACAAAAAAAAAACTCCATTTCAGCAAGTAGTCAGATCCAGTGATTTTCTCTCTCTTTTACCGGTCATTCTAAATATAACATGTATTCTCCATTCTCAATTCGTGGCAAAGTAAATTGTGCCATCACGCTCCTAGAAGTCATTAAACAAACAATTGTATAGTGTGAGATAGAAATAACCATAAAACCCCATCAGATCCCGTTGCTCATCCCGCAAAATTACACGGCGGCGGACTCGGAGCCGGAGCAGGCCGTGGCGTACTTCCGCGAGGACATCGGCATCAACCTGCACCACTGGCACTGGCACCTCGTGTACCCGTTCGACTCCGCCGACCGCTCCATCGTCGACAAGGACCGGCGCGGGGAGCTCTTCTACTACATGCACCAGCAGATCATAGCTAGGTAAGTTCCACAACAATTGTCATAGGAATAATCAAAAATTACCTTTTTAAAGTTTTGTATTATATTAAGTTTAAAAAAACTTAATTTTGAATTTGATTTATAACTTTGTGTAGTTTTTAGGGGAATTTGGGAGGGATGAGGTTTTCTCTCAAAAGTTATGAGGTTTAATTATGCTATTTCATTCTAAGGGTGAATAGTACGAAAAGTATTCCTATAAGATGTACATATACGAGTATAGTACAGTACATCATTGGTATATGAAAACATAGATACAAAATCTACAAAATCTCTTTAATAAGTGGCATCGACATGTGACGTTAAATCAAACCAAAAAATAAAGTTCAAAAATCTAAAGTTCTAATTGTTTCAACACAAATTTAAACTTACGTTCACCACATAAAGTACATTTTTAAATGAAACAACGTGCGTTTTAATTTTGTCATCCGAAAAGCGATAAACAAAAGAGATTTGAAAAAAGCGCAATTGAATTTTGAATTATGCACTTCTTTTTAGGACACTTTTAAGACACTTGTGTACACAATACTACATTGATCGTTTTTATATATCAATGGAGTACATCTATATATGTGCTAATTTATATATTAAAAAAAATAGAATATGAAAATAAAGACCTCGTTTATAAATCAAAAGATAGTAAAAGTATCTTATATATAAAGAAAATTACCTTTATATTTAATGTATGGTAAATATTTAATGAACAGATACAGCGTGGAGCGCCTGTGCAACAACCTGGCGCGGCCGCGGCGCTTCGTCGACTTCCGGCAGCCCATCGAGGAGGGCTACTTCCCCAAGCTGGACTCGCAGGTGGCCAGCCGCGCCTGGCCCCCGCGGTGAGACACTGCGCCTTGTTGCAGAGATCTAATTATGATGGCTCAACTTTGTATATATATATATATACATACTTTAACTTTAAAGAATGACATGATATGCAGTCATTTGAACTAGAATGGTATTTACTATTTACAGATAATAAAATACAGCTATAATAATAAAAGAAAGTAAAATTACATTGTTTCTAAATGAAATAAAATTAAATTTCATGTTTTAATCTTTATTTATAAGTGATATATACGAAGTCAAAATAAAAATGGACCACAATTTTACTACTATTGTAAATGCGATAATTTGTACGTGCTTGTATGTTTGTTACGCTTTCACGGTGAAACGGCTAGACGAAACCTAAAATAACACATAACTCACCCAACTAAAACAAAGTTAAATCACTAGTATATAACAAATGTCTTCCATTATAATCACAGGGTCCATGATCCGCGACCAAACACAAACTCAACGTCAACTTATAATAATGTGTAGTGACGTACAAAAAATGAGAACAAAGATGGACCACAAATATATAATAAATGTGCCCCCTCAGCTTCGCCGGGTCCACGATCCGCGACCTGGACCGGCCCGTGGACCAGATCCGCAGCGACGTCACGGAGCTGGAGACGTGGCGCGACCGCTTCATCGAAGCCATCAACAATATGGCCATTGTTCTGGTTAGTTTTCTGCTTTTTGAGCTTTCGAATTAACGATTAAATAGATTTTGATCAATATTTATTACCAAATAGGTGGATTGGTACAAATAATTAAATAATAATAAATGTTGGGACATTAACATACACCACCATCTAGTTCCATGGTAAGCTACGAGGCTTGTGTTATGGATACCAGATAGTTGATACAATACACATATATAACTTTATATACATACATATTATAAATATACCCATGTCTGGAGCATAAACCAAAACTCAAATAATTGATTAATTAGTGATGAAAAGAGAAATACACTGATTAAAATGAAAAAAAGGTAAGAACAATTAGATAAAGATATAGTAAATTTTTTTTTCAAAAAATAAAGAAAAGTTTTAATTCTTCCAAATTTAATTATTTATGTCATTGTTATTATTATGTCAATTTTTTGATTGGCACACGTAATTATATAATTAATAATTTAGATTTAAACAAAAATATATTACAAATAGACAAAGCTTATAAAAATAAAATTATTTTTATTCATAATAGGTATATATACAAATTCCACATAGATATCATTTTTTTTAATTTGAACTTTTTTATTTATTATTATTATCTGTTTATATATGTTGTTAGAAAGCTCTTTCTATGCTACTCTATTTTATTCTTCAACAATATACCATAAATAAAACTGTTTCAATTCTAATCTAACAAATGGCAGCCCAACGGGCGCCAGATGCCGCTGGACGAGGAGACCGGCATCGACGTGCTCGGCAACCTCATGGAGTCCTCCATCATCAGCCGCAACCGCACCTACTACGGCGACCTCCACAACATGGGACACGTCTTCATCTCCTACTCCCACGACCCCGACCACAGGAACCTGGTGAGGATGTGGAACTGCTCTTTAAGATAAATATTTACTTATATCTACGCAAATATTTTAAATAAAACTATCTTTTTGGATTTTTTGCGGATGTATTTTGATTTTCATTTAGTGAACTATTCAATAGGTACGTCAGAAACCAATTTTCAAAATAAACCGACAAAAAATCCGCAAAGACATGATTATTTAAAATAATCATAGTTAAATCTAAAGTGAGTGAAATTACTTAAACATTGAATGTGATAAGTAATAATCCGTTTTTGAAGGTCTGGAAGGCTGCGTATTTACCGTAAGTAGTAGTCTTATGTGGTATGTTTATATAAGTATCTATGTATTTATTAAAATTAATAAAATCACGCAAAGAGTTAAACGAATTTATTATGAAGAAACAGATTAAAAATAATGAGATATTCATAAGATTTTAAAACTCCACCACAATAGAGCGCCTTACACAACATTAATGAAACATAACTTTGTCTATTTTTTCATATATGACTCATTTCGTTATACAGGAACAATTCGGTGTGATGGGAGACTCTGCGACGGCCATGCGTGATCCCATCTTCTACCGCTGGCACGCGTACATTGACGACCTCTTCCAGCTGTACAAGGGCAAACTACCACCTTACGGAAGGGATAGAGTATGTAGAAATATGTATTTAAATTTATGCACAGTTAATACAAATTAATCAAAATCTCAATTTAATAATTAAATAAATTTTTCCATGTAACAATTTCCATTTCCAATAACAACTTATCTTTTCTAATAACAACATACCCGATAACGTTATTAGCAACTAATAAGTTTCATTTTCACTGAGGACGGCTTTCCTAAGCTGGCTTATCTTGTGTATCTATCAGATGAAACTGTATTTTAGTTAAAGTGAATGTAAATGTGTTCTCGGACTGTAATTTATGTATGTCGTTGTCCTACCTGATTATATTTTGTGTCCGTAAATATGATGCATATATGTCATCGTCCCGTCCTGTGTGTTTGACGTTGCGTCCTCGTCGTCGCCAGCTGGACACCTGACTATATTTTATAAAATGCATATATGTCATGTTCCATCCTTTGTGTCTGACGTTGCGTGCTCGTCGCCGGCAGCTGGACTTCCCCGGCATCCGCGTGTCGAGCGTGTCGCTGGCGGGCGGGCCGGCGCTGCGCACGCAGTGGGAGCAGAGCACGGTGGACCTCGGCCGCGGCCTGGACTTCTCGCCGCGCGGCAGCGTGCTCGCGCGCTTCACGCACCTGCAGCACGACGAGTTCGAATATGTGTAAGTTACGAGTGTCTTATTATATAATCGAGCTGTTATAATTATGAGAGTTAGTGTTTTTTTGTGTTGTCTATCACGCCGAACGGGTTTGGATGTTTAGTACACAGATAGGCTATGACCTGGAACAACACCTATGTGTAGAGCCTATGATGTGGTATAAAATAGTTAAAAAAAATAAGTTTAAGGAAAAAAAGTAAAATCTATACTATTTGTATTTGAATAATATAAAACTTTTATTGAAAATAGTTCATTTCTAATTACAATAAAAGAACGCTGTTTGCAATCGCTTTTGAAAGACAACTTATTAAGTTTATGATTTATAAAAAGATGTCATATTAAATTTCGTTATACCTTAAATCTATAAAATAATTAGCCATTATGAGACAGTAAATTTGCTTTTCTTAATACATAATAATCATGAGATCAATTTCACCACAGTATTTAAACACAATATTTAATTTAATTTTAAATAATTAACTTTTAGTATATACTATCTCTATATATTATAATTTGTATATCCAGGATCGAGGTGAACAACTCGAGCGGGTCGGGCGCGATGGGAACGGTGCGCATCTTCTTAGCGCCTGTGTTGGATGAAAATGGCCAACAACTCTCGTTCGACGACCAACGCCGTCTCATGATCGAATTGGATAAATTCACTCAAGCTTGTAAGTAATTTATAATGTACTCGTATTAATTCAATCATCGCTTACAACAAAACTTTCGTTTAAACTTTTATTTATAAATATAAGCTATTACTATTGATATAGACGATGTAAAATTTAATGAAACTATTCCTAACAAATTGACTTACCATATTAAGTAGCATAATGAATAAAAAAGCAAATATGTGAACAATTTAACTAACTAAGCATTCTAACCAAACAGTGCCCGCTGGTAACAGCACGATCAGGCGTAAGAGCTTGGACTCTTCCGTCACGATCCCCTACGAGAGGACCTTCCGTAGCCAAAGCAACCGACCTGGCGACCCTGGCTCTGCAGAAGCGGCCGAGTTCGACTTTTGTGGCTGTGGGTGGCCGCACCACATGCTCATACCCAAGGGAACCACGCAAGGGTACCCCATGGTGCTGTTCTGCATGATCACCAATTGGAATGACGATAGGGTAAGTGCTAAATGCCTTTGCGTTTTTTATTTATTATAATCTTTGTGTTTTAGTTATTTATAAATATAAGAAGTTGTTTTATTTTCACATTATATTAGACATCTTGGTCAACATATTTTTGACTGATAAAATATTAATGATACTATGTTTGAAATTTAACTAATTGTCCTTAAAAACACAAAATGCCATAGCTATGAGAAACAAATATGAACTTAAATAAAATTATAATTTTTACATACTAATCAAAAGCAAAATTCCTAGTTTCTAATAACTCTCATAGTGTAGCTTAACTTCACAAATCGCCGACACTGATGTCATAAACAAGTAAATTGTATAACAAATGAATTATTTCAATCAATGCATAGATCGTACAAGACCTGGTGGGCGCCTGCAACGACGCGGCGTCGTACTGCGGCATCCGCGACCGCAAGTACCCGGACCGCCGCCCCATGGGCTTCCCCTTCGACCGGCCCGCGCCCGCCGCCAGCCTCGCCGACTTCCTCACGCCCAACATGGCCGTCAGCGACGTCTCCGTGCGCTTCACCGACGCCACCCGCCAGCGGCAGCGGTAAGTTACAAGAGAGTGTTATTGGGGGGTGTTATTGGTTTATTCGAAACATTATTTGTTATTGGAAAAAATATTCATTGGAGTTTATAAAAGAAATTATTGTTTTAAATGAAAATGCACCCCTAATATGTAATAGCCGGTAGCAACACAACTTGTCGTAGGTATAATAACAACGATATCGAACCCGCCACTCCGCGCCCGTGCGAATGTCGCGAGAACTACACCGCAGCGGACATAGACGCTATAATTAGAAAACCATATTATTTTATCAAATGTAATCATAAAACTCATATATTCTAAAGGTTATTTTAGGAACAAAAAATATTTAATCAATTTGAAAAGTTACTCCTGGTGAATTATGCGTGAGAAAAATGTGCTTTTATTTATTCTAGAACATTTTTTCTAAAGAACAAACTATATAAATATAACCTAAGTAACTTATTTTTGTATAATTTAACCATTCAAAAATATCTGTTAAACAAGAAAATAATGTTGTTACTGGTTACCGACTTGGCTTTGAAAATGGACGATGTGTAATTTAAGTTATTTTTAGTTGTGGGTCACTTATTATAGTTTATTATATTTAAGTTGTGTACAAATGTAAATACTTTATAATTCATAAGACTGAATAAATTAGCCTTTCACCAATTTGTTGTATTATTTATTTTCCTTACTCTTATACATACCAAAGTAGTAATTACTATTAGTAAAAAACTAAATAAATCTATCCCACGGGAACCGTAGCCTATGTGCTATCTCAGACGTAATCTATCTTTGTGCCAAATTTCATTCAGATCCGTTCAGCCGTTATGTATAACAAAGTATACTTTATTTCTTAAATATGACCTTTTGATTTTGTAATCAGAAGAATAAAGATGAGGCCAATAATCTAGTTTAAGCCCATCTCGGACATTAAGCAATTATTGGCACGTATAGTAATTATTTAAGAGTATATTTAAGCATGCGTATTCAAATTGCTGATACATTGTGTTCGTAGACGTTACGTTTGAAGGAAATTAGACATGAAGTTGTTTGTTTTGGTTTGTATTTATCTATTCATTTATATAACACGTAAGTAGAAGAGTAACTATTTCTCCCGCCAAGCAACAATGATTCCATTGTTGTGTTCCGGTTTGAAGGATAAGGTACCAGAATTACAGGCAAGAGGCGTATCATCTTAGTCCTCACAGTGACAACGCACCTCCGGTTCTGCATTTTTGTAACGTAAAACTTAAGTGCATGAACCGTAGATGTTATGGGTGACAGGTACCGCTTTCCATCAGGTGGGCTGTCTGCTCGTTTGACACTAAATACCATAAATAAAACTTTTTAAGATATTTCGGAATATTCAATCACTTTCAAACTTTCTAATCTCATGGTTGTCTAAATGAAATCGCTAATAAGCGATAATATCGCCTTTTTACCCGACTGCGGTGAAACCCAAAAAAGGGTTATGTGTTTGATCTGTATGTATGTATGTTTATCCGATCCTATGTTTCTTCGTAAATATTAAACAGCTTAACTGATTTTAATGATTCATACATCGTTAGATTCGTCTTGATAATGCGAAGGTCATATATATGTATATTTTCAATTTGTGGGTACTAAATTATTTTTTTCAAGCTTATTTGAATCACATTCTCCTATTTATTTTGTGCGACATAATTCTTGTTCTTATAAATTATGACAAATAATCACATATGTTGGGAAATATATCCTTTGGCAAATTATGGTTGCGAATTTGCTTTTACTACAAATAATTACAAATATAAATAAAAAATAAATTACAAATTTAGTTGTGGTTATTTTAAGATAAAATTGGAATGATGTGTGTTTGTCAACTCACCAAATTACAGTGCAGAATGCGGATATTAATATTATTATATTAATAGACTTATGATTTACCCTTGCTTTGCTTGAATGCGTTCGTACCTTTTTCATTTACGATACTATGACCCGCACATATTAGTTCCAATCATATCATAAATTAAATATATAATAAAAAGAAATACCATAAATTATAGTAAAAACTGGTTCAAAATCGATTGCAACATAGACTGACGTGAATAGCTATAATTGGAACTAGCGACTTGAAATTTTAATATGTGACGATTGATAAATTGTATTTCGCAGGTCGTTTTCTCTTCGATACTCTTAGTATATTCTGAAGACGTGCTAGAAACTGTGAAGGATGTATCTGACCAACGCGTCGCCAATTCCCTATACGAAACCATATTCTCGGGTTATTTTAATGGAAAACAAGATTCCACATTTAATAGACGGTCTGAGAAAAAGAGTTCTAAAACGAAAAGTTCTAGAAGCAGAAGTCAGTCTCAAAAGGGAAGCAGCCAACCAAAGAAAAACGAAGATATTCAAGAATATATAGGTTATGTAGAGAAACCCCTGCAAGAGAATAAAGCAGAATATGACAAGCTGGTGGGTCGTAAAGGCCTCGGTTTTGAGAAGAGGACGGCGACCTCGTACGGACTGCGGGCGCCGATTATCCCTGAGTCTTTAGCGGTTGTCGGGCGAAGATATGAAAAGAAAGGGGACGAAAATAATCAGGGCTTAACCATTTTTGTTTAATCTGTAATTTACTTTGAAGTCATAAAATATATTTTCAATAATCAAATAATATTTTAGTTTATCCTACTTCTTACTAATATTATAAATGCGAAAGATTCTGAGGTTGTATGGATGTTGGGATTTATGGATGTTTGTTACTTTTTCACGCAAAAAATACAGAATGAATTTTAACGAAAGTTTCATACAATAATATAGTTCATATATCAGAATAGTACATAGGCTACTTTTTAAAATGTACGATTCCCGTGGGATAGATTTGTTTTTGTTTTTCTAATTGTTGAAAATTGTTCATAGTCTTTTTCGAGTCGTTTAAAGATATTTTAATAATTAAAAAAAGGAATTAAATTTGAAAATATAATTCACTTAAATTTGGCTTTTTATAAATTTATATTTAGACGAAAGAAAATGTTCCTTATCTTAAATACTTTATAATTAAATTGTGTGAAAGATGCGTCATAACTAATTATTACTGTGGTCAAATATGTCAAAGATGGATATATATATATATATATATATATATATATATATATATATATATATTAACATGTCTATTTTTTGAAGATATACTAAATATAAAATATATTTTTTTTAATTATGTTACTATTTATATATTTTTTCGACACCCACAGACTCGACCACATCCTTTGCATTTGCACGAAATGAATTTAAGGATAGCTTAGGGTGCTGGATCTTTTGTCGTTTTCACTGAAGTAAGCCCAAAGGCCTACTTTAGGATTAAGTAGTCGATATTTACTGAAACTGCGAGAAAAAAATATAGCGATTTTGCGATTTTTAAAAGTTTGCTGTGCTTAACTTTGCTTTGCTGTACCTCTGAAACTATTTATCTGATTAAAATATGTTTGTCACCCAAGTTGCAGGAAATTTCATACTTAATAATTATTTGCAATGACCATTTTTAACGTAGATGATGCTGGAGAGATCATATTCTCGAAAAACTGGGTTAAAATACAATTTCAACGCGCAAGCGGTACATAAAGGTCGCAAATTTAAATTAAAAAAATAGAACTCTTCTTGATCTTTTATAGCGAAAGCCCCAATTTATGTTTTCAATGACTGGACTCTCAAGACGCTGCTGTAAAATTACATAATACAAGATATGAAAGCTAAGGCAATGTCAGAAAGAGAGGCTTCAAAGAGTAGCTTGTTAATGTTTTAAATATTATCATCATTTTGCAAAAAAAAAAATGTATTTGTCTTGAACTATAATTTAGGTTAACTCAAGCGAAAAAAAAGATAACAAAACTTGGATTTCATTTGCTTTAAAATATGCTTACAGCTTTCTCAAAAAACTAAAAAAAATATAAATAAAAACCGATTTCAAAAAAAAACACTAAAAAGTAAAAATTAAGTAATTTAGTAGTTATTAAATAAAACTATCTTTTCGGATTATTTCGCGGATTTATTTTGATTTTTGGTTCCCGACGTTTCGAATGCTTTACAGCATCCATGGTCACGGGAGAGACTGAGGTGTTACATGTCTTGAATGTATAGTTGTTACAGACAGCCTACCCGCAATTAACAAAATGAAAGTTGCACCAATTACATTACTTTTTTTTTAACTTTAAACATTTTTATAATTTTATAATTTTAATTATAATTGAATATGGAAAATTATTTATTTAATTTTTGCTATTATTTTTATAATTATTACAATTTTAAAAATATTAATTAGTAATCTATATTTAGTGTTGCCATTATTATATTTATAACCATAAAGAAAAATATAAAATATAGTATTAATTATTTAAGCCATATAATTTAAAAAAGTTAAAATTAATTAAGGATAATAATTTTAATTTAGTTTGCTATTATTTAAAAACAAATTACTAAGCAACACTATTAATATATACTTTTACAAATGAAAAATGAAAAATATTAATCAGATAAGCTGTCATTTTGATCTACACATTTTTCATTTGTAAAAGTATATATTAATAGTGTTGCTTAGTAATTTGTTTTTAAATAATAGCAAACTAAATTAAAATTATTATCCTTAATTAATTTTAACTTTTTTAAATTATATGGCTTAAATAATTAATACTATATTTTATATTTTTCTTTATGGTTATAAATATAATAATGGCAACACTAAATATAGATTACTAATTAATATTTATAAAATTGTAATAATTATAAAAATAATAGCAAAAATTAAATAAATAATTTTCCATATTCAATTATAATTAAAATTATAAAATTATAAAAATGTTTAAAGTTAAAAAAAAAGTAATGTAATTGGTGCAACTTTCATTTTGTTAATTGTGGGTAGGCTGTCTGTAACAACTATACATTCAAGACATGTAACACCTCAGTCTCTCCCGTGACCATGGATGCTGTAAAGCATTCGAAACGTCGGGAACCAAAAATCAAAATAAATCCGCGAAATAATCCGAAAAGATAGTTTTATTTAATAATGTCAAACATTCGCGTAAACCTAAGAAAATATTAATTTAGTAGTTTTTATTTACTATAGATACCTAATCAGATATTTTCGAAGTCGGTGTGCTTTGATTTGTATCGGCTGGCACCGACTTCGAAAATATCTAAATATAGTAGTAACATCTAAATGCAGTAACCAAATAAGAAGAAAGTATTTTAAAAATTTAATGAAAAATCAATCGTCCCCTTTTTTCTACACTTAGGGGTGGATTTTTTTTTTAAATTTGAATGAGATCATGCTGGAATAGACCTCTTTCGAACAAAAAAAGAATTTTGCAAATCCGTCGGAACAAAAAAAATATGACGGAGTTACACCTGAAACGGAGTTAGATCAAAAAATATATAAACATCCGAAGGTTCTCAACCTCCTCCTTTTTTTGAACTCGGTTAATAAGACGTCACGACCCTATTGTAGGCCAGTTAAAATTAATAAATATAGTAACCATATAGCTGGCCTTATTAGGATATTGAAGTATCATCCTATGAAAACATTGTGCTGAAATCACAATCTTCAAATCAAAAGCGAAGAGCAAAGTGGAGAGTCCTTTTGGAGCCTGGAAGAGTACGCACAGACGAAAAATTTTTTTTTCATTTCCTTTTATTTCTGTCATTTTATTAGGTCTAATTTAAGATCATGGACATTAAATCGTAGATACACTTGCCTAAATGAATGAAACAATTAATTTTCAATTATAATTGATTGTTAAAATCCGTTACGTGTGGTTTTTCCTTTAAAATGACTGTACGCTCGTTAACATAATGATTACTTCTCCATTACGCTATTTTATGCATTAAGACAATAGTTGTTATGTAATTATTACTTTGAATCAATTAGATTTCTGCGAAGATAAGCTGTTACCGTCTGTACCGTCTTTATAATATTTCCTTATCACTGTTTGGTCATTCTTATTATCGCTATGGCGTGGTTAACACGGGTAAGAGCACCTTCTATTTTTTTGAATATCACTATAAAATATTTGCTCATACCTCGCAATAATAATAAATTATTTTTGTCACATTATTATAAAATTAATGCACTGATTAGAACTATCTAGTTTGATATAATTTTACGTTTTCTACACAGAAGATTTTTCAAAAAAAAAAAACGTTAGATACCCTATTTTTGTTACAAATTGTAATTTTATTATTTCTTTTTCAGGTTTTTATACTTTGGGTATGTGTGTTAGTTGTGAAATGTCATGTTTTCTTTGGTCAACATCAGCATCATGCACTCCATCACATAAGCGAATTACCACAGATCATTTCAAGTATAATCAAACAAAGCCTTGATCATAGTTTTCTTCAAAATCTCCATGAAAAACATAAGCCTGAATGGATTGGGGATGGGAATGATAATGGGAAACCACAAGGATTGTCAGACTTAGATTTTAATTTTAATCCATCAGATATTTTTAGTGAAAATTTATTCGGTTCTCAAGAATTTATTGGCGAAGGGAACGACGGAAGCGGTAACATAGGTTCACAAGAACCAGGAGGGTCATCGAGTAACGAAGGATCATATATGCAAAATTCTGGGGATTCTACAGGATATGTTGCCCCAAGTGGTGAAATAAACGATGATAGTCAAATACCTAATTCTGGCATTAATATTGATATACCAAATGATGCTAGCCAAGGAGATAATGTAGGTAATTTAAACACAAATAATGAAACCCCTAGCCAAGATAATGTAAATAATGGTTCGACATCAGAAAATATAAATGAAAATAATGGCATTGGACATGTGGGTGACTCAAGTGTTGCCCAAAGTGGTGGACCCGGAATAGCTTCTAATATGGATGGCCAGGGACCATTTGTACCAAATAGCGTTGGAGTAGATGGAAATATAAGAGAAAACAAACAAAATACACTTAATAGTATTGGTGAAAAATCTAAAACGAATGCTAGTATAAATTTAAATGTGCCTGGTAACGTTCTTGATAGTGTCAATGCACATGTCAATATTCCTAATAGCTTAAATAGTCAAAATAAAAATATTGGTACTGGAAATGTTGATGGCAGTGACTCAGGTGTTGCTCAAAGTGGTGGACCCGGAGAAGCTACTAATATCGATGGCCAGGGACCATTTGTAGCAAGTGGCGTTGGATTAGATGGAAATATAAGAGAAAATAAACAACATACACTTAATAATCTTGGTGAAAAACCTAAAGCCAATGTTAATATAAATTTAAATGTGCCTGGTGATATTCTTGATAGTGTCAATGCACATGTTAATGTTCCTAATAGCTTAAAAAGTCAAAATACGGGCACGGAAGTTGCAACATTGGATCCTAAAAGCTCTATCTTAGACATCAATAAACCGGAAGGCCAAATAAACAACAGTGATTTAGCTGTTGATGTCGAAG
This sequence comes from Brenthis hecate, assembly GCA_951806755.1. NCBI lineage: Eukaryota > Metazoa > Arthropoda > Insecta > Lepidoptera > Nymphalidae > Brenthis > Brenthis hecate. The sequence continues at coordinate 352,502 of OX638249.1, forward strand.
GACAGAAACTAAATCGCGAAAGCGCTCCATTTCAAAATAGTGATAATTTAAAAATTGAAGGCGAAGTTCACTCTAATAATTTGGATACAAATTCTAAGCAATCTTCAAATGATACTAAAGAATCTGTTAATGGCTTACAGCTGGCTAAAGAAAATGAAAGTAATCAAGATGGTAAATTAAAAACGAATAAAATAGTAGAATTAGGTGATAGTGATTTAGATTTTGCAATCATTAAGCGTAGAGATAAACACTCAATTATTTTTCCAGATAAATTGAACGAAGCTAAAGAAAAACTACAAAAACAAAAGATTAATGTTAACAACATGGGTGCTTCTCAATCACCAAACCTAAGTGACAGAAATGATATTGGTAATGGCCAATTTTTATACGCTATAAATATAGCACCGGCATTAACCTCATCTGATCCAGGATCTTACGTTCCTCCTGCAACATCAGTCACTGGTCAACAAGCTAATTATGTAGTAAATGGTGCTCAAAATGTGCCGGTCAGTAGTCAAAGTGGTACACCTGTTCAGTATGTCGTTCAAAATCCTAGCAACACGGGATCTAATATTGTACCAAATAGTAATGTGGTATACTCGAGTCCTAGTGGGGGCACATCTAGTGGTTATACAATGGTAAACGTACCTAATAGTGGAAATAACCCTGGAAAAGTTTTATATAACTTACCAGCATCTTATCAAGGCGGTCAATCAAATGGTTATTATCAAGTTAATAATAATCCAAGCCCACAGGCTTATTACACTGTTCAATTAAGCAATGGTCAAACTGCTTTAGTACCAGTCACTAGTGGTCAGATGTACACATCCGGACATAACAATGGACAAGGCCAAGTGATGATACCAAGCAACAGCCAACAATATGTGGTGAGTAACGGCCAGCCTATCCAAAGTAACGGGCAGGTTTTAGTGTCAAACAACGGCCAACAATATATACCCAGTAGCGGTAACGGCAACGGCCAGGTATTTGTTTCAAGTAACGGTCAACAATATGTCCTCGTGAATAGTCAGCCTGATCAAGGTAACGCTCAAATAGTAGTACCTAGTAATAGCCAACAATATATACAAAGCAATGAGCAGCCAGCGAATGGTCCGGTCATGGTGTCAAACGGACAAAATTACGTACCTAATGGTCAAGTTAGCGTGCCATGGAGTGGCGGCCAAGGCACAGTTCAAAATAGTGGCCAAGTTTATGTACCACTTAATCAAAACCCACAAAGTAACATGGTGGCAGTACCATCAGGCAGTTTAGTGAATGTTGGTGGAGATAGCAATTCGGTGCCCTTAATAGTTTTACAAGGATTCAAGGATAAAGGAGAGCCTTCATCGAGCCCTTCTACCTCTGTAGAGGAGTTAGAACAAAGTAAAGATAAAATTAATGATGAAAAAAGTGACGTAGGATCAAAAAAAAATAAAGATTAAAAAGAATGTTTATAAGCCCATAATGTATTTTTTGCTCATAAATAAATAACAATTAAAAATAAATTTAAATAAATAAAAACTGTTATAATTAATAATAGTTAATTTTTCTTTAAATGAGATTGTTATAATAATAAAAAAAAAAATGTTTATAGTTTTGTTTTCTTTTTAATTTTTTTCTAAACACAAATATCAACACTGCTTGTATGATGAGTTATTATATTTCATGGAATGAATATGAAGTGACAAAAGTATATGGTGACACTAAATTTTTCATTGATTGTTTTAAATATTATTAAAAGAATGACTGGAATAAAGTAATTCATTGTCTTTGAATAAGTATAATTACGATAAAAGTTAATAAAATTAATCTGATTTGAAGTCTATATGTATGTATTCACCCCCTTTTAACTTCCCATTGCGGGGCAAGGACCTCCTATCAATAAGAGAGGGATCAGGCCATAGTCCACCACGCTGGCCAAGTGCGGGTTGGCGGACTTGACATGTCTTTTGAGAACTTGCTAGGTTTTCTCAGACATGCAGATTTCCTCACGATGTTTTCCTTCTCCGTAAGACAAATGGTAATTATGTTATAAATGATTCGTATATAAAAATATTGGAGGTGCGAGACCTGGGATTTGAACCCGCATCACTTACCAAACAAGCGACCACTGACCTGCCACTGGAGACTGTAATAAATGTAAACATGATACAATATAGAACACATCAAATTACATCATTCTTTTACAAACAAAGGCATATGTAGTGTCTATCATACAAATTTGTGTTAATATGTCAGTATGTCGGTTCGTCCCTAGAGTCGACTTCGAGTAAATGCTATCAATTCGTGATTTCCCGAGGGACATGCAAACGAACCTTTAGCTGAATTGTTTGCGACAGCTCTGCAATATGATGCTATGCAATGTGATTGATGTTATGGACATTTTTGTTTAAATATAGGCACGTTAAAATGATGTAAAAGAGCTATTCTTGTATCTTAAATAAATAGTTTAAATATATTTTGAGTCATAGGAAAATTTTTATGTCTATTACATTCTTAGATGAGTTTTTGGTTAATATACAATCATGGGGCTTAAAAATATCAGAATATCATTACGAGTCTATGACATAACGATTAATTTGTTATTTCAATGCAATTTTTCAAAATTTTATTCTTGTATTCTGCAACGATTGTGGAATGACGACACGTTTGGATCATTTTGTAGTGACCTTACTTGCTATGCCAGCGGTCGCGCGTTCGAGTCCCGTTGGGGGCACTATTTGTGTGATGAACAAGAATGTTTGTACTCCAGTTATGGGTATTTATATTAATTATAATATGTATGTATTTAAAGTTATATATGAGTATGTGTAATGTATCAAATATCTGATAACATAAGCCTCGTAGCTTACCATGGAACTAGATGGCGCTGTGTGTTAATGTCCCAACAAAAAAAATGACATCTCAGTTTAAGTCACCTAGTCTAAGTTTACATCAATTTGCATTACTCGAAACAGAATCGAAATCGATCTGATAGACATAAAATAGCTACACTTGCTTAAAATCAAATTAAATATTGTACGAACTCTCATGTTCTTTTATTGTTCTGTAAATAATTGCAGTTAATGGCACCTTGTTAGTTTTCATATAGTTTGTTAAATAATAAAATATGTACAGATCAAAATGTATTTATTGACTTCGATTTAAAGTTGATGAACAGAATTCACACACTAAAATTGGAATTATGGATTATTCTGCGAAAGGTCTTTTAACACGCACATAATATATAGCTAATATAAACGAGTGTTAATGCATGTACCTATATGTAGGATATTAATTAGAAAATAACATCTAAAAAGGTACTGCAATTAATTGGCTTGACCAAGCTCTGCTGCGTTTTCATTAAAAGAGCTTTCGCAAAACTTTCCACAAGATAAACGCTAGCAAAGTTGAGATGCAAATAGCTTTCTGGATACCACAATCGTAATAAGTGATAATCATTTAAAAACTATCGGAATTTTCGTAATATATAATATATATAATAAAGCATTACATCTAATCACCTATCACAACATGTAAAGGCAATTATATAATTGGACCATTCGCTTGCAAAGATAAAATGCGACATTACATATCCTAAACACTAAGAGGTCCGGCTTTAGTGAAGTGCCACAATGTTAGCGACGTAACACTATATATGAAGGTACCACCTGTGGTACGATTTGATAAAATTCGTTGTTTATATAAGATCGAAAGATTTTTATTTTGATATTCCGAAACGAAGTGAGAAATTTGTATTTTGAAACACTTTTTATCAAAAAAGGTCACACCAACATCAAAATTACTTCAAAGTGACCTTCGAGAGGTATTTTTTTTTTGAAATCATTAATATGTGAACCCGTGAGTTAAACCCAAAGATACCTACATACATATACCTATAACAACATACGAAAACACATACTAAACACCTTCTCCTTTCTGAAGAGTCAATCAAAACTTAAATGATGTTCAGATTATACATAAGCATCACATAATAATGACTTGAGTCATTAAAGTATCTTAAGTCGATTAAAACATTTGATAAATATAAATTATAATTAAGTATTTTTGTAATTTCATTGCAATTATTGTAATCGATTAGTAAATGAGGCATCCACTAAAGCCGGTCCCGTTTCTAAGCTGGACATACTAAAAGACGAACTGTTCTACAGGAACCCTGTAACATGGCCTAAGCTCAAGGAGAAGCTGGCAGATTTAATCTGAGGGAATAATCCTATAATGTGGAATTACATTAAGAAAATTAAGTATATAGTTTACAAAATCAAAAAGATAATATATACAATTTCTATATACATATTAAGCAAAATTGGTCATTTGTCTTAAGTTCAATGAAAAACAGATGGGAAAAGCAACACACGCAGGAGGGCGTCGCTAGTATACCTTACACAATATTGTGTCAAAATGAAATGTGCGAATTAAATTGTTCATCTCGCATTTTAACACAAATTCGAAAAAGTAATTTCAAAAAATTTTTTCCTATTTATTGTTAGAATAAACTTTTTTGTTTACGAAGGAAAAAAATATTGGATTTGATATCTGATATATCCTTCAAAGTTTTATGGTATGTCAAGGTTTTATGTTATCCTGAGCTTAATTTCATAGAATTTATTATTAAATATTTGTTTTTATATAGCGAGTGTGCTGAATAATTTAAAAAAGACTATTTAAAACGCTTAAAGAAAGATTTTTTAGTGTTTTCTTATATATAAAATTGGTATATAAATATATTTTAACTTTGTGTATTAGGATTTAAATAAAAGGGGCAGTGTCTAGTTCGATGTGGTTCACTATAAAATACCATAGATAACTATTACAACCTAAAATAAACAATTTTATAGAGCGGATGGTAAATTTCTAATTTTCGCGGGGTTTTAAAATATTATTTATCAAATGTTGCATAATATATTCCCGTTATTTTCCCTATATAATATTTAAAACGTGAAAAACGTTTACGGTATGTTAGCCTATTTACATCATGACATAAATCTGTGCTTTGAGCATTTAAATTACAATTGTAATACCTTAATTACCTTACATTTAGAAAAATAAAATTGATTTTAATTGTAATACAACTTATGGCTATATTAGTTTTAAAAATTGCGAAATTCATTAATATTAAAAGATAAAATATTTGAAGTCAATTATTACATCTAAGAAATATCTAGTAAATCGTGAAATTGTAAATTTCATGCGAATATTTCTATAACGCGTAATATTAGGGGTAGTTTAAAAAAAATTACGTGCGTAAATTTTTAAAGATGGTGGAAAAGTTAGACTAACTTACGTTCATCATAAGTTTTAGACGATTACAAAGAAGACAATAATTACATATAATATTACAATTATCTATAAAAATATCTTTTAAGTGCTTCACTTTGATATATCTAAGGGTCGCTGCAGACGATATATATTTTTATATAATTCACATAATTGATTTCTTTATATGTGGCGTGCCATCCTCAATAAATGTAGTGTTACATGAAATTTATTATAATTTAAAACCACTTAAAATTGACTTAGTTTTAAAAATCAATCTAATGTACAAAAAAAATAAATCGCATGTACATTTAATTATTGTGACCATCGATCAAAAAAGTATTAGATACACAATCCCATGCAAAAGTTATCATAAAACTGTCACCAATTGTCTTTAGGTAATTATTCTAGTTGAAATAAATATACAAAAATGTAAATTGAACCTTAAATACAATGCTTAAAGTTGATTTCACGAAAAAATAAAAATAAAAGCGCGATCACAATGTTCAAATGAGCGCTCATTCGGTGAGGACATTTTTTGTCGCTGATTGTGTATCAAATACTGTTTTGATCTATACTTATAAACATATTAAATGATACATACCTATATGTATTCATGCAAAAACATTAAGTAAAAAAATTAAGTAAATCAAAAAAAAAAACTTAGCATAAAAATGAGATAAAAATCTATTAAAATCCTAAGTATAATATGAAAGTACCGAATATTTAAAAAGACACTACAACTATAAAATTAAAAATCACTAACCATAATAACAGCTTCATATACCCTCTTATTCACAAACGTCTAATAAAATACACGTTTTGCCTAATTTAAAAACTATCATTTCTATATAAATTTTTAAAGTTTACATCAAAATGAGAGCTGTATATTCCCTCTAGTTCATTTTATTTACATTTCTAAAACAAAAAAACTCATATTTTATCATTGCCTTTTTAAAAAAATACTTAACTCTGATTAAAAAAAAACAACAAGTATAATATATATTTAAAGGGATTCGAATTTTTTTTCGTTCTATGGAAAACTGATATTAGCAATCCGCCGCCATTTTTTGCAAAGGAGCATCGCAAGATGTGATGTGTATGAATAGATAGAGGATATATAAATACATACATAAGTATACAAAAATATCAGCAATATGGTGGTCCCAAAGTTGTAAAATACTTTGAAGTAAAGATCCCTTAAATGAGAACTATAGAATATACTAGCGACTAATTCTCTATCTAGAATTGGCTCCAGACAAAGCAACTCCTCAATGGTTAAAAGTACAGACAAGAAATTTCTTTCTTATAAATATAAGACAAAATTTTTATTTTCAAATATTTTGCAAACGTTATAATTTAGGGCACCATATTACTGATATTTTTTTATTTATTCAAATGTCATTTACGCATATAAATACTCATTTTTTGTGCGCCGCAAATTTATATATATATATAAAAAAAAAACAATGGCGACAATTCATAATGCCATAATGGTTCTACCGCTTTTGATAATTATAACTCTTAGAAATAAAGTGATATATACACACGTTGTTCTTTATAATGCCAGTTTCTCTTCACATCGACCGTAATCACAACAACAGTACTCTCTTTTTCTTCTCTGGTCAAAATGTGTATAATCTAAGTATCGTATATGTCAGTATAAAGATGTTAATACTTTTTTCACAACTTTTTGGTCCAAAGAGAATGTTCAAAAGTTACTAAGTCAAAACTTAATTTTTTGATTGAATTCCATCAAAATTGAATAAGATTAATGTTTATGTAACACATGACATAATCAATTTCAACATTCATTTCCGTAGTAAAATTATGGTACAATGTGTTCTTGCTGAAAGTATTTCATTATGTTCGATGTCCACACTATTTTGTTTTATATATATTTGTTTACTTTAATGGCAGTATCAAGTATAAAGGCTTAGAAATTAACACAATTTTTTCAAAGCTAAAATTCCACTAAAAATGTTCATTTCCATTTTGTCTCAATCTTGTTCGTAATATCATCAGAAATTCAAAGCTAGCATTAGAAACAGGGCAAATTTCTGAAATTGCAATTGCAAGCGAAGAAAAGTGCGACGAATAATTTTAGTAAATATTATGAATATTAAATAGATTTCAGAGACCATTTAATAATTTTTATAGTTCCAAAATAGTGGTCATTTTTACAGATTGAATTACTAATTGATAGTTAAAGTCGGGTTAATCTCAGAACTGAGCGCATGGCGCAGGTGGCCGGCATCACCTTTCCTTATCCCTCCCGTTCGGCTTACTGTCCTTGCTAGCATCCTTCACATTGCTGACTTGATTGTTTACGTTCATCTTCTTAATGTTCACATTACTTTGGTTACTCTCGGATGTTTTTGGTTTTGTTTGGTTGGTATCTTCGATATTATTAGATGCATCCGTCTGTTTGTGTTTGGTTTCTTCTGGTTTCGAGCTGTTTGTTTGGCTTGTGCACTTGGTTGCGGTGGTTACGTTGGGTTCTTTAGTGGTTTTCGCATCGCGTTCTTTGGTCTCTTGTACTGATTCCAGAGCGATGTCAAAGGAAGTTTGTCTGTTGAAAACGAGTAACATATAGGCGTTGATTGTTATGGAGATATGTAAAATAAATAAAATAAACTTTAACTTAGAGAACAAAAAATCTATATAAGTATGTAATATAATTACGTATTGAATTATATTACATACATATATAGATTTTTTTAAATTTCAAATTCTTACTTATCAGTGAGATAATTTCCGGGTGCTGATAAGGATCGTCCAGATCGGGAGAGAGCGGCACGTCGGAGTCCTCGATCTGCTCTTGAGCTTCCATTGTCTCCTTCTCCCTCCACGTCGCCAACTTCACTCGACTCTCGTCGTGAACTGCCTTCTCGACTACGAAGGAATGGATTCTGAAATATGATTTAAAGATAATATTTATTAAATGTTATTGTCCAATAATAAACTTCGAAATAACACAATAGACTTTTGAGTTTTGTTTTTACAACTTTACAATACTATTGACGTCACAATTATTTTAAGAGTTATTCATTGGAAATGTTGTGGTAATTTGCGTTTTTGTTTTTCTGAGAATAAACCATTTTAGACAAGAAATACCAAGTAATTCGGACTTACTTGAAAACTATGCTTCTTGAGCATAGTCTTGATGAGTATAAGCGTGGATAAATTGGGTATGGACGTGACGACGCGGGCCATGTCCTCGTCGGTCACTTCTACCAGGCGACAGTTCTCTTGTTCCGAAGGCAATGGATCCTTACCATTTTGCGTGACCCATTCGTGCTCCTAGAAATTCGAAGAATATTTCTACTATAACTACTCAATTATCTAAATAGATGTACCATATCAAAATTGTTTTAAAAGTGGTTATTCGACCTTTACAATTGGGTTTTTGTCTTGAAATTTACATAACTGTGCTTAATGTACTAAAGCTTTCAGTCTCATTATATTTGCGCATTTATTTAGAAAAAACCCTCGCTCTATCAACGCTAGTATTAGATAGATAATAAATAGTTATATAGCAATGGTTAAGTATTTCGCTCTGTTGTCTTACCCTAAGCTTCACACTACAGTGCTGCCGCGTAAGCGGAATAAAAAAAAACTGGTGGTTTAGTAGATTTTTAAATAATGATAGTCACAAAAGTCTCGTTATTCCCGAGATTGGAGATAGCAGTTCCGATTCTCGAAAATTCTAAAATCTTTCAGATTCTTAAGATTTTCGAGATCGAGATTCTCGAGAGATTTCATACTTATGATTGACAGAAAATAGTTAAAAAATGATTTAGGTTTCTATTTCTTTAGATTTACTTATTATATGAGGCAAGTTTCTGTATGCAGCTTGAAAAATCTGTTAAGTTCAGAACTAAAATAACATTTAAGTATAAGCATAGTTAGAATTTCACGAGAACGCGTTATCGGTACATAAAATACTTATGTACATATGTTAGTCAAAGCTGGGATCTATGACAAAGTTTCATTCGCTTAAGCGCACTATTTAGCGCAGGTTTGCCTCTAGGAAAACAAAAACAAACCTATCCCACGGGAACCGTACATTTTTGCGGGATAAAAGGTAGTCTATGTATTATTCCAGACTATAATCTATCCCTGTGCCAAATTTATACAGACCCGTTTAACCGTTCTGGCGTGAAATAGTAACAAACATCCATACTCAAAAACTTTCACATCTATACATATAATAAAATTGTAACTAAGCCGAATCTGTACATTAGATATTTTTTGGAAAATTTTATTGAAATAGACATTGTTATCGATAAAGAGCCCGAATCTATGGTTTTTAGAATTTTTGTCTGTCTATCAGTCTGTCTGTATGTTTGTTACAGCATCACAGAAAAACCACTGGAGGGATTTTGATAAAACTTGGTATGGTAATAGCTGGTTACCCGGGTCAACATATAGGATACTTTTCACCGCGGGAAAATATCTCATTTTTGAGAAAAATACAAAAACTGTAATGTAAGAGTATACTAATATGTAAAACCTAAGAATTTAGTTTTTGGTCATCTGAACGCGGGCGGAGCCGCGGGCAATGCTAGTTAAAAAATATATTCAAGAAAAACTTTGTTAATGTAATAACGTAATAATGTTAATTGGTTATATTCACTTTGCCTGTGACATAATTTGATGTGAATTCACGAAACTTATGTAATTGTATCTCTACAGTTGACCGAAGCGGCGACAGCTGCTATTAATCTAGAGTGTGTTATATAAAGATAAACATTTGCTCTCTATGTAAATATTTGATGACACTGAGTCTGAGACCTTCAACAAACGTACCGACTGTCCGACTCTGCTTGCACCAAACAATTTCATTATTCTGATTATAAAGTATTCGCTTTAGACTCATTACTCGTTTTGATTCAGGTCAGAATATGGTGAAATTTAAAATATGAAACTTAAAAGATAATGGTGGTCCAGTGTTAATACGCGAGCTTGGAAAAAAATATGAAGTGGGTTCAAACCCGATTCTCGCACTTCTGAAATTTTTTAAGGGAAACATTTTGGCCTCATGGAATAAGATTTTTTGAATGAATATATCGAGTTAGGTTTAAGGTTGGAAATAAGTTAAAAAGTAATAAATTTATTTCTGCTGTTATTAAATTACAATTTTTGTAAACGTTAAAATGGAATTATTACAGGAATAATTGTGTGTCCATCTGTCTTTTTTCTCCGAGAGAAAAAAAAGGAAATTTAGCGTTTGTCCCTTTCATTCTTAACAAGATCCGAAGGTAGAATTATATAATTGAGGTTATGTTAACGTTTAGTATAGATTTCTCAGTGATGTGATGTTTTCCCGCGGTAAAAAGTATTCTTTATGTTGACCCTAATAAGCCGCTATCGTCATACCAAATTTCATCAAAATCTGTCCAATGGTTTCCTTGTGATTCGTTCCCAGACAGACGAAGAAACGACAAATATTCTAAAAAGTATAGATTCGGCCTCTGTATCGATAATAATGACTATTTCAATAAGATTTACCAAAAAAGATTTAATCTACAGATTCGACTCAGAATTTTATTATATCAAAATTCAAAAACATCAACACTACTAAAGTTAAAGTCTTAATTCACATTTAGTACAGAACTCTTTTCCACACAATTCCGACGCGTATGATGTTTGATTTATCTGTTAAGTAAAATATTTTTGTATTATACTAATATTTGATGTCTCAGCAACCTTCAGACTACGTGCAAATATATCATCACAATTAAATTATTATTGATATTTATTCGCCTTTGGCCTATAATTTATGCATCATATTTACAGGACATCATATATTTCCATTTTCGATCAGTTTTGTTAATTATAAAATAAAATATTACCTTGATCTCTTGCATTGTTGCTCTATTTTTGGAATCTTTATCGAGCATCTTCAATAGTAGTCTTCTGAGGGGTTTTGAGACTTGTGGCTTGGTAGGAAACGTGAGGGGTTCAGCAAGGATTTTCTTCCTGAGATCCTCTGCGGTGGGCGCTATCCACGGCACTTTACCGGTCACCATCGCGTACAGTGTCACTCCTAGTGACCATATATCAGCTGCCTGTAAATGAGTAGTTAGTTGGTAGGATACATAAATAAAATGCTGGTAATTTTTTTTTATTAATATTATTAGTGACATATTTAATGTATGAAATGTATTTTTAAATATTGGTCGTAAAGTGTATACTGTGTAGACTATAGAGTATTTTTTTATTTATAACTAACGTCGATGTTAGCCAGATACATTCGTGTCTGTAGCCTATAGAATTGTAAGGATATCTCAAAGAAAGTAATTGATATACCAGTTAATACGATTTATATACTAAAATATATGTATAGTAAAATAACTATCTAAATTGGATTAACACTCGCATAATCTAGCTCCTATATATAAAAAGAATAAAATCTCTTGAAAACAGTGAATAAATGTTTTTTGATTCAATTTTTTAACAGTGTTTTAAGTAGACTAAAATGAATTAATTCATAAAGTAATAATAAAGCCATACGTGATATAGAAAAAAATATATGAGATAAAACGCGACGCGAATAAAATAGTATTATATTTTTGCCATTTGCGTTCACCACATTTGCTGTATCACGTTCCAACTTCCGTAACATGGTAAGGATTTTCAAAGTCCTAATGTGTTTGCTTGACGCTTGTGGTGCAATGTTGGCTGAGAGCGTTCTTGCTTTTATTACAATGGAGAAGGTTATAATATAAGTTTTTTTTTGTATTTCTTAAGGATATTGTGACATAGATTTTTGATGTACTCGTACTTCTTATGTACGCACTAGCGGTTCACTCTCGCTTCGCTCAGGTTACCCTCTAGAAAAACAAATACAAATCTATCCCACGGGAACCGTACATTTTTCCTGGATAAAAAGTAGTCTATGTGTTATTCTGATGTATGAGCTATATTATTGTAAAGTTTCATCAAAATCCATTCAGTAGTTTTTGCGTGAAAGAGTAACAAACATACATCCATACATTCTATATTACTTTCGCGTTTATAATATTAGTAGGATATATGACTAGTTTTTACGTTTCTTAGCTCACGTAGTTTATTTATGTACGAGTATAATTGGGTGATGTTATATAGTCTGTCTATACTTAACACTTATTACTTATCCATCCTAATATTATAAATGTGAAAGTGTGTAAAGATGGATGAATGGATGTTTGTTACTCCTTCACGCCAGAACGGCTGAACGGCACAGAAATAGATTATAGTCTGGAATAGCACATCCCCGAAAAATGTAGGGTTCCCGTCGGATAGATTTGTTTAAGAACGAATCTAAGGCGAAGCGAGGTCGAGTCGCTAGTCTTCAATTAATAAGCTATTAAATTCAAACCAGACTGGTAGTTGAGGAAAATAACGCGTTCAAACAAACAAAAAGCAAATTCAGCTTTATAATTTTAGTGTGTATAAATATAACAATATACTCGAAGTTTTTATTACTCTTTTCGAGTGTATTAGATTTTCCATGGGATAGTATATTGCAAAAAACATTGGATAAAGCATTGCGACATAACAATATTAAGTAATTTTATCATGAACAGTACCTTTGAAATTCCTAAAACGAATTTCTAGCATGAAAGCTATTTGATTAAGTTAAACCAATATTTAAACTTGATTTGATTTCTGAAATCTCGTAAAGAGATAAGTTATCCGTTGTCTACATTCTGTAACTTTATTTTGATAAACATACATATTTTGGTACATAAATAAATAACTATATTTGGATTCATTTACATATTTATAGAAATCCAGCAAAGCATAGGCCTAATTTGTATTAAAATGCAACAATAGAGCAATTTGCGTTTTGACCTCTGACACACGCTATTTCTGAATCTCATCATTTTAGAGTGTGAAATTAGAAGCAAATTAGCATTGCCCGCGGCTCCGCCCGCGTTCAGATGACCAAAAACCAAATTCTTAGGTTTTACATATTAGTATACTTTTACATTGCAGTTTTTGTATTTTTTCTCAGAAATGATATATTTTCCTACGGTAAAAAGTATCCTATATGTTGACCAGGATAACCAGCTATCATCATACCGAATTTAATCAAAATCCCTCCAGTGGTTTTTCCGAGATGCGGTTACAGACAGACAGACAGACAAAAATTCTATAAACTATAGATTCGGCCTCTGTATCGATAATAATGTTTATTTCAATAAGATTTTCCAAAAAATATCTAATGTACAGATTCGGCTTAGTTACAATTTTATTATATGTATAGATAGATATAGACGTAGTCCTGACATTTGCGTTTTATTACGAAATTGTTTTCTATTGGCTATGAAAGAAATTAATAGCTTCATAATTTGAACTTCATATAATAAGATGCACTCATTGACTTTTCTTTGCAGAACCCACAGCTTACATAACTGTTTTAGATCAAACTGCTAGAGACGATTCAAGAATGCACTACTTGCGCATAAGTACATGTGTATGTAGATCTAGATATCATTTACAAGGTTATTTGCTTCTTCGATTCCACTGTGAGGAATTTTCAGAATTTCCAGTTTCTAAATGCATGAAGACTTAAAGATTGTAAACTGTTGCAGTGTTCAAGTTATATCAAAGACTTTAGATTGTTACGACGAACTCTGACATCAGAATAATTTTTATGTTTTATAATTGATGATTAAACGAACTTGGCTCAGTTTTTAGTTATCCTACTTGCTGTGTCAGCGTTCGCGGGTTCAACTCCCGTTGGGGGCATTCATTTGTGTGATGTGCACGAATATTTGTACTCCAGTCACGGGTGCTTATATTTATATATGTATGTATATAAAGTTATATATGTGTAGTGTATCAACTATCTGGTATCCATAACACAAGCCTCGTAGCTTACCATGGAACTAGATGGTGCTGTGTGTTAATGTTGTTTTTATTGTTATCTCTAAAATATAGTGGAAAACAGTATGTCATTGTATGATACTACCTTTTGCTATGTGCTAATATCAAGAACGAAGCTCGAGAGTAATCAACATTTCTATATTTTTGTACACAGACCTCGCCAATATCAGTGGACTCCGGCGCTCTGAAGGCGGGCGTGCCAACTGCGCCCGAGAGCCGCCCAGCTCCTGCGAGTTCTCCGCATGCTCCCAAATCTGCCACTTGCACTCGCCCATCACCAAGCAAGAGATTTGCAGGTTTGATGTCCCGATGGGCAATACGTTGAAAGTGTACTAGAGAATTATAATTTTTTACACTTTATAAAGTCAAGAGAATATCAGCACTTTCATTTTTCCATAGCTTATAGAAATAAGTTAGTGTTAGAAGTTTTTAGCTGTTTATTTACATGATTTAAAAATATATATTAATATGTATAGTAGCCATATAGCTTAGATTAGCTTAGGCTAATGCCTAAAATGAGACTTGAATCCGCGACCTCCGGTGAAAAAGTAAATTCTCAGATTATTACACCAGACTGTCATCGCAATATTTTAATTAAATTGTAGGTCGTTAACTCGATTTCTAAATTGAAGTCGGTTTTCTGTTATTAATAATTAGTACCTGGGTGACCGAGCTTCGCTCGGAGTTTTTGGACAAAAAAAAACATTTAAAAAAAACAAACTAAGAATTTGAATAAATACAAAAAAAACAAAATTAACAACTTTGTGTCCGACCGGGATACGAACCCAGACACTTGTGGTTGTCAAACTTGCGTATTGGCCGCTTGACCATAATGCTTATGTCTGAGCGTGCGAAATTATCGAATATAATATTTTGCGTGGAATAATGCAAAAGGAATCATAATAATAATAAAGCTTTATTTATTGTATACATACTTATAATTTTAAATTAAAATTACTCTTACTTAATTAACCATTTTTAACATTGTATTTTAACAGATCATATTTATAACTTATTTGATTATACTTAATTTAACTTCAATTTTTGGTTAGGGACTATTTATTAACTTATAATTTTTAACTAATAATTTTGTAATCTAGAATTAAATTATTTTAAAAATCTTTAATATTATTTGAAATGATATTGTATATATATAAATTATCATTAATAAATAAATAAACAATCTCAATAAATTAAATAATTCAATTGAGTAAATACTAAACATTTCACAATAATAAATATAAATAAAATTTCTTTCCATACATTAATTCTGACAATAGTTATAAATTAGGTATTCAATTTCATAATTAAATGTATTTATTTAGTAAATGTCTTTTTCATGTATAGACTCCTCTCGGTTAAAAGCCTTCTCCAAAGTAGTCCTGCATAGAGCTCTCCGTTGGAGATTATGCTTGTATGATTGCAAAGGGTTTCTTTTCAAATTTTGTTTCCAATATATAATTTGTTTCTGATATAAAGTTTATAATTTTATCTTTGTGTTCTTTTGATTTGTTGTAGGAAATTCTGCTTTTAATTCTAGAAGTTTTTCTGGTGAAATATGTATACCTTTGTTCATTGTATGTCTGTTTTTCTTTGGACGGTTACGGTTGAACTCCCCCACAGTGACCGGCCGTACTGAGGGATAAAGATGAGGAGGTTCCTACTGTGTTTAATATACTGTATCTTGCTGTGTTGTTTTTAGTTGTTCCTGGTTATCATTTGTGTGGTTGAAAGTTAATTTTGGTTGTTGTAATATAAAGTCTTTAATATTAGCAGGTTTGGTTTTCTTTGTATGTTGTTTATTTATTAGTTTTTGTTTATAATTGAGGTAAGGCGTTTCTGAAAATACAGGCAGACTTCTTTTATTTGAGTATTGGCGAGAAGTGTTCTTATTATTATCCACAATAATTACTTTGTCATATTTAATGAAAGCTGTTTTGCCTAGGTCTTTTTGTTTATCTTCAGTTGGGCTTGTAACTCCTTGCGTTTGTTTAAGACTTTATTTTTTCCTCTAGTTCATGATTATTTACCTTTTTCTACTCCGAACATAACCAAGTTCTTGCGCCTAATATGTCTTTCTAAATTATTTATTGAGGTACTTTGTTCCTGGATTTTTTTCTCAAGAACTTCAATTTTTATTTCTAAGTGTTTAAATTTCTCATTTAAGTATATTATTGTTGATTGTATTTTTAATGTCTTCTTTCATTTCTAACATTTCTGTTTTCTGCTGTCTTATTTCTTGTTGCATGTTTATTAGCAACTTTTTTATCTCCTCCATCTTAAGTGTGAAGTCGGAAGTAGAAAAGCTGATTGAAAAAGAGCACCAATTATACCTAGTTGAATTGCAATTTTATACAGAGTATGTTTTTGAGGTTATAAACTTATTTTAATATTTTACGCTTCCACTTCAATTATTTTGTTTTATTGTCATCACACACAGAAAAGATGGTTTTGCACTGATAGTATCTATATTTTATATATGTAGCAATATACTCTATGATCTATATGTTATGTTTGTCACTTTTGTATTTGTTTGGTAGGTGAATTTTGAAAAGCTCATTTGTTCTTCAACACATCTAGACTTGGTGATGTTTACATATTGCCCATAGATTTTATCGATTAAAATTTCTTAAAACTATTATTAAATTAATTAAAATTTAGAATTTTTCTTTAGATTATTTCCACTTAATATTTTAAACTTGATGTAAATACGGACACGATATTGACAGTTGCACAGTGGCGCCTCCCACCCACCAGAAGTGACAACTGACAATGCAAAAATTGTGAAAATGCAAGAGAAAACCGCATGAAAATTCGAAAACACGCGTTTTTCCAGACATAAGACTAATCTAGATCGATTTATCACCCCCGAAACCCTTTGTATACTAAATTTCATGAAAATCGTTGGAGCCGTTTTCGAGGTTCAGATTATATATTGATATATATATATATATACATATATATATACAAGAATAGCTCGTTTAAATATATAAGATTATATTAATTAAAGATTTTTAGTAAAAATACGTCAGAAGTGATAAATAAAATAAGATATCACTTAATTGTTCGAAATTCTCACATCCGCTTTGAATCTGATTCATTGCAAAATCCGTTATAAAATGATCATTTTAAATTTTTTACATTAATCTATATGCATGAGGTACTTACAGTATTCTACGCCAAGTACAGCATCTCTAAAGTACTTCCTTGCGAGGTCCTCGCTGAGAGGGTTTTCACTAGGTATATCTATCACAGGCCCTCCCTCCAGTAGCTGGAACACGAGGTAGAGTTGATCCTCTGCTGGATCATCTAGCACCTTAACATAAAAGAAAAAAAAGTATTTTAAATTGTAAGTTAAAATGTGCATCTTCTTTACAGGATCGGAACAAAGATAGCTAATGTTCTAGATAAAAACATTTGTCGAGCATTGGCTGGTATTCATAGCTTAATTTGATAAGTAATGGTATCTATTAAGACAATAAACGCAGTTTTAAAGTCTATAAAAATGAAAGTCCAGTATTTTAAAAAAGTAAGAAGCTATATTAAATTCATACAGTGAATAAAAAGGATATTAACAGATTTATTACAACTAGCGACTCACTTCGCTCGGGTTCGTCCCTAGATACGTTTTAACGGTTGGTATGAAATATATAGATTACATATTATATATGTACAGGGGTATGATGAGTTGTTGGGTTTTCCGTTGGAACGAGATAATCTCCCGCTGTAAAAAGTAGCCTATGCCACTTTCCAACCCTCCAAATATCTCCACATAAAAAATCCTCATTCTGTCACTCTGTTTTGACGTGAAAGAAGGCCAAACAAACAAACACACTTCACATTTGGACCTAGTTATGCAAAAAACAGCCATGTGCGTAAAAGTACCAACAGTTATAAGCATTTTTCTCTCGATAGTTGCACTTGGGTTATGTTTTGTTTTTCTGGTTATTTTAAAATTGAACAATATTAATATAAGTATTGTTTTTATTATAATTATTTTATTTCTTATAATAATATGCTTATAACTCTGTTGGTACTTTTACGCACATGGCTGTTTCTTGCACAACTGGGTCCATTTATAATATAAAAAGTAAGTATAGACAAATAAGTACAAGTAAAAGTAGGAGCTGAACATGAAGGTTTCATTACATTAAAAGTTTAAAGATAGTAAAATCTTATCATATAATTTGATCTCTACATTCTTCTAGCTCTCATGCCAATAAACAAAAAATACACTCTCCTTGAGCAAATCGAGCTCTGTATTAGCAAGATTAAATTATAGTCAAATGTCATGGAAAACACCAAGAAAAGAATGGGGTGTGTTTAAGTTTAATCGCGAATGCTATTTACCCTCTGCAACTTCATAAATAGCGCTACATAGGTACCTATTCTATGAAATAAAATACAAAAGAAATAATTTTTTTTACATAACAGAAGACATGTCTACTCGTACCTAAGTCTTAGTAAAAATATAGCCAAAAAAGAGCAAAACCGAAAGCAATAGCTAGTATAATAATATTCTTTCACAAAAAAGATATATTCGACTTTATCTTTACAGATATTTTTTTTTCAAACATTATTTTTTTATTGTTTTTTTTTTCAATTAGTGTAGTACCCATAGA
Source organism: Brenthis hecate (assembly GCA_951806755.1). Lineage (NCBI taxonomy): Eukaryota > Metazoa > Arthropoda > Insecta > Lepidoptera > Nymphalidae > Brenthis > Brenthis hecate. Next base: position 371,260 of record OX638249.1, read on the forward strand.
CTTTTGTCCGTACATTTTATGAGTTTTGGTTTTTTTTAGTGATTTAGTTTTTTTTTAATTTTATGGTCTTAGCCTATTTATTCCAAATCAATACCTCCACTTTTATGAAGTCGGTCAATGAAACGGTAAATAATAGCCGGTAAATGAACTACAACATAATATTAATAACGGAAACGGCTATTCGTTAAACGAATTATAACACGAAAATGATTACGCTCATTATGCAACATCGATAACGCGATAACGCGATATTCTAATGTTAGTCTAATAGGGATTTATTAAATTCATCTATACATATAATAAAATTCTAACTAAACCGAATGTGGACATTAAATAGTTTTTGGAAAATCTTATTGAAATAGACGTTATTGTCGATACAGAGGCCGAATCTATAGTTTTTAGATTTTTTCTGTCTGTCTGTCTGTAACAGCATCTCGGAAAAACCACTGGAGGGATTTTGATGATATTCGGTATGATGATAGCTGGCCATCCTGGTCAACATAAAAGATACTTTTTATCGCAGGATAATATATCATTTCTGAGAAAAAATACAAAAACTGCAATGAGAATACTAATATGTAAAACCTAAGAATTTGGTTCTTGGTCATTTGAACGCGGGCGGAGCCGCAGGCAATGCTAGTTGAACTATAAAACTAATGATAATTTCAAAATATTACTTTTACATCTATTTTAACATTGCTCTCATAAAAAATTGTTTATAGCGAATCTCACTAAAGGGCCATTCATTAATTAGGTAAAAACAATTGACATTTTGACCCCCACTTCCCCATGTAAGAGCACATAAAATTTCTCGGACTCTATTCCCTCTTCTTACGTAACAGTAAAACGTAAGATTTTATCTAGTTTTAGAAAAGAATCAACTGCACTGAAACTCATAATTTGACGTAAATCAAAGATTTTTATTTTTGAAATGGTCCTAAAAAGAGAAAAAAAAAAAATAGATTTCAATGTTAGTAATCGCACATTTCTACTTATAAAATATTACGTAACAATGGCTTTTACCCTCTTTCTTCCCGAGATATAGAGAGATATGTAGAGATTTTGAGAACCCCCCTTCCCCCTCAGAACCCTTACGTAATGAATATATGGCTCTTAGACTAGCCATCTGCGCGGGACGTATTACAATGCATAAGTATGTGTGCAGACATTTTTCATTTTTTTTAAGTCTCATATTCCATAGCATAAGAATTCAACACAACCATTGAGAAATCATGCACAGGACCGACAGCTGCGTGTTCTCTAGAAGCCTTGGGGATGTATCATCGCCAACTTTCCAACTCACTATTTTGTCTCGATTTTGTTTGCGACTCGAACATAGGAACTATATATATATATATATATATATATATATATATATATATATATATATATATATATATATATATATATCACGTGGTCTAAATATGTTTTTTTCTATATATCACTAGTTTGAATACTTAAAGAATGAGTCTTACAACTTAGGTAAACACATTAAAGTACTCATATATATATATATATATATATATATATATATATATATATATATATATATATATATATATATATATATATATGTACGGTAAATGAAGTACGAGTGTAGATCAAAATAAATACAACATTGATTAGATTTTCACCTCGACAAGTTTGACGACGTTTGGATGATCCAGCTTCTTTAAGACAGCTATTTCTCTATAAACCCTTTGCAGCGGATCTGGCGGCGGCCCAGGACCTGGTCTTCTAGGAGGAGTTCTCCCAAAGAGTCCAGCTCGCCGCATTAACTTCCGTTTTGATAGTATCTTCATTGCCTGCAAAGAGGAAAATATTCTTAAAATCACGTTAACTTTAAAACTCACAGATGTTTTAGCTATTGACTGGCCCTGATATTGTTCAGGCACGTCCCTAAGTAACTTTTGCTATTTAAATACAACATTAACCACTTGTTTTACCTAACTACCTATTAAATATAGTTATACCTATTAAATATAGTTTTCGAATGATTTACAGCAATCATGGTCACGGGAGAGTCTCTACCTTAAAAACAAACCGAAAAAATAAATGTATATAAATCTTTGAAAGTTTTGTTTTTTAATATAGAGGAAAAAACCCTCCACGGTAAAGTACAACAATTGTTGGTGGTTTGACCAAATAAGCGCTAACGCGATGCTTTACGTAAGGAAACGGTTAAAATTAGTGTGATAGTACCTCCCTCCAAATTTTAGACTAGAATTGTTTTTTTTTCTATTGTCTAAGAATACTGTGCTATATGAGAATGTGATATATACCGAGGGGTACACTCGAAAAGGCCACCTAATTAAATTTAAAATAATCCGAGTTTATTTAGACAGTTTACATACTCCATTAAAATTATTTATAATATCCTGAGCTTATAACATACTATTACGTTACGTTACCTACGTTTTAACGTTTAGTATTGATTTTTCAGAGATATTTTCCCGCAGTAAAATGTATCCTATATGTTGTCCCGAATAACCAGCTATCATCATACTAAATTTCATCAAAATCCAGACAGGGAGACCAAAATTCTAAAAACTATAGATTCGCCTCTGTATCGATAATAATGTCTATTTCAATAAGATTTTCCAAAAAATATTTAAACAGATTCGGCTTAGTTACAATTTTATTATATGTATAGTTCTAGTTACAGACTTTCTTTTGTCTCGTATTGACATTTATGATAAATAATTCTGTATTAAGCTCTTTCGGTAAATTATTCGTTTGGACAATTAAGCACTTAAGACGACGAAACCTACATCCATAATGTTAAAGACGGCAATTCATACTTAAATGACTCCTTTTAACATTCAAACGTTAATAACGCATGACACACTAAATAAATAAATATGTTGGGACATTAACACATATCACCATCTAGTTCCATGGTAAGCTACGAGGCTTGTGTTATGGATACCTGATAGTTGATACACTACACATATATAACCTTAAATACATACATATTATAAATATAAACACCCATGACTGGAGTACAAATATTCGCGCTCATCACACAAATGAATGCCCCCAGCAGGACTCGAACCCGCGAACGCTGGCACAGCAAGTAGGGTCACTACAAACTGAGCCAAACGTGTCGTGACTTTTATAAGTCACATTCTACTTGCAAAAGTCGTGTATGGTTATCGTTTTCCAAAAATTGTATGAAGAAAGTGCTCATGGAGTTTTTTTTGGATTTTGGACAGCTTATGTCGGTCTAATTACGTAACGCCTAAAACCCTTGTCTGTAACTCTTCGGTATAAATGAATTGTTAATTTGGGAGCAACTAATTTTCATGTAAATAAGTAAAGTTATAAAGTTCCAGATCGAATATGAATTAATAAATATTCCACAGGAATAGAGGCCTTTCCATTTGGTGTAACAAAGCAAATTAAAACATTCAAAGCCTTCTTTTTATTGATATTCATACTTAGTTTTTACGGGCGTTGATATCTGTAACACAGTTTATACTTTTGCAGTATCATCGTCGCCATTGTTTTACTGTATACGTATTAGAAAGACTATTTTTTTTCTTTTCATTTTGTTATTTCTAAATTCATATAAAATATGCTCGCGGCTCTGCCCGCGTAGTTTATTTTTGGTCATATATAGAACTAGCGATTCGCCTTCGCGTCGCTCGAGTTCGTCCCCTAGGTACGTTTTAACGGTGAGTATGATATAGATAGACCGTATATATATATATATATATATATATATATATATATATATATATATATATAGAATATAGGTATGATGAGTTGTTGTGTTGTGGGTTGTGTTATACCACGTTTTCCCGTGGCAATGAAATATTCTCCCGTGGTAAAAAGTTGCCTATGCCACTTTCCAGCCTTCCAACTATCTCCACACAAAAATACACGCCAATCCGTCACTCTGTTTTGACGTCCGGACAAACAGAAAAACACACTTTCACATTTATAATATTAAAATAAGTATAGATGTTTTTTACTGAGATATGTGAGAAGTTTAAAAATTATCACAACACTCGGTCTCGCCATGCCTTTTTCAATAAAAGGGCTATAAAATGCAAAAAAAAAAACTGAAATAACAACAAACAAATAAACAAACTCCTCAACTTTATATATTAATAAGTATAAATGGAAAAAAATAATCGAAACCACAGGTTATGTAAGAAGCTAGATGAAATAGGTTCAACTCGTATATATTACAAAGGTATCAAGTAACAAATCTCATCATCAATTAATTACAAACGAACAAAACGAAGATTGCGATCACTACACTACTGCATGCGCATTTACATATAATTAAACGCTATATATTTGCCAATGTTGTATCACTCGTGCGATATGTTCGTCGATAAAGACACACCATGTATACGAATTTTATTCAAATCCGTTAAGCTTTTACAAACGAACTTTCACATTTATAACATTAATGTCTCTTCAATTTTTAATGGAGGGCTGAAGAGTAAGTGTTCACTATTAAGTACTAGCATTGCCTGCGGCTCCGCCCGCGTTCAGATGACCAAAAACCACATTCCTAGGTTTTACATATGTTAGTATACTTTTACATTGCAGTTTTTGTATTTTTTCTCAGAAATGAGATATTTTGCCGCGGTAAAAAGTATCCTATATTTTGACCCGGATAATTAGCTCTCATCGTACCAAATTTCATCAAAATCCCTTCAGTGGTTTTTCCGTTATGCGGTAACAGACAGACAGATAGACAAAAATTCTAAAAACTATAGATTCGGCCTCTGTATCGATAAAAATGTCTATTTCAATAAGAGTATAAAAAAATATTTAATTTACAGATTCGGCTTAGTTACAATTTTATTATATGTATAGCTATTAGATATGTCATTAATCTATTGTCTTTATTACGTGTATTATTAAATTTATTATCATAAAAATTGTGAAAAATATATTATATGTTTTTTGTTTTGTATTGCAAAGTAATATTACTTTTTAACGCCCCTCTGCTGGGCACGGGCCTCCCTTCAGTACGAGGGGCATCAGGCCATAGTCCACCACGCTGGCCAAGTGCGGATTGGCGGACTACACTTCTTTCAAGCACAAGTTAGGTCTCTCAAACACGCAAGTTTCTTCACTATATTAGCAATTGGTAATGGAATTGGATAGTTGATTATTTAATATAATATATTACTACCTCTAAAACATGACATCGTATGAACTATGCTAAAATTTTTATAACTTATATGTAATATTTTGATTAAACCTAAAAGTACAATTGAGTGTTTGTTGAAGTTAATAAATTAAATGAATGATTGAAACCTGTTTCTATTTCGTCAGTTTTTTTTATTTCACATAAATATATTTTCGGAATTATAATCGTGGCAATCTATTTGGATTTCTCTGAATAGTTCCGTTTCCAAGAATTTCAAAATAAACATTTTATTCTTTGGATATATTAAAAATTATATTATTGTGAAAAAACCGTTCATTTTAATATTTTGACATAAAATTACTTTTTAGTAAAATCTAAAAGATAAAGATTAAAAAATATAACTTACGTAATGCGTGTCATCTTCTTCGCTGTAGGCTAACTTGACGATTCCATACGATCCCTGCGGTCAAAAGAGAAGCGAAATTAGCTATCCAATATTTAAGTTAAGATACATATAATAAAATGGTAACTAAGCCGAATCTGTACATTAAATATTTTTTGGAAAACCTTATTGAAATAGACATTATTATCGATACAGAGTCCGATTCTATAGCTTTTAGAAATTTTGTCTGTCTGTCTGTATGTCTGTCTGTGTGTCTGTCTGTTACCGCATCACGAGAAAACCACTGGACAGATTTTGATGAAATTTGGTATGATGATAGCTGTTTATCCGGGTCAACATATAAGATACTTTTTACCGCGGGAAAATATCTCATTTCTGAGAAAAAATATAAAAACTGCAATGTACGAGTATACTAATATGTAAAACCTAGGAATTTGGTTTTTGGTCATCTGAACGCGGGCGGAGCCGCAGGCAATGCAAGTAAAAAATATATAAACAGAAACTTAATAATTAGGTACTTTTTGAGTAAAAAGCACCAATTTCAATATTATATATATATATATTTTTTTTATTAAAACGTGTTCAGTGAAACTTTTAAATAACAAACCATGGTAGCAATTAGTCATAATAGCTTTTATTTAATTTATGCACATTCATCCCACAGTAATAAATATTCATTTTTATGAGTAACAAGTTTAGTTTTTATTTATCAAATTTAAAAGCTATTTTACATTTTATTTAACATAATATGTTACATAATAATTACTACATAATAATTACTGTGTAATGTAATTCTATCTCATTCTCTCGCCGGAATAATGCTGTATATTTATGTGTTTGTCTCTTTTTAGTGTCGAATTTCCGTTTCATCGAGTTTTAAATCACAACGATTCTAAAAAAGTTTCACTTCAATAATCATTTCACCATTAAAGGTGGAATTAGGGTGGGCTCGTCCCTTGAGATACAATATATTTATAAATAAAAACTTTTTAACAAAAAAATAAAAAGCAACTTCAAACAAAAGCACTAAAAAGTAAAAAATAACTGATTGGTAGTTTCCATTTACTATACATACTCGTACCTAATCAAATATTTTCGAAGTCGGTGTGCTTTATTTTGTATCGGCTGGTTAATAAATAACGGAGTTCTGAGGTAACAAACATAAAAAAGATACAGCTGAATTGAGAACCTTCTCCTTTTTGAGGAAGTCGGTTGAAAATATCTTGAACATAGGTAATTCACATCAGTATAATATACGAACTAATTTTGCACACAATTTGAATACTTATTCCTCTTTGAAGTTGGTGAAGAAATAGGACACATAAAATAACACCGCTATCAAGGAACTGCGGAAGTATCTGCTAGTAACATGTAGGAGAGTTCCCTACAGATTGAGGGAGGGAGTGCACTTTTTTATAAAACCACCTTCTTAAATTACATCTTCAATTCTCTATTGAAATGAAGTGCCTGAGATCCTCAAGGTCCAACGTCTCCATGACGAAGATAAATATTTTTTATATCGGTACTTAAATATATGCTTTGCAAGACTTTCTAAGTAGGCAGAGGCAATGTTCAAACTGAGCAATTTATGTTCTACTTTTAGACATTTTATATACAAGTATGTATTGGCAGTTGATTTTTTTTAGTTCAACGTCCGTCGACACTTTTTTTATATAAGTCATCAAATTCAGCTAAAATTCGTTGAGGTTACGGTGTAAATATGTAACAAATGCATACTCACTCTGAAACTTTCTCATTTATATTATTAGTATGATATTGCACTGATACCTTTTGTTCTCTAATAAAATTTTATGTTATCTAAAAATTTTACATCAGCATAATGTTCAGTTGCGCACGGAGTGTGTAGTCAGGTTTTATTTCAAAAATAATATAAAATCAGATAAGCACCTCAATTTTCTTTAGAATTATACTACCTTGACTTAATTACAAAACATATTTTAGAATACTTAGCACTTTTTATTCTGTCAGTATAATATCCATGCTTGTATTACACATAATATAGACTTTTCGAAAAAATCTCTACATGATAGTGAAAACTGTATCAAAATCGATTGTATTGTTTAAAAGAAATAAGCGAACAAACAGACAGATGTGGAAAGCGACAATATTTAATAACTATTTATTATAGGACTAGCGGCTCACCCTCGCTTCGCTCGGGTTCGCTTCTGCAAAAACACTGATAGAGATCTATTAGTTCCCACGGGAACCGTTCATTCTTCCGGAATGAAAAGTAACCTGTTGTTTGACCGACAATATAAGGTATCAGAATGGTAAATTTTACTAAATTAGGTGCATTAGTTTTTGTGTACTAAGCTGTATAAGATACTATAGCTTTTTAACTATCCCACTGGAACTCTTTAATTTTCTGGGATGAAAAGTATCTAAGATGTTGACCGGGGATATAAGGTACCACCATGCAAAATTTCATTTAAATCAGTCTAAAAGTTTCGGAGATTAGCCCGTACAAACATACAAACAGACAAACTGACAAACAGATATGCAGGCAAACAGACCAAATTTTTAATAACTATTGTTTTGGGGTCTATATTGTGTACATAATACGTTACAAACAGACAAAAACAGATCTATCCCACGGAAGCCGTTGATTTTTCCGGGATGAAAAGTAACCTGTTGTTTGACCGGCAATATAAGGTATCAACAAGCCAAATTGTACTAAATTAGGTGCATAAGTTGTTGTGTACTAAGCTGTATAAGATACTATACTTTATAAACTATCCTACGGGAACTCTTTTATTTTCCGAAATGAAAAGTATCCTACATATTGACCGGGGATATAAGGTACGACCATGCAAAATTTCATTTAAATCGGTCCAATAGATTCGGAGATTAGCCCGTACAAACAGACAGAGACACAAAAAAATTGAAAAAAATCTGGATTGTTCTATTTATCTTCTTACATCCCCCTGACTCGGTTTTTAGCATCTTTTTGCTATGTACAGACATTCGACCACTATGGTTTTATTATAGTATAAATAAAGATGTATAGAGTTTCAATAATTTATACTTTAAACCTCATAAATTCTTAAAGCTACCCACAAAGTATGATCAAACCTAATCAGGTCTCAATGTCTAGATGAATAAAAATAAAATGCTGTTTGATGATACGCGCACCTTGAAAACCGCTGGATGGATTGTTGGGGAAAATGATTATTAGTAGAAAAATTGGGAAACTTCCTGTAAAAATTAAGGAATTTGGAGGAAAATGATAATGCTCATTTATAGGATTATGTATTATGTATGAAGTCGAAGTTCAAAAAACTTTGCTCAAAGGGTAAAATGGATTCTGCCAGGTCGTCTGATAGTTAAATAATCTAAAACACAAACCGCAGTTACAAAAGCGAGTCAACTTGTACGGCTTCACATCTAGAACGATTCATTAAAAATTTAAAACCAATTCAATAGACTCGATCGTCGAAGTTGTTCGGATCTAGGATCTTGGCTCAAAGCAAACGTTCTCAAAGGGCTTCAAAGATTACCCACCGAACAAATACTGCCTTGGCAAAATTAAAATGAATATTTTATACTTGCTACAGCTAATAAAAAAAATAATTACTCAAATAAAAAATACTGACTTTATAAATAGCGAAATATGTTCCTACGTCATCTTGTTTCAGTCTTTTGAGTACACTTTTTTTAATAGTCGGTATATTATTTTTGTATTTTATCCTTATAGTTACAGCTTTCAATTTTACTTAACAATTTAAGTTTTGTATCTCAAATTACTTTAGACTTTTTTGATTGTGTATTTATTATATTTTAGCAATGGCTTCTTAAAATCCTTCATTTGATACGTTACTCGATAGATTTAGAAGAAATTGTATTTAAGACATCCAAATCGACACCAAAAACTGGCATTATTATGATATCAAACATAATGAATGCAATGTTTCACCCTCTTGCCTCTGATGTCTCACCGATCGTGTCGAGTGGTCGTCCCACTGGAGTATGAGAGTAAAAGGAATAGAGAGTGTACTTGTATTTGCCCGCATACTTGTGCACTAAAACTATCATACACACTATACAGTCAGGGTAAGTAATACAAATAATACAGCGCAAGCGAAGTATTACAAAGCAATGTGAGCAAGCACAAGTTCTTTGTCTATTCTTTTAATGCCTGTAGTCTAATGGGACGTCAATATTATACAACCAAAGAGACAAGTTTTTCGAGGTTCTTAAAAGCCACTTTAGCTTGATGCAGGATTCGAATCCAAAATCTCATAATCTGCATATCTTTGCTAGTCACTACGCCAATGGGGTAGCACAAAAAATAAAGGCATATGATGCTTTATTTTTTTAAGTTCTATTTAAAAACCTCACCTGACCAATAGGCTCCAACAATCTGTACTGATTGAGCTGAACGTATCCTGATGCCTGCGCGAGAGACACTCGTCGAGATTCTCGAGGGGTTCTTCTAGCTTTAGGCGAGCCTTGACCACTGCACTCTGCTGACTTCGCAGCATGAGATCGGAGTAATGATGATCTGTCCGTCTGTCCATGGGGATAGGCTGATAACCTGGGAGGACAAATTATATATTTAGTCAATTTTAATTGTTAATAATAATACTTTCTTAGATTATAAATAGATAGATTATAAATTAGAATAAATCCGCGAAATAATCCGAAAAGATAGTTTTATTTAAAATGTTAATAATAAATTACATAATATCTACGTTTTGGAATTATAATAAGTACTGAACTGCGAGTACACTGAAGTAGATTTTTTTTTTGTGAAAAATTACTCGAACGATTTTCATAAGTCTTTTATTGGAAGGTTTTGATGGCTATTAGCTGTTACAACTGATATATACTTTATCTCACCAAAATATCAGAGTGTCATGCTCTAACAAAACTACAGGGTTTAGCAATACAACTCGGAAACCGGAGCAAATCAATTCAGTTGGCTTATACTTTGCATTTTTAAAATGTTTCGCTGGTTTTCAAGCAAGTCTGAATTTTACTAAAAAGAACTCTATTGTTGTTGAATATCCTGCACATCTGTTTTTACATTCTGTATTGTGGAAAAGTAAAATGCTATCAACATGCAATCTTTAAAACCATATTAAAAAAAATTGTAACCCAAGAAAAAAATACGCATCCCAAACTTATTAATTTTGCTTGGTAAAATAACACGGCACATGTAAGATGGATATCTTATTATATCTATTTTTCAAATGGACGTGATTCGAACCTTCGCTGTAGCACAATCTAGGTCGCCGCGCATATATCGCTTGATATAGCTTAAATAAATCAGGCGAGAGGGTGGAAGTGCAACGTTTATGTATAATTTATTTATAGTTTATATTATAAATAACCACTTTACTAAGCTAAGTATATAGATCGTCAATGTATACGTTTTTAAAAAAATTGCAAGGAGCATTAACACTGTGTGGTGTGTTTTATAGGGATCAGTTCCGTTCCTAAACGTCTTACAGTAGCCTATCTAGTCTATCTTACAGTAGTCTAGTTAATCCAGAACATAGTGTATCTGTGCACAAAATTTCATCGAAATCTGTCCAGTAATTTTAAAACTGAAATAAATCCGCAAAAAAATCCGCAAAGAATGTTTTATTTTAAAATAGCAATTAAGTTTACTAAAAAGCTCTTGTACGTAATTTTAAACTTATAACTATACATCATGTTGTCCCTGGGTACGCGGATTTTTTTCACAATTTCATGGGTTTATTTTTTTTGCGCGTAACCCAAATTCTTTTTTTATAATAAAAGCCTAAGTTAGTCCTTGTAACATTAGCTATCTGCCAGTGAAAGTTCCGGCAAAATTGGTCTAGGCGTTTCCAAGATTAGCCGGAACAGACAGGCTGATAGACAAAAATTTCAAAAATGTGTTTTTCTTATAAATACCATGTACAATGTACTTTTGTATGTATGTAGTAAAAAGCTGTTATTTTGATATTACAAACAGACACTTCAATTTTATTTATCTGTATATATGTAAATGTATAGATATGGGCGACGATAACATAAACACACCGGCATATTTAGCGGAACATAAAATAAAGGTTTGATATCAGTATCATATAAGGTTGCTGGCTGGTTTATACGTCATTTAATTTAAAAAGAAATATTTTCAAATTAAGAAAACAACTGAACATCACATTTTATGCAATTATTTTAATTTTATTCAAATACACCTTATCTGGAGCGAACTTCGAGTATTTCTTCCTTCTGAGTTTGATTTAAAATTTCATTGAAATACTGTTTTTTGTTAGTTTTTTTTTTAATCGCGTATCTTTTTAGAGTTGAGGATTGAATTATGCCTGACTTAGGCCCAACAGAGATTGCCAGGGCACTCGAAATGCGAAGAAATGGTCAAACCTACAGAGTGATATCCAGCGATCTTCGTCGACCAGTTTCAACGATCCATCGCAGTATCCAACGGTTCAGGGAGATCGGTACTTATGTGAGAAAAGCAGGACAAGGCAGAAAAAGACGCACTTCGAGTAGGGATGACCGTTTCATTCGGCTTCGTGTACGTAGGAACCCCCGTTTGACAGCCGTCCAAGCCCGACATGAGTTAGAAGCAGTGCGGGGTGTAACCGTAAGTGAGCGTACGGTACGAAGAAGGTTCGAAGAAGCTGGTTTGGGTTCATTTGTGCCCGCCAAGGCTCCAAGGCTCGAGGTAAATCATCGTAGAAACAGGTTAACCTTTGCTCAGGAACATCGACTTTGGAACGCGGGCCAATGGAGTAAGGTATTGTTTAGTGATGAGTGTAGAATTCTCTTAAATCAAATTGACGGCAGGCAAAGAATATACAGACGCAAAGGAGAACGATACATTCAGACAAACTTTGAAACTACAGTTGCATACCGTGGTGGATCAATAATGGTTTGGGAGGGCATTTGTTTGGGAGCTCGCACAGACTTGATAGTGATTGACAGAGAGAGTCTGACTACAGACCGATATATCAGAGAAGTTTTAGAAGAAAATGTCGTACCGTTTGCCCCATATATCGGTAACGGTTTTGTTTTTATGCAGGATAATGCTCGGCCGCATACCGCTCGGGTAACTCAAACTTATCTTAATGATATGAATATCACTGTTATGGAGTGGTGGGCGAGATCACCAGATATGAACCCAATAGAGCACGTTTGGGACTTGCTGAAAAGAAAAGTTAAGTCCAGAATTCCAGCTCCTGCCAACGTGGGTGAACTGCGAATCACCGTAGTTGAGGAATGGCGGAGACTATCCCAGGAGACCATCGATAACATCATTCTCAGTATGCCTAGACGGGTAGAAACTTTAATAAGAGCACGTGGAGGAAATACGCGATATTAATCACCATTTTTCTAATTTAATTAATTGTTATTTTAATATTAATTTTCACTTTTCCCGGTTATACGAAAAGTTCAAAAATGTGCCATTTTTCACAAATAGCCTTTACTCGCAAAATCTGTTTTTAATGTGATCTCATTTTGAGTAAACAAATGAAATTTTAAATAACAAAAGAAGTGTAGTAAGTAGATTTTAAAATAAAACCATATTTTTTTAATAATGGACCTTTTTTTTGTATTCCGCTAAATATGCCGGCGAGTGTATATATGTATGTAATTATCGTAAACCTCTAGTTACGATAAGCCACCCATTCTCCGATGTCGTAACACCCTAACCGTCACCCGGCCTTCGAGAGCTTCCTGCTATACACTGTTATCCTTCAGAAATCAGTTCTTATACTAAGGAATGGAACTTTTGTCATAAAATATTATCAAAATCGGATCAGTAGTTCCACGTTTTATCTGACAGTTAAACTGATAAGCCTACATCATTATAATTCAGACAGTTCAACGCAGCACAGTGGTGTACAATTGATACTGTTTTCTACATCCAAAGTAGTGGATTTGATTTCTTTTCGGACAATGTTTATTAAGTCAATACTTATTTTGGAATCATGAATTACTTATCGAATGTTCAAAAAACTTTTATTAGTAAATTTAAAAAAAAATGATTAAAGAACGTTAATATGCTAAAGATGTGTTATATATATACTAAAAAAATGATTGTATAGAAGAAAACATGACGAAACATTTGCCTCAATTTGTAGTGACCCTAGTTGCGATGCCAGCGGTTTGAGTGCGTTCGAGTCCCAGTGGGGGCATTCATTTGTGTGATAAGCACGGATGTTTGTACTCCAGTCATGGGTGTTTATATTTATAATATGTATATATTTACAGTTATATATGTGTAGTGTATCAACTATCTGGTATCCATAACACAAACCTCGTAGCTTACCATGGAACTAGAGAGTGCTGTGTGTTAATGTCCCAATATATTTATTTATTTAAGACAAACATTGGATTGATTTGGTCGTATCCAGACCAGGTACAATGTTAGAGAATTGTAATATATAATTTTGCTCAAAAAAAATTGTTCTCTGAATTTCTTATGCCAAATCTTCTTAAGACTTTTTCTTTCCAAAATAGTGTGTATGTTATTTGATGTGTTATTTGAAATGGCTGGACGGATTTAGATGAAACTTAGTATACAGGAATAACACATAGGCTACAGTTAGGTACCTGAACGTATCCAGGGTAAGTGGTGCTCGTGCTAAATGAAATGAATTGAATTTGGATGAAAATTAGATACACTTTGACCTGGATACGTAGACTACTGTTAGTAATAACATTTGATAAGAGGTGGTACTGCTTATACATCTATACTAATATTATAAATGTGAAAATTTGTGAAACACCGCCAACTTCCCAACTCCACGCTGTTACTGAGGCTTACTAAACAGAAAGACTCAATAACTAAACTCAGCCCAACCCGAGACTTGAACCCAAGACTTCCGGATGTGCAGTCGTACATGTTAGTTACTAACCACCGAGGCAGTTAAATCAGGTTGCGTAGATCATAACATAATGAGACCATTCCTCTTTACCTTTAGGGTAGTCCAAAGACCACGAATAAAGATAAGACTTAAGTTTCATATCTCCCAAATGAGGGTACTACTTCTATTTAAATGATAATTGAGTAATTAAATTATTAGAGTAGGCTTCATGATAATAAAATTAAATTAATTTATTTAAATATAAAAATATTATTTTAGTTGTATTAGTATGTATGTATGTGTCACTTTATACACGAGAAAAGTCAGGATCGTTAGTAAATAAATAAAATATTAATCACCAATGACATTCAGTGTTTTATAATGAGAGTTATGTCATTTATTTATTTATTTATTTATACGAAACTATATTTTTTTCTATATATATATATATATATATATATATATATATATATATATATATATACGGTAAGTGGTATTTAGATTTAAGCCTTTTTTTAAATAATATTATTTAACATAACCGTAGGATTTAAAAGTTGCAAGCAGACTAACAGGGAATGGTTATGTTGCTATAACGCTAAGGCGAGGAAAGGCGAGGAAAAAGATGAGTTGGCGGAAAAAGTGAGGAGTAAATGATAAAGCATACATTGCTTCAAAATATTTTGCATTTTCATAGCTGTATTATGACTACTACGGTGATTGTCTTAAGTCATAATACTTTTTTAGATTTACGCAAATATTTGACATTTTAAATGAAACTCCATACGAGTATGTTTTGAGATTTTGTCGTTTGATTTTTTTTTTAATTTTTAAACAGCGATTTCTTCCAGGCAACCTTTAGGTGTAGGAAATAGCAAAGTGTGAAGTGGAAGGGTGTGAACAAATAACAGATATAAGAAAAATAAAAATGGTAAATACATATATACATACATATGGTATTTTATATACGTATATAAAATATATAAATCCAATAGAGATGGGTGGATTTGGACTAAATAAAAATACACCGTGGCCCCGGGGGGAAGAAATTATTGCAAAATAATATACTTTTCTATTATATATCTAAGGTATTTCAGAGTTCTTGTTATAATAGTACCTTTCTCCATCTGATTTCTGCCATCGTTTAGCGTCATGGTCCCTTTTCGCTTCGCCGACGACATCCACGGCAGAGTGTCTGTAACAAAGTTACCTATACTTTAAAAATATTAGCAGTTACGATAACATGGAATACTTTAAAAAGTCTTGGAGGAATCATAATTGGAGTGGTCGAATTCTGGAATAGTTTTATTAAACTTGTAAAAATTGCCTTTGTGGCCTAGTGGCTAGCATGTACAGCTGCAGATCCGTAGGTTCTAGGTTCGAGTACTAGGTCGGGCCAAGTTTAATTACAGAGTATTCTGTTAAAACATTCTCAGTAGTAGCCCGGAGTTGGGAAGTTGGCGGTGTTGCACCCCCGTGCCTCGGAGAGCACGTGATGCCTTTGGTCCTGCGCCTTAAACCGAACCGTGTCGGATCGTGGTCGTGTCGAAATATCGACCCGTTGGACGTTGAGAATGACAGGAATAGAGAGTGTAATTGTGTCCGCGCGTACAAGGACCGAATCACGCGCTGCACTATAATATCACCCAATGCACTAGCTACCTCTTAGTGATATTGTTATTAAAATACATATTAAAATATTTGCTTTTCCATTAGAAAGTGATGATTTATATTTATTTATAGCTCATAAATATCGCAGTGAATTAAGCAGAACTCGTGAGGTTTTAGGCAGTGTTTACTATAACAGAAAATAAAAAAAAACTGAAGAAAAATCAAAATGAACACACTAAGGAGTAAAGGTTTCGTAGCATGAAACATAATTTTTTTGTATAACATGTCAATTTGTTACGTTAAAAGTGAAATAATTTTTTATCCATCTACGATATTTATTTTATTGACGGAATAAATAAGTTTGTTATTTCATATTAGCACTATGAGAAACAAAGTTAATTTTATGTTCTTCAAAATTAATCATCGTTGTATTTGGAAGCTCTATAATAACTCTATATTAAATGTTAAAACAAAACATAAAAATATTTCGCGCTATGGAATCCTCGGCGTGCGATCCAAACTTGTAGGTACTCATTTTGTTATTTACTTGTTTGGATTCGAACAAAAAATTAATTAAATTTCTAAATACTCACAAAAATACAACTTTCCTTTAAAATGTTTACTCAAAGTTCACAATTATTTATAAAATTTTAATAAATGGCTTATAAAAACGGCAGCTTTAAAATTTCAAGGAAAATTTCTACTGTAATTAATCTCCAAAACCAATTTATTATGCTTATGTGTTTTAGCTATTTTTACGAACTTCGAGGGTTAAGATGACATAAAAGGTAAAATATAAAAACAGTGACTTGTAAAAAAACCATTAAGAAACGTGACATTTCAACGTGAAAAGCTCTTTCAGCCTTCATTTCTTTTGCTCAAAAACAATTTTTATTTAACTTTATATTTAGGTAACTTTTATTAATAACTGTGTACATTTTATTGCTTCATGAATTTTATATTTTGTACTAGCATTGCCCGCGGCTCCGCCCGCGTTCAGGTGACCAAAAACCAAATCCTTAGGTTTTACATATTAGTATACTCTTACATTGCAGATTTTGTATTTGTTCTCAGAAATGAGATATTTTCCCGCGGTAAAAAGTATCCATATAGGAGGTTGACCCGGATAACCAGCTATCACCATACCAAATTTCATCAAAATCCCTCCAGTGGGTTTTCCGTGATGCGGTAACAGACAAACAGACAGACAGACAGACAGGCAGACAGACAAACATTCTAAAAACTATAGATTCGGTCTCTGTATCGATAATAATGTCTATTTCAATAAGATTTTCCAAAAAATATTTAATGTACAGATTCGGTTTAGTTAGAATTTTATTATATGTATAGATTACTTGGTAACAGCACCTTTATATAATCAAAACTTTTTCACGCAATGTACTTACGTCTAACAACTGCTTTATGCAGTACAATGATAATACTCACTAAAAGTCAACGGCACTCCCATCATCGTAGTAGGAGCATCATATTTTAAATAAAACTATTCTAACTATCGAATTTTTTCGCGGGTTTTTTTTTGATTTTTGGTCGCAGCATCAGTAATCATGGTCACGGGAGAGACTAAGGTATAAGAGTCACGAATTGCACTTGCATTCGTATTGCTGGATACACGTCACTTGAGCACAAGTATACAGGAGTCTCCTTATCTACCATACTTATGACAGGAGAAGAAGGTGATCATTTCTTGTGCACCATACGATCATCATGCACCTTCTCATATGCACTAGTCTGTGCAAGCACTTCCATTTTGGGTTTCCAGAATGGATTACTTGCGAGAAGTGCGGCAACTTTCCTTCACAGTATCGTGTAGTATCCACTTTTAAATTAAAATATTGCTATTGCATTGTAAGCGACCAGCAAAGGAACATCGATAAGAACCATGGGCTTATGGACTATACTGATGTAAAGTAGCCGGAACAAAGACTACGACCCCCACACTTTTGGTAGTAATCTACCGAAGACCGCAGCGTTACTGTCGAGTTCAAACTTTAGTGAAGCGAGAGACAACGTCCAACATTCATCTAGAATTGTCCTTTTTCCACGCATCAATGTATTCATTTGAATATTTCCATAGAGATAGTTTATGGTCAACTAATGAAATCCAAAATATAATTTAGATCAAGTTAATAAAGAAGTTTAAATGGCCGTAAAATAAAAAAAAAATATACATACTCGTGCGATGTCAAGGACTAAAGCTAGTTTCAAATAAGTTTATATGACAAATTACATTCGCTCAGAGCGAGGTAAAAGATAAATAAATAATATAACGTCTTCATAAGTATTCCACGTCCGCCATCTTAAGCATTCTACGTACATTCAGAATTATTTGTAGCCTCCGACATATTTTGTACATAAAATATTAACAATATTATATCTAACATTTTCAGTCTTTCAAACGAAACTTTTGATAAAATTGTATTTTGATGAAAGAAAAGTAAACGACGTGCAATTAGGATCTTAGAAGTAAAATTATGATTGTGGTAACCAGTAATGTGATAGAAATATTAATTACTTTTACACCAAATTTTTGCCCTTGATTTATTTATGTAGTCGAAGAAGAAAAAAAAATGAAAGAAATAATAGGAACGTCTGTACAGAACTGAACCCACATCCCGACAGGTGGATGGTCACCGTGCACGATAGGCATCAAAATTCTAATTTAAGCCCATTAACTTTTTTTGATGTCTGGTATAAGTCGATCATCGTCTTAACAGATTTACTTTCATCTGAAATGGAAATAAATTTAATAAAACTTGGTACGATAAAAGTTTCGGGCAAAAATGATTTTGATTTTAAAATTAAGTTAAAATTCGGTAAGTTTCAACTCGACACAAAGCAGCGGCCAGTTTTCTTAATCTGTCTGTCTGACTGATTTCAAAAATGGAGGAGTATTCAATTTGGCTGATTTTTGGATGTATTATCTTATATCACCAATAAAAATTCATGTCGATTTCAAGAAAAAAGCCCAACCTTTAAAGTGAAATTCTCTGACCGATACAGCCTACAGTGACATATCCTACTGGAGTCAAATTTAAGCTAAGTATCCTATTTAAAGTTTTTGTAAAATATTTTACAGGTAAGGATATTATAATCACGAGATTGATTCTATTTGTTGGTAAATTACGGTCTAATTTGCTTTCGATTGGAACCCAGAGCCTCATCATTTAAGCCAGCTGTATAAAGTTCAGATACATTAGGAGTAGTTTAGTGGCCGTTTTTTTATTATGAAATAGTCTGGCTATTTCATAATAAAAACAATATTTTATATTACCTATATACATACATACTTTATCTTGAAATTACAAATATACCTAATCTATACATATAATAAAATTGTAACTAAGTCGAATCTGTACATTAAATATTTTTTGGAAAATCTAATTGAAATAGACATTATTATCGATACAGAGTCCGAATCTATACTTTTTAGATTTTTTGTCTGTCTGTCTGTCTGTCTGTTGTTACCGCATCACGATAAAACCACTGGATAGATTTTATTGAAATTTGGTATGATGATAGCTGGTTATCCGGGTCAACATATAGGATACATTTTACCGCGGGAAAATATCTAATTTCTCAGAAAAAATACAAAAACTGCATTGTTAGAGTATACTATAACATATACAACCTAAAAATTTGGTTTTTGGTCATCTGAACGTGGGCGCCGCGGGCAATGCTAGTTATAAATACAAAGACAATGTACACATAAAATCCTTGCATAATTGTAAACGTCTAATCCATCTGGCTGACTCAGGATAAATAGGTTAAAATAAATCTTTATTTGCATATAGACTTAATCTAAAAACTTACCATTAGTTAATAGATGGGATTAGCCTCTATCGGCTCCGCGATAATCAAATGCTTCAAGCGACTGAACAATCGTTGTTCATCACCTGTGAAAAGCGTTGATTAAATAAAGCAGGATACCGCCTAGTCCCACACAGATACGTAGGTCACAGGTTCGAATCACACTTACAAAAATATTAAAGTAGTCAAAGTAGTGTTATAAATACGAATTGTGTGTGCGTATGTTTGTTAACCCTTCACGCAGAAACGGCTGGGCGAATTAGAAATGTCACATTTAGACTATGACTTTATTTATTCTTGCGAAATGTTGCATACATACAGGGGGTCCTGTGGGACTCACCGTCCTGGAAAAGCTAGTATTACCTACTAAAACTTCACGGAACCTTCCCTGTCACAATGGGGCGCTTAAGCACTAAGCCACGAAGGCCTAACGTGTGGCCTGTCGTGGAGAAGAAAGACTGTGACCTAATACATTGGCTATTGTTTATATTCAAAATGACAAAAGGTGGTGCTGTCTGTATAATAATATAAATACATCATCAAAGGACGCATTCGAGTGAAGTGAGGGTGAGACGCTAGTAAATATAAAACTATAAATATAAATAAATGTGAACGTGTATTTATTTGTTTGTTAGTTTGTCCTTATTTCAGGCAGCTACAAACTACGGATCAACTCGTTTTTGCATATAAATAGTTTATCTACCAGCTCTGCCCTCGTTAGGCCTTTTTGTGCCTAGAAATCCTTCATAACCGTAATGCTCTTTGTGAAATTCGAGCTCGAGCCAAATACATTTTTTACTTTAAATATCACTCACATTTTTTTCGTTTAACGAATTTTTCGGAGTTTGTTCCGAATATAATATTATTATATTTAAAAAGGTTTATTTTGTAAATCCCCTCAATTATATCAAATGTTTCGGGGGACATCAGAATCTCATCCCTTATGAAAACAATGGGAAATGTCAACCTCTATAATACTATCACTGGCACGGACTAATTGAAGCGTCCCACAACATGAAAAATAATGTTATAGACGTTTTTATAAAAACTCAGCATTATTATGTATGTAAGTAATAGGTTCGATTTTGCATTATAAAGGAAGTGGTAGCCCAGTGGTGGTTTACATGCCTTACAGTGAAGAAAAACACCGTGAGGAAACTACTACACGTCTGAGAGAAACCTAGCAAGCTTGTGTCTGACATTGAGACCTCTCTCGAGAAAGTATCAGTATGGGGTTCACAAACCTTGTGCAATTTAACCCTTCAAAAACACAAGTTTGTGCGTTTACCACCAAAAAGACCCCTTTCACCACACCTCTTCTCTTTTAGAACACTTCCCTCACCCCTTAGCCCCCCGATAGCATTGGGATTCTTAGTGTTCACATTTCGAACGAAGTCCAGTTCCGGTATCACTTGGAGGGAAAAGCTAAATTATCCTCTAGAAAACTAGGGGAGCTCAACAGAAGCTAAACGGTACTTTGCGCCAGAGCAAAGGCTCCTACTTTATAAATCGCAAGTCCGCCCACACATGGAATATTGCTCTCACCTTTGGGCTGGAGCACCTCAGTATCAACTCCTTCCATTTGACCGGATTCAAAAGAGGGCAATACGGCTTGTGGACGACCCCAAATTAACTAGCTCATTGGAAAGCCTGGAACACCGCAGAGACGTAAACTCTCTTTGCGTATTCTATCGGCTTTATAACGGGGAGTGTTCTGAAGAGCTATTTGACCTTATCCCACCCTCTCTATTCAACAACCGCACCGCACGCCACCGAAAGCAATTTCACCCTCACCACATGTGTACCTGGAGCACTTCGACTGTCCGTTGTGCCAGATCATTTTTTCCACGCACTACCAAACTGTGGAACAAATTCCCATCGACTGTGTTCTCGCTTGATTACAACATGGGGTTATTCAAGGGGCGGACAAATAAAGTCCTGAAAAGCCGGCTACTGGTGCAACGATTGGTGGAGCCTCTGGTGCTACAAATGTTCATGGGCGGTGGTAATCTCTTAACATAAGGTGACCCGCCTGCTCGTTTGCTAGCTAATATTATAAAAAAAAAAGCTTTCGAAAGACATGTAAAGTCCGCCAACCCGCACTTGGCCAGAGTGGTGGACTATGACTCTCGTTTGAAGGGAGGCCCGTGCCCAGCAGTGGGACGTTAATAAATGCTGAACACAACCTTATTGCATGCAAGGGAAGTGATTATTAAAAATAATTGAATATTTTAATAGATCAAAATTAAAGTCAACTAGACTTTAATTTTGGTTTGTTAGTAATAAAATCCGCCAAAAGTGACTCTATCATCTATATACATATAATAAAATTGTAACTAAGCCGAATCTGTACATTCAATATTTTTTGGAAAATCTTATTGAAATAAACATTATTATCGATACAGAGGCCGAATCTATAGTTTTTAGATTTTTGCCTGTCTGTCTGTTTGTTACCGCATCACAGAAAAACTACTGGAGGGATTTTGATGAAATTTGATACGATGATAGCAAGTTATCCGGGTAAACATATAGGATACTTTTTACCGCGGGAAAATATGTCATCTCTGAGAAAAAATACCAAAACTGCAATGTAAGAGTATGTATACTAATATGTAAAACCTAAGAATTTGGTTTACCGCGGGCAAAGCCGCAGGTAATGCTAGTATTATTATAAATATAAAAACTTAAATAGATACCTCATCAGATATTTTCGAAGTAGGTGTCAGTCTATAATACAGTGCATGTCTATAATGCCCTGTATATGAATGTACGTTTTAACGGTTAATTTGAAATAGATAGACTATATAATATGTATTATATACATAAATAAGTATTTTCTCGCGGGAATGAGATAATCTCCAGCGGTAAAAAGTAGCCTTTGTCACTCTCCAGCCCTCCAAATACCTCCAAAAAATGCCGTCAATCTCATCCATTCTCTTTCGACGTGAAAGAAGTATAAGGAAACAAACACACCTTCAAACTAATTAAGCATATGGGTATTCTTTTGTAACTAAATATATTCTCCAGAAAAAAAATCCGTTGAGGCAATCCACTCTAAATGGAAAATTTTCTACCTTCCTCTAAGACTTTGTACACTACCTACGCAAATAAAGAAGAGTAAAATTTTCCTTCGACGGTGGATTGATTACTTTTAAAATGATTTTAAAGTTGGTAAAGTATAAAATCTTTTAAGTTAAAAATAAATTATATTTGGTAGTTTTGGAATATAAATGGATAGCGAAAATTGCTTCAGACAATTGCATTCCTCAGACGTTTTAGTAAAACACTTATCTCCTACAGATTGGGGTAGGCTTAAAGCTGCCAATTCTACGAACGGCTTACTAGGGTCGGCCGAGAAAAAATAAAAATAGCCAGGTATACCCTTGTTATGTGATATATTAGAGTCGTTCTCTAAGTTCATTTGTTGAAATGAAAACGTGTACATCTCGAAATGCACACAACTTTTTTCATTATAATTTTAATAGTGCTATATAGTGTTGAATTCTCTGAAAAGCTTTTATTTTTCATTTGCTTATTGTTACAAAACGTGTAGAGATATTTTTAATTTGAATAAATATTGATAGTAGGTAATCCCGATCTATGTGGTGGACCCCTCACTCTTTATCCAGACGAAATATATTTTTTAAACCATAAAATCTATGCAGATAAATAAAATTGAAGTGTCAGTTTGTAATATCAAAATAACAGCTTTTTACTAAATGCATATGGAATTATATACGTTATTTATAAAAAAAACACAATTTTTAAAATTTTTGACTGTCTCTCTGTTTGTTCCGGCTAATCTCCGAAATGGCTGGGCCGATTTTGATGAGACTTTTACTGGCAGGTAGTTTATGTTATAAGGAGTAACTTAGGCTACTTTTATTTCAGTAAAAGAATTAGTAAATTAAGTTTTTGGACCGGAAGGTTCAAAAAATTAAAACATACCTAGAGATGAACCCGAGCGAAGCGGCGTGTGTCTCTAGTATATTAATAAACACGACCCAGGGTTGTCTCCAAAAATTTGCTCCAGACTATTTTTAATTAGACTATAACAGTCTAATGACAAGAAGTAAATCACAATCTACCATTATAATTGTGGATGTGTCCATATGTGTGTCAGATTGTGTATGTATGTGTGTCAACGTGTGTTGGTATGTGTGTGTAAGTGTGAAAAAATGAATGTGTCCTCTCCCAAGAACTGAACCCACAGCCCCATCCTAAGTATTCAGTATATACACGTTAGCAATATTCTGTGACGTTGTAATTAATGGTTTCCAATAAAAAAGAAAATTAATTTTCGATTTAAGCCACGTATTTTCAATTCCAATAAGTAATAAGTTTTTGTTAAGCCTTTCAAAGTAAGCTTTAACCGCTTTTAAGCCAAGTGCATTTCTTTTGAAATGTAATATTATAATAAATTTTAATATAGTCTATAAATATAATAATATCATAAAATTATTAGTAAATAATACTATAAGTCTTTATAGTATTATATACTAGCTTATGTTTTTGTACCCTTCCGCTAATTATAATTCTGTCATATTTTATTAACCCCCGACGCATAAAGAGGGGTGTTGTAAGTTTGACGTCGATGTCTGTCTGTCTGTGTGTGCGTGTGTCTGTCTGTTTGTGGCATCGTAGCTCTCAAACGGATGGACAGATTTCAATGCGGTTTTTTTCATTTGAAAGCCAGTTTCCTTGCGGTAGTTTTTAGCGTGGTTCGTTAATATCGGTCCAGCAGTGTAAGAGTATCAGCTCTATTCCAAATTGATGTAAGGCATTTTGGCGTATGATTACTCGATTAAGTGTTTCACGCGTGCCAGTGTAATCGTTAAATGACAATTAATTTGCGTGGGGTTTTTTTTCATTTATAATCTGTTAATGACATGCTTTTTTTATTATGTAAATTGTGTAATATAATAAATGTGTATGATTTAACTGAAAGTTTATTTTTTTAGGAATTTATTGGTATTCTTTTCAGCAAACTCTTTCATTTGATTCCATATCATGGGGGTGAATAAAAAAACATGGTTCACCATCGTTGGGAGTCCGCCATATTGGATTTAGAATGACGTCACTTATCTACCATGCATTGTTATCTAAACTAAATGTGTATACAAAATTTCAGCTCAACCAGCCTCAGCTATAGTTATCCTGATATAGTTATCCTGATAGATATCCTGATTATACTTTAAAATTCAGTTGCAAGTTTTGATCCGAACAAACATACATACAAACATTGCAAGTTGAATAACAGCCTGTAATAAGACGTAGAAGACGAAGCAGTGAGAATTTGCAGTGAGAGTATTACAGCGTGATCATGCAGTTATTTACAGGTACCATATATTTAGTTTATTTAAACTATTTATGTGATGATGCTCTACGACAGATTTCGGAGTCGACGACCAATCTTACCGAAACTGGGCATTTTTTATTTGGCATGGGCTGGGCATTTACGGTCAGTGAAGTTCACGTGGTCTCCTAGGCTAACAACGCCAACAAATTTCTTCACCGAAAGACTCAATAACTGAACTTGGCCCAACCCTGGACTCAAACCCAGAAACTCCGCAACTGCAGCTTTCTATGCCAGTCACTAGACCACTGAAGCAGTTAAATTATTATAACTAGTATTAGTGATAGAGATAGGCTCGCAAGGATAAGTAAAAGGAATGAAAACTTTAGATGGTATAAACTATAATATCCCCTATAGTTGATAGAACGCATTAGCGTGATTCATAATCGTAAAAATTGAGTCACACCACACAGCTTAAAGTTATAAAATAACTTTATATTGGTTGTAAAACTTTTTCTCTCACAAAATCAACAGCTTTTGTGCGAAAGCTAACTTATGATAGTGCTTTTACTTAGATTTCAGATTTCACGTAGCAATGATACTACTTTTTAAATGCGTATATGGTGGTATGTGTGTATGTTTGTTACTCTGCGTTAAAACAAATGGACGGATTTAAATGATATTTATTTAGTACAAAGATCGTTTTTTTAACATTGATTATGTGGATTTACAGGTTATGATTATTTGTTATATTACACAAACTCAGAGAAAAGCTAGAAAAGGCAATAAAACCCAAAACACGTCTTAATGAGGCGTCGCCAGATCGCTTACGCACTCAACCACAACGCCCAGACGGCTGGCCTGCCGAGGTAGACCACATTAACTAGGGGTTGGTCCAATGAAGTAGTCTGCTATCAGAGATGGCCTACCGAGGTAGGCCCCAGATCTATGTCGAGGTAGGCCTACCTCAACATAAATCTGGGGGCAGATAGTTTATGACCTCGTAACAATGAACTTAAATTTCAAAAGATGGCGCTGCCTGATGTATATAATATTATAAATATAAAACATATTATATATTTATTGCAATAGTCAAATTTCGACCTTTGACATTCTTTATTTTATACCGTGAATGTAAACGGACAGTTTTCATTAACGCTTGAAGCTTCTCTACAGGGAAATCATGTGTACGCTCGTAAGTACATTTATTTTTCAGTTTTCACTTTTGTAAAATCTTAAGCCCTCTGAAGTATCTTATCTGAACTTCGAGAAACGCGGAAACTTTTAATTAGTTGAAAGACGGATGGTTGAGAATTTGGTCAAGTGCGAGCAGAAGTTTCGACGAACACAATATAACAATACGAGTATATTCAATAGGGTTTATGTACATATATAAACTTTGGCACTTATATGATGACGATTATGATTTTATTATAAAGACAACAAACTCGTTTTTTTATGCGTAAGATGTTTTTTTTACTACACAGATTTGAACATATTATAATATATATATATATATATATATATATATATATATATATATATATATATATATTTGGAAAATTTGTGTAATTATTATCTAAATAGTAAATACATACATGTTTCTACGTCAGTGTTTGTGGGTTCATTCCAAACGTTACACGAACAAACATTCTATTTATGAAGTTATACTATGTATACTCGATGCTAAATTAAACTCAAATGTATGTCTGTCTGTATGATGGATGACCAGAATTTAGATGGCGCGGAAAGAAATTGAACGTCACAGAGGTTTTTAAAACCGGGCAAAGGACGGGTATTCCGCGGGATAGAGGATAAACGTTCTATATTTTTTTTCGCTTAGGGCCTAAGCTAGACGAATCTCTTATTACTTGTACATAATTCAGATTTCATTACGAAAGATTTATATTAAATCTAAATATTAGATAATTCTTTTCAATTATCCATCTCACTCAGGCAGTATGTAAATCCTAAACAGACTCTTCTTACGCAGACTTTATAATTAAAGTGAGAGTAAAATATTAGCTTTAGGTTCACATTCCACTGTTTGAGATACAATCTAACTTTATCTCTTCAGTTTTATCCAGAACTTAGAACAAAAGTACGAGCTTAGAGTGCGTGAAAACAACATTTTGTTATTGAGATTTGAGCTAAGCCCTTCAGACCAATCTTACTTATTGACTGATCGCAAAAAATAAGATTTATACATAGATTTATGGAGAAACGGTATAAAAGCTCATTTTTTTGGTATATATTACAGAATATATTCGCCAATACTAAGCAGATTTAACTATTCAATTTTTAGCAAAGAGATTTTAGTGTGTGTGGGTGAATAATGCTTGTTCACTATAGTTAAGTATGCAGAGGGATAATCAAACGTCCAAAGTTATATATATTTATATATTCACTTTACGATAGCTAGAAATATTAAATATATACTTTAATAATAATATGATTAACAAGCGAAGATTATACACGTTAATACAACATTTGAAGTTGTTTTTAAGTCAATGTATTTAAGTTAACAAGAAATTATCACTGAAGCAAGACAAACATACATATGTGAAGAGGAATCATCCTCCATTCAAATAAGACTACAGCGTCCCGCGCAATCAAATATCGCTGTCATCTATACATATAATAAAATTCTAAGTCAAATCTGTACATTAAATATTTTTTAGAAAATCTAATTGAAATAGACATTATTATATCTACAGAGGCCGAATCTATAGTTTTTAGAATTTTTGTCTGTCTGTCTGTCTGCCTGTCTGTCTGTCTGTCTGTCTGTCTGTGTGTTACCGCATCACGGAAAAACCACTGGACGGATTTTGATGAAATTTGGTACGATGATAGCTGGTTATCCGGGTCAACATATAGGATACTTTTTTTTGCGGGAAAATATCTCATTACTAATCTATACTAATCGGTAAAACGTAAGTAGGGACGAACCCGAGCGGAGCGAGGGCGAGTCGCTAGTCTCTTATATCGAAGAAAAATATTGACAGTTATAGGACTGCTTTTGTTTATTGCTTAGACAACGTTTGAATAAAGTTACTCATTGGTAACTGAATAATATTAAAATATGGCCAAATATTTAACTTTCAAGATGTTATCTCTCTTAACTTCTTCTCTGTTTTGTATTCAGCCCTCCCTTCAAGACGGAGGGGATCATGCCATAGTCCATCACGCTGGCCAAGTGCGGGTTGGACATCACAAGCTTGCTAGGTTCTCTCAAACATGCAAGTTTCCTCACGATGTTTTACTTCACCATAAGACAAGTGGTTATTATGTTTCAAATGTTTCGCATGTGAAAATATCAAACGTGCGAGACCCGGGATTTGAACCAGCTTCACTCGGTTTCCCAAGCAAGCGCGTCACTACTGGGCTTCTACTGCATTTTCTTTTTCAGAAGGATGCTTACATATTACAATCTTGTTGAATAATTCCAGTTAGGAAATATAGCTACAATTTAAATTTTATGGTTTTTTAACCAAAAAGCAGAAACGGCACTTTTATTATTGACGACACGTTTGGCTCAGTTTGTACTTTGTACTGACCCTACTCGCTGTGCCAGCGGTCGCGGGTTCGAATCCCGCTAGAGGCATTCATTTGTATGATGAGCACGAATGTTTGTACTTCAGTCATGGATGTTTATATTTATAATATGTATGTATTTAAAGTTATATATGTGTAGTGTATCAACTATCTGGTATCCATAACACAAGCCTCGTAGCTTACCATGGAACTAGATGGCGCTGTGTGTTAATGTCCCAACATATTTATATTATGTCTTCAAGTGAATTTGTCCTCCTGTCCGCATACTACATCTATTTTACTTAGATACTATTGCGTTAAGCTACAACAATTCATCGCTAAAAAGTCACCAATTTTGATTAAATTAAGAGATTGAAGTTTAAGGAATTCGCTTTGCGTAAACTCTTTTACGCACTTCTTTTTTGTTTCTTTCTTTTACGCTTTCTTTTATACTCGACGGAGGCTAACATAATCCATAATTTTATAAATGTGAAAGTCTGTTTGTTTGTTTATTTGTTTGTTTGTCCTTCTTTTACGTCGTAACGGAGTGACGGATTGGCGTGTTTTTTTGTGGAGATAGTTGGAGGGCTGGAGAGTGACAGAGTTCCCACGGGAAAACACTTTATAATACAATCCAAAAAATATTTATGATCAGAATTACTTGACACTTGGTATTAATGCTCCTCAATAAAATTAAATAAATACGTGTTTTAGGATTTTTAAAAATTCATCCCATAAGGGGGTAAAATAGTGGATGAAAGTTTGTATGTAACTACTTTTTTAGAGGTTTTTTTGTAGTTTTAGCGCGAGCAAAGCGGGTACTGCTAGTTGATTATAATATATGCATACGTTTTTATATATTGTCGCTAATCCTCAAAAATTCGACAGTGAAATCGGCTGGTGGGCGAAACTCCTGGCAAGATTAGATGGATTACAATACTCATAAATAGGTATATTTTGAATGTAATATAATCTTATATTTTTGTTTCTCATTGTAATTCAAACATTTGCAAAGTACTTTTGTACAAATTGAAATAAGATCTACTTGAGAAGAATACAAATAAAAAAGTTTTGAAACATTAGTATCCCGTTCAGGATTTTTATATGACCACTTCAATCTTAAATAAAGCTATCTTGTCAGATTTTTTCGTGGATTTATTTTGGTATTTGGTTCCCGATGTTTCAATGGTCAAAATAAAAACTTAAAAAAAAAAAACCGACTTCAAACAAAAGCACTAAAAAGTAAAAAATAACTGATTGGTAGTTTTCATTTACTATACATACCTAATCAAATATTTTCGAAGTCGGTGTGCTTTGCTTTGTATGGGCTGTCACCGATTTCGAAAATATTTGATTAGGTATGTATTTAATAGGTAGGCTTTAATTACTTAGCCAAAGTAGGTTAAATTCATCATTAGCTATTTTTCCACCCTTAGGGGTGGTATTTTTTTTTGAAATTTAAATGGAACCAATCTGGAAGTATACACTTTCAAACAACACAAAAATTGTCCAAATCGGTTAATAAATGACGGAGTTATGAGGTAACAAACATAAAAAAAATACAGTCGAATTGAAAACCTCCTCCTTTTTGAATTCGGTTGAAAATGGTCAAAAATCATGGTCACGTGAGTCTCTCGAATATTTGACGTTTTAAACAAAAGATATAGCTGTTTTACTTAAAAGCTAGCGACTGATCCTCGCTTCGCTCGGGTGCGTTCCAAAGTACAACGTAGGTACGTTTTAAATAGATATCTATAAATAGTTATTAGCCAGCGTTAGCCATTTTCCGATGTTTTAATAGTTAATCAATAAATCAATAATAATATAATTATTCGGAGCGGAGACAAATTCAAAAAATCAAAGGTTAAAGAAATCGGTCCAGCCGTTTTTGAGTTCTAAATGGAGTAACTAACCCGACTTTGTTTTATATATATATATATATATATATATATATATATATATATATATATATATATATTAATAGAATAGAAATTATTATGTAACCACTTCTAGCTCTATTCTAATAAAATAAATTAGAATCATGAAGTAATAGAAAATTTAAATAATAATCTTTGGACAATTTCGATAGTTCTCTAGACAGTCATGTAAACAGTACACTCATAAGTAGTTACTTATCATTTTGTTTCGTATGGACCAGTTTATTTTGCACCAGGACTCCTCTCACCGCCGGCACTTACTAACTTATTTAACTTAGTTTACGACGTGTTTTGCTTCATAAATTATCTCTTTGACGTCGTTTGGTGTTAATAATAAAATAATAAATAAATAAATATGTTGGGACATTAAAACACAGCACAATCCAGTTCCATGGTAAGCTACGAGACTTGTGTTATGGATACCAGATAGTTGATACACTACACATATATAACTTTAAATACATACATATTATAAATATAAACGCCCATGACTAGAGTACAAACATTCGTGCTTATCAAGTGAATGCCCCCCAGCGGGACTCGAACCCGCGACCGCTGGCACAGCAAGTAGGGTCACTACACATGAGCCAAACGTGTCGTAAAGTATTTTATTTCACCTTCCCCGTCATAAATTTCCAGATTTTATTCCCTAACTAAATTGGGTAAAATCAAAATTTTTTCACTTAGATTTTATCTATAAATCTATTTGCAGTAAATAAATTTCTTCCGTTTACACGTTACTGTGTGACAGAAGGACAAACTTACAAAGCAAAAACTCTTTCTCATTTTAATATTATTCAGGCGAGCGTGAAATCCTCAAACGAGTCTCTTGGCTCATTTGCATATAAATTCAATTTGATAAAAATATAACTTAATATAAGTATTTCTTGCACTACATTGCCCCGCCGATATCCTCTTCCACATCCATGAGTTGACTAGAAGAGATCTCTTGCTGGGATAAGCCTTTGTTATCTAAGTATATTAATCCATCCACGACCGCGGACACGCCGGCGTGTCAGTTAACAATAGATTTCTTAGAAATTTAATTAATTTCTTAGAAATTTACCTGGAGGTGTCATAATGTTTTTTTCTATAAGTATTACTTTAAAGTGCATAACCGTTTCCCAGCATATTTATCTTACTCGAGAAGTGAACTAACTACCCGTGAGTAGCTTTTACGTCATTACGTATACAGTGCACAGCGCTACATAGTATATTCGTGGACTACAGCTCTATCTGGCTGCCGTAGACAGCTCTTAGACTTTCGCCATTTAATTAATTAGTGACTAACGCAATTTGTTGCTTATAGTTTATTACGAGTATAAGGAACATAATACTTTCTTAGATTTACGCGAATATTTGACATTTTAAATAAAACTATCTTTTCGGATTTTGTCGCGGATTTATTTGCATTTTTGTTTCCCGACGTTTCGAATGCTTTACAGTATTCATGGTCAGTAGCAGTCTCTCCCGTGACCATGAATGCTGTAAAGCATTCGAAACGTCGGGAAACAAAAATGCAAATAAATCCGCGACAAAATCCGAAAAGATAGTTTTATTTAAAATATAAGGAACATATCACTAGCTTATTACTTTTTCCCGTTCGTGTAAGGCTGTAGCCTATATTGTATGGACCGTACAGAATGAATGTCCAGTGCAATATTACATTAGATTATGTGACAGATTGCAACGAAATTCTACTACTTTTTAAATTAACTATGACCTCTCTAGTTTTTGCGCGCTGCTTGGTTTATATTGGGAAGGTATCTATATAATTAAAAATTTTCACCAAAATCTGTTCAGCGGTTTGAGCGTAAAAAGGCAGCATATAGACGGATAGAATTAATTTCACAATTTATAATATTAGATGTTATAAACTTTTATTTATAGTTTTAAAGCTAAGAGTGGTTATATAGGAAACATCTTGAAGAAACCTGCATGTCTGAGAGAACCTATCAAGTTGTCCAAAGTCATGTTAGTCCACCAACCCGCACTTGGCCAGCGTGGTGGACTATGGCCTGATCCCCCTCGTACTGAAGGGAGGCCCACCTTCAGCAATGGGACGTTAAAAAGAACTGAATACGATAAAATATTAATCATAGGGGCGTGTATATATATATATATATATATATATATATATATATATATATATATATATATATATATCTGCGTTTCCAAAGCAAAGTTAGATGAACTCCGAGCCACAAACGAAAGCGTGCTCACAATCTCGTAGACGAATCAATTAATTACTCTTCGTGATTTTTGACACTAAAACATTTTGCGGGACGTTGACATTTCATGCCGTGACTTTGGATAGTTTTAATGTACCAAGAACAGCTGGCAAAAGGCAGTATCTAATATACATCTAAAAATCCGGAATGACACCATTATACAAAAGATTAATTCTTACTTAATAAAATAGGTACAGTTACTTTTGCATTTGTAATAGTAAAGTTCTAGAGGTATCGAACCTGTGACCTGTGAACATATCATCGCCTTACTGCGTATTTGTTAAAAGCACCAATACTCGTTTCGCTAACAATAGATAGTTTTATTCTTCTATTTTAAAAACAAACCTTTATGTCTAAGATTTATATATTATGTATATGTATAAAAAAAATACATATTTTTGGCTTTTTAAAAGTAAAATTTCTACTATATATATATATATATATATATATATATATATATATATATATATATATATATATATATATATATATATATATATAAAAAAGTCAATTGCCGTTCGTTAGTCTCGCTAAAACTCAAAAACGGCAAGGCCGATTTGAATTTTTTTTGGTTTTGTTGGGAGTGTGCCAGGGTCGGTCGGGTGTGAGTAAAAAAAAAGTAGGAAAAACCCCAAAAAATAGCTGAAAAATCGAAAAGTTCAAAACTGTTTATTTTGTATCAATGTATACATACATAATATTATACAGTCTATCTATTCCATATTGACAGTTAAAGTACCTACCTAGGGATGAACCCAAGCGAAGATAGGTTGAGTCGCTAGTATACCAATAGAATTGACATAAAAGTCAATAATTTTGAATTAAAAACTCTTTCTATAAATTGGTCGTTTGTTCAAATAAGCACTAATACTTACATCTAATACCTTTTATATTTAAAATGCTTTTTGTTATACGAAATAATCAACTAAAAAGGTACTAAAAGATAAACAAACTACAGGGTTCAAAATCCCTTTATAAGTAAATCTTTTAACGATCGAATTGAGTGGGCGCGTATTTCTTCTTAGAATCTGTCAAAAATATAATTTGTTACTTGGAATTAGCTGGCTTTTAGCTTTAATGCATAAAGGCTGATCCTACATTTAAGATTTAGGTCTTATTTTATAATATTATTTTGTGCGAAGTTGAAACAAGTGCACAATTTTTGTTCCATCAGTCTGTTTGCACATAGGTACGATAGTTTATTAACAATGCTATAATCATTTTTTTTACCTTTTTTTTTCAAATTGTAAGATGCAGTTTCAATTCTCATACTACGCTATCGATCTATCCCCATCCATATCCCCATCCATTATTCTTGAAATTTTGTACCATGAAAAAAAAAACAAGATAATGCGTAACATACGCAAAAAAACGCACACAAAAAACATGCAAATTGAGTATGTTCTCCTTTTTTTGAAGTCGGTAAATAATATAACTGCAAAGGAACCTATAACATTTCCTATTTGGTCGCAAGGGCGTTGTTTAAAAAAAATGTTGGTTTATAGTACCTACTAGCATTGCCCGCAGCTACGCCCGCGTTTAGATGACCAAAAACCAAATACTTAGGTTTTACATATTAGTATACTTTTATATTGCAGTTTTTGTATTTATTTCTCAGAGATGAGATATTTTTCTGCAGTAAAAAGTATCCTATATATTGACCCGGATAACCAGCTATCATCATACCAAATTTCATCAAAATCTGTCCAGTGGTTTTCTCGTGATGCGGTAAAAGACAGACAGACAGACAAAAATTCTAAAAACTATAGATTCGGCCTCTATATCGATAATAATGTCTATTTATATTTATACAGATTTGGCTTAGTTAGAATTTTATTACATGTATAGATAACAATAAAGATGCCAAAATAACTTCACTTTGAACTTCATAATTACTTAATCGCTAACTCGAATAATTAGCGTGCGTCAAACATAATTACGTTGATACTTATTTTGTAGTCATGACGTTGTTAACTCCCGGCGCAAATGGGGGGTGTTATGAGTTTAACGTAT
Source organism: Brenthis hecate (assembly GCA_951806755.1). NCBI lineage: Eukaryota > Metazoa > Arthropoda > Insecta > Lepidoptera > Nymphalidae > Brenthis > Brenthis hecate. The sequence continues at coordinate 406,051 of OX638249.1, forward strand.
GTACAGATACATATATCTACATATATCTGTCTGTATCTCTAAAACCAAAGTGTTCATTATGTATAAACAAATAAGACAATATAAACTAAAACCATAAAAGAAAATATTTTTTTAGGTACGAATGATAAGACAGGAATTATCCCACTAGAAGTCGACTGAAGTGGGTTTGAAGTCTTTGGTTTCGAACTTGTAAAGTTATCATGTGTGAATCTCAATTTGATCATGATTGCCACTTGGTAATATGGTAAAGGGAAGAAAAACATCGCTAAGAAGCCCACAGAACCTCACGTGCTTTAGAGCAATATGCCAGCTCCCATTTAACCAACATGATGGACTACACTTTCTAGTATCCAAGACTCGTGCTCCACAATGGGATGTTAAAAAGGGCGAATGTAGGGAATAATACAAATGTTCGTCTCAGCCTAATTCAAATCAAAAAGTAACGATTCATATAAAATTTGAATATTTCAAAGAGAAAAAGAAGTGAACGTACGATGTACTAAATCGAACCCTGAACCAATTTTTTAGGCCAGCTATCAATATATTGCGGATCCACATTAAACATAAATGCCCCCTACATACAATTTCTAACTTGGTGTGTTCTCTATTAAGCTATTTTATTCATCAACCTACATACTAAAGTAAGTGTAATCTAACATCCGAAATCCCAAGACTGAATAAAAAATGAGACCTAGTACTTTAGACGTTGGAATTGCATCTATTGTGTACAATGCTTGTTATTTTGTATGAAAAAGTAATGTTTTTCAGTTTTAAGTGATTTTATATATTTATGTTGATATGTATGTATAGATAAATTAAAAAAAAATTGTTAAAATACGTAAGTGTGCTAAAGTTATTGTACAAAAAAAAAATGGTTTTGGAAATATGTGATTATCTTCAGACCTACGTCACGCCACAGAACTTGGTCTCATATAGTCTATAGGGTTGCCAACCCTACTATAATATTTAGTATTGTATTATATTTCGGGTCTGCGTACTATAAACTGTTGAAGAAAAATGCTATATTTTCAGCACCGAATTCTAACAAAGAAATCCTTCATTTCAAAAAATTTTGAAAGCGCAAAAAGTCAAAAAATAATGTAAAGACATTATTTTTTGACTGATGCCATAGCTTAAAGCCGAACTCATCTGTCATAATGCATTCCGAATTTGTCAATAGTGTCAAAAATGTCACTCCTACTCCATATTCCCGTTACTTCGGCATTCACAGAAAGGATATTTTCGTTTATGAATTCAAAATAGCGAAGAGAAAGAAACAGAAGTAGTATCTAGTAAAAACGAGCTTTTGACTTACATTAATTTAAAAATTGAATGTAATAAAGCATATTACGACACTTTTATTTTAGACAAAAAAAAAATATTAAGAAATGCGAAAAGTGCAAAAAAAAAGTTTTTATAAAAATAAGTAAGCAACAAATAGTAAATACATCATTGTCAATTTTTTGTTTTTTTTTCCATAAAATACTATATTTTTTGAAGTGTACTATATTTTTTATAGCTTACTTTGAAAAGTACTATATTTCGCCGGGGAATTGTTGGCAACCCTAGTCTCGTACCATCTATCATAATATATATGTAAATATTATGACCATCTCCGTCATACCACCTCATTCCGTCTGTCTATATAGCTCGACTGCATTCTTCTTTGAGCTTTCTCCTCGAAATTGTAATTGCGGATTTAACAAAATATTTTCAGAAGATGAAACAATCGCGCGACGAACTCACATGAAGAATATCATAAAGTAATGTATGGGAAAATTTAGCTGAATGGAAGATTACCACAAATTCTGACATAGAAATACAAAACCGAAACACGAAAATATAAAGGTAATTAAAAAATAACATAACTTATTGGCTATTCTATATCTTTGATGTCATATAATACGGTCATAATATTATTTAAATAAACTTTTTTTTATAAAATACACGAGATATGTTCTTGGCCTGTAATTTCTAAAAATAAAAGCTGTAATTTGCTTAAGGCTATTTTTGTATACCCTTTGTAAAGAGCAAATTTATATATGGAGTAAAAAAACCTTATGATTTTTGCGTTGTTCTGTGAGACTAATCCATGTCTTTATATTTCTTTTATCCCGTAAAGATCCATCTGAATTGTCGTTGAAAGGAAATGAATTGTGAAATAAACTGCCAACTATCTGGTATGGTGATGAGGATAAATATTTATATAGTACTGTTATACGTATGTCTTCAAAGACAAATAATATTAAGTAAGAATTGAGCTTTAGACGACACGTTTGGCTCAGTTTGTAGTAACCCTACATGCTGTACCAGCGTTCGCGGGTTCGAGTCCCGCTGGGGGCATTCATTTGTGTGATGAGCACGATTGTTTATACTCCAGTCATGGGTGTTTATGTTTATAATATGTTTGTATTTAAAGTTATATATGTGTAGTGTATCAACTATCTGAAATCTCTAACACAGGCCTCGTAGCTTACCATGGAACTAGATGGTGCTGTGTGTTAATGTACCAACATATTTATTTTTAATAGATCGTAGATTCGAATTCTGTTTGATATACATGAGCGTAATCAAATATGTCTTTGTTTTGGCTGTTGAAAAGAGCTTTAGCCTTTTCTGTTTCAAAAGCGAGCTGTAACTAGAATTTTTGAACGCCAGAATCGAACTTGTGACTTTAGGCCTGATGAAAGTGTGTAAGTATATAACTTCTCTATTTACATTTAACTCCTCGAAAGTATAAAGCATTTATAGAAAAGTTTCCTTTAAGTGTATAAGAAGAAAATAAAACACTTGTATTGAAGTGGTTTCTGGAATAGGAAGAAGCTATATGTCGAAACTTTGTGCATTTTGTTCTAATACTACACAAATAGTGTTCAAGAGTTATATCTGTTATTTAACTTATTGACCGACTTTGAAAAGGAGGTGTACTTAATTGTAATGATATCTTTCTAAGATTTACGCGAATATTTGACATTTTAAATAAAACTATCTTTTCGGATTTTATAATAAAACATTAAAATAATATAAATAGTTTAAAATTAAAATTAAAAAATATACTAAGGTACTTTGGTGCCATTTTTGTATTTTTTGAATTCATTTTGTTAATTTGTGGGTAGGCGGTCTGTAACAACTATATAATGCCTTTGTGACGTTTAAAACCTTAGTTAGTCTCTCCCGTGACCATGATTGGTGTAAAACAATCGAAACGTCGGGAACCAAAAATCTCAATAAATCCGCGAAAAAATCCGTAAAAATAGATTCATTTAAAATGTAATGTTTTTTATATGTACTAATGTTCTCGCAGTGGTCGAAATTCGACAATAATCAATATTTAAAATAACGCTAAAGCTCGTCGATATTTACAAAACAAAAAATAAAAAATCGGTTGACAAACAAAAGCAGAAAATGGTACTGAGCTATTTATTTTTTTGCCAATTTATCTTCGCATTTAAAACGATTTTCAGGACATTTTTTTTAATAAATACAACATACTACTTTCTTAGATTTACGCGAATATTTGACATTTTAAATGAAACTATCTTTTCGGATTTTGTCGCGGATTTATTTGCATTTTTGTTTCCCAAAAATTATTGTTTAGGGAAACAAAAATGCAAATAAATCCGCGACAAAATCCGAAAAGATAGTTTCATTTAAAATACAACATACCTCAAAGGCTCCATATAAATCTATACTAATATATAAAGCTGAAGAGTTTATTTGTTTGTTTAGGCGAGCTTATCTCTAAAACTGGCTGATAGTCCATTTTAAAAAAAAAATCCTTGAGAAAGATAGGCTAACATCACGCTACCTTTAGGAGCGAAGCAAATTACTCAGAGTCACGGGCGATGCTAGTTTCAAGGTTAATTTTCAACCGACTTCAAAAAGGAGGAGGTTCTCAATTCGACTGTATGTTTTATTTATTTTTTTATGTTTGTTACCTCAGAACTCCGTCATTTATTAACCGATTTGGACAATTTTCGTTTTGTTTGAAAGGGTATACTTCCAGATTGGTCCCATTTAAATTTCAAAAAAAATACCACCCCTAAGGGTGCAAAAACAACTAATGATGAATTTAACCTACTTCTAATTGTCATATTGACTTGAAACTTTGCAGGTATTTCTATTTCCTTCGATAGTACAGTGGTTCGGTGTTGTTGACCTGATCTGATGGCAAGGCCAGAAGGTGGATAGGTGGAACTCTTTAACGGCTAATAGTAGATACTTTGAGTTTGGGCTTATTTTGTTTGATTTGACGAGCCTAACATGTTAGAATCCTTACTTTGCTACTACTGTCTACACTAAAAAGGGAAAAATAAAAACTTTTTAACAAAAAAATAAAAACCGACTTCAAACAAAAGCACTAAAAAGTGAAAAATAACTGATTGGTAGTTTTCATTTACTATACATACCTAATCAAATATTTTCGAAGTCGGTGTGCTTTGCTTTGTATGGGCTGGCACCGATTTCAAAAATAGTTGATTATTTATGTATTTAATAGGTAGGCTTTAATTACTAAGCCAAAGCACACCGACTTCGAAAATATTTGATTAGGTATGTATAGTAAATGAAAACTACCAATCAGTTATTTTTCACTTTTTAGTGCTTTTGTTTGAAGTCGGTTTTTATTTTTTTGTTAAAAAGTTTTTATTAATTTTTAAAGAACACGCTTCACTCTGCTTCAAAAGCGAGCGATAACGACTTGACTTGTATTCCTACAACATTTGCATGCCAGAATCGAACCCGTCACTTTTGGCCTGATGAAAGTCTTACATACATAACGTTTTTATTTGTATTTTCAAAGTGATTTTGAAATCGTTGAACCTTTTTCGGTTAAAACCTAATTATAATAAATAAATAGCCCTATCTTGCTTGATTGCCTTTGTTTAATTAAATCAAATTGTTTGTTCATGAAATTACATGGAGTATAGTTGTTGAAAATAATTATGTAGCAGCTAATATCTACAGATGGACAGTTCAGACATTTTATTATTAATTAAACTTCAGATTTTATTGGTGTGACTTCATTTAGTTGACCCCTGTTAGTGGGATGCTAAAGCAATTTGCGTAGATTGGCTGTGTGAGATGCGATCATGTCTTAAAATGGAATGATATTGCATTACGTGTAAAGAAGCGTCTTATGTTGATCATAGTTTTTAATGACTTTAAAAATCAAAATATATTATTATATTTATTTATGCTACTAGTTTAGATTGTTCCTATGAGAGTTTCTTAGATTTAGATGAATATTTAATTTAATATTTTAAATAAAACTATCTTTTCGGATTTTTTCTCTGTTTTTTTTTTTGGAGTTTTGGATCCCGATATGTCGAATGCTTTACAGTACAATCATGTTCACAAGAGCGACTAAAGTTTTAAATATCTCAAAGTTGTCTTGTTTTAAAGGTTGTTATATCGCTAGTTATCGGCTCCGTAAGACCAGCTAGTTGGTACAATGTTATTGTATAAGCAAATAAGTTACATTGGTATATTGGTACCATATATCGCATATTTCTAACACTTGCGAGTGTTTTGAAATTAGGTTATATTTACAAACTAGCATTGCCCGCGGCTCCGCCCGCGTTCATATGACCAAAACCAAATTCTTAGGTTTTATATATTAGTATACTCGTATTAGTATATTAGGTGACCTGGATAACCAGCTATTACCATACCGAATTTCATCAAAATCCGTCCACTAGTTTTTCTGTGATGCGGTAACAGACAGACAGACAGATAGACAAAAATTCAAAAAACTATAGATTCGGCCTCTGTATCGATAATAATGTCTATTTCAATAAGATTTTCAAAAAAATATGTAATGTACAGATTTAACTTAGAATTTTATTATATGTATAGATATTCGTGTTAATTATGTTTAACTACAAAGATATACAAACGAAGCAAAATTAAATTAAATCTCGTAAAATAGACACTAAATAGAACTTACATATGGTTTAATGACTAAATAAACTTTTACTGGCAGATAGTCGGTCGAGGTAATATAAGTTCCTTTACTTTCATCTTGGGAAAAGAAGTTTTATGAGTACTTCGGCACTAGCTATAGCAAGGTTCAATGTTGTGAAAGAAAGCAAAAACCGACTTGTAATAGCTATGACTGGATAACACATTGTCAGTAAACTATACATATAATAAAATTCTAACTAAGTCGAATCTGTACATTAAATATTTTTTGGGAAATCTTATTGAAATAGACATTATTATCGATACAGAGTCGGAATCTATAGTTTTTAGATTTTTTGTCTGTCTGTCTGTCTGTTACCGCATCACGAGAAAACCACAAGACAGATTTTGATGAAATTTGGTATAATGATAGGTGGCTATCCGAGTCAACATATAGGATACTTTTTATCGCGGGAAAATATATCATTTCTGAGAAAAAATACAAAAACACATTGTAAGAGTATAGTAATATGTAAAACCTAAGAATTTGGCTTTTGGTCATCTGAACGCGGGCAATGCTAGTACTTTTTATAACAGGATACCAGAAATCGTTCAATAAATTAGATTTAGAAAAATGTTGTAAAAGTTTGGTGAAACAATTCGGTCACCTCCAAGACTCAGTATTAGAAAAATATAGTATTTTATTATAACTTTATTTAAAATAAAATATGAAAGAATAATTTTTCGCCTCGTTGTTTATTTCGTAAAACTAAGTCGTTTTTTTCAAAGTAGTCTAAGTCTAGAATCGTATATTAAAAAGTAAAAATTCAAAACGCATTTTATTTGAATTATATTCAACATTCATAGAAATTGCTTTCAAAACTGTAAGATATCGTACGATAAGTATTAATTTGTCCAGTTTAATCTAACCAGTACTGCAAAGCAAATCCGTAGCAGACTGTTACTTTGTAAGCGAATACTTGTTATCTGCAATGTATCACCATTCGCCACCTACAGCCTCCACCTATTGAGCGCAGCCTTCCCGTAACACCATGTGATGCGCTCGTTAGCGAGTGCGTAAATCTTTTAAGACGAATTGATATCGTAATTTGTGTAATGAAAATATGTCCTTTAAAATATATACTATTATAGATGTGAAACTTTGTATTTGTATGTGTATATGTGTATGTGCGAAACCGCAGGACGGATTTGGATGAGAATATATTAGGCCTAGACTAAGACCTGGAGTAATACCTAGGCCACTGTAAGGTACCTAGAGATGACCTCGAGTGAAGCGAGGGTAAATCACTGATCTATATATATAATAAAATTGTAACTACGCCGAATATGTACATTAAATATTTTTTGGAAATCTTATTGAAATAGACATTATTATCGATACAAAGAACGAATCTATATTTTTTAGAATTTTTGTCTGTCTGTCTGTGATCGATCACGGAAAAACCACTGGACAGATTTTGATGAAATTTGGTATATTATAGCTGGTTCAACATATATGATATGATACTTTTTACTGCGGGAAAATATCTCATCTCTGAGAAATCTATAAGTACTAAAAGTTAAAACGTAACTAGGGACGAACCCGAGCGGAGTGCGGGTGAGTCGCTTGTGTTTGTCTAATCTGTATTTAGATTATAAATGTGAAACTTTGTGAGTATGGATGTTTGTTACTCTTTCACGCCAGAACAGTTAAACGGATTTAGATAAAATTTGGCTCAGAGATAGATTACAGTCTGGAATAATACATAGGCTACTTCTCATCCCAGAAAAATGTACGGTACCCGTGGGATAGGTTTGATTTTGTTTTCCTCGAGGCGAACCCGAGCGAAACGAGGGTAAGCTGATAGTTATCAATAAATTAGTTAATGTCATATTTATGTATAACATAAGCAGAAATAGTTTATTATTCGAAACGACATTCTAGACAATTAAATGTGCTTTTGGATGAAAACTATACCAATGATAGTATATACTTTAGTTATCGTAGTAGGCTATAAATTGCATGGTCCAGTTAACGACTACAGAGGATACGGTGATTAATTTGAGGTGCAGGTGCGGCCGATACTTGTGTACAAATCTACGCTCGTATGCAATTTTGTTGGTGGATATTACGACGAAATATGGCTTCTATCATAAACGTTCCTCACATATAAGCCAATAATAGAAGGAAAATCTATATTAATTTAACAAATGCGAAAGTTCTGTCCGTCTGTTTGTTTGTTACGTTTTCACGCTTAAATCGCTGAATCAATATTGATGATGTTTGAAACAAAGATAGAATAGACTTTGAAAGACATAGGCTTTTGTCGCAAAAACAAAACGTTTTATTTAAAAAAAGTAATTTTTGAAATTCAAGTGAAAGGAATTTTATGATAAAAACTAGTGTCGTTACGTAAATTCATTTTAAGCTTAAGGTTTAGTTTATTCGTGCGCTTCACAAATTAAAAAAGAAAAAACTTTTACTACGTTTTATTTATGTTAATGTTTACTAATATAAGAAGATTTATCATTTAAACGCGCGATTTTCTGATACTAGATATTTGATTTAATATTGTATAGTCTACTAGCAGTACCCGCGGCTTCGCCCGCGTCCAAACTTCCGATCGCTACCAAACTTCACAGGACCCGCTGAACTAATCTGAAGATTGCCTGAAAATTTCATCAAAATTGCTCCAGCTGTTTTGGAGTCCATACAGAACACACATCGATTTTATATAAATAAATTTATTAAGGAAAGTTATAGCCTGTACTTTACGTTACCGCCCTCAAGAGCGGAACTGTAATACATAAATTAACTATAGGACTACTATTATATATAGAGGTGTATGTATGTATGAGCGTATATGTATATATTTGTTTCTTCTTCACTCAGAAACGGTTGGACGGATTTGGAAAAAATTTAGTACCAAAATATGTAAGTCATGGCCTGGAGTGGCACAGCTACTGTTAGGCATCTAGGGATGCAATCGATTGAAGTGAGGGTAAGTCTATATTTAATATATAGAGGTGCATAATTAATATTAAAATTTATTAAATGTAATGTTCCATTAAATAAAGTTTATTATCAGACTGATAACCAACAAATGCCGAAACCGAACCAGATAAGATTACAACTCTGGAACTTTAAACCGCAAATTCATATGATAATGCTTTTTTTGTACATTTTATTTAACAAAAATTAAAATATTGTGCATTTAGATATTATTGTTGGTTTTATATATCTTTTATATATTTTAACTAGCATTGCTCGCGGCTCCGCCCGCGTTCAGATGACCAAAAACCAAATTCTTAGGTTTTACATATTAGTATACTCTTACATTGCAGTTTTTGTATTTTTTATCAGAAATGAGATACTTTCCCGCTGTAAAATGTATCCTATATGTTTACCCGGATAACTAGCTATCACCATACCAAATTTCATCTAAATCTGTCTAGTGGTTTTTCTGTGATGCGGTAACAGACAGACAGACAGAAAAAAAATCTTAAAACTATAGATTCGGCCTCTGTATTGATAATAATGTTGGTTTCAATAAGATTTTTCAAAAAAATATTTAGTGTACAGATTCGGCTTAGTTACAATTTTATTATATGTATAGATAAAACTATTATTTATAGTACAGGTATGCATATTTATCTGCATATACTTAAGCTTTCGTTTACTCAACTTTGGTACTTGACTTTTTTGAATTGTGCAGTTTCAACTTTAAAAAATCTATTAAAATAATTCAACTTTTTTTTTCTTACAAGATCTTAAAATGTACTAGAATAGATTAAATATATATTATTCATAATACAATATCCATAATGCTAATAATCTACTTAGACGTGACAGGTTGTGACTTTTATTCCTGGAACATGTTCGCGGCAAACCTCGCACAACAGCTACACAAAATTAAATCTGTCTACAGACTGTTAAACATTCATAATATAGTCGCATTACCTTTGAAAAACAACAAACAATATAAATATTCAGAACTTTACAATGCGACACCGAAACCGTATCATTTTCATACCCAAATAATGTCAAATCGATGCAATTTAGACTCTATTCTTCAGCAATAAGGTTTATTTTTTAATAATACGTAAAATGTAGAGCTTTCGTTGTTTCAGCGAAAATACAAGAGATATGGCAACTCGACCAGGTGTTAGCAACCTAGTATTATATGTAATAATATGTACATGTATGTTTTGAACATGTTAACATATAATAATAATAATAATAATAAAAAGTATTTATAAAAAGTATTTATTGCCATAAAAACAGTAACAAATGTTAACAGAATCAGTAAGGCTTAAAGTAACTTATGGCAAAGGGTAATAATTCAGCTGATGCTGCTAAGACCTAAATCTCAAGCAGTGCTGATTTTCAGTTACACCCAGCTCCCTAGGGTGTTGAGCGGGAGCAATGCAAGAGGACTATTCCTCCAGTTAACCTCTACAGAAGTCAGAGAAAAAAAGTAATGAAAACAAAAAAATAACCAATGATTTTAAATAAAACTATCTTTTCGGATTTTTTCGCGAATTTATTTTGATTTTTGGTTCCCGACGTTTCGAATGCTTTACAGCATCCATAGTCTCGGGAGAGACTGAGGTGTTACATGTCTCGAAGGTATAGTCGTTACAGACAGCCTACCCACAATTAACAAAATGAAAATTGCACCAATTACATTACAATATTTTTTAACTTTAAAACATTTTTATAATAAAGTTAAAAAATATTGTAATGTAATTGGTGCAATTTTCATTGCTGAAAACGTATATTTAGAAATTTAAGTGAATCGTATTATTCAGATTTGTACGTAGCTAAGCTAAAATAAGGTTAAAGCTGCAATTTCGTCTCTCATTCATGTAACAAAGTAATGCTTCAACAAAGCTCTGCGGTCTCATTAAAATTTAATTATGTTTATTCTTTGAGCTATGGACTGCATTTGGACTATATGTTACGGTAATTTTCTTTGTAACTCTTTGATAGTTTATTTAGAGTTTATGACTCTACGAGTACCTCATTTTCAGATATGTAGAGTTTTTCACTATATTACATACGTATATCTTGCGACTTAGACATAAAATTTTTGGTATTAGTAGAGGATGTTTGGTATTAGTAGAAAGAGGGAGAAAGTATAATTAAACTTTAGTTAAGAATTACGTATGAGAAAATGTACCCATCAAAAACAAGATATGTAAAAAAAATTCAAGTCTCGCAAAGCAGTTCTTCTACCACAAAAAGTTGTGTGATCTAATCTAAAACCAAGTTGGTTTATTTATTTTGTACGTATCTATTAAAGCATCTACGCAATTTTGTCATAATTATTGCCTAATTAGTTAAAAAAACAAAATTTTATAGAGACCGTATCAATATTAAATATTTTTACTTCTTTAATAAATAGAATAAACTAAACTGCAGGTTCGACTTGAATGTAATTTGGGAATATAAATAGTTATATTATGTACTCTTAGTTATTGAAAATTCGGGCTTCTAGCTTTACCCACAACAAAATCACAGGATGGTCGAAAATGTCCTGAATAGCTTCGAGAAAAGGATGGTATTGCTGTGCCTTTTTTTACTCGACTTAGCGGAGGCACTGCCATGCCCGCAGATTTGTTAGTTTATTAGTTTATTCGTAGAAGATTCTATTTTGCCTAACGATAGTTAATGGATCCGAAAGTGACATGGGCTACAATTTATATCGGTTTACAAATCGGTTTCATGACATGTTATAGTATAGTAGTTAGTGTAGGTTGTAATTAGTTTCTAAGCAAAACGATGCCGGGTCACCACAAAGTTAAATTAATAAACCTGGTACCCTATCTGGCTAATTATAAACTTTTCAACTTCCAAAGAAGTGGACTGTCACCAATTAGAAAAGACGATTTAAAACTAATCTTTACATAAATAGGCAAAAACGGAAAAGTCCAGTACTTTTTTCTTCTCTATTTGTTAACCTGTTCTCTTTTTTGTTTAATAGTCATTGATAGCCTTATAAATAAAATATATATTATGTCATCATTTCAAAATTAAATTATGAAAATTGGACGTGAGCTATAATTTCACGTAGGTCATGCTTTTGTGAAAAATATATTCTAAATAAATAATTAATATTCTTGATTTGTTAATTATACGAGTATGTCGATTTATGTGGTAGATTTGTTTATTGGTTTAATTTATTTGTTTTATTTAATTTCTTAAGGTCATAGAATTGTTGTCTTTGTATAAAACTATTCACGCCTATTTTTGCATGCGGTATTCACCTTAAAAGGTAATGCATTTAGCAATAAGAACTTTGTAAAATAGCATAATTTTTTACTGTAATAATGTAATTACCACTGGTGAATCTTAATAAATAAATAAAAAAAAAAATTAATAAAAAAGTGTAGAAATTTTCCCAAATGTTTATATTATTAAAGTCAAATGGAAATCCCTTTAGTTTTTTCAAGCTCTTATTTTTACAATAAATTAAATAACAAAAAGCTTAAAATTTCTATGTATAAAAGGTATAACTAACGTTATTTCAATATTACCAAAATATTTTCTGTGCCTGTGTTTTGCAAAAACTGCGTCCGAAATTAAATATAGTGCGAAATAAAAGTCCGAAATTAAATATGCGTCAGCGCCAAATATTACCTAATGTAGATCTGTCTCTTTAGACTTTAGAGAAACTCTTTGGTTCATAATAAAAATTTTTTAGCATTATCATTTATTTACATTATTACAATCTAAAAGTTTCACTAAAGTAGAGAGAACAGAAATATTTATAATTGAATTTAACAAATATTTATAAGGTACTTTGGTGCCATTTTTGTATTTTTTGAATTCATTTCGTTATTTGGTGGGTAGGGACTGTCTGTAACAACTATATAATATCTTTGATACATATAGCATCTTAGTCTCTCTCGTGACCATGATTGCTGTAAAGCATTCGTAACATTGGGTCCCAAAATCAAAATAAGTCTGCGAAAAAATCCGAAAAGACAGTTTTATTTAAAACTAGCGACTCACCCTTGCTTCGCTCGGTTTAGTCCCTAGCTTGCTTCCCCATACAAACTTTCATCCCCATCCTCACTCCCATAAGGGATAATTTCCGTGATAAAAACTATTTCACTCAGTCACTTTAACTAACTAAAAAAAATCTTTTAATTTTCTTCTATACTAAACTTATCCCGACAATAACAAACACAAAAAAAAGAATTGTCCCATGTGGTGCAGTCGATCGGAAGTTATGCGTGTACATACATTTCGGTGATTCATTTTTATTTATATACATGTCAAAAATTTGCGTAAATCTAAAAAAAGTATCATGTAAACAGAATTTGATAATTAAATATTAAAACTACTAAATTTATTGCGTAACATTATAAGTAGGTTTAAACCGCAAGACCTTACAGCCTTAATTAAGTTAGCAAAATCAAAAGCATATAATTAATTTGTAATACTAGAAAGCCCTAGAATTTATGTTGTAACGCCGCACTAAAAATATTTAAAAAAAAAGTTACCCAGACACTATAGTGGAACTTTTTACTAGCAAAGGTATTTTTAGAATTTCTTCAATAGTTTTTACGTATTATTTACGTTAAGAAATACAAAAAAAATGTTACCTTTTACAGTTCTATAGCCGAAAGGCAAAAGTGGAATCCTTATTTAATTAATAATTAATTCTGTTTAGATCGTTTTCACTTTTATTTATTTACGCAAATAGTTATTTGGTCATAAAAATTGTTTGTGTAAGTATCTAACTCACAGTGTTTAACGTTAAGATGGCATTTTACAACCGCTATCGCTAATAAAAGTTATAATATACTAGCAGAACCCGCGGCTTCGCTCGCGCTAAAATGATATAAAAATCTCTAAAAAGGTAGGTTTCATACAAACTTTCATCCCCTATTTTATTCCCATATATGATGAATTTCGAAAAATGCTAAAACACGCACACAAAAGTTTCAAGTAATTCTGATCATATTTTTTTGGATTGTATTATAACGTGTTTTCCCGTGCGAATTAGATAATATCCCGCGGTAAAAAGTAACCAATGTCACTCTCCAGCCCTCTAACTATCTACACAGAAAAAAATACGCCAATCGGTCTTTCCATTTCGACGTGAAAGAAGGACAAACAAATAAACACACTTTTACATTTATAATATTAGTATGGACATAGAAATGACATATTTCAGCGGTAAGCTGTATGGTTATTTTTAACCTCTTTTTTTATTCGTGGGGAAACCCCTTTACGGACACCCGCTGGCGGGAGCGCGTGGGGTGAGAGGGACTCCTGCCGCGACAAGTGCGGCAGACTACCTGCTAAAATAACTACGGTGATCCCTATCGCAAAAGACAGGGCCACGGGATCGATTGCGCATTCGACCGCGACCTAGTTATTTTTAACCTTAGGAATTATATTGTCGTAATGTGGAACACACCGACTCTAAAAGCCAGCACTACCCAATAAACCCAACAGAACCTCCCCCGTCTGGGATCGCTTATGGGGCGTCGCAGGATCACTTACGCACTGAACCACGACGCCCTGATGGTAGGTCTGACGAGGCAGAGCACAACAAATATGGGATGTTTACTTGTTCACTCAACACCATGGAGGAAACCAAGTGGTTAGGTTATGTCATTCTCATACAATATGTATGTAATAAAAATTAAATTATTATATTAAAAGTAAATAATTTATTACATTATCTGCACTTCTATAAGCGCTAATTCATCACTGTTTATTTCGACCGACTTGCGTTCTAATGATTTAATATAAATACGAGTATTTTATTTATGTTCATAGTTTTCTTAAGCTACTTTGAATTTTTTTGTTCCTTTTCTGTTCTTGTGTAAAAATTTTTAAATTTATTACTCAACCAAAACAATTTAAACATTATTAATAATTAATGTATATTTAATGATAATAGAAGTGTTTTCGTCATTATAATGACATATGACATGATTACCAGTAATTATTAATACTATTTTAATAGGATTTATTACTTTGATCTTAATATATAAAGAAAATAATATTGTAAGTTTAGATGTAAACTAGTTTTCTACCTAGATATACATAAACTATAAAATAAGGGCCACTACAGTATTGTGCACGGTCATTAATCACAACTGTCATGAACTCTTCTTATACAAAAAGTGCTTGGCGCGCCGTCCAAACTGTCAGTGTAGGCTGTTACCGAGTTTTTACTGCGTGTTTGTTTTAATATAATAAAGAAATCTTTAAAAACATAAGTAAAAACGATTTTTAGATATTAAAATTAAAAAAATGAATTATTTTCATAATACTTAGATTTTTGTTTTATTAGATTTTATTCAAGACATTTTGTTCATAATTAGTCAATGTATCGCTGATATATAATTTTCATTTTCTTATAATAAAGTGCTATTATTACGTATTCGTATTCTAATTATTATAGCTAGTGATTTTTATCGATCCATTCGAATCGTTAAAATAAAACTAGCTAGGATGGTGTATCTAGTATTTACTTAGATTTCATGTTCATTTAAAATTTACAAAAGAAAAAAACCCTAACTTGGGGAAAAGGAATTAAGGAATTCTGGAATATAATGTTGCATAATTTTAAAATTTTGTTGATAATTTGAAAATCAGCCACTAAATTAGGTAATAGTTGTCAACTCGTGCCGTATTATATATATATATACACGTTTGATGACAGATGAACATGACGAAATTAGAATATTTCTGTTTTAATACTTTCGTTATAGAACCCTTGAGATGAAACGAGTGTGGTAAATAGTTTTTGTGAACGTTGCTTTAGTAAATCACGACAAGAACGGTGATATAAATTGATCCTAATGTTCCCTAATATATTTGATTTTCTTCGAAATTCTTACGAAGGATTGAATGTAGACACGTTTTCTGTTGAACGTTTTTCCAAAACAAATCACAAGAAAACCGTAATCTTTTAACAAATAAAGTATTCTCATTTAGTACAAGTACACGTCATCGTCTGTATTCTGTCTGGAAATTATTCAGGAAAATTACATTTTGAGTATAAATTTCCTTATACATATGTTCATATAGGCACATATGTATGTATATACAAGTCAAAACAAAAAAAGGGGAGGACACACGCGATACTAAAAATAAAAAAAAAAGATAAAAAAATAACATTTTTTCCACGGTAACCTTGTTTTTCACCAATTGTGTTTTTTTTTACTAAAATGTATTTTTTTACCAAAAATCGCAACTATCGAGGGCGAGTCGCTAGTACATAATAACATAATACTGAAAATTCATGGTTGCATTACTCTGTTTTAATTAATATAGATAGCAAAAGAGAATAGAATGCTAAGCTCTACTAACTCTGTACACGTTTTTTCATACTCGCTTATCGGGGATTCCCCAGACCAACCTGACCTTTTTTTACTTGTAAATACTTGATATCCTTAAGTCGAAAACCTCCCCCTATCTAGTTCTACACTCACTATTCAATTGTATATAATTGGTTGATCCGATAACTAAAAAAAATATTGGGTTCTCGCCGTTAGCCCATTGGCAGAATTAGATTTTCGATAAAAACTTCTATAAGACATCAGTAATTGATTTGATACATCAAAAAATAAGTGAGTGAACTGCTTTTTGTTATATTAGCTGTTTGAAAAAGATTAATGCCTGATTTCACCAACGTCACCTAAGTTTAAGGGATCCCCTAAGCATAGTTAGCGGGCTGTTAGGGGACAGTTTCGGTTTCACCGACAGTTAGGGGTCACCTAAATATTAAAAGGCCCCCTTAATTTAGGTGCTCGAAATATGGGCTTAAAAACGATGGTGAAACGAAATTTAATTTAGGGGCTAGTTAGGGGACTTTTAAGCTAGGGATCCCATACGTAGGTGGTAGCTTATGGGTTGTTGGTGAAATCGGGCATAAGACAAGGGAGCGGGTCAACTTCTTTTTGGCATATAGTGTATTGACCAGACATTTGTATTGGCTTTTTATTTACTTACCGAATTCCAAAAAGGAGGAGGTTCTCAATTTGTCGGAATCTTTTTTTTATGTATGTTCACCGATTAGTCGAAGACACCTGAAACGATTTTGAAATATTTTTTTGTTTCATAGGGTATACTTCCCAGGTGGTCCCATATAAATTTTATCGAAATCGGTGGAGCGGTTTTATAAAAAATCAAAAAGGAATTATTTTTTAAATAAATTGCTTATCGAACATGTTATTAAAAAACTTTGTTCTAACAAATTACCTGCTTATTACGTCTACACTAAAAATGGAAAAATAAAAACTTAAAAAAAATGTATAAAAACTGACTTTCAGGCACTAAAATGTAAAAAATAACTAAACGGAGGTTTTCATTTAGACTCGTAGATACCTAATCAAATATTTTCGAAGTCGGTGCCTGCCGACAATATTTTAAGATATAAATACCTAATAGGTAAATAAGTATTTTACATATCGAAATATATTAGATTTGGTTTCCATCGGCTGGCACCGACTTCGAAAATATCTGATTAGGTATCTATTCTAAATGAAAATCTCCGTTTAGTTATTTTTTACATTTTAGTGTGTGGAAGTCAGTTTTTTAAAAGTTTTTATAGAAAAACAATATTTATATTATCGTTGTATAGATTGTGATCAATCTATCTTCAATCTGTCTGTTCAATCTGTTTAGACTATGACAAAACGGTAACAAGAAAGTGTTAAAATACCTCCCTCCATGTTTTTATTTGCAGATGCCATCTTTAATTTTAAAATAGTGAAAACTATCGGTTATTCCAAAGACATATACTTGAAATCATAACTATCTTCCAACGCAGTCGGATAATTACTATGGACGAAAATAAAAAAGGCTGTAATGTTAAAGTAAGTTAAAAGTAACATATAATATATCGTTCCGAAAATATATGAAAGTGTGGAAAATGAGATAAAGCTAGGTTCTATAGGTAGCGTGCAAACACGTTGAAAGTGAACATTGGACAGCGTGATTAGTTGCTTTGTTATCCCTCTACGTAACGTGAAGCGTGAAAATTTTCGTTTATATTTGAACAATACAGTTTCTATTCTGATATACTATATGGTAAATAAATATAAATAAAATCGATCAAATGCGTATCAGAATCTGTGCGAGCTTAACCCAGGGTCCTTTTCTGCCTACATCACATAATAATTTTGTATCATTTTTGAGTTATGTAAGTTTTTAAGATTACTTATTTCAAGGGATGTTTTGTATTGTTTTCCGTTTTTCTCTATTATTATGCATGTTGAGTTAGCCTGTAAGTGAGGTATACAATTTCTACCACAGATACATAAGAGTGTGCTCTAGAATAAGAAATATTATTGTATACAGCGTTGGCTTCCTATTTAAATAAATAAATAAATAATGTATTTTAATAAACAAGATACATAGGTTCTCATATATTGTGTAAAACTAAATCAGCGTTTAAACTTAAAGCCTCTAACAAGGATCTTACTGACTGTTAATAAAAATCAAGTGTGAGTCAAATTCGCACACGAAGGGATTTTTACTTTATGTATGTAGTATATTAATTTCGATGATCGATTACGAACGTTAAAAATAAATATGTTGGGACATTAATCACACAGCACCATCTAGTTCCATGGTAAGCTACGAGGCTTGTGTTATGGACACCAGATAGTTGATACACTACACATATATAACTTTAAATACGTACATATTATAAATATAACCACCCATGACTGGAGTACAAACATTCGTCATAACACAAATGAATGCCCCCAGCGGGACTCGAACCCGCGACCGCTGGCACAGCGAGTAGGGTCAGTACAAAGTACAAACTGAGCCAAACGTGTCGTCAAAAAAAAAAGTTTCTTGTATTTTTATTTTTATTATTGGTTGTTATAGCGGCAATAAATATACATACTCTGTGAAAATTCAAATTCAAAATATTCAAATCTCTACGTATTACGGTTCATGAGATACAGACATCTCACAGACGGACGGATAGACAGCGGAGTTATAGTAATAGGGTTCTGTTGGCACCCTTCGGGTACGGAACTCTAAAAAAGAAACCTTTATGTTTTTATATGCACACATTTTTTTATTGAACATTTAAATTTAGACTGTAATTTTTGATACTTATACAGCGGTAGAGTACATTAATTCGAATTTTTTGGAACGAAAAAGATTTTACACGCTATACTATCATTTAAATTTTAAATAAAGGCTCTATATAAGGGATTTTTTTATCGTTTAACATACATAGGGATATGCCAGGAATTTTCCATATATGTTTAAATACAAATTTTATAAATTAAAGACAAAAATAGAATATTCTCTGGGTTATTAGCTGATCTTTGTGAATAAATCATAACAACAGGGATGATAATGTGTATAACATTTTTTTTAAAGATTCAATGTTTTCCCATTAGTAAATAAATAAATACATAAATATATCAGGACATTAGACGATTAGACGGAATAATTCTTCTTTATACTGCTATGTATGTGTTAAGATATCATTATAACTTCAAATATTATACTTGTGTCTAATGTCTATACATTTGTTACTTCTTCACGCCGAAAGAGCTGGGCGGATTTGGAGCGATATTGGTAAGCCGCTATATATATATATATATATATATATATATATATATATATATATATATATATATATATATATATATATATATATATATATATATATATATATAAATTGATGTGTGTATGTACGAGTATGTTCCCTATGGACTCCAAAACGGCTGAAGCGATTTTGATAAAATTTCCAGACAATCTTGAGATTAATCATGTTTTAACCAAAAAAATTACTATGTAAGATATTTTTTTAATTGGACTGGTAGTTCGAGAGATTAGCGCGTTCAAACCAATCAAAAACAAACACTCTCTTCTTCTTTTTCATATATTAATTACTAGCGACTCAACCTCGCTTCGCTTTAGGTTCGTCCCCAGACAAAAACAAATCTATCCCGCTTTCCTCAATAAACGGCCTATCTAATGCAAAAAGAATTTTACAAATCGGATTAGTAGTTCCTGAGATTAGCGCGTTCCAACAAACAAACAAACTCTGTCTCTTTATAATATTAGTATAGATTAGATATTAGTATAGATATTAGTATAGATTACTAGTAGCAGTAGACACCTATAGTACCTAGTTGCAGTTTGCAGCGGGGTTATTAATTCTCGTTATACAGCATCCGAAGCGTCTGCTAATTAAGACAAATTCCAACAATGTCACATAAAGCTAAAAAAGTTTTATAGTTACGAGAATGGTAACTAGGTCATTTTAAACTTGTTTAAATATTATTGTTTTGGTACTATGGAGTTGGTTGTAATTGGTGTTTACAGCGTCGAAGATAGCAGGTTCAATTTTGCATGGGAAATATTATATAAAGTTGTGGATACATCGATGTATATTAATGATTAAACCTCATTTCGCTTAAGTGCCTTTGGTATTTATAGTATTATGTAGAGATAGCGCCATCTTTTAAGGGGAAAACTAACAAGGGTTGTGTATAAAATGATTCTAAGTGCCTCTAGATGCTTCAATGTGATGGCGTAAAAATATACATACCGAAATCCACATACATTCCAACCCACAACTTTCGTTTTATAAATAATAATTGTAGTATAATTTATTTTGTTTCATTCACATTCTTAACTATAGCCTATATCTCAGAGTATAAGTCAGTGCTAGCCCAGTGGTGTAGCGTTTGCTTGGAAAATTAAATGAAGCGGGTCAGTTCCTTCACACCTATGAATTCAGATATTATCATGTGTAAATCAATTTTAAGACGGTAAGACACTTGCCATACGGTGAAGAAAAACATAGCGATGGAACATGCATGTTTGAGAAAAGCTAACAAGTTTTCAAAAGACTCGTGAAGTCTGCCAAAACATACACCTCACCTCAGACCAATATTGCCTGATCTCCCTCTAATGAAACCCGTGTCTAGTAGAGGGACGTTGAAAAGACCTAAACACCCAGTAGAAGGACGTTAAAAAGAGCTAAGAAGTGGATGAAAGAAACTGTAAAATCAATTCAGGCGTTCCAGAGATCATTCCAAGGCAACAAACTAAAAAAAAACTACAACTAACGCAAAGTAGGCGTGTAATCTAATACTCTACCATGCCCTCATATTATAATAATTTTCATAGAAACAAATTATCTCTTGCGTAAAATAATTTATCATGTAGAGGATTTATATTAATCCACAGCTTTGATCTTTCAAGTGGAATTTTAAATCAATTAATTTGCTTGAAATTGACTTAGAAGGCCTTTGCGATATAGTACCAAACTTACTTTTACTGCTTACTAAGAAAAAGGTAGTGGGATCACGTCGTTACTTGGACAGGGTAATTAATTTAGGTAAGTTTCTAGGTAAGTATTCTACAGAAGTTGGTTGATGAACGTAAATTACTTTTCCATTGCCTATTTCTGTTCAAATAATCATATTATCAAGGAGTTGTGATCTAGAAAAGATAAAGCAAAAAGTCTTGTATTCATTCACTGACTAAACACGAAAGGCATTTTATAGGTAGACTAGCACTGCCCGCGGCTCCAAAAACCAAATTCTTAGGTTTAACATATTAGTATACTCTTATATTGCAGTTTTTGTATTTTTTCTTAGAAATCAGACATTTTTCCCGCGGTAAAAAGTATCCTATATGTTGACCCGGATAACCAGCTATCACCATACCAAATTTCATCAAAATCCCTCCAGTGATTTTTCTGTGATGCGGTAACAGACAGACAGACAGACAGACAGACAGACAGACAGACAAAAATTCTAAAAACTATAGATTCGGCCTCTGTATCGATAATAATGTTTATTTCAATAAGATTTTCCAAAAAATATTTAATGTACAGATTCGGCTTAGTTACAATTTTATCATTATGTATAGAAGGCGTTAGCTAAGAACTAAGTTTGCGACAGAATCGAATTAAAGGGGTCTAAACGCTACCGCAACTTTATAATGATATTCATATGTTTTTGCTCCAGTCATGAAGATGAAGTGAGAATTTTCTGGTTAAATCACTATGTTCCTTACATATAAGAAATAATCCTCTTACAAATTTCAAGTAAAACTCAGTAAATATTTATGTTGTGGGTCAACATGAAAAAATATCATAATAATAAATAACTATATTACCAGGTAATCAGTTTACGGGTCGTTCCTCGCTTATTTTATTGATGTAGCGGTAATATTTTTTTGCTGCACGCTTGTTTTTATTTCTAGTGGGTTCAACAGAACTTATAAAACATGAGTCGAGGGTCGATGAAACACATTTAGAGCACATGCCTATTGACTTACATCGCGATAACTTCAAGGGAAAATCGTAAAGCTATGAAAAACTTGTATGCATATATATTACTAGTGGACTCACTCTCGTGTCGCTCGGGTAAGAACCCTAAGTACATTTTAAAGGTTAGTATGGAATAGTTAGATTATATGTATATTATTTATAGTATATACTGTAACTGCCTCGGTGGTGTAGTGGCTAGCATGTACGGCTGCACACTCGGAGGTCCTGGGTTCGAGTCCCGGGTCGGACCAAGTTTAGTTATTGAGTCTTTCTGTGTAGTAAGTCTCAGTAACACCCCGGAGTTAGGAGGTCGGTAGTGTCTCACCCCCGTGCCTCGGAGAACACGTAAAGCCGTCGGTCCTGCGCCTTAACTAATATATATATATATATATATATATATATATATATATATATATATATATATATATATATATATATATATAATATATATATACATTGTTGTAAATCTGTTTGTTTATGCGCGTTTTCCAGGTGAGAGGATCACTCCCTAATTGAGCTCCCCATTAACTCCGCCATTCCGAACCGCAGGTAAATTGAATTATTGTGTTTTGAATTTTATGTTAAATGTATCACTGTCTTTAGCTTATTAGTCAATTACATACAATATGTGGCTACTATAATAAATGCTAAAGTATGTATGTATGTATGTTGTATGTTTGTTACTCTTTTACGCTGAAACAGCTGGACCGATTTGGATGGAATTTATTACATCATAGAAAGACTATGGCCTGGACTCTGGAGTTACAGGTTTCCGAACCGCTACGACTTGGCCACCTTCAAGAAGAGAGCGTATTCTTTCCTCAAAGGCCGGCAATGCGTCTACAAGCCCTGCGGTGTTGCAGGGCTTGTAGACGCATTGCCGGCCTTTGGGTGTTGCCGCTCGGGTTCGTCGCTAGTATAGCAATAATTATGCTCACTGAGAAAAAACCGAAAAGATAGCTTAATTTAAAACAGACTAAACTATTGCACTAACACACTGTAACATAAAATTGTACACTAGACTTTTTTGCAGAACGAAGGGGAGCACTCAAGAAATATTTTGAAAATTCTTCCCTTAGAGGAGGTAAAAGGGGGATGAAGTTCATCATTTTCGAATTTAGTAGGTAACTACATATATTTAAACTTATGTTTATTTCGCCGATAGACATAATTATTCATTCATATAATATCCACTTTTTGAAATAAACTAAAAATCTGGGAAGTTAAATGAAATAAAATTTATTCTATTAGACTTATTACAAGCACTTTTGAATCGTCAATTTAATTTGAAGAGCGTCAATATAGTTACTCCGTGAGAAAGCTACCGTCGGCTCGGAAAGCAGCTCTGCTGAAAAGAGAAAAGAGCCGGCGAGAAACTCAACAGTTGCTCTTTTAAATATCCAAGTTACATTTTATTCATTTTATTGACATAATAATATAGATAGCCCGCATATGAGTCAGTATTTCTTAATTCCACACATTTTCATCAACAAGAAACTTTTGAACAGTATAATACGTTTTGCTCGGTAAAATATTTTTTAGTAATTTTATCTTTAAATTTTTGAAGAGATAAATAAATAAAACATGTAATAGAAACGGTGGGCAATCTTGTTATTTATTAGAAGACGCTGAGGGAGCGTCCACTGGCACGGCATGTCGAACAAATTAATACTGTTATGATATTTAATAGCGTTTCGGCCTTTGATGATCTTTGGATTTTGAAATATATTATTAAAAATTACTGCTATTGTTAAATACTGGCTTTTATTAAAAAATAAACTAACTGACTCGGTAGACCCCGTTCTGTCAAATCAAGCGTGCAACATGCCCACTTAGGGAAATGGTGGTATTACATTTTCCAGACATTTTCTTCCAATTTTTCTCTTCATGAGAGCCTTCCTTGCACTTCAACGAATATTTGAAAAACAAATAAAAACTGAATTGGTCCAGCCGTTCTCGAGTTATGTGAATTATATTGCACAAGTATGTGCTAAGTTGTCACAAGTGCACTTTCTATTCCTTTTACTCTCAAAATTCGATGGGACGACGTCGATACAATAACAAATCACAAGTCAGTTTGGAATAGAAGCGACGACCCGAAAACGGTTGTATTTAAAAAATCATTAGCTTACCTTAATTCTATATATATTTTTTCATAGTACAGATGACAGCTTACCTGTAAAGAACAAATGTATATGTCAGAAAAATACTCATTTTAACCACCAAATCATCTATTACTAAAAATATTGATACACATATATACATAGAAATATATATTAATATTAATTTCTTATAATAAAATGTGGATAAAATAATTTAAATAATAATGTCTTCCACACAGATTTCAGTCACAGCGGCCAATCTCACTGAGACTAGCCATCTGCGCAGGAGATATTATAGTGCACAAGTGTACGCGCAGACACAACGTGCACTCTATCCCGGACCTGTCACTGTTAAACTCCGGTGGAACGAAATAGTCTGTGACCGTACAATATGGTCGGCAGTCACCAATTTTCCAAGGATAAAAAGTAGATAATAAATGCGCTCCTATTGTTTTTAAAGGTCCTGTTAAAACCTATCCAGAGATAAATAAAATTTAGTTAACTTACAAGTCCCACTGCTGGACACTGATCTTCTTTTAACGCGACACCATAATCCACACGTTGGCTACAGAGTAGCGGATTTTATAGGGTTTTCGACAATTATTTTGGTTATATATGCATGTATGTCCTCACGATAAACATACTTTCATCGCGATCATGATTGCTGTAAAGCATTCGATACGTCGGAAACCAAAAATCAAAATAAATCCGTGGAAAAATCGGAAAAGATAGTTTTAATTAAAATGTTAGTTTTATTTAAAATGTCAAATTGTCTAACAAAGTATTAAATATATTTTGTTTCACTTTCATATAAGTGGCAATAGACAGACAGGTCGAAAGATAAAACTTTAAAGAATATTTTATCGTAAAATAATCACAATCCGATCCGATTTCATAACCTTTATTAATTATGAGTTTAATTAATAAAGGTTATGAAATCGGATACATATGTGCATTTCAATGTTTATGTTTGTACAAAGATCGTATAAAGTTACTATAAACAATTGTATACGTCATACTGTGAGTTTGTCTATCGTTTGGCTTATCTATATTCGAGCCAACTGTTCTCAGCTGAGAGCTTTATCGATCTGTGCAAATATAAATAAGAACTATTTGTTGCTTTATTTCATCTTTGTTGATAATAATATAAGGATTTACGTTTACGTTTACGTATTATTACGTTTACGTATTTGTTGCCACAAATATTTTGTTAATTTTATATTTAGTTTTGAAGCTTTTACTCTCCATTTCTAGATTTGTGAAATAGTTTTCAAGGTGTGAAAGATGGAAAATATTTAAGTCATATGTAACCAATGTTATATACCTAGTACAAAACAAAAACAGTGAGAATTTCTCATTAATATTATTGACTAATTAAACTTGGGCCGATCCGGGACTTGATTTCAGTACCTCCTTATCTACAGACGTACATAGTGTTAGCCACTAGACCAATGAGGCAGATTAATATTATAAATACAACACTTCATAATGAGGGAACCCCTAAGATTTCCTCTAGTCTACTTGATGCTTTCTAGACCATTCAGCTTTATCAGATAAGTCCATCTTAATCAATAATTTCCTACACAATTTGTGTTATATGACGTTAGCTCGTTATGTCGGGAGTATGTCGTTGTTTGCTAACGAGTGTACACAAACCGACGTATATTAAATTGATTGACAGGTTATCAGTATATTGATAATGACGACACATTTGGCTCAGTTTGTAGTGCAGTTTGTAGTGTACTTGCTGTGCCAGCGGACGCGGGTTCGATTCCCGCTGGGGGCATTCATTTGTGTGATGACCACGAATGTTTGTACTCCAGTCATGGGTGTTTATATTTATAATATGTATGTATTTAAAAGTTATATATGTGTAGTGTATCAACTATATGGTATCCATTACACACGCCTCGTAGCTCACCATGGCACTAGACGGTGTTGTGTGGTGTTAATGTCAAAAAAAAAAGAAAAAATGTAGTGTGGTGGTGTGTTCGGAAACCTTTAGTTCGATTCTAGTGCGAGGTAATTTCGTCATTCCTAATAGTTATAATGAGAGATAATTCTTTTAATATTATACAATATAATTTTAATTATTGTATTTAATTATTATTATTATTATTATTATTGAAAGTATGGGGACTATACATAAGCATATAAATAGGCAAAGACAAAACAGTGCAACAAACAGACAACAGTTTTTCTCAAATCCAAATCTTAGTCAATTGATTTTCTTTTTTTTAAAATATCTATTAATGAGGTTAAGTGTTATTAACTTCTTAGTAAAAAAATATTCTATAATGATTATGGTCGATTTTCGGCCACTGTGCGAACGCTAATCAAGATAAATAGACTGAAATGCGTGATAGCTATGTTTTTAAATAAACATACTGTAAAATGGCATTTAAAAGAGCAACTGTTGAGATTTTCGCCAGCTTTGAACAACTCTTACGATTCGATAGCTTCCTCACTTACTATCTATGAAACTGACTGATTCAAATGTCTTTTTGAAATCCTACTACTGTCTTAATAATATTATAAAGGCGAAAGTTTGTGAGGATGTATGGGTGTATGGATGTTGAATGTTTGTTACTCTTTCACGCCAAAACTACGAAATGGATTTTAATGAAACTTTACAATTATATGGATCATACATCAGAATAGAACATTGGCTACTTTTTATTTCAGAAAAATGTACCATTCCCGTGGGATAGACTTATTTTTTTTTCTAGAGGCGAAGCGAGGGTGAGCCGCTAGTGTTGAATAAAGATGAACTTTAATAGATTTAGATAATACAAGAAACAGTTTTAACGGCTCCTAATGCAATAACTTGTCTAATTTTTCAAAGTCTTTGATATTATACTTTCCAAGCGGATAGATCAATTTTAATACGGTTTTTTTTGAAAATTCGTAATGACTTTTTATCTACATACCGAATAAATAAAATTTTAGTAGTCGTTAAACTAAAATGTTCTATTCTTCTATGGTCATTTTTGGTGAATATTAAATTTTAATTTACATTTTTTCCCACTCTCTATCGCTTCTTTGAAGTCTTTTCTTTGATGTTACTTGAATAGCACAGTTCTTTATCATTTAAATCGATGCTTAAAACCTTAAAAACTTATAATATAATAATTTAAAAACGAAATAGTATGATCAACACATTAAAACAATTGTCATTTACCATAAATATTTCAGCCATTATAAATCATGTAGCGCCTACAATAAATTAATAGCAAAGTTACTTATGTTAAATTTATTGCGGAGTTCGAGGACTACTATCGTCGTGAATATTTGGATACATAACATACATATAAGGCCTGACCCACACTATAGTACCGACCACGGTGCCTTCACGTCATATAAATACTTTACCAGATATCCATATCAGACCAAAAACGGACTGTGATATGTACTATAGTCTGGTACGGCCCTAATTAGTATTAATAGTTTGCTAACTTCATAATAGGACAGACAAAGAGCATATAAAGACTTTTTACTTTGATTTTTCCTTTCTGCGACATTAAATGATAATTGCACTTTTTAATCGATTTAAAAAAAAACCACACGAGTCTGAATCGCACACGAAGGGTCCCGAAACATTAAATTTATGTATTGTTTCAAGTTTATGTTTAAGTATAATTAAATTATGTATGTAGAAAGCGTACTTTTGTGGATATTTATAAAAAAAGGAGTTTCTAATAATTTAAATGTAAACATAAATATATTAAAATTATTTATAATAACAAATGTCTTTCAAAAACGTGTTAGACTCATTCAGACATACAGGTTTCGTCATGATGTTTTCCTTCACCGTAAGACAAGTGGTAAGCATGTTGAGAATACCAAAAGAGAATATCAGAGTTTCGAGACCCGA
Source organism: Brenthis hecate (assembly GCA_951806755.1). Classification (NCBI taxonomy): domain Eukaryota; kingdom Metazoa; phylum Arthropoda; class Insecta; order Lepidoptera; family Nymphalidae; genus Brenthis; species Brenthis hecate. The sequence goes on from OX638249.1 coordinate 434,220, forward strand.
GATTTGATCCCAGATTTCACTGTCTCCCAAGCGATTATTTTTCCACTTGGATATCTCTACGTAATATGCGTATGTGTATGTATACAGCCCTTTTTAACGTCCCACTGGTGGGCACGGGCCTCCCTTCAGTACGAGGGGGATCAGGCCATTGTCCACCACGCTGGCCAAGTGCGAGTTGGCGGACTTCACATGTCTTTTGAAAACTTGCTGGGTTCTCTCAGACATGCAGGTTTCCTCACGATGTTTTCCTTCACCATTAAGTTCACCGTTAATAATACGTAATATGAATTAAAGTAAATAAAACCAAAAGCTGAACATCTTTTTGAAGCATCAAAAGTTTAAGGAACAAAAGATGGCAAAATAGTTATTTCAATTCTTTATCCACGCGTCGGCTTATTATATACGGGATATCTAAATTATACGAATTTCAAACAAATTTCAATTTGAAGTTGAGAAAGCTTTGTGATATGAGCACTCGGATGAAGTTAATTCAATTAATTGATATCGTTAGCCTTTTCGGGGTCAGAACTGTATTATAAGGTTCAAAACTTAATTTTGAAATTGGTATTATTTGAATGGAATTATAATTCTAGATTTTTTTTGCAAGTGGAAATAATATCTCGCGGGAATGAAGACGTATATCAGAATAATAAGCAGTCTATATCATTCTTCGGTACATATTGCTTAGATTATTTTATAAATAAAATGATACGCTGACTACAAAGTCTATTTGAGGTTTAGTACATTCTTGGGTTCAATTGTATTGAGCTACTAGCGAATCCCACTCGCTTTGTTCGGGTTCGTCCCTAGTTATGTTTTAACGTTTAATATAGATTTTTCAGAGATGAGACATTTTCCCGCAGTAAAAAGTATCCTATATGTTGAACCGGATAACCAGCTATCATCATACGAAATTTCATCAAAATCTGTCCAGTGGTTTTTTCGCTAGGCGTTCCCAGACATACAAAAATTCTTAAAACTATAGATTCGGCCTCTGTATCGACAATAATGATTCTTTCAATAAGATTTTCCAACATATATTTTATGTACCTACAGATTCGACTTAGTTAAAATTTTATTATATGTATGATACGACTATTCATTGAAATGAATGGCGAAGATATCATACCTTTTTAAAGAGTGTTAAAAAAGTATAGCAATTTTACCCAAGAAAGAAATAAATTTCTTACAAGCAAAGCCTGGATCAGAAGCTAGTGCATTATAATATTAATTAATAATGCAATATACTAATAAGATTTACATAATCTGTATGATGATGATGTGCTCCTGACCGATTCCGGCGCCGGCGACCTATCTCATTGAGACTAGCCAACTGCGCAGGAGATATTATAGTGCACAAGTGTACGCGCAGACACAGGTGAACTCTCTGTTCCTGTCACTCTCATACTCCGGTGGGATGACTGCTCGAAACGACCAGTGAGAGTTAAGGCGCAAGGACGACGGCTTTACGTGCTCTCCGAGGCACGGGGGTGAAACACCGCCAACTTCCCAACTCCGGGCTGTTACTGAGACTTACTATACCGAAAGACTCAATAACTAAATTTGGCCCGACCCGGGACTCGAGCCCAGCACCTCCGAGTGTGCAGCCGTACATGCTAGCCACTATACCACAGAGGCAGTTATAATCTGTATAATAAATATTAAAAACATGACAGTTTGTGAGTATGTATGGATGGTTGTTACACGTCATTTTGTTCACGCCAGAACGGCTGGACGGATCTGGATGAAATTTGGCACAGAGATAGATTATAGTCTGGAAGAACACATATATTACTTTTTATCTCAAAAAAATGTACGGTTTCCGAGGGATAGACTTGTTTTTGTTTTTCTGCCAGTTATGCTATAAATATAGCATTGAGGACCAAAACTCAACACGCATCTAATATAATAAAGGATGAAGAAAGTGATAAACCAATATAATGTACCCATGAAACTATAAAATAAAATATATTCTTATTTAAAAGAAAAACGACTTCAAAGGAGAATAATTTGTAACTCCATTGAGTACAGGAAATTGAACTTCTCGTCATTTTAGTTTCAAGTTTCTGTATTCAATATAAGTATATAATTTATTTCTATATATAAATTAGGATGCAAGGGTCAGCTTATTTATATTCAACTATACTATACAACTTACTTCGCTCGGGAGGTTCCCTAGGTACGTGGATTTTGTACGCAATTTCATGGGTTTTAATTTTTTTGCGCCAGCGATACCTCAATCCTTTTTCTTAAATAAAAGTAGCCTAAATCACTCTTTATGACATCAGCTATCTGTCAGTGAAAGTCCCGTCAAAATCGGTCTAGCCGTTTCGGAGATTAGCAAAAAATAATTTATTATAAGTAGGTACCGTATATTCTTTCATACGCATTTTGTAAAAAGCTGTTGTTTTTGACTTTACAAACAGACACTTCAACTTAATTTATCTTTATAGATAAAGTAAATTTGATTCTTTTTAAAACAAGTTAGAAGTCTATTATAATATCTAATTATCGAACTGATTTGAAACCATCGGGCTGACCTCATAATGGAGCCAGAACAAGTATAACTTCTTCAGTGGCTACTAGTAATATCTTCGAGTTTGGGGTTATTTGAAGCCCATTTATGAGCTTCATATACTAAAATCGATCAAAAATGTGTTGTTTTTATTATATATCTCACGCAATTTTTGTACCGGTAAAAAAATAGCTTATTGGATAAAAAGCTTGCTACTTTACAGCCTTGCGAACCTAACCTATATACGAGTATGTATCTCTCAGTGCATTATCATATTATTGCACTGTTACTGCGTGAAAAGGATCAACAAACTAACAGATAAGCGCATTTGAAATATTTTATTTTAAAGTTATTATTACGAGAAAATATTAGAGATAAAGATTTTTTTATTTGTTTGTTGATCGTAGTAACCTCTTTTTCTTTGTCCGAGTTAAAAGATTATGGGTCAGAGGTTTTGGGGGACACGTTTGAAGGCATTGAGATCCTGGGCTTCTTACAAAGAGGTTGCTATCTTGATGGATGCAGTAGAGTCCTGAATCTTGGAGACGCCATGCGATAGGGACCCAAAGAACATGGTGGCGGATGCATCCAAGTGGGTTTAGAGTGTTAGACCGTGATAGCAGATTTCTACTCCACTAAACAAATTTCTGCTTTAATTTGGATTATTTCACAGATTAGTTTTGGTTTTTGGTTAACGAAGTTTTATTTAAATTATAGGTTGTTATCAAATTCTTCATAATTATTCAATTCAACGTACGATGAGAGTGGAGCTGTGGACGATAGTGTAATATATTATAATGGTTGTACATGAAAACGAAGATATGAACTCAATAATATGCGATAGCTGTTTTAAATCCTCGACAGACACTTGAATTTTATTTTTAAGTACACGTTAACTAGTAACTACTTTTTCTGTTCCGCATGCGTATATATTTTTATTTTAGCCTATCTTTTTAAAAATATAATTAAGTTTTATACTTTAAATTACTTCATTTCGAAATCTTCCCGAAAAATTATTTTAATGTAAGTTATTATTTCGCCCTGCATGTCTGAGAGAACCTAGCAAGTTTGCGAAAGATATGTGAAGTCCGCCAACCCGCACTTGGCCAGCGTGGTGGACTATGGCCTGATCCCCCTCGTATTGAAGGGAGGCCCGTACCCAACAGTGGGACGTTAAAAAGAGCTGAATACATACATACATACATACATACATACATTATTTCGCCCTTATCTTAAAACTGTTTATTAAAAAAAACGCGTATATCAGCTTACAAATAGTATGGACGATATCGCATAACATATTAAAAAAAAACACTAACACTCGAGTGATTTTCCATTAAAAATACAGATAGAAAAAATAATCTAAGAAATTTTCCTTTGATTCTTATTACATTCCAAACATTCCGAAACCTTTTGAGAAAGCGTTTGATTTACAACTTTGGTTACAATTTTATTATTTGTATAGGAAATAGACAAAGTTGATTTGACAATGTATTTGGCTCAGTTTGTATTGACCCTACTTGCTGTGCCAACGGTCGCGGGTTCGAGTCCCGCTCGGGAAATTCATTTGTGTGATGAACACGAATGTTTGTGCTCCAGTCAAGGGGGTTTATAATATGTTACATACATAAATAAAGTTGTGTATGAGCTGCGTGTTAATGTCCCACCATAATATTTATTTATTTATTTATTTATTTCTACTCTTTAACTGGCAAGGCCCCCTGGCTTCGCCTGATACTTCCAATATTAATAATTTGTTACAAGTAAATCTATACATATAATAAAATTCTGAGTCGAATCTGTTGTGTGAATATTAAATATTTTTTAGAAAATCTGATCGAAATAGTCATTATAATCGACACAAAGGCCGAATCTATAGTTATTAGAATTTTTGTCTGTCTGTCTGTTTGTTACCGCATCACGAGAAAACCACAGGACAGATTTTGATGAAATTTGGTATGATAATAGTTGGTTATCCGGGTCAACATAAAGAATACTTTTTACTGCGGAAAAATATCTCATTTCTGAGAAATCTATACTCAACGTTAAAACGTAACTAGGGACGAACCCGAGCGGATCGAGTTTCGTGGGTAGGTACTGCGTTGGTGGGGGTAGGTTTCATTTAAAATGTATTATGGAGCATCTTATTCACTTCCTTTTGATATTATTTTCCTTTTAATTTAAATTGCAAGACTTCTTTTTCTGGTATGTATTTGCTATAAGGGAATTGATAAATGTTAGTTTTATTAATTAAAATGCCTGATCAGTAAGAATAGATGTCACTATTCTGTAATCTTTATACTCAAAGCTGGTCAATCTGATTGTTATTTTTGCATGTTTATTCTACAATTTCATAACTTTAATAGTAAGACTGTTGCTTGGAGCAATAATTTACTACAAAGGTATTTTAAACTAGCGACTCACCATCGCTTCGCTCGGGTTCGTCCCTAGGTACGTTTTAATTTTTTTGAGTTTTTTTTAAAAGTAGCCTATGCTACTTCCTATAATATCAGCTATCTTCTAGTGAAAGTCACATCAAAATCAATTCAGCCGTTTCATAGATTATCCAGAACGAACAGACAGACAGACAAAAAAAGTGTGTTTTCTTAAAAGTACCGTATATAATTTCATATGCATTTAGTAAAACGCTGTTATTTTGATATTACCGACAGACATTTCTATTTTACTTATCTGTATAGATTTTGAAAATATACTCGATAGCAATATTCTTTTTGGGTATGTATAAGACACTCTACATGATTATTCTATACTGCGTACGCGTTTATACGGTTCCCGAGTTATTGTCACGCAGGTAGGCAGTAGACATGATATGGAGGCAGTTGGTATAGTTGAGTGGTGGGTGATAGTAGACTCAAACTTGAGCTAAACTTACAGTGCTATTAGTGGTAAGAGAATTTAAAAAAATCTGGGCAAAAGTTGGGATTAATTATTAAAAAAATACAACAACAGTACAAATCTTTCTGAGTTAACATAAAAATAAAGAGGCATGGCTTGCTTCCTTGTAGTCAGTGCAATTTATTGTAAAACATCTCTTTTATTTTTTCAGCCAATATGTAATGGACATTAGAGTACTATTATATATGCGAAAGTTTGTGTGTTGTCTGAACTTGTAACGTCTTCACGTTAAATTGCTGGACCAAAGCAAAGCGAGTGTGAGTCGCTAATTTTATAAACTTCAGCACTGTAAGTTTGTTTGTCTATTCATACTAATATTATAAATGCGAATGTAACTCTGTCTGTTTGTCTGTCTATCTGTCTGTTACCTATCCGTTCGATCTGCTGAACAAATTTCGCTAAAATAGCGCAAGGGCATAATTTGCATCCTGGAGACGGACTTAGACTACCTTTTATTTCCGCCACATATACCTTGCAAGCGAAACCGCAGGCAAGAACTAGTCAGAAATAAAAGGTAAGTATTATAATATAATCTATTATAAGATTACAAAGACCCTTGCCTTTTTAAGATGTAATCGTTATTACGTCCGCGTCGCGACGAAATGTAAATATAAATCATGCAAACTAAAAAAGCTCGAAGGTGAGTGTACGCGGTTGAACTCCGCTCACATCGCATGCTCGACTGTAAATGAGCAATAGTACTAAATTATACTTTTTATTGAGCATTTTATTCTTATAAAAACTTATTTTTATTGCCGACTTAGAAAAAAGAGGTCATTGAATGATGTATATAATATAGGTATATCAATCATTGAAGGATGGTGAAGGAAACATCGTGAGACAACCCGCATGTCTGAGAAAACTTAGCAAGTCTTTGGAAAATCTTATTGAAATAGATAATATCGATACAGAGGCCGAACCTATAGTTTTTAGAATTTTTGTCTGTCTGTCTGTGACCGCATCACGGAAAAACCACTGGAGGCATTTGGATGAAATTTTGTATGATGATAGCTGGCTATCCGGATCAACATTTTGAAGAGAAATATGGGATATCTCATCTCTGAGAAATCTATACTAAACGTAAAAACGTAAGTAGGGACTAACCCGAGCGTAACGAAGGTGAGTCGTTAGTGAATTTTAATATGTGCATTAATTATTGGTGGAGATATCTACATAAGAAGACCTATAACCACATAAAGTAAATCTTTCTTTGCACACGTACTCGTACGAAAAGTTTCCAAACAAAAGGTAATCAAGAGTAGCGAACTACGACTATCTGCCAACTCTATATTCCTACAAACGGCGGAGTTGAACTTTCAGTTAGAATCCGATTATTACTTTTTAATAAAATTTGAGCAAAATGTAGCAATATGTATTTTATTGTTAGATATTCACATGTTATTAGATATTCACATGTTACTACCTATACATATAATAAAATTCTAAGTCGAATCTGTACATTAAATATTTTTTGGAAAATCTAATTGAAATAGACATTATTTTCAATATAGAGGCCGAATCTATAGTTTTTAGAATTTTTGTCTGTCTGTTTGTCTGTCTGTCTGTCTGTTACCGCATCACGAAAAAACCACTGGACAGATTTTGATGAAATTTGGTATGATGATAGCTGGTTATCCGAGTCAACATATAGGATACTTTTTACCGCGAGAAAATATCTCATTTCTGAGAAAAAATACAAAAACTGCATTGTAAGAGTATACTAATATGTAAAACCTAAAAATTTGGTTTTTGGTCATCTGAACGCGGGCAGAGCCGCTGGCAATGCTAGTTATATAATAATCATTATAATATATCAATTTAAGTTAGTAGCATGATGATATATAGCCTTCCTAAATAAACGTGCTATCTATTGCAAAAAAAAATGAATTTTACAAATCAGATTAGTAGTTCCTGAGATTAGCGCGTTCAAACAAATAAATTAACTCTGCCACTTTATAATATTAGTGTAGATAATTAATTATACTTTTAAAAACTAAACTTTTAATTAGACTGTATGTGACTGTGTGTGGGAAAATATTTTACCCTACGTTGTAACATATATATTTTTCCATCGAGGACTTCTGTCATCTGGAGCATGAAATAGTAACTAAATGCTTTAGATGACAATTTAAACACTTTCTTAGGTCTTGGAACATTAAAACCTAAATCACAGATGAAAATGTACAGAAATATTTTGATGAAAATTCAGAACTCAGAACACATCACAGTTGGCACACTTCATCTTTCCAGTGTGAATAACCGGTTTAAAAAATCGAAATAGTAATTATTCTTTTCAGTTTCAATTTTAAGCATCTGTTCCGTGAGCCGTCGCTCCAACGCGGACATCGCAATAAAAAATAAAATTTTCAATCCAACTACGTGGATTGAATTTTAGGAAATAGAAATATCAAAAGCAAATTCTGTGCCTGGTATTGTTTGTATAGGTAGTAATAATTGCACTACACTCGTACTAGTTTCTTTGTTATCAACACAATATTTTTCATACAGTTTTCATTTTGTATGGTTCATACAAAAGTTTAAGCCTGCAATATCCACCTGGGACATTGTATGTATTTGGCCCATTTTAACGTCCCACTGCTGGGCATGGACCTCTCTTCAATACGAGATGATCAGGCCGTAGTCCACCAAAAACTTTCTTTCAAAAACTTATTAGATTTTCTCAGACATGCAAGTATCTTCACGATGTTTTTCTTCACCGTAAGATAAGTGGTAATCATGTTAGAATTGATTCGCACATGAAAATATCAGAGGTGCGAGGCCCGGGAGTTGAACTCGCTTCCCTCGGTTTCCTAAGCGAGTGCGTTATCACTGAGCTATACCTATACCTTAATACTTTGGGTATAACAATGGTCAAAAACTAGACTTAACCTATTTGACTGGGTTTTCGGGTCAACTATTTTGGAGATAAATTAGATACATGTATGTAGAGAGATTGATAATCTATACATATAATAAAATTCTGAGTCGAATCTGTACATTAAATATTTTTTGGAAAATCTTATTGAAATATTCATTATTATCAATACAGCGGCCGAATCTATAGTTTTTAGTATTTTCGTCTGTCTGTCTGTTTGTTACCTCATCACGAGAAGACAGACAGATTTTGATCAAATTTGGTATGGTGATAGCTGGCTATCCGGGTCAACATATAGGATACTTTTTACGCTGGGAAAATATCTCATTTCTGAGAAAAAATACAAAAACTGCAATGTAAGAGTATACTGATATGTAAAACCTAAGAATTTGGTTTTTAGTCATCTGAACGCGGGCTGAGCCGCGGGAAATGCTAGTTTTATATATTTTTACATAACATACATGCGGGAGATATAAACCGCGTTATCCAAATACGAGTTGACATAATATGTCACACGCCTACCAAAACTAATCACATCAGAATGCAGATTTCCACACAATCTACTTTATGAGTTCATTATTTTATACATACTAATATTATAAAGAGGTAAAGTTTGTGAGTTTGTGACGTTCTATGGGGTAATCTCTGGATCTACTGAACCGATTTAGATGAAATTTGGTAAGAAGATAGTTTTATCCCGGAAATCATCCCTTAAGGGGGTGAAAATGGGGATGAAAGTTTGTATGGGGAATCAACCTAGGGACGAACCCGAGCGAATCGAGGGTGAGTCGCTAGTAATTTATAAATAGGCAAAGACCAATCAGTTCTATTTTATCAACAACTTTACCACCTTTTATACTCTGTTTATCAGTCGATTTTATTTTTTTGCTTTGTATCTATGTGGTATGAATAAAAAAATTTGGAATCAGTCAGTTTTTTTATAATTATAATTATAGTAGTGTAGAATTTTGTTCAGTGTACGAACACAAGTTAGAAATAATTTACATAATATGAGTATCTCACCGATGCGAGACCTAAAATTCGAACCTGCTTCCCCTGGTTTCCCAAGCATACGTTAGCAATATCTGCACATGAGTTTATTAAAATATTTAATGCGAATTCATATTAACTTCTGAAATAATCAAAAAACAGTAGTTCAACTATTAAGTTCGACTACACGTTTGGCTCAGTTTGTAGCGACCCTACTTGCTGTGCCGGCGGTCGCGGATTCGAGTCCCGCTGGGGGCATTCATTTGTGTGATGAGCACGAATGTTTGTACTCTAGTCATGGGTGTTTATATTTATATTATGTATGTCTTTAAAGTTATACATGTGTAGTGTATCAACTATCCGGTATCCATAACACAAGCCTCGTAGCTTACCATGGAACTAGATGGTGCTGTGTGTTAATGTCCCAACAAAAAAATAAATTAGTCCTTGGTATCGAAAGGTCACTATATTTTATTACTACGTTATTAAATGAAATAGAATAACATATTTTGAAACTTAATTTATGATCGCAAATTGATTATAACTCAAGGCCTCTGTCAGTATGTTGCAGATAATATGTTATGGTTAATTATAAGGTGTCTAGCTCTGGGCGTATCGCTTGATGACCGAATTAATAACTTTAATTTGACTTTGACGGTTTCTTGAAGTACTTGTACACATATTTGATATACACATAAAAGAGAGCTTGTCTGTCGATACAAAGAGAGTATAAATATGTTATAGTAAGTAATATTTGATGTGGTCAGCAACAATAATTAAATAAATAAATATGTTTCATGCACTACACATATATAACTTTAATAAATGAAAAAAAAAAATGAAAAAAAAAATTATACAAATACACATACGAGTATTATTTCGATATGCGTTACAAATAGTTGCAAGGACCCCTGTACTAGGCGTGGTTCATTGTGGATATATAAATATTATAAACATAAACACCCCTGATAGGAGTACAAACATTCGTGCTCATCACACAAATGAATGTCTCCAGCGGGACTCGAACTAGCGACCGTTGGCACTGCACGTAGGGTCACTACAAACTGAGCTAAACGTGTCGCTAGTTATAATTAAAAAGCGACTTACCGTCGCCACACTCGGGTCCCTAGGTGACTTGTTAGTCAACTATGTGTTACTTAAGGTTATATCTATCCGTGTGCTAAATTTCATCCAAATTTGTCCAGCCGTCAACGTCAATGAATAACAAACTTTCATATTTATAATAATATTCGAGTCTATGTATAATAAATAATTGCTTCGCACCTAAGGGCCGTATTGTGATGATAGATATTCTATAACCTTTCTGAATAAATGTATATATACAAAAATCGATGTGTGCATGTATGTTCTATATGGACTTCAAAACAGCTGGAGCGATTTTGATGAAATTTTCTGGCAATCTTTAGGATAACCCAGCGGGTGATCTTGTGAACTTTGATAGCAACAGGATGTTTGAACGCGGGTGAAATTCAAAGTTCTGGCTGATTTACTGATATAAAAACGCACAAGCTAAACCGCTGGTCCTAGGGACACGGTATTTAGAAGGTATGTTTTTTGTAGAGTGTAGGTAGCCACTAAGAAAGGGTTTTTTGAAATTCCATCCCTAAGATGGTAAAATTGGGGATTGAATTTTCTGTGAAACTTTTTATTCTCTGGGTTGATTGACTCGAAAATTGGTAAATTTTTCCAAAATCATCCCCCAACAGAGTCAAATAGGGCTTCGAAAATCCTACACGGCATGGTAGACTGGCACATGACGCGAGGGTGGCGCAGGGCGAGCGGGGGAGCGGGGGTGTTTTTGGATTAATTATTTATAAAATGTTATTATATTATTATAAGCCTGAAGTGTCCCACTGCAGAGCAAAGGCCTCGGTACTCTTCTTCCACTGCTCCATAACACAAAGTCAAAGATTTCTTTTTTTTCTGTAGTTAAGCGAGCGAAGCAGCGGTTTCTGCTAATAAGCTATAAATGCAAAATTTTGAAATCGAAACTTAGTTCCAGAGTGTAGCGGGTTCAAACGCATTAACCATAACTGCAATAACTGAATGACGTAAATGCTTTTTTCTTATATCTGGCATTCAAATATAATAAGTCAATATTCTGTAAAACCACTAACAGTCAAAATAAAAATGTAATAAGTTGTTTCAGTATTTCAAAGCAAATTAAAGGAAAATATTTATGTATTAACCTTTCGACGACCCTCTCATTATTATATTATATATACTAGCGACTCACTCTCGCTTCGCTCGGGTTCGTCTCTAGCTTGCTTCCCCACACAAACTTTCATCCCCATTTTCACCCCCTTGAGGGATAATTTCCGGGATAAAAGGTATCATATGTCCTTCCCAGGGTCTCAAACTATCTTCTGACCAAATTTCATCTAAATCGGTTTAGTAGATCCAGAGATTACCCCCTACAACATCACAATCTCACAATATCACAAACTTTACCTCTTTATAATATTAGTATAGACTAACTATTAATCATAAAATACCAAAAATATTTCAGTTATAAATCATCGAAATTATAAATAAAAAATTCTTATTTTCTACTCTCTCCCTCTCTCTTTCTATTTATCGAGTCTCTAAATTCTCTAATTTTTACTGTTTCTCGATCACCCATCGTTCAAAAAAGTACTAAATACACAATCAGCGACAAAAAATGTCCTCACCGAGCGCTCATTTGAATATATTTTGAGCGCGCTCTTAATTTAATTTTTATTATGGGAAAACAACTTTAATAATTGCATTTATGGTTCAATTTACATTGTTGTATATTAATTCCAACTAGAACAATTATCTAAACACAACTACTTTAGTACTTTCAGTACTTTTTTGATCGATGTAATCACGTTAGAAGCCCATATTGAAGATTGCACGCTTTGGAAATATTGTAGAATTATTGTAATTTATGAAAGACAATGGTAGCCCAGTGGTAACACGCTCGCTTGGGAAACCAAGTGAAGCGGGTTCAAATCCCGGGTCTCGCACTTTTGATATTTTCATGTGCGAATCAACATGATTACCACTTGTCTTAACGTTGAAGGAAAACATCGTGAGGGAACCTGCATGTCTGAGAGAACCTAGCAAGTTTTCAAAAGACATGTGAAGTCCACCAACCCGCACTTGGCCAGTGTCGTGGACTATGGCCTGATCCCCCTCGTATTGAAGGGAGACCCGTGCCCAGCAGTGGGACGTTAAAAAGGGCTGAAAACAATAGTAATTTATAATTTTACTTACAAAAAAAGCTAAAAAGTTTATTTTTATCCCGCTAAGTTTATATCACCAATTTTCCTTAGTTCTGAGGCTTTTATTACCGAACTGGTTGTAGACTCGTGACGTTCAGTACACTATTGTAATAGATTAGTGTTGAATTAAATATTTTGAATGTGAATATTGACCGATTTCAAACAAAGGAGGAACTCTGTTCAGATGTATATAATACTAGCATTGCCCGCGGCTCCGCCCACGTTCAGATGACCAAAAACCAAATTCTTAGGTTTTACATATTAGTATCTCTTTCTTCTTCTCTCTTTCTCTTACAGTGCAGTTTTATTTTTTTTCTCAGAAATGCGATATTTTCCCGCGGTAAAAAGTATTCCATATGTTGACCCGGATAACCAGCTATCATCATACCAAATTTCATCAAAATCTGTCCAGCGGTTTTCTCGTGATGCGGGAACAGACAGACAGACAGACAAAAAATCTAAAAACTATAGATTCGGACTCTGTATCGATAATAATGTCTATTTCAATTAGATTTTCTAAAAAATATTTAATGTACAGATTCGACTTAGTTACAATTTTATTATATGTATAGATGTTCTATTCGTTGTGTTGTGGTAAGCAATATCTATCTTCATCGATTGGATTGGATCGATAGGACATTCATAATTCGTTTTAAATATCTATGTATGTTTTATTTCATGGGTGGTCTCGTATATATATTTTTTTTAAATTCTATCCTAAAGATGGATTGAAAGTTATTTCATTCTTAGGGTGGAATTTTATTCTAAATCTAAAGTTTTAGATTGCTTTTGAAGTGATTTGTACGTTTGTTTTTCTTTGTAAAACATTTTGTAGATCTACTTTGTATTATTCCGATGATATTGTGAGTGTGTTTGTCACATCTTCGACGCTGTAACGACTTAACAGGTTTGAGTGAAATTTGAAATCAAGATAGATCATATTCCGGATTAGCATATCGAATTACTAAAATATTTGCGATAGTTTGTATGTACGAGTATATGAATTACTCCTTCATAGTGAAATGGCTGGCTGTATTTAGATGAAAGTTGGTATATAAATAGACCAGACCTGAAGTGTCCTTGTGTTAGCCACCTAGTTGTGAACCTAACCGAAGCGTGGGCAAGTTGGTAGTAGGTTTTGTCAACCACCACTCCACTCTTCTCTTGTACCATGCAAACGGCGCCGGGTGCTAAAGCTAGTTATAATATATTTAATTATAATACTAATAATTTCTACATTTAATATCAACAAATTGCTTGTAAAACCTAGTTAATTTAAGTAAAACAAGCCACGGTAAAGCTAGTTCTCATATAATCGCTTATAAGGTCAACTACAAAGTGTGCGACATTGGACGTATCACTCGATGACCAAATTAATATATTTCATGCGCCTGAGAAGCGTGGGATCGTGTTGACATGGTTGATGTAAAGTATGTATATAAGTATGGTATATAGTTGTTTGTTTTGAACTAAGCTGTTAAATATTTGTGAATTTAATGCAATTGGTGTATACGCAGTGGATTTGGTAAATCAATATTGAGTACTGCACAGATCTTTGCAGTGTAATTGAAAGTGAGAGCTCTACACTATGAGTATCTACTGTAATAATTTATTAACTCCTATAATTGAAATTTATCTCATATACATGTTTGTTTGTTTGTTTGTTTGTTTGTTTGTTTGTTTGTTTGTTTGTTTGTTTGTTTGTTTGTTTGTTTGTTTGTTTGTTTGTTTGTTTGTTTGTTTGTTTGTTTGTTTGTTTGTTTGTTTGTTTGTTTGTTTGTTTGTTTGTTTGTTTGTTTGTTTGTTTGTTTGTTTGTTTGTTTGTTTGTTTGTTTGTTTGTTTGTTTGTTTTGTTTGTTTGTTTGTTTGTTTGTTTGTTTGTTTGTTTGTTTGTTTTTGTTTGTTTGTTTGTTTGTTTGTTTGTTTGTTGTTGTTTGTTTGTTTGTTTGTTTTTGTTTGTTTGTTTGTTTGTTTGTTTGTTTGTTTGTTGTTTGTTTGTTTGTTTGTTTGTTTGTTTGTTTGTTTGTTTGTTTGTTTGTTTGTTTGTTTGTTTGTTTGTTTGTTGTTTGTTTGTTTGTTGTTTGTTTGTTTGTTTGTTTGTTTGTTGTTTGTTTGTTTGTTTGTTTTGTTTGTTTGTTTGTTTGTTTGTTTGTTTGTTGTTTGTTTGTTGTTTGTTTGTTTGTTTGTTTGTTTGTTTGTTTGTTTGTTTGTTTGTTTGTTTGTTTGTTTGTTTGTTTGTTTGTTTGTTTGTTTGTTTGTTTGTTTGTTTGTTTGTTTGTTTGTTTGTTTGTTTGTTTGTTTATTTGTTTGTTTGTTTGTTTAGGCCACGGGCATCCCTTCAATATGAGGTTTTAGGCCATACTCCACCCCGCTGGCCAAGTGTGGATTGGCGGACTTCACATGTCTTTCGAAAACTTGCTAGATTCTCTCAGACATGATTTCCTCACGATGTTTTTCTTCACCGTATGATAAGTGGTAATCACGTTGGAAATGATTTGTACATGAAAATATCAGAGGTGCGAGACCCGGGATTTGAACCCGCTTCACTCTGCTACAACTGCCTTCGTATACATAATATATGTATCAACATCTATACATATAATAAAATACTAAGTCGAATCTGTACATTAAACACTTTTTGGAAAATCTTATTGAAATTGACATTCTTATCGATACAGAGGCCGAATCTATAGTTTTTAGAATTTTTGTCTGTCTGTCTGTCTGTTACCGCATCACAAAAAAAAATAGGAGGGATTTTGATGAAATTTGATATGGGTCATAACTGGTTATCCGGATATAGGATACTTTTTACCGCAGGAAAATATGTCATTTCTGAGAAAAAAAATACAAAACTGGTAAGAATAAAACCACGATGATACTATATTAATTATCAAGAGATATTTTAGCAAGGTAACTTACTAAATAAGGCAAAAACTTAAAAAAATAGCTTATCTGGAAAAAACAACAATAGCGCCACCTTATTTGGTTTTTGCCGCAGGCAATGCTGATTATCGATAACTTATATCCTTCACAAACTCACAAACTTTACCTCTTTATAATATTAGTATAGATGAAGCTTATTATATGTATATATACAATGAACTCCCGTATTCATAACTCATGAATTATTTTCATTATACAACTAAAGAACCAAAATCATTTTAATCAGTTTAATAATCGACAATACGTTTGGCTCAGTTTATAGTGACCCTACTTGCTGTACTAGCGGTCACGGTTTCGAATCCCGCTGGGGGCATTCATTTGTCACGAGCACGAATGCTTGTACTCCAGTCATGGGTGTTTATATTTATAATATATATGTACATATTTAAAGTTAAATATGTGTATTGTGTAGTGTATCAACTATCTGGTCTTGTAGCTTACCATGGAACTAGGTGGTGCTGTGTGTTAATATTCCAACAATGTATTTACATTTAATACACCCCAAGTTATATCTCGAGCTCTTATTCATATCCGTATAAAACGTAAAACTACCAACTACAGTAATTCTATACTCTATATGCAAATATTTGCTCTTTTATTAGTTTATCATTCCTTCACACAGCATAGAGATGTGGTATAATTAATTGTAATTTCCTCGAGAAATGCTGAGATATGAGAATAAAACAAAGACGTGTCACATCACTAGTGCTTAAAACAAATTATAAGAAACCTATTTGTAAGAAATATTGATGTATGTATATATGTATATGTTAAAAACATACATCGCAACGAAGCAGACACAAGGTCGAGAGCCGGTCGTGACTTTGCCGCATCTGGTGTATATAAAAAAAATTCGTCGACTCAAATCTTACGTTGGGCTACGATTGTAGTTTTAATGGTTTCGAAAAAAAGATACCGACTTCGAAAAAGAAGGACTACGCATTTTGGATATGTTTTTGTGTACTTTCTTTCATCTATATAATATACGTATGTATTTGGATATTTTCTGTTTTTAATTTATAAATAGGTTCAAGAATAATACTTTCTCAAATTTACGCGAATATTTGACATTTTAAATAAAACTATCTTTTCCGATTGTTTCGCGGATTTATTTGGATTTTTGGTTCCCGACGTTTCGAATGCTTTACAGCAATCATGGTCACGGGAGAGACTGAGGTGTTACATGTCTCGAAGGTATAGTTGTTACAGACAGCCTACCCACAAGTAACAAAATGAAAAATTGCACCAAGTACCTTACTATATTTTATAACTTTAAACATTTTTATAATTTTAATTAGTTTTATAATTGAATATGGAAAATTATTTGTTTAATTTTTGCTGTTATTATTATAATTATTACAATTTTAAAAATATCAATTAGTAATATATATTTAGTGTTGCTATTATTATATTTATAACCATAAAGAAAAATATAAAATATAGTATTAATTATTGTTCTATGTGTAATTTAAAAAGTTAAAATTAATTAAGGATAATAATTTTAATTTAGTTTGTTATTATTTAAAAAGACAAATTATGTTTAAAGTTAAAAAATATTGTAAGTTAATTGATGCAATTTTCATTTTGTTAATTGTGGGTAGGTTCAAGAACTTTAAAGTTTTGTTGAGTTGTATGTGGCGTGGGCGGGCTATTAGTCTTATAAACAAATATGTTGGGACATTAACACACAGCACCATCTAGTTCCATGGTGAGCTACGAGGCTTGTGTTATGGATACAAGATAGTTGATACACTACACATATATAACTTTAAATACATAGGTAAGTATATATTAAAAAAAATATATAAACACCCATGACTGGAGTACAAACATTCGTGATCATCATACAAATGAATACTCGCAGCGGAACTGGAACCCGCAACCGCTGGCACAGCAAGTAGGGTCACTACAAACTGAGCCAAACGTGTCATCTAAAGCTCAATTCCTACTTAATATTATTCGTCTTTGAAGACATCTGTGGCGCATCTTACAATAAAATGTCTTGTATTTTATACAGAAAACAATTGTTCTGCGATTTGAAGATACATATTCAATTTTGTTTTAAATTGTATTTATGCTACCTTTGTTTTTTCCGCGGCTACCTTCCATGGTGTTGGTCCCAATGATGTAATTTATGTCCTTGCCAAATTTCATCGAAATCGGTTCAGCGGTTTAAAAGGTAACAAACAGACATATTTTTACATTAATTATATCAGTATGGATTTACAGATGAACTGCCTCGGTGGTGTAGTGGCTAGCATGTACGGCTGCACACTCGGAGGTCCTGGGTTCGAGTCCCGGGTCGGGCCAAGTTTAGTTATTGAGTCTTTCTGTATAGTAAGCCTCAGTAACAGCCCGGAGTTGGGAAGTTGGCGCTGTTTCGCCCCTGTGCCTCGGAGAGCACGTAAAGCCATCGGTCCTGCACCTTAACTGTCACCGGTCGTGTCGAGTAGTCATCCTACTGGAGTGTGAGAGTAACAGGAATAGAGAGTGCACGTTGTGCCTGCGCGTACACTTGTACACTATAATATCTCCTGCGCAGTTGGCTAGTCTCAATGAGATTGGCTGCTGTTGCCAGAATCGGTCAGGAGAACATCATGGATTTACAGTACAAATGAATTGCTTTACATATTTGAATTCAACTTTTAAAAGCGACGGGAAATAGCTATAAATAAAGTAACTTATATAAGAAACATTAATACTTTTTCATTCCAAGGAAGCAAACGATGTTGGCAAGTTTCCGCGTCACGGTAGCTTATATGAATAGCGTGACACGTAGAACGAATCATGAGCTTAACTGGTTATTGCACTCGGTTCGAAGTGTGTTTAGTTTTTATTTTCAAAAATAAATAAATAGATTATATATTAGACGTAAACCTATTATTATTTCAATGAACATTTTAAATCCGTGTGGACGCGTCTGGGCTATGTTATTATGATATCGATTTATATATTACAAGCAGAACCTCTGGCTTTGCCCGCGTTCAATAAAAAAAAAAACTCTTTTGCTTTAGTCTATACTATATATATTATAATATTAATACTTTCTTCGATTTACGCGAATATTTGACATTTTAAAAAACTTTTTAACAAAAAATAAAAACCGACTTCCAGGCACTAAAATTTAAAAAATAACTAAACGGAGGTTTTCATGTAGAATAGATACCTAATCAGCTATTTTCGAAGTCGGTGCCAGCCGATGCAAAGCAAATCTAATATATTTCGATAGGTGAAATACATATTTACCTATTAGATATTCATATCTTAAAATATTGTCGGCTGGCATCGACTTCGAAAGTATCTGATTAGTTATCTATTCTAAATGAAAACCACCGTTTAATTATTTTTTACATTATAAGAAGAAAGTTTTTTAATAACATATTCGACTAAACAATTTATTTAAAAAATATATTTATTTTGATTTTTTTTAAAAACGTTCGATCGTTTTCGATAAAATTTATATGGGAACGTCGGGAACCAAAAATGAAAATAAATCTGCGAAATAATCCGAAAAGATAGTTTTATTTAAAATACTATCTATTTTAATATTATAAAGAGGTAAAGTTTGTGAGATTGTGAGTTTGTGGACCTTGTATGGGGTAAACTCTGGATTTACTGAACGGATTTAGATGAAAT
The DNA here is from genome assembly GCA_951806755.1 of Brenthis hecate. NCBI lineage: Eukaryota > Metazoa > Arthropoda > Insecta > Lepidoptera > Nymphalidae > Brenthis > Brenthis hecate. Next base: position 453,364 of record OX638249.1, read on the forward strand.
TTGGTAAGAAGATAGTTTGAGGCCATGAGAAGGATATAGGATATTTTTATCCCTGATATGAACCCTTAAGGGAGTGAAAATGGGGATGAAAGTATGTATTGGAAAGCAAGCTAAGGACGAACCCAAACGAAGAGAGGGTGAGTCGCTAGTATGTTATATAGCGACTCACCCTCGCTTCGCTCAGGTTCGTTCCTATGTATTTATATAATATTAAATTATTTGGATATTGTTCATACAAAAATACTAAAATGGTAATTAAAACGTATGTATGTATGTTTGTATATGTGTATATTTATATTATAATTGATGTTTGTAGTTTGTACCTACACCGCACCTCATTATTATTTTTTCCCACGCTTGAGGGTTTTTGGTAGAGATCTCTTAAAGAGATAAGTCATCCTTTGTACACATGGTATCTGTTTTAACTTCTATGTTTTTTTTTCTGGTACATAAATAAATAAATAAAAATAAAATAAAAAATCCCGTTTTAGAGGAGTGCGACAAACACCGTGACACGAGATATTTATATATTAAAAGATATGATATACATATATAATAATAAAATAAAAAATAAAAAAATAAAATAAAAATTATTATCCTATTACCTAGTTTTATTAAATAACTAGACACAAGACATTTTATTAAATAACAGTTCATAAATTTTCAAAAATCTTTATATATTCATACTAGAAATATCATTACAGGAATATTGTGAAAAATTCCTGTACACCAGTCAAGTAGCTTTATATATGGAATCGAATTACTTAAACTAACATTACGTAAAAGCTAAAACTTAACGGATATTAAACATATTGATCGGTTCTCATGTGTAACTGGTTTGAAAATACGTTTCAAATATTTAAAATATAGGTTTTATTAACTAACAACGGTGAGTCCGATGGGAATCCCCTTCGGCAATGTAATAATAAGGACACAATGGCATTATACTATATTCGAAGAATAGAAATCTAAAAAATGTATGGGAATAATATATTATGATTCAATGATATATCGATTAAGCCATTATCGTTACCTATACAAATTTTGAAATTTCTATTCTATAATGATTTTGACGACACGTTTGGCTCAGTTTGTAGCGACTCTACTTGCTGTGCCAGCGGTCGCGGGTTCGAGTCCCGCTAGGGCATACATTTGTGTGTGAGCACTAATGCTTGTACACCAGTCATGGGTGTTTATATTTATAATATATATGTATTTAAATTTATATGTGTAGTGTATCAACTATCTGGTATCCATAACACAAGCCTCGTAGCTTACCATGGAACTAGATGGTGCTGTGTGTGTATATATATTACAACTCGTTAAGAGAATATTTGATTTTGAATATGAGATGAGTTCTACCAATATATTTACACGTTTCGATTTAAATCAACGTAAACATTTATTAATTAGTAACGTAAAGTAGGTCAATATATGAACAAGATTGGTTTTCATATTCGGTACTAATTATGATGTTTATTCTAACTTCAAATACGTACATATTTAATTTAGTAAAATTAATCTAGTGGCAGTTCTGACCATATATAAAGCCTCGATAATATGGTTAGATCAAACTATTTGTAGAAAGATACTAAATCCATACTAATATTATAAATGTGGAAGTGTGTTTGTTTGTTTGGTTGTTTGTTTGTCTGTCCTTCTTTCGCGTCGAAACGGAGTGACGAATTGGCGTGATGATTTGTGTGGACATAGTTGGAGGGCTGGAGAGTGACATAGGCTACTTGTTACCGCGGGAGTTACTTAATTCCCACGGGAAACACTTTATAATACAATCCAAAAAATTTCAATGTTTGATCAGAATTACTTGGTATAAATGCTCTTCAATAAAATTAAATAAATTTTCTACTCAGTCACACATAACTTGTATGTATACAGATGGTATACGTAAATGCATTTACCAACGTTAAAGAAAGTAGATGACTCTATGTATAGCTTATTTTTCATCCAAATCCGTACAGCTGTTTCATAATTATGATTAATAGTCTGATTATGATTTTTGATAATAAGTTTCCTTATATTATTGTTTTGATAAAAAAAGAATGTGGAAACCCTTGAATTAAATGCTATATTGGAATTTAATACCAAATGATCTTGAGGTTTGATCGCTAATATGACATTCTATAATAGAAATATATATATATATATATATATATATATATATATATATATATATATATATATATATATATATATATATATATATATATATATGGAAATGATATGTATATGATATGGGATCGCAATATCTAATATATAAAATTCTTGTGTCGCAGTGTTTGTAACAAAACTCCTCCGAAACGGCTGGACCGATTCTTATGAAATTTTGTGTGTGTATATTCAGTAGGTCTGAGAATAGGACGTAAACTATTTTTCATACCCCTAAGTGATAAGGGTGGTCCACTCCAAAATTATTTTTTTTTTATTTTTTGGACAATTTTTTTATATTTTTTTTTTATGATTCGGCATTAAAAAATACATACAAACCTAAATTTTCACATTCCATAGTACCTACATATAATTTTCATATATTTCTTTGTTGTTTTATAGCGATACACGTACTCCATACTAATATTATAAATGTGAAATTTTGTGAGGTTGGATAGATGTTTGTTACTCTTTCACGCCAGAACGGCTAAACGGATCTGGATGAAGGTACAAAGATAGATTATAGTTTGGAATAGCACATAGGTTAATTTCTATCCCGGAAAAATGTACGATTCCCGTGGGATAAATTTGTTTTTGTCGTCGGTACTCTATACTATAGAGATATTAGAATTTGAAAATCGGGCAGATACGTTGTTCGGCCGCATTAATATCATATACTATTACACCAGACTGAACATAGGATCTTCTTTTCATAATATGAGAAAAGTCTATAACTTTAAAATTGTCGTTACCTACGTGGCAAATTTTTGTCATGTTTATTTCAATTTGCTCCATATTTAATATGTCAGTGCACCCTGTAGGTACGCAGTCGAGGGATGGGAAGTTAATGAAGTGTCGACGAACATGACTATTTAGTCTTCAGTTAGACGTGAATGTGAAAATTGTTCAATATGATACTATTTCGTGTGACATGTGATAGGGGTTTTCGCGATATTACCAATTCATTATACTACTACTATACTTCGAGTGTGGCATGTAACAAATATAAATATGCATTACGTAGGTACAGGTACATATAATACTTACTGAGATTTACGCTAACATTCGAAATTTTAGTTAAACCTATCTTAGTGTGGCTTAGCATCATGATAATTAAATACTAGCGGCTCACCTTCGCTTCGCTCGGGTTCGTCTCTAGGAAAAAAACAAACCTATCCCACATCAATGAAATATGAAAAAGTAACAAACATCCATACTCACAAACTTTCATATTTATAATATTAGTAAATATGATTTTTATTAAATGTTATAATTTAATAAAAATCATCTTAATAGCTGCAAAAATTAAATAAATGATGTTTAAAAAAATAAAGTTGATAAATATTGTAAGGTACTTTGGTGCCATTTTTTGTATTTTTTTTTAAATCATTGTATTTATAACTTTGTGGTTGGATACCTACTGTCTGTAACATAGCGATCATAAAAATCATTTTTTTTAGTTTTATTTAGATATGCATATTATATTTATAGCAAATCCAACATAATTTAGTCATTGATTGACATTTGTGGTCAAACTTGATTACTTAAAAAAACATGTACATTTAGGAGGATAGACTTATTTTTGTTTTTCTAGAGGCAAACCCGAGGGAAGCGAGCGACACAGTTTTTAAATCAAGTGTAGTTCCATAAAAATCGTGGTAAATTTCTACTTCAGATTATTTTAAATGAATTGTGGAGTCGCTGTAATTCGTTAGTTATTGTTATTGCATGGATGGTATATGGAGCGTAGAAGAATTAAATGACTAATAATTGTTAATAGTACTTTTTGCACAAAGAAAATGAAAGACACATAAGATATAATTATGGCATACGCTAAATGAGAGTGGCAGTGGTAGACCAGTGGTAGCGCGCTCGCTTGGGAATTCATGCAGTGAAGCGTTGCGTCTCTGATGTTTACATGCGCGGATCATTTTCGACATGATATCAATTGTATTCTGGTGAAGGAAACATTGCGAAATAATCAGAAACTTGCATGTCAGAGAAAACCTAGAAAGTTTTCGAAAGACATGTAAATTCGGCCAAACCACACTTGATCAGCTACGCACTATGGCTTGAGTCCCATCGTATTGAAGGGAGGCCCGTGCCCAGCAGTGGGAAAAAAAACGGCTGAGTACAATCTATATGAATTGTGTTTTGAAACTCGAAGCCATAAACGACAATTTATCCACGTAAAGCAAACATCTATTCTTAAGCAAAACAAATCGAAGGAACATTTGTTGTACGTGACATATTCTCATTTACATACACGCCAAGTTTGCACAGTGTATTGACACACTGTTGGTGCAGTCATTTTGTTAAGTACACACATACTTAGTCGTTGGTTGTAAATTCAATTACCTTAAGCAAATATTTGTTGCCCGGAGGTTAGCTATGGCTATAATATGGTAGACGACCACGAAGTCCTGGGCTCGAATCCCGGGTCAGGTAAAAACAAACTTAAGAACTAAGCATATGTAAAGTTATGTAAAATCATCATTTTTACTTCGCATTAGGAAGTTTCTTCTATAGTAAGAATTAAATAATTTTATTTAATATATTTAAATTAAAGTTTGTCGTTCATAATTCCTGTACACACAATGTTAATTTCGAAACAAATCTTTGAAGCTCCGGGATTATCACAGACATCTGTAGTATAACTTCAAACGAAGATAAATCCACGCTTAGAAAAAATATTGATAAAAATAATTTTCATTATATTATGTTAACAATTTATGACGAATCTCTTTGTATTCCGAAGGAAACTGCTTCTAAAAATATTTACATTTACATAATTCACATCAAGATTAGTTAATTCTGAATTCAAAATACATTTTTTTGGCATACAAAAACGTGAGAGTTTATTTTAAATGATTTTAAATTATTATGAGATAAATTTAATAATCAAACATTTATCTATGAAATTATACGTTTTGGCAAAAATCATTTGTCTTTATTTGAAGTTATGCAAAATGTATTCAGCCCTTCTTAACGTCCCACTGCCGGGCATGAGCTTTCCTTCAATTCGAGAGGTTTTCAAATAGGCCATAGTCCACCACGCTGGTCTAATGCGGGTTGGCGGACTTCACATGTCTGTCGAAAACTTGCTAAGATCTCTCAGACATGCAGGTTTTCCCACGATGTTTTCCTTCATCGTAAGACCAGTGGTAATTATGTTGAAAATGATTCGCACATGAAAATATCAAAAGTGTGAGACCCGGGTTTGAACCCTCTTCACTCAGTTTCTTAAGCGAGCGCGTTACAGGGCTAGGCACTGCCCTATAAATACGTTTTTTTCTACTTTACTTAAAATTCTAATTGCACTTATTTCAATACAATTTATTAATAAAATATGAATTTTCGCAAGAATGTAATGTTAGAAATATAAAAGACGCTGTATGTATTTAGTATGTTATTGAAGATTTTATTCCGCTATCATGTTTGTTTTTATTTGAACGTGCACTTCTCGAGGGTGGCGTATTTTATTTCTATATCGATAATAGTTTTAATTAAAAACAGACTTAGTTTTAATGGATTATTATTTATTATGTACATGCAAATATTTCTAAGTTTTGCTATCCAATTTCTTTCGTACATGCGTAATTCTGATGTAGCTAAGTAGTTTTATATATATATGTACTAGAACAGAATGATTATGGTAACAGGAGAGTAAGTTAATTATTGGTGATACAAAAACATCTCTTTGTCTTAACGAAAAAGCATATAAATAAAATTTTAAAATATTTTATTTTGATTTTTATCGTTTTGAATGCATAAGAGCCAACATAGTCATAGGGGAGACTATACAGTCCTTCCAGACACACTGTTATCAATTAATTAAATAAACGTTTATTTTTTACGATTAATAAATTATTAGCGACTCACCCTCTTTCCACTTGGGTACATCCCTAGGCACATTTTAATGGCTAATATGAATTTCTCAGATATGAGCTATCATCACACTAGATTTCATCAAAATCTATTCAGTGGATTTCTCGTGATGTGTTCCCGACAGACAGACAGACAGACAGACAAAAATTCTAAAAACTATAGATTCAGCTTCTGTATCGATAATAATGATTAATTCAATAAAATTTCCCAAAACATATTTAATGTACAGATTCGGCTCAGTTAGAATTTTATTACATAACTAGTATTGCCCGCGGCTCCGCCCGCGTTCAGATGACCAAAAACCAAATTCTGAGGTTTTACATATTAGTATACTCTTACATTGCAGTTTTTGTATTTTTTTCTCAGAAATGAAATATTTTCCCGCGGCAATAACCTCAGCCGGGCGCGAAGCCAAGAAATGCACTGGGAGGTGGCCCACCTCAGTGGGCGGTGTTCATTGCGGGTTGTGCTTCTGGTACTTCTTTGACAGCAGAGTGGAGTAACGTCATCCGTTGTAGTCTGCTTCAGCAGGCTGCCGTCGGGGCGTCGTGGTTAAGTGCGTAAGCGAACCTGCGACACCTCATCAAGACGGGGGAAGTTTTCTTGGGTTTTAATGGTAGTATTGACTTTTATACCCGATAAGTCTCACATAACCACCTAAATGTATACGTAAATGCATTTCCTAACATAAAAAAAATACTGAATTTTTTTATTAACATATAAAATAATAAGTAGTTCGATAGATAATCGAACCTACATACAAAAAATAGTAAATTATATATAATGCTCTAAATATCTGCGAAATATTCATAGTTGCAAACGCATTTCTCATTTTTATTGCCACTTTATTGAAAGCTATATCTATTTCAATCGGAATGCACCTGATTGTGCTCGAGGCAGTAAAATTTGTTTTATTTTCATACAAAATACCAGCTCTTAGATATCTGTATTTGATATTGAGATTTTCATCCTGTGGATTTAATAGGCGCAAATGTAAAGAGTTAAATTACATAGTATCAGTTTAAGTAAAGTAAAAAGTTTCCCTCACAGCTAAAGGTGTACAAGAGAAAAATGGAGAACTAAGTTTTATAAAGAAATAAGCCCTAAGCTTAGAAATTGAGGAGAAAGTACAAAAGTGTTGTCATGGCTTAGTGGAAGTTTCTTGATTGTTCTATGAATTATATTTTATGTTTTGTTTTTTCTTTGTACTGTTTGTTTCTCGAATAAAATTTAAAGAAAATAAAGTATTCTTGTAAGTATGACGCTTACTTCTATATGGAACTTTCTGACTTGTTTCATCAATCATCATCGTCCACTGCTGAACAAAGGCCTCCCCCAAAGAGCGCCAACCATCTCGATATTGGGCAGCCTGCATCCATCCACTGCCAGCCACCTTTCTTAGGTCATATGTCCATCGTGCTGCAGGGCGTCCTATACTACGCTGGCCTAAACGCGGTCTTCACTCTAGCACGTTTCGGCTCCATCGGCCATCTGACTTGTTTAATATACTTTTATTATCGTACACATCCAAAGCTCTTTAAACCATAAAAGGTGTTATATTATAATTTAGTTGAAAAAAAAAGGAAAAAAGACTGTTTTTAAAAAGTAAAATTACTCTCCCTTACGATTCAATTGTTTTGTTCAGTCGGTTCTAGGAGTTTTGACTGAGCACAATTTACTTTGCCAATGTTGCGTGAAATGGAGAAGATACGATATACAATGAATTTGACCGATAGAAGGACAAATGGGGTGACATATACTGACTTAATTACAAAAAGTTTAGAAACGAATGGGATCAATGTTCCCAGTGGGATCAAGTTTAGAAACAAATGGGATCAATGATTGGTAAACATTCTCAAAAGTCGATTTTATTTTGTGGTTTCATTGTTCATTTGCTTAGGAGGTAATTTAGTAAATTTTATGTATAGCTACTGTTAAACTATAAAGATAGCGACTGTCTAAGTTGAGTTCTGAGGTAAAAAAAAAGTAAAAATGATGTATAAAAGTATAAAAATGTAGGTATCGTATCAGATCAAGTCGATGGTTTTAAATAAAACTACTTTTTTGATCTTTTTCTAGAATTTATTTTGGTTTTTGTTTGTCAACAGCAAATATTATTTCAGGAGAGACTAGGAAGAAAAGTATCAAGTCGATGGTTCTATCGTGATGTTATCATTTCAATTGTACCTATACATACTTGCACAAAAATATAACTATTATTGACCGATTTCTAAAAGCAGTTTATTCAATTTCTGTATGTGTTTTTTTGTTTTACGCAATATCTATAGTATATTATAAAGAGGCGGAGTTTTTGCGTTCGTTTGTTTGTTTGAACGCGCTTATCTCAGGAACTACCCATTCGATTTGAAAAAATCTTTTTGCATTATATAGCCCGTTTATTGAGGAAGGCTATAGGCTATATATCCCGGAAAATAAACGGTTCCCGTGGGATAGATTTGTTTTTGTCTAGGGATGAACCCGAAGCTAAGCGAGGATAGGAGGATTTGATAATTGTGAACCGATTTTCAGTAAGTAACTTAACTACGGACTCTTCAAATAAAAAAAAAACAAATTCCATCACTAATGGTAGGATAAAAAAATCATAGTAATTTCAGAGTTGCCTTTCTAGTTAAAAAATAGATATTTATCGTAATGTGTTTGGTGGATCACAAGTGTGCTTGCGTCACATCTTTGCGGCGTCTACTGACGTTGTGCAGATTCTCTTGAATCAAGATGGATTGCCACTTGCAAATTTTCACAAATTGTGATTTATTAAAAAGTGATATAATTAAATAATCTATTAAGTCTTATAAATAAAATTAGTTCTCTCTCTGTGCTATCAAAACAGTTACTACAATAAGGTCATAAAGGTTTGAGCAATAAAAATGTATTCTTTTCTCAAAAATGAGATATTTTCCTGCGGTAAAAAGAATCCTATATGTTGACCCGGATAACCAGCTATCACCATACCAAATTTCATCAAAATCCCTCCAGTGGTTTTTCTGTGATGCGGTAACAGACAGACAGACAAACAGATAGACAAAAATTCTAAAAACTACAGATTCGGCTTCTGTATCGATAATAATGTCTATTTCAATGAGATTTTCCAAAAAATATTTAATGTACAATTTTATTATATGTATAGATATTATAAAATCCAATCGCTAATCAAACACCTTAAAGACTAATATAGTTTGTCATAATATAATTTATAGTGGCCAATATTTTAGTGAACAAGTGTTCGCGCAGTCATAAGTGCATTCTCTATTCCATTTCACTCTTAAAGTCCGATGGGACGATAATTCGACACGACAGCTGAGAGTTAAGTCACAGGACCGACACGACATGCGCTGTCCCAGGCACCAAGGTGTAACACCGCCAACTTTCCAACTTCGGACTGTTCCTGGGACTTGTTCTACATGAAGGACTCAATAACTAAACCTGGCCTGATGTGGGGCTCAAACCCAAGAGCAACGAATTTGTAAAAGATCGAGTACATGCTAGCCACTACACCATCGTGGCAGTTATACTGAGTAAATGAAAAATACCTAAAAAAACCCTTTATTTCTCTCAGACCAAGCGAAATAAAAAGTATAATAGAAAAAAAGATTTACAAATGAGCCAAATTAAATAGTCGTTAAACTTTAATAAGTTAAGTAATTAAAAATTGATTAAGACAGATGTTTTATGTAGGCATGACCTAAAATTTTATTATAACAACTGGCGACTCACGCACGCTCGGGTTCGTCCCTAGATATTTTTTACCGGTTAGTATAGATTTTTCACACATGAGATAATTTTGTCGCAGTAAAAAGTATCTTATATGTTGACCCGGATGACCAGCTATCATCATTTATTTATTTATTTGCAAGATATGCCAACAATACATTGTATCTACATTCTAAAATATTATATTATAAGATTACTTATTCTAGTACAAGCATTAATTATAGGCATACACAGCATTAATTACATTTCCGGCTTTAAAACAATAATATATAAAATGTTAAATACAATTTCTAATAAATATTTATAATAGATGAAATTAAATTAAAGAATTACACATATTAACTACTATAATTAAATAATTATAATATAAATTAATGTTAAAATTAGAATAATATGAACAATAAAAATAATTATTAGTATTTATAATTTAAAACAACTATGCTTATAAAATTACTTATAAAATTATATTATTATATTAGTTCAGTCATACAAATATATATATTTTTTTGAAGTTATTTAAAGTGTCGTTAAAAATATCAATTTCAATGCCATTGCCGGTATTTAGTAAACTCAATCATGACAAATTTCATCAATATCTGTCCAGTGGTTTTCGCGTGATGCGATCTCAGACAGACCAAAATTCTAAAAACTATAGATTCGGCCTCTGTGTTAATGTCATGTGCAATAATGTCTATTTCAATAAGATTTTACAAAAAAAATATTTAATATACAGATTCGACTCAGAATTTTATTATATGAATAGAAATTAAATATTCGCGTAAATCCATTGAATTCAAATGGGAGTACTTTTTAAGTGATTTTGTAGTTTTTGTGCCTTTGTTTATTAAAAAAATAATTAAAATTACTAATTATAAACTGTTACAATATTTCTAGTGAAGTGATAATATCCTTTGTCTCTCGTTGCTTGCCTATTTTTTAGTACCTATATAACTTTTATATTATATCTTCATTATTAGGTATGTATGTATATCGTTAAACTGCCTCGGTGGTGTAGTGGCTAGCATGTACGGCTGCACACCCGGAGGTCCTGGGTTCGAGTCCCGGGTCGGGCCAAGTTTAGTTATAGAGTTATACTTTCTGTATAGTAAGTCTCAGTAACAGCCCGGAGTTGGGAAATTGGCGGTGTTTCACCCCCGTGCCTCGGAGAGCACGTAAAGGCGTCGGTCCTGCGCCTTAACTCTCACCGGTCGTATCGAGCAGTCGTCCCACCGGAGTATGAGAGTGACAGGAATAGAGATTGCACTTGTGTCTGCGCGTACACTTGTGCACTACGAGTGTAATATCTTCTGCGCAGTTGGTTAGTCTCAATGAAATTTTCCACCGTGTCCGAAATCGCCAGGGAGAACATTATGTCGGACGAGGATAAAAGATAGTCTATATCCTTCCTCGGGCTGCAATCTATGTCTTTGACACATTTCATCAAAATCTGTTTAGCGTTTAAAGCGTAAAAGGGTAACAGACAGATACTTTCACAATGTTCAATTCAAAATAAACTTTTAATTTTCATCAAATGAATTTAAATCGTAATTTAAAACCAAGAATGGATTAGTAAAACCCATGTGGAAGCCTCACAAGGATAAAAATTCGACATACACGTCGGGGTCAAGGTGACAGAATGTAATATTTATTTTTAACGCAGATTTATTGTAGAGGAAATATTTAACTATTTGTGGTTGATTTTATGTTAAACATTTATGATACAAGCGTTTTGTTACTTTTTGTTGAATTTTGCATGCATGCATTTCGATTGGGAAACCGAGTGAAGCGGGTTCACATCCCTAGTCTCGCACCTCTGATATTTTCATGTGCGAATCCGTAAGACAAGTGATAATCAACATGATTATCACTTATCTTACGTTGAATGAAACATCGTGAGGAAACCTGCATGTCTGAGAGAACCTAGCGAGTTTTCCAAAGACATGTGAAGTCCGCCAACCCGCACTTGGCCAGCGTGGTGGACCATAGCCTAATCCCCCTCGTATTGAAGTTAGGCCTGGGCCCAGTAGTGGGATGTTAAAAAGGACTGAATACGTACAATACATAAAATGTCCCATGGGATATACTTTAAATATCGGGGTACAACCCTCGTCACTCTCCAACCCGCTAACTGTCTAAATAACAGAAAGGCTTTATCCTATAATTCATTTCTATCTAAAATAAGGCAAAACCAATGAACGCACTTATTCAAAGCCATATTATGCTAAGGGTACCCCGCACACTTCGCGATTTTCCAGCAATATTTGACAGTGACATAAATTAAATGAATATTTTTTGTCTATAAAGGTAGCAATGGTGTTGCTCAATATTTTAACTTTAAATAATAGCAATCTAAATTAATATTTTAACTTTTAATTTATATATAAAACAATAATATGGCTTAGATAAATAATTAATATTTTTAATTTTTAACATTCTTTATGGTTATACATAATATAATAATAGCAACACTAAATAATATTAGTAATTAATAAAGTTTTTTAAAAACTGTAATATTTATAATAATGACAGAAAAAAATAATAATATTGCTATACTTAATTATAATATTTATTAAAAAAAATTAAATGTTTACAAATAAAATTCAACAAATATTGTAAGGTACCTACTTGACGTTTTTGAATTATTGAAATCATTTTTGTGAAATAGTGGGTAGGCACTGTCTGTAACAAGTATGTGTTTGAGACGTCTATGACCTCAGTCTCTCCCGTGACCATGATTGCTGTATAGCATTCGAAACGTCCGGAACCAAAAATCAAAATAAATCCGCGAAATCATCGGAAAACATAGTTTTATTTAAAATGTCAAATATTCGCGTAAATCTAAGAAAGTATTATTGACATAAATGTCACTTCATTGAATACTATCTTCATTTTTCTTTTATCCTTTGATTCCTTCATATTAATAGGCTAAGATTTGACAGAATGTCATTTTCACTCATCTGCTTTTGTTATAAAATATTTTTTGAAATTAATGTCAGTCATAAAGTAATATATCGCAGATGGATTGCAAAATGAATGTTCTTTGTTAGAATAACTAACTATAAGATTTATTGATGAACAATAAAAAATAATTTAGAGATAGTGCAAGTAGAATTACTTTTTACTATAAAAAGTATAATTTCTAAATATCGTAAAAGTGATTAAACAGATTTCAAAGTAATAAATTAAATAAAACAGCCACATAACTTGTTCATACAAACTAGTCCTCTTTAGTTGTCGATATTTGACTAAGATTCTTATAAAAAATTGAGGAAAACATAATATGTGAATAAAGTTTATTTATTTATTTATGTACCATAAAATATATGTTATACAAAATAAAATAACAAAATGTTGACAAAGGATAACTTATCTCTTTAAGAGATTTCTTCCAGAAACCCTTTAGAAGTGAGAAAATAAGTTAATATAGTGCGGTGTAGGTACAGTACAGCATTAAATGGAATTGACTTAATATTAAAATACATATATTATAATACTTTCTTAGATTTACGCGAATACTTGACCATTTTAAAGTTAAAAAATATTGTAATGTAATTGGTCCAATTTTCATTTTGTTAATTGTGGGTAGGCTGTCTGTAACAACTATACCTTCAAGACATGTAACACCTCAGTCTCTCCCGTGACCATGGATGCTGTAAAGCATTCGAATCGTCGGGAACCAAAAATCAAAATAAATCTGCGAAACAATCCGAAAAGATAGTTTTATTTAAAATACATATATTAACTAAATTTATTTATCTATATAAGAAATTTTTTCCAATTTTTTTTATTGAAACGCTAAAGCTTGTCAATACCTACTTAACAAAAAAAAAACAGTTAATACTGGAGAAAAACGTAATTAACTGTTTTGTTTTTGCCTATGTTTTCACTTTGACGACTTGTGTGGCTCAGTGTGTAGTGACCCTACTTGCTGTGCCAGCGGTCGCGGGTTTGAGCCCCGCTGGGGGCATTCATTTTTGTGATGAGCACGAATGTTTGTACTTCAGTCATGGGTGTTTATATTTATAATATGTATGTATTTAAAGTTATATATGTGTAGTGCAACTATCTGGTATCCATAACACAGGCCTCTTAGCTTATCATGGAACTAGACGGTGTTGTGTGTTAATGTCGCAAGTCCCAACATATTTATTTATTTATTATAAGGGCTTATTATGTTAAAAATAGAATTATGAAAAGTTATTTATAATTGGCATAGATATCGCGTAACACATAGATAAACACACAAACAAAACCAGGATTTATTACTTATCGAAGCCAAGAAGACGAATAGAAAAAAATACCATATATATATAAATTTAAAATTTATTTATACTACCTATCTATAGTTGTCAACAAACACATCGTACAATTGGTAATTCCCAAGGGAATAATTGAAGTCTAGAACAGAAATGTAGCTTACATTTCTTTTGGCTTACTGCAAATGTCGCCTGCTGTTTTATTCATGACCCGTTTCAGTCATCCTAATTGATTTTGACGTGTAATATAAAACTGAAATTTTATCACATTGTCGTCTAAACTTATCTCTTTTATTTAATCTATGCCATTATCTTGGGACAGACGAGAATATGTAAATAGATTGTCCCGAATTCCAATATGGATAACTATCTTTTTATGTACTTGGTATTAAATACTGCCTCGTTAGTTTAGAAGTACATATCATATATGGCTGCAGATCCGGAGGTCCTGGGTTTGAGTCCCGGGACGGGCCAAGTGTACTATTCAATAGTTATCGAAAATATAGTTTCTATCAAGAAATTCTCTGTAGCAGTTCAGAGTTGGAAAATTCCAGATATTTTACCGGAATTTCACAAGTAACGCTGTCGGTTTTGCGCCTGATCTCTCACCGCCCACAGGTGATATCTGGACTTTTGAAAGAGAAAGCAATAGAGAGTGTACTTATCTTTACGTATACACTTTTGCTCTATAGTAGGTACCTATCTACTACGCTTTGGCTAGTTGTAATAATATTAGTCGCATTTATGTGCACAGCTGGCAAAATAGATAATTAATTTTCATTTATTGAATATTACAATTTTTTTTAAATACATTTTACATATTTATCACTCTTAAAAAATAACAGATTAAATATAAAAACTTGAATACTTCCATATGTATTTTTATTTACTTTAATCGTTTGTCTGATGATCTTCTTCCGATGATAAAACACAACCTTGGTATCTCCTAATATGTACTGTCACAAAACAAAAATAACTTAAAATTATACATAAAAAATGTAGGCAAAGGTCAAATATCCATATTTAAAACACGTTTCTTTGACAGTTTTTTTTTGGCGTTGCTAAGCAATAGTACGATTTACGTAATATTATTTTTAGTAAAAAAATTTACTACATATCATACTTATTGTACAGAAATAAAATTATATTATAAATATTTTTCATCCAATACCGTTATAACGAAATACTTATCTACAGAGAAAAAACGAGATCCAGTACATGTACTTTTGGTAAAATCTACGCAATAAATGTTTTTTTTTTTTATAAAAAAAAACATACTTTCCTTTTAATTTATATCGATAATAATTAATAAGTATAATATATCCTGTGGCAGAAAAACTAAATCCTTTTACCTATCTACTAAGTAAAAATACTTAGTATATTGAATTTTAATAGACTTACATTCAAAGTTTTTAAATTATTTAAAAAAACAAAAACAAATCTATTCCACGAGAACCATACATTTTTCTGGGATAAAAGTAGTTTACGTGTTATATTTATGTATGATCTATATTATTGTAAAGTTTTATAAAATCTATTCAGTAGTTTTTGCGTGAAAGAGTAACAAACATCCATACATCTATACATCTAGACTACATGAAATATCTTCACAAACTTTCGCATTTATAATATTAGTAGGATTTAAACTAACGATTTACCCTCGCTTCGCTCGTGTGCGTCCTTAAGTTGAATGGTTTATGTCCGATTTCACTAACAACCCATAAGCTACCACCTAGGTATGGGATCCCTAGCTTAAAAGTCCCCTAAACTAGCCCCTAAATTAAATTTGGTTTTACCATCGTCTTTAAGCCCATATTTCGAGCACCTAAATTTAGGGGGCCTTTTAACATTTAAGTGACCCCTAACTGTCGGTGAAACAGAAACTGTCCCCTAACAGCCCCCTAAAGATGCTTAGGGGATCCCTTAAACTTAGGTGACGTTGGTGAAATCGGGCATTAGAAACGCATAAAAAATAAACGACAAACGCAAAAAAAATATGTAAGTCTTAATTTTTCCAAGTGGCAAGATGCATATAGTGATTTATAATATTAAGGTACCTCTGACCGATTTCGGTAACGGAGACTAAAGATAGAAACACAAATGCACAAAAGTCTCTATAATTCCTTTCACTCTTAAATTCCGATAGGACGACAATTTGATGTAACTGGTAATCGAAGAATAAACCAGCATCTATAGCGAGCTAAACAAGCTCTTCGAGGAACGCGCCACAAGTTTGGGCTTTTACAGAATATTTATTGACAAACTTAGAACATAACTGTAATTTGTCTGTTTCGAGAATCGAATACAGGACCTACTAATCTACAGCTGTTTATGACAACCATTAGAACAAAGAGGCAGTCGAAAGAACCAGACCTAGCTCCAAAAAGTTTTTTACAGAAGGGACCGACGGAGGGCGCATGATGCATAGAATGCATATACATTGTACCTACATACATCTATACATATAATAAAATTGTAACTAAGCCGAATCTGTACATTAAATACTTTTTGGAAAATCTAATTGAAATAGACATTATTATCGATATAGAGTGCAAATCTATAGTTTTTAGAATTTTTGTCTGTCTTTTACCACATCACGAGAAAACCAGTGGACAGATTTTGATGAAATTTGGTATGATGATAGCTTGTTATCCGGGTCAACATATAGGATACTTTTTACCGCGGAAAAATATCTCATTTCTGAGAAAAGATACAAAAACTGCATCGCAAGAGTACACTAATATGTAAAATCTAAGAATTTGATTTTTGGTCATCTGAACGCGGGCGGAGCCGAGGGCAATGCTAGTATATTATATTATTGTTATAACATAACAGTTATAAAAAAACATAAATGCGTAGTACAGCTTTCAAGGTCTCCTTTCTTATTATATAAATAGAATCGAGGAACAAAAAGTAGCTCAAGACGTTTAAAAATAATTATGATACTATTTTTATATATACACTAACATTGCCCGCGGCAAAACCCGCGTTCAGTTGACCAAAAACCATATTATTAAGTTTTACATATTAGTATACTCTCAGAAATGAGATATTTTCTCGCGGTAAAAAGTATCCTATATGTTGACCCGGATATCCAGCTATCACCATAATAAATTTCATCAAAATCCCTCCAGTGGTTTTTCCGTGATGCGGTAACAGACAGACAGACAAAAATTCTAAAAAGTATAGATTCGGCCTCTGTATCGATGATAATGTTTATTTCAATAAGATTTAAAAAAAATACTTAATGTACAGATTCTACTTAGTTACAATTTTATTATATATATATATATATATATATAGATAATATAATAGCCGAGTATATGTATGTACATCGAATATTTTTTTGAAAATCTTATTTATATATTCCTGATTACTCTCAGACATGCAGGTTTCCTCACGATGTTTTCCTTCACCTTAAAGCAAGTGGTAATCATGTTAGAAATGATTCACACATGAAAATATCAGAGGTGCAAGACCCGGTATTTAAACCTGTTTTACTCGGTTTCCCAAACGGGTGCGTCACAACTCGGCTAATACTGCTTGAATGTATAAAAATTGGTTCGCATTTCATAATTATCATATCAAACAAAACCAAATTAATTTTGCGGTCGTTAAATAGACTCATATCTAAAAATTAAACCTTTGTTAGACCTAAATTTTTTAGCTTCCAAAGTACTTTCAATGTAAACTGCTTTATAAATATAGATAAAAGAATAAATATGTTGGGACATGAACACGCAGCACCATCTAGTTCCATGGTAAGCTACGAGGCTTGTGTTATGGATACCAGATAGCTGATACACTACACATATAAACCTTTTAATACATATATATTATAAATATACCCATGACTGGAGTACAAACATTCGCACTCATCACATAACTGAATACTAAACGAACTGAAAGAAAACCCAGCAGGACTCGAAACTGCTGGCACAAGTAGGGTATAGCCACTACAAACTGACCCAAACGTGTCGTCTTTAGAGTAAACGGATCTATATTTGAGATAATATTGAATATCTTTAGTTACTCGCTTTATCAATTTAACGACCGCGAGATTAACTATGTTTTTCAAAGTATCGCTCAAAAATGTTATGAAATTATGCGAATTTATATTTGTGGTGATAAAATGTGTAATGTGTTTTATTTTAGTGTTACCCTAACAAATATGTAAATATAAAAACAACACAATATTTGGTGGTACGTATCTTTCGGTGCGTGCGTCACGGTGGGCACTTGCCCAAGTTTTATATTAAAAAATTTGCAATTTTTTTCTATAAAGCCAGCATACGTTGTTCAACGTGCTTTATTCTGGAAGTACTAATCCTTTTCTTTTAAAATCCTCCATCGGATACGTGACCGGAGCTGTGGGAAGCGCTAGTGTTGGACAAAAAAAGTTACAACGACATTAAATTAATTTTAATTAATGGTTATTTTTCACCTAATCTAGGGGTTGACAATTTTATTGAAATTCATATGTGATACTTGAGCTGTTTATTAAAAACGAATCATTAAACTTTGTTTGGCTCACTTGGTAGTGACCCTACTTGCTGTGCCACAGGTCGCGGGTTCGAGTCCCGCTGGGGGCATTCATTTGTGTGATGAACACGGACGTTTGTACTCCAGTCATGGGTGTTTATATTTATAATATGTATGTATTTAAAAGTTATATATGTGTAGTGTATCAACTATCTGGTATCCATAACACAAGCCTCGTAGCTTACCATGGAACTAGATGGTGCTGTGTGTTAATGTCCCAACATTTAATTAATTAACTTTGTTCAAAATTGTTGAAGAAATCGCTTCGCTTCAGCGGATGAAGATTTAATAAATAGATAAATAAATAAATATGTTGGGACATTAACACAGCACCATCTAGTTCCATGATAAGCTACGAGGCTTGTGTTATGGATACCAGAAAGTTGATACACTACACATATATAATTTTAAATACATACACATTATAAATATAAACACCCATGACTGGAGTACAAACATTCGTGCTCATCACACAAATGAATGCCCCCAGCGGTACTGGAACCCGCGACCACTGGCACGCAAGTAGGGTCACTACAAACTGAGCCAAACGTGTTGAAAGAAATAATTCAGCATCTTACAGATTTCATCACTTTGGCGAGTCTCATTAAGACAAGTCAGCTACAAATATTATGCACATGTATGACTCACGGACCCTTTTTAAATGAAGTTGATAAAATAAAGGTGTTTGCCTAAATTTATGTAAAGTAATAATAGTAAGATTTTCATTATTTACTCGAAAGTGGCGGGGCTCAAAAGAAAGGCTTCTAGATGGTATCTGTGTATGTATGTATGTCAACACTATGTATTCAGCCCTTTTAACGTCCCGTTGCTAGTTTTTTTCAGACATGCAGGTTTCCTCACGATGATTTCTTTCACTGTAAGATAAGTGGTAATCATGTTAGAAATGATTCGCACATGAAAATATTAGAGGATTTGAACCCGCATCACTCTGTTTCCCAAGCGAGCGCGTTACCACTGGGCTACCACTACCTATATCCAATACTATATTTTCTCGTAATTACTAAATGGCTGAAAACATTTTGATGAATTGATTATTATTCTCGTTTTAGCCTTTATAACATGTCATAGAGTATATAAATATAATAAATCATTGCATATAAAATTATACATAAATAATAATAAATTACAAGAACAAAAAACCCTACTGCGTAAAAGCGAACTTAGAACATTTAACCAAGATAACGGAACATAGTACTATGCAGTCGGAGACAAAAGTTTTATACTAGCGAGTTTTGTATGTGCATAATATTTCGACTGTATAATATTATATTCCTACTACTATCTATTTTTATATATAAGAAACGCATTGGGAGGCAGCCCACCTCGTTGGGCGGTGCGCTATGTGGTTTGCTCCTGGTACTGCTCTGATAACAGAGTGGACTATGGAGCAATCCCATGGTTGTTGGGGTCTGCTTCGGCAGACTTGCCGTCTGGGCGTCGTGGTTGAATGCGTAAGCGATCCTGCGACGCCCCATTAAGACGGGGGAAGGTTTTGTTGGGTTTTAGTGGGTAGTACTGGTTTTGCCGGTGAGTCTCACACCTCGTGCCTAAATGCATTTCGCAGCGTTAAAAAAAAAAGTTAATACTGAACCCTTCTGTAATATACTGCGAATTCGCTAAGTAGGGTACATTCAAAAAATATCATCTGTGCCTACGAATGTTTTAAAAAAATGTGTTATTATAAAAAATCAAAGTATTATACACATAATATACCGATATAGTTAAAAATATTTTAAACCTTTTTTGAGAGGACAACATAAATAAAATCGCCGGAAGTAAATGGCATAGTGGCCAATTTTATAGTAAAGGATTGAGTGACAAGGGACTTTGGAAGAGGCCTTCACCTGAGAAGGGTTTCTGCAATAATAAATATATCTGTGTGAACTAAAATTTACTCCGAACGAATGTAAGCAGAAAATAAAAGCTTTTTATTTATTTATTTTCAGTGGTAGCCCAGTGGCAACGCGCTAGCGTAGGAAGCCGAGTGAATAGGGTTCAAATTTTTGGGTCTCGCACCTCTGGTATTTTCATGTGCGAATCATTCCCGACATGATTACCACTTGTCTTATGGTGAAGGAAAACATCGTGAGGAAACCTGCATGTTTGAGAAAACCTAGCAAGTTTTCAAAAAACATGTAAGTCAGGTCAGAGTGGTGGACTGTAGCCTGATCCCTCTCGTATTGATGGTATGTGTCCAGCAGTGGGACGTTAAAAAGGACTGAATCATCATCATCATCATCATCTCCCTGCCCATTTCCCAATCACTTGGGGTCGGCGCAGTACATCTTCTGTACTGCTGATAGGATAAATAGGATTGAATAAAATCTAATATCCATATATATCCTCCGTGAAGTACTTTAGAGATAGTTATAAAACATCCCGAATGCGGTTGAAAAAAACATACATATTTATAGTAACAACAAGAATTTTGTTTTTAAAATCATTTACAATTCGGCTTAATATTTTTGATGCGAATATAAATTCTACAAAAACATACACATTTTCGAATTAATAGTTTTAGTAGCAATAACGTGTGACGTTCATACGCACAATACAATAAACCGATAGACAAGTAACTTTAATTGTCTCCGAACAGATTTTCATAGAAACTACCAACCTGTTCTACGCCTTTTATGATTGAATTTCAAAAAAAATCTCTATATTATTTTAATTTTCTTTTTGTAATTTTAAGTTTACAGCATTTATACTGAGATTTCGTGATTAATCAACGATTGGTGTATGGTTTTTTTTAAAGATCTACTGTAAATTATATGAGAACTTTTTTATGTATGTCTACTTTTAAAAAAATCAAAAAGAGCGATTCACTGAAGCTTTATATAATATAACTGCTCCAGATAAAAATGTTTGATACAAAACAGTATTGAAAGCAATCGTTATCTCTTCACAAGTATTATTGTACTACAGATCATAGGTTATCGTTGTTTGTGGTGCGAAGCTCCTGTTACACATGCGTCAAACCATTTACACAATATTTTAGCTTAATTTTGTTCAAACAACATTTATGGCACCCTATATTTAGATAATTACTAAACCTACCCTCGCTCCAATCAGGCTTGACGACTTGATAACATAATAATTATCGACTTTTCTATACTTGCGAATTGCTCTGGTGTATCCTGTGCGCCTTTTATATTTATAATATTATAAGAAACTGCCTCAGTGGTCTAGTGGTTAGCATATACGGCCGCAGATCCGAAGGTCCTGGGTTCAAACCCGAATCGGGCCAAGTTTAGTTATTGAGTATTTCCGTTAAGAAATTCTCAGTAACAGCCGGGAGTTGTAGAGTTGGCGGTGTTTCACCCCCGTGCTTCCGAGAGCATGTAAAGGTCGGTCTTGCGCCTTAACTCTCACTGGTCGTGTCGAGTAGTTATCCTACCGGAGTATGAGAGTGACAGAAATATAGAATGCACGTTGTGTCTGCGCGTACACTTATGCACTATAATATCTCCTGCGCAGATGGCTAGTCTCAATCGGTCGGGAAGACATTATTATTACATAAGGACAGCGCCACCTTTCGGCAAATGTTATTACTAACAATAGCCTTTATAAGATCTGTGCACTAAATCATCTTTTGACCAGCAATTTCAGGGTAAAAAATTACAAACATACACATGTACTAATTGTCAAAATATAATAGTGGTATGGTAAATAAAATATATTATACAACCGCGTGGGAAAATTTGTCTGTATATATACATACTATTTTTTACCTGCCGTTCCGCTCGCATTTGAAGTGGGACGGGGACGAAAGGTAGCCTTATATCTATCCAGATAATGCAATCTACAACCCTGCCAAACTTCATCGAAATCAGTTCGGCTAAAGTAACAAACAGACAAAAATATATTTATTTTATTTATATACCAGTAATTGCTAATCCATGAATAAAATATTTAATCAAAAAGTAACTTTCATTGCTTCCATTATCCATCAATATTTAATTTATGGATACATTTTACTGTAACTAACAGCTGAGTAGTTCTTTTTTAATCAACAAAGAGATTTTACCGAGTAAATTAAATATTAACGGTTTACAAGTAGGTATGAACACGCCAACGTAAATACTGTGCAAGCACTCCTGCTCTTTTACGACCACAGTAGAATACCTCCACTGAATGCATAATTTAAGAACGGTGGCTAAAGCAAAACCTAAAAATGTTCATTTACTAAAATATGTAAAATCACTTTGCTAGGTTGATTCCCCATACAAAATTTCATTCCCATTTTCACCCTCTTAAGGGATGATTTCCAAAATAAAAAATATTGTTTATCCTTCCCAGGGTCTCAAACTATCTTCTTACCAAATTGTATCTAAATTGGTCTAGTAGTTTTTGAGTTTATTCGTTACAAACATACAAATCTTTCCTCTTTATAATAGTAGTGTAGATCACTACATAGTATACAACAAAGTCGCTTCCCATTGTCCGTCTGTCCCTAATGTATGCTTAGATGTTTAAAAGTACATAACGGATTTTGATGCGGTTTTTTTTAACAGATAGAGTGATTCAAGAGGAAGGTTTATATGTATAATACATACATGTTATAGTATAGAAAAGCCAAGAAATTCAAAAATTTGTATTTCAAACTAACCGTTAATTGTAATATATACATAACTCTCCTTTTAGCTTCGTCGCAGTAGGATAATAAAGATATGTAAGAACTAATGCTCTAGCTTAGTGAAAGAACTTTATCTAAGTCACTCCACATGATTTTCTTATTATATATTTCATGAAGTATGTGTATGTATGGATATATGTATGTACTAGCATTGCCCGCGGCTCCGCGCGCGTTCAGATGACCAAAAACCAAATTCTTAGGTTTTACATATTAGTATACTCTTACAATGCAGTTTTTGTATTTTTTCTCAGAAATGAGATATTTTCCCGCGGTAAAAAGTATCCTATATGTTGACCCGGACAATCAGCTATCATCATACCAAATTTCATCAAAATCTATCCAGTGGTATTCTCGTGATGCAGTAACAGACAGACAGACAGACAAAAATTCTAAAAACTATAGATTCGGACTCTGTATCGATAATAATGTCTATTTCAATTAGATTTAATATACAGATTCGAAATTTTGAAAAAAAATGAAATTCAAAAAATATTTAATATACAGATTCGACTTAGTTACAATTTTATTATATGTATATATTATGTATGTATGTATGTATGTAAGTATGTATGTATGTATGTATGCATGCATGTATGTATGTAAGTATCTATGTAAATATGTATGTATGTTTGTATATGTGTATATTTATATTATAATTGATGTGTGTAGTTTGTACCTACTCCGCACCTCATTATTATTTTTATATTTTCTCACGCTTGAGAATTTTTGGTAGAGATCTCTTAAAGAGATAAGTCATCCTTTGTACACAGGGTATTTGTTTTCACTTTTATGTTTTTTTCTGGTACATAAATAAATAAATAAAATCAAAATGGAGAGATGATTTCTCTACACGTAATATTATATGTCTTTTTTTTACCACGTCGGTGGCAATCAGGCATGCGGCCCGCCTGATGGTAAGCGGTTACCGCAGCCTATGGACGCCTGCAACACCAGAGGCATCACATGCGCGTTGCCGACCCTTTAAGAACCTATTTACTCCTCTTTTGAAGGACCCCATACTGTAACCCTCTGGGAAAACCTCGGCAGGGAGTTCATTCCACAGCGAAATAGTCCATGGGAGGAAATTCCTCTGAAACCGAATTGTACGGGACCATTTGGGCTGCAATGTGTGTTATCTACTGTAGTTTTCATATATGTATATGTACCTATCTATTGTATAATTTAATTATATTTGCCTGAACACGTGTGAAATTATTGCGAAAATTGCATTCAAAAACAGAATTATTATTATTTTATTGTTTCAGATAATATATTTAAAATTTATTTTGATAACTACATATACATACATACATATATCTTTTACGGTAATATTTAACCCGTGGCTTCGTTCTTAACTCTAACTATGTAGTAGAAGTAAAATGCTCGATTTCAACTGTGGAAAGACATTGGGGTCGAGTCTATTTTTAAGCATTTGTTGTAACTACTCATAACAACAACTCTAATTATTCTCACGTTGCGTCTTTGCCTTCATGTTTTGTTTAAACGATATTGGATTTATTAAATGTTTACAATTTCAGTGCCAAGACTCACATACAGACATGTATGAAACGTGTATAATTCGAGTGTACCAAGTAGTGTATATTTACTGGTAAAACACCTCGAATTTTTTGCCATAGGGTATATATTTAATATTACTCGTAACTGCTGTTTGTTTAAGAGTTTGCATATAAGGTTGCACATCCCAAGGTCCTGGGTTCCAGTCCCAGGTCAGGCGAACACAAACATCAATATTTAAAACTCATAAGTAAATGGAGTCAGGAATCGGGATTTTAAATTATTTATTATTTTAAATTATCAACAAACAAAAACAGGTGAATAAAAGTATTGTGAGGAAACTGGCATATCTGAGAGAACCTAACTATTTAGAGTGTAAGTTTTCGAAAGACCTGCGAAGTTTGCTAACCTACAATTGGCCAGCGTGATCAACTTCGACCTCATCCTTTTACAGGAAGGAGACAGCCCATTATCATTTATTATAATCAACCAACAAGAATATAAATTATTATTGATTATGAGACAGCTTTTAAAGGTATCAATTTTTAAAGCTAGAAAGAGACAAAAGATATATGAAGATAAGTTTAGAATAGTGGTATATGCCAATGTGTACCTGCTGTGCCAGAGGCAGTAAATTAAATTTCAGCTGGGATGAATATTCGTAGTAATTATCGCTTATATTACATAGGTATTGTGGGTTTTGATCATTCAGTCCTTTGTAAGATCCACTGCTGGGCACGAGCCTCCCTTCAATACAAGTGGGGTCATGCCATAGACCACCACATTGGTCAAGTGGGGCTGGTGGACTTCACATATCTTTCGCAAACTTGCTAGGTTCTCTCAAAAATGCAGTTTTCCTTACGGTAGTTTCTTTCACCGTAAGACAAGTGGTAATCATGTTGGAAATGATTCGCGCATGAAAATATCAGAGGTGACCCGGGATCTGAACCCGCTTCACTCGGATTTTCAAGCGAGCGCGTTATTACTGGTCTACTACTTTTGTTTTGAAAATGGTTCAAAAGTATATTTAAAAAAATACATCAAGTAAAGGAAAATGGAATAATGCTTAAATGAAATCGTAAGTATAGTAAATTTTGAAAAATACGTAATAATATTAATATAGAAAGAACTACATACAATAATTTCCAGCCACACTATCTATTTTCTATATGTTGACGACACGTTTGGCTCAGTGTGTAGTAACCCTACTTGCTATGCCAGCGGTTGCGGGTTCGAATTCCGCTGGGGGCATTCATTTGTGTGATGAGAATGAATGTTTGTACTCCAGTCATGTGTGTTTATATTTATAATATGTATGTATTTAAAGTTATACATATGTAGTGTATCAACTATCTGGTATCTATAACACAAGCTTTGTAGCTTTCCATGAAACTAGATGGTGCTGTGTGTTAATGTCCCAACATATTTATTTATTTATTTATCTCTATTCCTATCAAAATATTGCGTAATTGCACCTTTACATTGCTTTTAACTACTTAATAGCTAATTATTTATCTAGAACCTGTTCTCGTATTAATGTATAAATAAATTTGAATGTATTGGAGTGATGTAATCACTAATACCATAAGCGCGAAATATTGTGTGATTATTGGTTTGTTTGTTTATTTGTTTTTTTTTATTTCTTCGTTTGTTTCTTTGTCTGTTGCTTTAGTCATTTCTTCGTTCGTTTGTTCATTCGTTCGTTTCTTTGTTTGTTTGTTTTTGTTACTTCTTGTATTATACCACAGTTTTTGTCTTCTATCCCGTCCACGATTTACAAGCAACCCAAATGGCATACTTCCCAATGCCCACCGAAGTGACCCACATTTGGGGTGGGCCACAACCAGCAGGGGGGTTGTTCCCTAGGTCTTCCCTAATACCATAGAAGTACCAGGAGCAACCCAAATCTTGTACCTCCGACACCGAAGCAGATATTTATATACTATAATAGGATAATATAGCCTATTGTAGTACATACTATGAACGAAATCATGGACAAAAACAAGTCCATCATATATTTATACCATTCAGTTATATTCTAATATATCAAGAATTTATGTATCTACTCGAGGGAATCCATCGATTACTTAGTCTTGCAGCAAGCATATTGTAATATATTAACATAAATAATTAGTTGTTTCCGATCCACGCCATATAAAATAAATAAGAAATGTCAATGTTGTTTGAATTCCTAAAGTTAATCAAATTATGTAGATATCTGTATTCAGCTCTTTTTTTAACTTCAATACGAGGGGGATCAGGCCATAGTCCACCACGCTGGCCGAGTGCGGGTTGGCGGACTCCACATGTCTTTCGAAAACTTGCTAGGTTCTCTCAGACATGCAAGTTTCCTCATGACGTTTTTCTTCACCGTAAGACAAGTGATAATCATGTTGGAAATGATTCGCACATGAAAATATCAGAGGTGTAAGACCCGGTATTTGAACCCGCTTCACTCTGTTTCCCAAGCGAGCGCGTTACCACTGGGCTACCACTATCACTAAATTATAATACACTATTATAACCATTATATCATAATGAATGAATTAACATTTTACCTCAGACTAAAGAACATAATAAATGTAATATAATTCATTCTAATTCTGTTGTTGATGGCTAAAAAGCGTGCCAATTGAGCACAGATTACTTCGCCAATGTCACGTAGAATGGAAAAGACACGAAGGAGCAATGAGTTGTATAGAGTCCGCCAAAAAATGTCAACCTCAAAAATAATAGCTTAATTGTACTTTTATGCTACCCTATCTAAAGAATAATTGTTAGGAAAGTTTCATACAGGTATTAGTCGTTAGTTTACAAGTTTTTAGAAAAAATATTAATAATAATAAATGTAATACTATATTTATTTATATATTTTTAAGCATTACTTCTCTTTCCCTTAAAAGCGAGTTAGCCTAATATTAAGTTATATTTAAAAAAAATATTGTAATAAAATCCGACAATTATTATTATTAATTTACATTAATTTATTTATCATGAATATTCTATTAACGTTATATATTATTTTAAAACATTATTGTTTGGCTTCATGTATAGTTCTATGGCACTCTATTTTATTCTTACTCTAAGTTTAACGTACAAAGTTGTAGAGATTGTTGTTGTATAGTATATAATATATATATATATATATATATATATAGTATATATATAATAGTGTCGAGAACGACACTATTTTAAAGTAAAATTAATTGTAAAATTAGTTTTATTTGTTTGTATGGAAAAATAATTAAAACTGTACAACTGATGATATTGAGGTACGGGGTACATTTTTAACCGACTTCAAAAGAGAAAGATAGAAAAGTGTGTAGTTATTCCTGTATATATTATTATATACGGCTGGCCCTCTCGTTCCGCTTGGGTTCGTCTTTAGGTACGTTTTAAAGGTTAGTATGGAATTGATATGTCTATTTTCCATACAAAATTTCATCCCTCTTTTTACCCCCATAAGGGGTGATTTGCGGAGTATAAATCAAAGTGTTATCTTCATACCTTTCATCTAAATCGGTTAAACGGATTTTAAGTTTATCTATTACAAACAAACATAAAAACAAGAACTTTTTCTCTTTATAATAATATTATTATCATTATTTCTTGTTTATTACTCTATTATATTTTATTATTTATAATTTTACAAAATGTCGTCTTGAAGTGTAAATAAAATGCATATTAATTATCATTTATCACTGTAATAAGATGTAAGAAAAACAATATTTGTTTTTATTATTATAATTCTTGCTGTGTTTTATATAATGAGAATAAGTTTACATCGTATTGAAAATGCTGATGTTGTTCTCAGAAATGAGATATTTTGCCGCGGTAAAAAGTATCTTATATGTTGACCCGGATAAACAGCTATCATCATACCAAATTTCATCAAAATCTGTCCAGTGGTATTCTCGTGATGCGGTAACAGACAGACAGACAGACAAAAATTCTAAAAACTATAGATTCGGACTCTATATCGATAATAATGTCTATTTCAATAAGATTTTCCAAAAAATTTTTAATGTACAGATTCGGCTTAGTTACAATTTTATTATATGTATATATTGACAAGGGGAGAGCGGGACCGACGCGTTCGCGAGATGGAAGACTAATCTATAAGTCTTGACAGTTGTCTGTGTCACCTGACATGACGTGATGACAATCCATTTCACGTACACTACATCTTCCCTCTTTCCCAATAAAAAAAAACAACAAAAAATAGTTTTGTTTATCTTAAAACTATATTTCTTAGTAAAATCGTCAAACTAATAATATAAATGCGATTTTTATGTATGTATGTTTGTTTCCTTTACCCTGAAACGGCTGGATGAATTTAGATGTAATCTAACACACAGATACTCTATGAGCTAGAGTAACATATAGGCTACGAGTAGGCACCTAGTGGCGCTAGTTGTACGATAAACGATTGTAAAAAATATATAAAATTGTAGTTTATAATTCAGTTGCATATTAGCGACTCTACCTCGTTTTATTTGACTATAACTCTATCCCACACATCCTTCAGAAGCTTTTTGCAATACAGTTTAATCCCGCGGGAATAGATTAACGTACTGCATGAAGTCATTTTCTAGCACAAACAATAACCTTTGCAAAAATAAAATAGATTTGTTGTTGCGGAAAAAGGCTTTCAAATCAAATCTTTATCGAATCAAACTCTGAACAAAATTTTATATTTTTTTTTTAAACTTTATGAATTAATTATCTTATTTAGTGTTGCCATTATTATATTTATATTATTAAAGAAAATAAAATATTAATCATTCAAGCCATAGCTTTTTAAATATTAAATGTTGGCAACTAAATATGTTTTATCCAAAATTAACTCATATGCATCTTTCACCTTATAAATTCCCTCTCGAATTTTTAAACCACTCTCACAGTTATAAAATTGTGTGTCCATGTAAGTATGTTTGTTATTACTTAACGCTAAAATGGTTTTGGACGTAACTAACGACAGATCTGGATGAAAGGAGATCGACAGCGGACGGCCCCAATTTTGGGTGGGTACATGAATGAGTTTTAGCTGTAAATTCTTATGTTAAACATTCGATGGAATCCTCAAATTATTAAATAGTTTCTCACCCATATTTAAAAGCAGAAATAATTAAAAATACCAACGACTTATAGTATTGAATGATGGTAGGATTTCCTACAAGACTTGTGGTAGGAAATCCTACCATCGATCGATTATGTAGTAAGTGACATTGCTGAAATGTTTTACTGCTCAATATTTTTATTTAATTTATATTTGTAAATCAATGCTACGTTGTTTATCTAATTAAATATATTGATTATCTATGTAAAAATAAATTAATCTATAAAGGGTTGTTAAATGTAAAGATGTTAAATGTTCTTTGTTCTGTGGCTTAAAGGCGTGCCAATTGGGCACAATTTACTTTGCCAATGTCGTGTTAAATGGAGAAGACACGGTAGAGATTGAGAATTGATCGGTTTAAAAAGAGATATTCACAAATGTGAAGATAAAAAATATCATATTTGAATAATTCATATTAATATTATAAATATGAAAGTGTGTTTGTTTGTTTGTATGTATGTTTGTTTGTCTATCTTTCACGTCAAAACGGAGTAACGGATTGGCGTGATTTTGGTGTGAAGATAGAGAGCTGAAGAGTGACATAGGTTACTTTTTATCGTGGGAGATCATCTCATTCCCACGGGAAAATATGTTATAATACAATCTAAAAATTTATTTCTGATCAGACTTGCTTGATACTTGGTATTAATGCTCTTCAATACAAATAAATAAATATGCGTTTTAGCATTTTTCGAAATTTATCCTATAAAGGGGTAAAATAGAGGATGAAAGTTTGTTTGAAACTTAGGTATCTACCTTTTTAGAGATTTTTTTGTAGTTTGAGAGCGAGCGAAGCCGCGGGTTCTGCTAGTAACATATAAATAGTAAAATGACAATACCAGCCCTAATAAATTGTGCCCAATTGGCACGCCTATATGCCACAGAACAAAGAACATTGAACATAATACAAGCGCCAATATCCTCATCTGTGATTTAACTGTTATTTTGGCGATACGAATATTGTGAAATGTAGTGTTATATTATGATCACACAGTATTATTAATAGTATACAGATAAACTATGACCTGGAGTAACACATAACCATTTATGAAGTTTAAATCAAATTAAATATTTTCGAGTACGAAAAAGCTTTAAGCTTTTTAAATGTTACATGGTGGCTACTAATAATATTTTATCTAAAATTAACTCATCTGCAACTTTCAATTTATAAACTCCCTGTTGTTAGTATATCACTGATTCTTATCTCAAATCTTTCATATTAACATGTAATTGAGTTTGATATGATCTATATTTATTTTAACTGGTTTGAAAGGAGCGTTTTTTTATTCGGTTTATTTTGTTTTTTTTTTTGTTTTCATTTGTTTAATAAGTATATTTTACGTCAACGGTCGTAACAAGGCAAGGACAATTCTGTCTTGTAGTGCGAAATAATAATTTTCATACTAATACTTTCTTAGATTTGACATTTTAAATAAAACTATCTTTTCGGATTTTTTCGCAGATTCTTCATACTATTAATTAAAATGTCAAATATTCGCCTAAATTTAAGAAAGTGTTAAATAATTTTCATATTTAAAAAAATAAATAAATAAAGTCAATGCTTTTAGCTTGAAAGTATGTAAATAAAATATTTTCATAAACTATATACTTATCTCGCCGGTTATATTTATATTATACAAATTAATTTTTCAGCATCATTAAATAAAACTTTGTAGTGGAAAAATTCTCAGAACATTAGAGAGCTATCCTTTGAAACTTTAATTTTGCTCATAATAATGAATTTTTGTTCGTAAATAAATTACATATTTTTGTTCTGATAAAAGTACATATATTAATATAACTTTTTAATTACCATATTATCTACATATATATACATATATAAACAGGTGAACATGAAACAGTTCAGTACATTTTTCTCCTCAGTTTGTCAATCGATTTTTTTTAATTTGCTGAGTAGCTATTTATAACAAACCAATAAAAAAAATTTGCAAATAGTTTTTTTATATATTTTACTTATTTACATAATACCTATCCATATATGTTTTCGTAAAATTTTCAACGTAAATATTTAGGTGTAATTTCGACCATACAGCGAACTCTAGTATATATAAGTTGACTTAAATATAAATTATATATTATTATTTTAAAGTTAAATAAAAATATATGATATAACAGGAAGTTCTTGTTTAACTTACCTCTCATTTCCCGTATTTTCTTGCTCCGAATCCAAAGCTAATCCATTCATTTTAACCTTTCACTTCACTACACTGTAACACAAGGCATGAACAGCACCGATTATACTTATTTATTATATACTTGATCACAGTTAAGGTAACTTTAAGTTATAATAAAAGTTTAAGTCGAACGTGTAAATATATACAATACAAAGTACGTCCGTGTTGGTCAAGACGCCATGCGGTTGTGTTGATGACTGCCGCACGGAGGCTCGCTGTTGGGTCATAGAATTATAAAAGCAGATGCGGCATTATTTCCAGTTTTTCTTATTAAAACCTCTATACTGCCAAAAGAAGACCTTTTAAAAACCTCTATAATGAGCTCTACATTTTACTCTTATTATCTATTTATATACATTTTTTATTTTAGATGAATTACATATGTACATACATAATTTGATGTATAAAACAACATTAAAATAGAGATCTTATTTGTCCATCGTATATAGCTTAAACCAGACAATTTCATATTAAATGCTATTTCTGAAATATTTTTTCATATTAACATTATAATATACTTAAGTACACAAGTACATAAAAGTTACACTATCAATAGAGCCATTATATTGGTTGTCACAACTGAAAAATGGTTTAATCTATGAACAACCAGTTGCTTTAGACGTTTGTACCTCGCGGGACCTTTACCCCTTTGTATTAAGATACAAAGCTGGAAGAGCAGGAAATAGGTTTTGCAATATTTATAAGATGACATAACTTATTTATACTTTGTCCGTATTGTAGTGCAGTGTACAGCATACACTGTCGATATTCTCGTGAGAATTTAGAGAGAGCTAGAAATGAACTAAAATATTGAGTTACATTATTAAAAAAACAGCAGATTCTTGACTTGGTTATATATATATATATATATATATATATATATATATATATATATATATATATATATATATATATATATATATCTTACTTTTGGAGCTGTGGTATAAATACTAGTTCGGGTTCAAATCCGGCTCTTTCTAAGATTTTTATGTCCAAACCAATTTTAACGTGATTACCATAAGATAATATGATGAAGGTAAATAGCGTGGTGGGCTATGGTATATATTCCTCGCACATTAAGATATAGGATAGTTTTAAAGCATTTGTAATTTTTATATAAGCGCAGACTATTATTATCTTACATAAACAATTGTTATATATATATATATATATATATATATATATATATATATATATATATATATATATATATATATATATATATATCTTACTTTTGGAGCGGTGGTATAATTACTAGTTCGGGTTCAAATCCGGCTCTTTCTAAGATTTTTATGTCCAAACCAATTTTAACGTGATTACCATAAGATAATATGATGAAGGTAAATAGCGTGGTGGGCTATAGTATATATTCCTCGCACATTAAGATATAGGATAGTTTTAAAGCATTTGTAATTTTTATATAAGCGCAGACTATTATTATCTTACATATATTACACATATATAATATACATTATACACATATATATATATATATATATATATATATATATATATATATATATATATATATATATATATATATATATATATATATATATATATGTGTATAATGTATATTATATTTCGTGTGTTTCGGGAACGGCTCTAACGATTTGGATCAAATTTGGTATTAAGAAAAGGTTATGCTTTCTAAGTGTGTCTATATAGGAATAATCTGTGCTCAACTGGCACGTTTCAGCCAAGAAAATTGAATTGAATATAGAATTTCAATATAATATGGTGGTAGTTCTTAAATATTAGCATTTCGTTTGATTGTACAGTTTATGAAATTAACTTGGCCTTCGAGTTTATCAAATTAATGGTTACACTAAGTTAAATTATTTTATGCGATAATTGCGGCTTTATCGCGTAGTTTATATATATATATATATATATATATATATATATATATATATATATATATATATATATATATATACATACATATATATACATACATATACATACATATATCCGTGCGGACACCCGTTGGGCGCACTGGAGCGAAGCGAGGGTAAAACACTAGTAAGTACATATATATGATAAGTAAATTTTGTTATCTATCTATGTTCTAAATTTCATCCAAATCGGTACAGCCGTTCAGCGTGAAGAAATGGCAAATATTCACTCATCCATACATTCACATTTTATTGTAAGTAACGTAAGTTTTTAGATATCGTTAAATATTTTAACAACACTTTCCTCAACATTGAACACCACAAGAATTTTAAATACTTCGCGGATTTGAACCATGGATCATCCATCCTTATGTAAATATTTACCAAAAGGTCACCTAAGTTTTAAGTGAGCGAAGTTTGAATGTAATAATAAATAAATTGACTCGTTTGGCTCAGTTTATAGTGACCCTACTTACTGTGCCAGCCGTTGCGGGTTCGAGTCCCGCTGGGGGCATTCATTTGTGTGATGAGCACGAATGTTTGTATTTCAGTCATGGGTGTATATTTATAACATGTATGTATTTAAAGTTATATATTATGTGTAGCTCGTAGCTTACCATGGAACTAGATGGTGCTGTGTGTTAATGCCCCAACATATTTATTATTATTATTATTAATTATTTAGCGACTAGCTACACCACTAAATAGTATTAAATAAAGGCGATATTTTTGTCTGTCTGTATACGCTCTTATTTATCAATAAACACTCAACCGATTTTAATGCGATTTTCGCTATCATTTGCAATTTTTCTCTGAGCGTTTTGAGCGACAAAAATTCTAAAAAAAACTATAGATTCGACCTCTGTATCGATAATAATGTCTATTTCAATAAGATTTTCCAAAAAATATTTAATGTACAGATTCGGCTTAGTTACAATTTTATTATGCACATGTATAGATTTGATTAATGTAATGGAAACTTGATATTTTGTAATCATGTCGTCACACCATATTTTTTGGTGCTTACATTACTGGCTCTGATTAAACCTCATCAAAAACGTTAAAGTAATTTTAAAAAGGCCTATTCCAAAGTTCGCAGCGGTATAATATTTTAACGTCCTAAGTAAGGATCATTGGTCTAGTTATTAGTATGCATGACTACAGATATGGAGATTGGAGGTCCAGGGTTCGAATTTCAGGTAGGACTCATGACGTACTGGTAGTAGACTCATGACGTTCAGTAAAAATTGTAATAATTTAATGCCGAATAAAATATTTTGAATTTGAATTTGGACAAATCGAAATAAATATACATATTTATTATCAGCATTTAATTTACTATTTTAATAGTAAAAATATTTTTCTTATTGCTTGTGTGTTTTATTGTTTGCGCCATATAATTTGAATTAATATCTTAGGAGTTATGGCAAAATGTACATAAAAACTCGCTAGGAAAAATAATTATGATGGCGGTCGGAACCGGGGACTTATTAGCATGTAGGGACACACGCGAGCCAAGCGTGGGTAAGTCGTTAGAAAATATTTTATAACGCTTAATAATAAAAAGTTAAATGGGTTCGATTCTCATTCGATACATGTAGGAAAAAAGTTTACTGAAATAAAAATGAACAAGCGCGAAAGAATCCGAAAAGATAGTCTTTATATGTTCGTGTAAAGTATTCAGACTATATTACACTTGATCAAAAATTTGTGGTTTTTTATCTACAATTATTACAAAACTAGCAACTCACTCTCGCTTCGCTCAGGTTCGTCCCTAGGTGATGATGTTCTCCTGACCGATTCCGGCCACGGCGGCCAATCTCATTGAGACTAGCCAACTGCGCAGGAGATATTATAGTGCTCAAGTGTACGCGCAGACACAACGTGCACTCTCTATTCCTGTCACTCTCATACTCCGGTGGGATCTAGGTACGTTTTAATGGTTAGTGTGGAATATATAGATACTATGATATATAGCCTTCCTGTAGTCTATAGCCTTCCTCAATAAACGGACTGTCTAATGCAAAAATAATTTTTCAAATCGGATTATTAGTTCATGAGATTAGCACATTCAAACAAACAAATTCTGCCTCTTTATAATATTAAGTATAGATAAGGAAATATTATTATGACATTGGCACTCAGGATTGGAGCTAGAATGGTGAAATACCATACAAAGCGTCTCAGCGGGATAAGCGATGAAATTTTCTATGAAAACTTTATTTATATGCAAAACATAATGCATGGTTTTATGTTAATAAAATGAATAGATTTTTAATAATTTTTTATTGTAAATCTATACTATCCCTTAGATTAATCATCGTATAACAAACGGAATTGTGAGCTGTAATTTAAAATTACATTTTAATCAATACAATATTGAACAAAACAAAATATTGAAAGTTTTTAACTTAAAAACTTTTGTATTTACATACATAAGAAAAGCTCCGTGTAGCGAAAAAATTTATAGACCAATTATTTTAACATTTTTTGTTATCTTTAATGACAACAAAGTTCCGACAAAACTTTGTTAATTAACAAACGCATAACTTTTCGAAAAAAATACTTAAAAACTTTTTTTCAACGGGACGAAATTCTTTGAAGTATTTACAATACACCGTGTTTTATTCAATTTTTTAAATTGATATTTGATACTGTGAAAAATATTGTACATGATGACTCGCTTTAGAGGCGGCGCGCGCACACCTCATCGGCCGCTTGGAACACTATTTTCAACGTTAAATTAAAATTATAATTAACTAGCATTGCCCGCGGCTCCACCCACGTTCAGATGACCAAAAGCCAAATTCTTAGGTTTTAGATATTAGTATACTCTTACAATGAAGTTTTTGTATTTTTTCTCAGAAATGAGATATTTTCCCGCGGTAAAAAGTAGGTATCCTATATGTTAAGCCGGATATCACCATACCAAATTTTATCAAAATCCCTTCAGTGGTTTTTCTGTGATGCGGTAACAGACAGACAGACAGACAAAAATTCGAAGAACTCATTCGAAGAATTCGATAGATTAGGTCTCTCTATCGATAATAATGTCTATTTCAATTAGATTTTCCAAAAAATATTTAATGTACAGATTCGACTTTGTTACAATTTTATTATATGTATAGATGGAGATAGATTTCCAGAAGTCAAGATTTTTTTATAGAAAATTTCCTACTCTTTAAGGATCTTTTTTTTAAACTTATTTGTTAATAGTTTTTTAATTATTAGTGAAAAACTAAATATATTTTTGTCATATTTATTTGTTTGCTTTTAAAAACACTTTCCTTAAAATTAAACACCGCATGAATTTTAAATACTTTGCAGATTTGTACCATGAACATCTATCTCTAACTAGGTTTTAAAAGATGTGAAACCCACCAACCCACATGTGACTAATGTGACCCCTTGAAACGAAGGTAGGCTCGTGCCCAACAGTGGGCTGTTAAAAATCTAAATTAATATCATATTTCAATAGCTAATCAAATAAGCTAACTTTTAAATAATTAGAAATGTGATTCCCATGATTTTCTAAACATAACATTGTTGTATGAATGCGACGTATATATATTTCTCTTGCAAACACCGAGTTATTTGAGTCTACCGTTTTGTTTGTTAGCGGTAAACACTATTCGATGCCAAACGTTTCGAGCATAGCCTACTGTCAATGTTCGGGCTCTTGCTAAATTCGAATGGTCAATAAATTGCGGCTATAAATAACTTCTAGTTCTAAGCTTATGTTATCGACAACCAACCCATTATAAAAAAATTAAGACAATCACGTAAATCATTACTTTAATTCGTTTGTTAATAGGTTTAAGGTGTTCTAGAAAATTTTCTTAGTCACTGTCAAGTATTCGAATTTGAAGAGAACTATAATATAGGATATAAGAATATATACAATGTAACTGTTTAAAGGATTTAGGTGTAATACTTAGGCAATGGAAATGGTTTATACATATATGGTTATATATATATATATATATATATATATATATATATATATATATATATATATATATATATATATATAATATATATATATATATATTCTCGATTTCTTATGATCTTATTCGATATTCTCAGCTTGCTCTCAGAACCCAAGTAATATTTACTTATGTTTGCTTGTGTATTTAATAAAAAAAAAATATCTTTGCTTTTTTAAATATTATTTATTAATTAATATTAAAAATATAGATAAGTAACGAGCGAATCGGGAGGAGGTTACGGGAAAACTGGGTTTCGTGGCGCGATACAATTGCTAAATAGCCAAAATGTGCACGTTAGCAGTTTCACCACCACTGCTTTTTGCAATAATATCATTAATAAACGTTAAGACAGGAATTTTAGAAGTCCTGGAAAAATTGAAACTCACAGCTACGTTTGACAAGATCTAATTAAAAAAACATGTGAAACCGGTGGATGCTGCTAGTTGTCTATCCTTTGATGTCACTGTATGAAGAATAAACATATTTTTTTATTATTTTTTTGTATTTTTTTTAATATTAGCATTTAAAGTTTTAGAATATAAATTAGGTGTGAATTCTATTTACTTTACATAAATGCCTCTCGGTGTTCCACGTGCAGAGTAAAGGTTAAAAGTCAAGCAAG
This sequence comes from Brenthis hecate, assembly GCA_951806755.1. Classification (NCBI taxonomy): domain Eukaryota; kingdom Metazoa; phylum Arthropoda; class Insecta; order Lepidoptera; family Nymphalidae; genus Brenthis; species Brenthis hecate. The sequence goes on from OX638249.1 coordinate 491,940, forward strand.
TGTTGGTTGAAACGTAAATCCTTCATAAAAAATAATTATAATATATTACTTTTAGCCTCCAATTTCCTCATCTGGTGAGTACTATAAGCACGAGCGTATCTTTTTTATATTTATTTTATTGAGGGTTTTTTATTCTGATAGCATCGAAACTCGTCGAACGTTGAACGTCAAACCCAATGTATTTTCCTAATAAAATTACATTAAATGCTATAAAATAAATGAAATCATTGATGAATGGACACCATGCAGCATATACTTTAGCCTTTCCATGGGCGGCGGTGATCACTTTCCATCAGGTGAGCCTCCTGCCCGTTTGCCCCCTTAGTCCCATAAAACAAAAAAAGCCTGCAGAAGTGAACAAGCTATCTTAAGACTAGAAATTAATGAATGAATAATTAAATCAAATATTATATTCCCATTATCCATGGTAATACAACGTTAAATATTCGTATTATACTTTCTTAGATTTACGCGAATATTTGGCATTTTAAATAAAACTATCTTTTCGGATTTTTTCGCGGATTTAACGTCGGGAATCAAAAATCCTAACAAATCCGCGAAAAAATCCGAAAAGATAGTTTTATTTAAAATATTCGTATTATTATTTTTTTCTTTTTTTTTAATGACGCACGACAAGTTACATGCCGCCTGATGTTAATGATGTAAAAAAGAACAGTGGAATCCAGAAATGAGGTCCATCGGTTCCGAAACAAAATCTCGGTACCGCTAAACCTTATCTCGTCGGCCTACACGGGTGCTTTTTCACACTCCGTTTGTTTATTAATGTTTTAACGCTCTTTCCAGAGTCAAAGCTATCTGCAGTCCTAATTTCACTCAAATCTACTGAGCCTCACTCACTCACTCATTCATTCATGCATTCATTCAAACATAAGATTTCTTCCTCGTAAATCGTAATATACTAGACATGTAGTTTAATTGTTATTTACTATGTTCTGTGTTCGGATTTAGAAGACATAAGTTTAAATCTCGCAGAGTTCAAACATTTTGTGTTTTCTGGTTTATTATGAGGTTATTAGCACTCAGTTCTATGGTTTCCTATAAATAATCATAAAGCACAGTGGTAACGCGCTCGCTTGGGAAACCGAGTGAAGCGGATTCAAATCTATCTAATATTATAAAGAGGAAAGATTTTTTGTTTGTTTCTTTGTACCAAATAATCTCCGAAATCACTTAACCGATTAAGATAAAATTTGGTAGGAAGATAGTTTGAGACCCTGGGAAGGACATAGGATAGTTTTTATCCCGGAAATTATCCCTTAAAGGAGTGAAAATAGGGATGAAAATTTGTATGGGGAAACAACCTAGGAACGAACCCAGCGAGTTGCTAGTTTTTAATAAGTAGATTATACCTTCTGAAGGAAGATTTCGAAGTAAAATGTGTTCACACAAATTTTCTATGCTGATATTTTATTAAAGTCTTCATTAAAACGTTATCGTGAGACGTCGCGATCATTGAAATATGATAATATCCCGCGGGTACCAATTTATAGAACGTAACTAGTTTTATGGAAACATCAAAAGTGTCAAATATCATGATTACAAGACGCTTATATAAAGCTTTATAAAGTGGCGAAGTAATAAGCTTTCTCATTTAGTAATATAATTTCCATAAATAAGTATAGATAAAAAAGCTTTTGATCTACAAAATGAAAAATGTAAGTCCAAAGCCGAACTTTTATTTGCAGCCATCGATCAAAAAAGTATTTGATGCACAATCAGCGACAAAAATTGTCCTGACCGAATGAGCGCTCATTTGATCAGGGCAACACTTGAGCGCGCTTTTAATTTTTATTTTTTTTGTAAAAACAACTTTAAACATTAAAATTAAGGTTTAATTTACATTGTTGTGTATTAATTTCAACTAAAATAATTACCTAAACACAATTGATGATAGTTTTCAGAGAACTTTTGCATAGCATTGTGTATCTGATATTTTTTTGATGGATGCAAGCAGTTTTTAATTGTTCCAGGTGGATAAATGAATTGCATTATTACCCTGATATAAAATATTTACAAAGCTTCAAATCGATAGAATCTTCCTTTTAAGAAATCTTTTTTACTAGTGATGCTGTCCTGGTGTTAACCACGGATATAAGGAAGATCTAAAATTGCCATCATTGTAGGTTCTATTATCAGCAAAGTTATTTTATCAAAAATTTTATAATAGTGTCATAGTTATAATATATATTCGTTTTAAATTTATTTATGCATGTCCACTTAAAAATATATACCGTGTATTTTGTCTAAACTATTAATATAAAGCAAAAAAAGTAATTTACAATATAAAATTCATTGGATCGATAAATTCAATTATTGAAATCCACTAAAACCTCATCCTGTTTTAGTCTGGGAGCTTTTAAAAAAGCTTTACGTATGTAATTGGTCCAATTTGTGGACGCTGATGGTAATAGATGTTCAAAATTCAATTTATTGCTCTGAAACTTTTCTAAGCACATAAATTGATTTAGCCGACAGGTGTGGGCAGTCATATCGGCCAACCTCACTAACTTTAGATCACCGGTTTGTTTCACGTGTGTGCTGAATTACTTTTAAAAAAACTAATAAAATGAAAATATTTTGTTTATATGTACTCGTAAGTGGTAAAATATCTCGATGTTGCGACTAATTTGCACCAGCCGTGGTCACGGGCATCCCGGCAGCTTTCACTTAGGCATAAACGAAAAATTGGATATTATACCTATAGAAAACATATAATTTTTGTGGTTCGTTAACATGCATATACGTACAAACAGACTCTAGACGGCGTCTTTCTCTTATATGAGTAAGAATACTTGATCTTCAAAAGTCCTTCGATATTCTGTACTTAGCAACATTGTACCAGCGGTCGCGGATTCGAGTCGCGCTGGGAACACGAATGTTTGTACTCGAGTCATGGGTATTCATATTTATAATATGTATGTATTTAAAGTTTTATATATGTAGTGTATCAACTATCTGGTATCAATAAAACAAGTCTCGTAGCTTACCATGGAACAGATGGTACTGTGTGTTAATATCCCAACATAATTTTATTATTTATATTATTTTGATATAATGTATTTTTAATGAAATGCTTACAAAATATTTCCCCGTATTTTTTTTATAGAATTCACATTATCGTGAGTGAATTATAGCGATTCGAAGTATTTTACAGCGAAACGTGAGATAAATAAGATATTGAAAATGCTGACGCTCATTGAAAACGGTTTGCGAACAAATATTTAGTAACTTTCTATATCAAAATAAAATTTTCATATAATACACTAGCGGCTCACTCTCGCTTTGCTCGGGTTCGCCTCTACAGAAACGAAAACAAATATATCTCGCGGGAACCATACATATTCCGGGATAAAAAAGCCTATGTGTTATTCCAGACTATTGTCTATCTCTGTGCCAATTTTCATCCAGATGGGTTCAGCCGTTCTGGCGTGAAAGAAAAACAAACATCCATAATGCTTTCTTAGATTTACGCGAATATTTGACATTTTAAATAAAACTATCTTTTCGAAAATTAAATCCGCGAAATAATCCGAAAAGATAGTTTTATTTAAAACATCCATACTTACAAACTTTCACATTTATAATGTTTATACAGATATAAAACATAGCAATATTTAGTATATTTATATTAAAACCTTATTAATATCAATTGATGTATATAATTTAAAGAGAGTAAGCCAGCTCTCCGTTATTGACTGGTTGACTTTAAGGAAGACGATAGGAGGATCCTTAATGTCCTCCCGACCGGTTTCGGCCACGGCGGCCAATCTTATTGAGATTAATCATCTGTGCAGGAGATATTATAGTGCACAAGTGTCCGCGCAGACACAACGTGCACTCTCTATTCCTGTCACTCTCATACTCCGGTGGGACGACCACTCGACACGACCAGTGACCGTTAAAGCGTAGGACCGACGGCTTTACGTTATCTCCGAGGTACGAGTCTAAACTGCCAACTTCCCAACTCTGAGCTGGTAATGATTTCTTGACATAAATACACAATAACTAAAATCAGCCTGACCCGGGACTCGAACCCAGGACCTCAGGCTCTGCGGCTGTACATGCTAGCCACTAGACCACCTAGACCTTGTAAAGAGGATATATGTATGTAATAATCCGACAGTACATTTTCTTGTTGATTCTTTTTCGAAATCAGTCAATACTTGAACTTCTGATCATCAGTACCATCATCCGAAAAATACTCAATATATTACTGCCTACTTACTCTATTGTAAAACTTTTACGGCTCTATTTAAAATTCTTTTAACATAAATACAATTTATTTTTAGAAAAAGATAAGATATCTTTGAAATTATAGCACTTTTAAATAAATTTAAAGTGGAATTAAGTGCGTCATTTGTTTCTGCTCTGAGATTTAATGCGCTCTCTATAAATGTAGAGTTTCACTTATAAAACTTTATTTCTTATTTATTTGTTTGTAAAAATATCATATATCATACACTGTACACTGGTGTTATTTTCTTTAACTACCTTATTGGTCTGCCTCAGTGGTGAAATGGCTAGCATGGACGGCTAGGTTCGAGTCGGGTCGGGTCCCGGGTCGGGCCAAGTTTAGTTATTGAGTCTTTCTGTATATTAAGCCTCAGTAACAGCCCGGAGTTGGGAAGTTCGCGGTGTCTCACTTCCGTGCCTCGGAAGTATAGTTTGAAGGCAAAAATGGAGCCCTCATAATTTCGTCATTCATAGTATTTGAAAGATATGTGCAGTACGCTAACCCGCACTTAGCCAGCATGGTGGACAAACATTCGTGTTCATCACAAAAATAAATGCCCCCAGCAGGACTCGAACCCGCGACCGCTGGCACAGCAAGTACGGTCACTACAAAGTGAGCCAAACATGTCGTCAAATAATATATATACTATTAAGACTTAAAGATTTGACGAGCTATTAGATTTTTAATCCCTTCATACTAATATCAGATATAAATACAAAGTTTATGAACGAGTGAGTGCCCTCGTGTGAGCTTTGCGATGTAACAATTTATAATATGAATTCAATATCAACAAACCTTGTCTCTGGGTAACAAATGGGCTATTTTTATACACGCAAGAAGCACCGTGGACTGAAACTAGTGCATTTTACGAAAAGCGCAAAGTAATTTAAAGTTAATAATAAGTTATTAATTGTAAAAATATCATTAATATTTCAATAAAACAACAATATATTTCTCTATATAAAAGATAGTAAAATTTCGTCTCTTGCTTTGAGTTTTCAAGTTATTTACAAAACTTTAAATAAACGATCTGAACTTTAAAACTTTACCGTATTAAAGCCTTAATGTGTTTATATAGGTGTTATAAAATGGCTGCTGTGGTGTCGCGTATTGCATTAAAATGTCGACCTAGTGTAGGGTTGCCACTGCACAAAAACTGATACCTATACATTTTAATTTTTAACAGAATTTTTTTTTGTTTCTGTGTTTGTTTGAATTCTAATCACAAAAATTGCAATTTCTGATTAGAATAAAAAGCTTTTTTCATTTTATATCATATTTTTAGTAAAAAATGTGATGTTATTACTAAATAGGAAGGTTAGTTAGCATATTAATGTTTGTTGCTCATTCACGCTTCAACGGCTGGACGGAATTAGATGAATTTTAATACAAAGATAGACTATTGACCTTATGCCTAGGCTAGTATAAGTAATAAATTTGCCAATAGGTAGCATTCGCTGTATATATTACGTATATAATATACATAAATATGTATATAGGATCCCACCCAAGTAAGTAATTTAATAATAATAATTTTATACTAAATTTATAAAACAGACTGCAATTAAAATTTCCTTCAAAAGTATTTTTTATTACAGATTTCTCTAAAATCTGTAAAAGAAGTTAAAACTTTGTTGGATAAAAGTCTAGACTTGGTGCAATTATAAAACATCAAAACATTTTATAGGAATAAATAAAAGTAAAAATTCCAACCCTAACTTAGATATTTGTTCCTTCTTAGAACCGTAATCGAGTTCTCACAAGATCTTCCATATTTTCTGTATGATAATAAATCATAAACGTACATTTGAATTTATTTATATTTGAAGTTTAACTAGTTTTTACCCGTAGCTTCGTTTACGTGATAGGCGGTGCAGGGATCAAGGGCAGCTTATGTCCGATTCTAGGATATATTGAAGTGTAAAATGTTTATACATTAAGTATAGTATAATATAGCATAATATAGAATAGCATTAGTATAGTGATAGTATAGCATTGAGTACTGTAAGCCATACTTTAGTAATGTATCATCAATCTCTCATGTATCATCCATATATAGTCGACTACCCATTAAGCTAAGCTTCATTATAAGTTTACTTATTATATTCTGATTATTAAATATGTCTCCAACCTAAGAAGACGTTTATCTTTGGAACCTCTAAGACATACCACATTTGAATATTCAGCCCTTTTTAACGTCCCGCTGCTGGCCACGGACCTCCCAATACGAGGGGGATCAGGCCATAGTCCACCATGCTGGCTAAGTGCGGGTTGCCGGACTTCACATGTCTTTCGAAAACTTGCTAGGTTCTCCCATACATGCAGATTTCCTCACGATGTTTTCCTTCACAGAAAGACCAGTTAAAACTAATTTAAATAATTAACTAAAATACATTTTCTTATAAACATAAGTCTTTGTTTGTCAAATTTAGAAAATCAAAGAAGTAAAACTGGGACAGCTGCTAGTACTGGATACAAGACACTTCGACACTAATATTATAAAGAGGCAAAGTGTGTAAGTTTGTACGTAGGTGATAATCTCTTAAACTACTGATCCGATTCTGAAAATTTTTTCACTTATAGGAAGATACATTACTGCCGAATGCTTGAGGATATTTTTTTTAGATTAAAATGTCTGAGAGTTACAGACAGTTATATACAGAAAAAATGGCCGTTGAGTTATTTTATCGCCAGTTGTTAGACACCTATGGACGCACCCGAACGAGACGTGGCTAAGTCACTAGTATGCTATACCTAAATACTATGATTTCTACGTTATAACCTTCATGCATAACATAATCAAGTTGGTTCTTCTTTATATACACGTATAAGAAACTGTAGCCATATTTTCCCATTCTTTATAGTGCTTGCGCTGAATTGTGGCAATTTTTTTTTCGAGGAAACACCATAAGTTTTCCTTATTTACTTCCGCAGTAATCCACTTAGGCCTTAAACAAACTTACTCATGAACTTCCTTGTTATTTTGTTAAAGGTTTTTTTTCATGTTATTTGCGTATGTTGAATTAATAAATAATAATAATAAATATGTTGGGACATTAACACACTGCGCCATCTAGTTCCATGGTAAACTACGAGGCTTGTGTTATGGATACCAGATAGCTGATACACTACACATATATAACTTTAAATACATACATATTATAAATATAAATGAAGAATTAATCTCAAATTAAAAATTTATCTATTAATATAGATAAAACACTCGATATAGCACAATTACTTTCTACTAGTGGTCAAAATTCGACCATAATTATTAGAGGAAAACATGTATGAATAGAATTTATTTATTTATGTTTAGTGGTCCACAAAACAAATGACAATCCGATCCACCTCCTGGAAGGAACCACCAATCTGGAAGGAATGACAATCCAAATATATATAAAATAAGAATAGCTTGCAAAATTAATGCACAAGATTGCATTTTTCTAGATGCAGACATAGCATGCATAATACAACAAAACTTAATATTACAAAAAACAAGATTTAAACTACGGTAACAATGAGGAACGGCTTTTATCTACTAACAATAACGAAAAATCTTAAAAAAAATATATATATGAATTACAGCTATTAAACTAAACAAAACTAAACAATATATATATATATATATATATATATATATATATATATATATATATATATATATAACTGCTTCCAATTTTTTTTATTTATAACACTAAAACTCGTCAATAGTTACTAAGCAAAAAAAAAACAAAATCGGTTGACAAACAGATATATACTCTTACATAGCTCGCCTATTTATACAAACTCGTACATAGATAAAAAAAAAAAATTAATGCACAGCTGTCGATGATATCGCGATAAATACACGAAAATAACATAATTATAATCTACATACAGCATATCTTCTTTCTTTTGAGTTAGTTAAAAATTAAGTGTAACCTATATCTAAATTAAAAGAATTAGTAGTTTAGGAGCTTTCTCTCTACATAATGTACATACATACGTACACACACACTTGCTCACATTCGTTCATATCTGCTCACACTCGCTCACACACGCTCACACATGCTCACGCAGACGCACACGAAAACGTACAGGTACACGCACACGCACATACATATATCGACACGTACTTCATTTCTTTAGGCCGCGCGCACTTTGGATACGTTGTCGTACGAATTTAACTCGTACGAACACGAACGAATGATCCGCACCTTACAAGTACTATGGGGGCGCGCAGACTGCGTGCGAGTTAGTCGTATGTATACGTGCGTATAGTTCCGACGTCCGAATACAATCCGAATTTGTTGGGATTTTAATACACTTTCGTGCGTTAAAAATTAATAATGGCCGTAGAAAAATTTATAAAGTTAGTTTATGAACATAAATGTTTGTTTTTTATACGTGCATAAGCATGAAACAGTATATGCTCATTATATGAGTCGTTCCCTAATATGATGGAATTCACCGAAATCACGTATTTTTGAATATATTTCACGCACCCATTCGGTTCTACGATAGCGAAGACGCCGCCGCAGTCTCCGAGTTATGAGGTACACCGAGTACTAGAGAATTATCTTGAAGATACAGATTATTCATCGCGCTCCAAAGAGGACTTCACGAGTGCGATATCACCGGAAAACTACCTATTTATCAGAGAAAAACGTATTCAATATGCGCACTTAATTGGTACAACCACGATCGTACGTTTACGTACTATCAAAATTCGTGTCCAAAGTGCGCGCGGCCTTATTATATTAACTTGGACTTATGTAAATAAATAAACACGTTTAATCAGCCCCTTTCATTTTCAGCTTTAATAAAGTTGCTTACTCATAATACGTATGTAAATGAATGAATTTAGATAATGACAAAGTAATACTTGTATTTATTTTTCATTTACATAGGTTAGTTCGTAACTAGCAAGTCGTCTCGTCATCGATCCGACATTATCATTATATATAATAAAATTGTAACTGAACCGAATTCGTATATTATATATACAATATTATTTGGAAAATCTTATTGAAATAGTCATTATTATCGATACAGAGGCCGAATCTATAGTTTTTAGAATTTTTGTCGTCTGTGTCTCTGTCTGGGAACACATCACGAGAAAACCACACGACAGATTTTGATGAAATTTGGTATCATGATAGCTGATCTCACGTGGTTTGCTTGTGAGGATGTATGTATACTCTTTTACGCAAAAATTACTAAACGGGCCTTGATGAAACTAATAAAGCAACAATATCTATGCTGATATTATAAAGACGTTAAGTTTATGAGTTTGTGAGCTTATGAGTTTGTGAGATTGTGAGTTTGTGACGTTGTAGGGAGATAATCTCTGGATCTACTGTACCGATTTAGATGAAATTTGGTAAGAAGATAGTTTGAGATCCTGGGAAGGACATAGAATACTTTTTATTTCGGAAATCATTCCTTAAGGGGGTGAAAATGGGGATGAAAGTTTGTATGGGGAATCAAGCTAGGGACGAACCCGAGCGAAGCGTGGATGAGTCACTAGTAATTTATATAATAGTTTAATATTTTTGCTTATATTTCTATACAGCTCTACATTAATATTGTTATGACTTTGAAATAAATTCAAAGACAATAGTTTACATTGCTAATGTTCATTTTCCTTGATTGTTTATTCTTTGAAATGAACAGCTCTACCTGAAGACATTGGAGCTAATTGAAGCGTATTTCTTTTTGTCTGCAAACGTCTCTATTTGACTTTATCGCATTTGTTTTATAAACTAGGCAACTCACCCTTGCTTCACTCGGGTTCGTCCCTAGGTACATTTCAACGGTTAATGTGGAATACATAGACGATATATTTATTATATATTGTATACATAGGTATGATGAGTTTTTGTGGGTTGTATTTTAACATGTTTTCCCGTGGGAATGAGATAATTTCCCGGGGTAAAAAATAGCCTTTGTCGCTACCCAGACCTACATCTATGTCCACATCAAAAATCACGCCAATATGCCACATTTTTATGACGTAAAAGAAGGACAAACACAATAGCACATTTATATTATATAATAAAGTAAATAAGTATAGATGTGAAAGTATGAAAATGAGTTAGTTTACTCATTTATGTGAAATTAAATTGAATTTATATGAATAAGATATCTTTTGTCGCTTTTTTTAACGTTTTAATATTACTTACATACGTGTTATATCATTTGCATACCTATACACAGCTCATCTGTGGAGTGGTTGGAGACTGGAGCCCATAGCGTATGTCTCTACATATGGGACTCACCAGCTTGGCAAGAGAGTACTGCCCAGTAAAACCCAACCTTAAAAAACGAAAATCTTAAGAGGACCTATTTTGGCAGCCTCTCTCTCGTCTGGAGATAAAAAATTATGTCGTAGTTTATCATATACATAGGATTTTTTCTGGATGTATCCACTCAAATAAGTGAAACAGAGCAAAATTTTTGTATTAAATATTCAAAATTTATTTGATACTAGCGGCTGAAAAATAAAAACAGATCTTTCTAACGGGAAACGTACATTTTTACGAGATAAAAAGTATGTAAGTAAACTTATGTGCTATTCCAGACTATAATCTATTTCTGTGCCAAATTTCATCTAGATTCGTTCAGCCGTTCTGACGTGATTGTGTAACAAACATCCAAAAATTTAAATTTTCACATTTATAATATTAGTAAAAAAATCGTCAGGACCTTATTTAGCGACACGAAATATCGTTTAAGTGACTCGATAAATTGAAAATATGGTTTATAATTGTATTTTTGTTTGATAGATAAATGATGTAGTATTTATATGTATATATTTTTTATTATTTAATTTTCTACTTTTTAGTTTAAAATCACTAAATCAAATCACTTATAATATTATAATGTACTTTAATTTTGACCGACTTCAAACAGAAAGAAGTACTAATTCGGTTGTATATTTTTTGTACATATAATATTATTAATACCTGCACGACCGCGGACACGCCGGCGTTACAATTAACAATAGATTTCTTAGAAATTTATTTAATTTCTTAGAAATTTACCTGGAGGTGTAATGGACGTAGTTAGTGTATTTACATGTGATGTTTTTGTTACGGGTGAAGATGTTCCGGATGTTGATAAAGGACAAAGCGTGACATAAAGGTTTTGTAACCAACAAAGGAAGTGTCTAAAGACAATGTGTTTAAGGTTGGGACAAATTGTTTAGGAGCCTGGTTATATGTTGTCTTTATATATCGTGTGTCCTGTGTAATGTACGCTCTTATTCATATACATTTTCAGAATAGTTTCTTTGTTTATCTATATATACATATAATAAAATTGTAACTAAGCCGAATCTGTACATTCAATATTTTTTCGAAAATCTTATTGAAATAGACATTATTATAGATACAGAAGCCGAATCTATAGTTTTTAGAATTTTTGTCTGTCTGTCTGTGTCGCATCACAGAAAAACCACTGGAGGGATTTTGATGAAATTTTGTATGGTGGTCAACATATAGGATACTTTTTATCGCAGTAAAATGTCTCATTTCTGAGAAAAAAATACAAAAACTGCAATGTAAGAGAATACGAATATGTAAAACCTAAGAATGTGGTTTTTGATCACCTGAATACGGGCGGAGCCGCGGGCAATGCTAGTTTTTAAATAAGATACGCGGACAGGGTTGTATTTTATGTTATATGTGTTTTGATCTCAGGGCTTAACAGATTTGAGTGATTTCTTTTTATTTTTATTATAAAGGTGTGCTAGCAGTTGTAACATTTATAGATACATTCGATTTTTTAATTTTTAGAAGCATTGCCCGCGGCTCCGCCCGCGTTAAGATGACCAAAAACCAAATTCTTAGATTTTACATATTAGTACACTCTTACAATGCAGTCTTTGTATTTGTTCTCAGAAATGAGATATTTTCCCGCGGTAAAAAGTATCCTATATATTGACTTGGATAACCAGCTATCACCATACCAAATTTCATCAAAATCTGTCCTGTGGTTTTCTCGTGATGCGGTAACAGACAGACAGACAGACAGACAAAAATTCTAAAAACTATAATCGGCCTCTGTATCGATAACATATATTTATATAAGATTTTCCAAAAAATATTTACAAATTCGCCTTAGTAACAATTTTATTATATGTATAGATTGTTAAATGTACAACTATATTGAAACAAACACGACATGCACAATTATTTTACATCCCGTTTGACTCTAATCAACTTAAAATCTAAATATGATCAAATATTAGCAGATATTTATTAATAAAATTAAATTGTATAACAGAGATTAGATTAAGTAATTAATTATTCAAATTCTAATGATAAAGGGTCAAATATTTAATATTAATATGTTAATTTGATGATGACTAAATTATGCTAGTATTTGATTATAATAAATTATTACCAATTGAACCACATATATCAATTAATAAATTAATAATACATTGAATTACAATACAAATATTTCAATTAATATCAAATGAAACAAAACTCCTCACTTAACTGCAATAAACTCGAAATAGATATAGCTTAAAACCTGGATTAACACATTTGTTGCTTTATAGGTATCTATACTAATATTATAAAGAGGTAAAGTTTGTGAGTTTGTGATGTTGTAGGGTGTAATCTCTGGATCTACTGAAGCGATTTAGATGAAATTTGGTAAAAAAAATAAAAACCGACTTCAAACAAAAGCACTAAAAAGTGAAAAATAACTGATTGGTAGTTTTCATTTACTATACATACCTAATCAAATATTTTCGAAGTCGGTGTGCTTTGGCTAAGTAATTAAAGCCTACCTATTAAATACATACCTAATCAAATATTTTTGAAATCTGTCCCAGCCCATACAAAGCAAAGCACACCGACTTCGAAAATATTTGATTTGGTATGTATAGTAAATGAAAACTACCAATCAGTTATTTTTCACTTTTTAGTGCTTTTGTTTGAAGTCGGTTTTTATTTTTTTGTTAAAAAGTTTTTATTTTTCCCTTTTTAGTGTAGACTGTAGTAGCAAAGTAAGGATTCTAACGTGTTAGGCTTGTCAAATCAAACAAAATAAGCCCAAACTCAAAGTATCTACTATTAGCCGTTGAAGAGTTCCACCTATACACCTTCTGGCCTTGCCATCAGATCAGGTCAACAACACCGAACCACTGTACTATCAACGGAAATAGAAATATTTGCAAAGTTTCAAGTCAATATGACAATTAGAAGTAGGTTAAATTCATCATTAGTTGTTTTTCCACCCTTAGGGGTGGTATTTTTTTTTGAAATTTAAATGGGACCAATCTGGAAGTATACCCTTTCAAACAAAACAAAAATTGTCCAAATCGGTTAATAAATGACGGAGTTCTGAGGTAACAAACATAAAAAAAAAAAAAAAACATACAGTCGAATTGAGAACCTCCTCCTTTTTGAAGTCGGTTGAAAATAGTTTGAGACCCTGGGAACAACATAGAATACTTTTTATCTCGGAAATAATCCCTTAAGGATGTGAAAATGGGGATGAAAGTTTGTATCGGGAAGCAAGCTAAGGACGAACCCGAGCGAAGCGGGGGTGAGTCGCTAGTATACTATATATACCATTATTCTTACTAATGTTCTTTCAGCAGTCTAAATCATTGAAAATAATCGACCATAATCATTATTGAAAATTAAAGGAAAACATACGTCGATCAAAATAGTACTAGATCCACAATCAACGACAAAAAATGTCCTCACCGAATGAGCGCTCATTTGAACATTTAATTAATTTTTTTTAGTGAACAACTTTAAATATTGCATTTAAGGTTCAATTTACATTGCCGTAATATTTATTTCAAGTAGAATAATTACCTAAACACAATCGGTGATAATTTTCAGAGAACTTTTACACGGGATTGTGTATCTAGTACTTTTTTGATCGATAGAAATATATGTGAATTAAATTAACTTATCTACATATTATATAAAAAACCAACTGTTTCCAATTTTTTTTTCTTAGGCCTCGTCAATAGCTAATAAACAAAAAAAAAAAGAAAATCGTTTGACAAACAGTGGAGAAAAAAGTACTGAACTGCTTTATCTTTGTATAATATATATATATATATTATAATATGTTTATGTATATATAGTATAGTAACAATAAAAAAAAATTCAATTAAAGCAGAAAAATGTCTGCTGAATCACTGAAATTAAATGAAATTAAACGATGGCCGGTTTCAAAATGGAGGGATTTTCGATGGCCTGTGTTTCAATTTAGTTTTAAATCGTTTACACTACCTTTGCTTTTACGTACAATTTAAACAATGTAATATTTTATCAGAATAAAAAATAGTCTATAACACTCGGCGGTAATGTAGCTTATACATATAATAAAATTGTAACTAAGCCAAATCTGTACATTAAATATTTTTTGGAAAATCTTATTGAAATAAACATTATTATCGATACAGAGGCCGAATCTATAGTTTTTAGAATTTTCGTCTGTCTGTCTGTCTGCCTGTCTGTCAGTCTGTCTGTTACCGCATCACGGAAAAACCACTGAAGGGATTTTGATGAAATTTGGTATGATGATAACTGGTTATCCGGGTCAACATATAGGATACTTTTTACCGCGTGAAAATATCTCATTTCTGAGAAAAAATACAAAAACTGCAATGTAAGAGTACAGTAATATTATGTAAAACCTAAGGATTTGGTTTTTGGTCATCTGAACGCGGGCGGAGCCGCGGGCAAAGCTAGTTGGTAAAATAATTTTCAAAATCGGTTCACTATTTTCTGAGATTACCCCCTACATGGAAACTTCAAGTTTTACTTCTTAATAATATTTTTGTAGATAGAAATGATCGATTATAAACATACACCTGATTCTGTATAATAGTACGTCTGATTATGCTCATAGTAAAATATTCCGTCCCATAAAGTATTTCTTTCGCCAGTTCTTCTCAGGTCTGAGGCTTCTTCTTTCCGAACTGGTAGTAGACTCATGACGTTCAGTAAAAAATTGTAATAATTTAATGGTGAATAAAATATTTTGAATTTGAATATTAATTCATGTACGAATCATTTCCAACATAATTACCACTTGTCTTACGGCGAAGAAAACATCGTGAGAAAACCTGCATGTATGAGAGAACCTAGCAAGTTTTCGAAAGACATGTGAAGTCCGCCAACCCGCACTTGGCCAGCGTGGTGGACTATGGCCTGATCCCCCTCGTATTGAAGGGAGGCCCGTGCCCAGCAGTGGGACGTTAAAAAGGGCTGAATACAAGTACATAAATAAAAAAATTAGCGATTTCACGCCAGTAAAACCGTGAGTCAAACTTGTATTGTTAGAAGATAACAGTACGGGAATAATAAGTACAAGGTTACAAAGTAAACAAAGGTGCGCGAAGTATGTCGATTGTAGGCGCAGCTGTTAATTCAAACTGGTAGAAATGCTATGTCGCTGTTAGTTTCTTATATATTTTACTAGTGATGTACCCTGGTTTTGCTCGGGTGCGTCCCTAGGTACCTTTTGTATGTATGTATATAAGCACTTTACGTGTAGCGTCACCTTTTGATATTTTTTGTTACTAAGAGTAGCCTATGTGTTACTTCAAGTCATAGGTACACACACACACACACACACATAAAATATTACATACACACGTAAAATTTTTGGCTATTTATGATAATATTGTGATTCTAATATATTATAATCGACTTTTTGCGGAGGTCGTGGGTTTATGTCACAACTCTCACATTTTTATAATAGCTTTCATGGTGCAGTCTGCACCATGAAAGCTATTATATCTTAACACTTTATATACGACCCCTGAAATGGACTAATATAGGGATAGCATTTGAAAATTTGTGTAATATGCAAATATATAAAAAATAAACGTAAATGTTCGTTTGTGCTTTAAAGTATTGATATATTTACTTTAAAATGTTAATATGTTTTACTTGGATATGGTTTTTATGCTACCCATTTCTCATTTAGATTTCTCAGAGTTGACATATTTTCCCACAGTAAAAAGTATCCTATATGTTGATCCGGATAACCAGCTTTAATCAAACCGAATTTCATCAAAAGCTGTCCAGTGGTTTTCTTGTGATGCGTTCTCATACAGATAGATAGACAAAAATTCTAAAAACTATAAATTCGGCCTCTGTGTCGAATATCGATAGTAATGACGATCTCAATAAGATTTTCCAAAAAATATTTACTGTACAGATTTCACTCAGAATTTTATTATTAG
This sequence comes from Brenthis hecate, assembly GCA_951806755.1. NCBI lineage: Eukaryota > Metazoa > Arthropoda > Insecta > Lepidoptera > Nymphalidae > Brenthis > Brenthis hecate. Next base: position 508,409 of record OX638249.1, read on the forward strand.
TATATATAGATAGATGAAAATAAATAGGCAAATGTCACTACTGTCAGTTATGAGTAGAGAGTGCCAAAGATATATAGGTTTAGATATAAATTATGTGATGTTTATTCTGTTACCCGAAAAACATAATCCATCTTTGAAGGAGTCGGATAAAATGAATATAAAAGCTCATTTTCCCGGTTTAATTTCCCAAAAGCTGTCTAGAACCAACTTTATTTTGACAGTCACGTAAATGCAAATGTTACGTTTCAAATTCAATAACAAAAGGATAATCAAATAATTTACAACAGTGTAAAATATATTAACTCTACGTAATAGGTCTTTAGTACGTACTTTGTATTCTAAAAGTTGTTGTATTGATTTTTGTACGGGAAGAGAGATGAACTTGACCTTAATTAAATATGTTGTTGGGACATCACCATCTACATAGTTCCATGGTAAGTTACGAGGCTTGTGTTACGGATACCAGATAGTTGATACACTACACATATGTAACTTTAAATACATATATATTATGATAGTTTAGAGATATAAGAAAATACTATCTAAATAATCAGTTTTTATAAGCTAATCGACTTGTTTGTTTAAGGCAGTGGTATCCCGATGGTAACGCGCCCGCTTGTTAAACCGAGTGAAGTGGATTCAATCCTGGGTCTTGCACCTCGGATATTTTTCATGTGGCATTCATGAATCATCATTTTTAACATGATTATCACTTGTCTTACGGTGAAGAAAAACATCGTGAAGAAACCTGCATGTATGAGAGAATTTCGTAAGTTTTCGAAAGACATGTGAAATCTGATAACCCACACATGGCCAGCATGGTGGACTATTGCCCGATCCCCCTCGTATTAAAGGGAAGCTCGTTCCCAGCAGTGAGATGTTAAAAAGGTCTAAATGCAATAATTTACGTGTTTACTTTGAAAAACTAAAATACAATCGTTACAATCCTGAAACTAAAATACAATCGTTAAAGGTATATGGAAATGACATATTATGATTCTACGACTATTACCTTTGCCATTTCCATACAATTTCTGAAATTACTAACATTCACTAATTTCATATTGATTGAATTAAACTTGATTATTTTACAACACTTACCACTGACTTTATATGTATATTAGTTACATGAAAATAATTTTCCGATGCATAAAACAAGTTGGTTACGTAAATGTGATTAACATGATAAATTTTAACTAAAAATATGTATATATCAAGTTAAAAATCACCTGAAAATAAGTTGTTCTACGTTTCCTAGTAATTCTTTTGTATATTTTAGTGGAACGACCCCTAATATATAAGATATTGATTAAAGAAACAATAATGAAAATGGATTCGCAATTAGTAAATGCTTAAAAAAAATATCATACACCGGAACGAAGCACCTTAAATAAACAAGCTTAATAGATGAGTTAACTTATTACCTGGGTATATCAGCGAGCCGAGGCGCCCGAGCCCGACGCACTGCGCCCATCGTCAGAACTCCCTGTGGACACAAACAAATTAGATTATATATTAATTTATATATAAATATAGGGGTTAAATAGGGGATAATACAAGGAATTTCGTAATTTCTGAATTTAGATACGTGGACGTAGGTATAAATCCTATAAGGCACGCCGGATGTAGATATATAAAATTACATCCGTCTGGACTCAATAATACTCATAGGCACATGAACGTTTAAAACGAACGCTTGAATCGAACGAAGATTTTTGTAATATATTCTAATATATTGTCGTGAAGCCATTCATAGTGGCTATTCATAAATTTGTATTTCTGCGTAGTTTGGCGTGTAGAGGTAAATTGAAGAGATATTAGCATTTACCTGTACAGACTCCTTACTTAGGTCAACTGTACAGGAAAAAGTGTGCTAAAGTATCCTATCACGTAAGCTCTCTTTAAAAAATTATCTAATGACACTTAATCTTTCCTTTAACGAAAGAAAGTGAGCGGTAAAGTATGTATATATTAAAATTAATATGTTCCTAGTTAAATACATTTTTAAAACTTAGTTTTCTATATACTAAGGCACATATAGTGAAAAAACTTTCAGGTTTTTTGATAAAAATAGTACTGAAACCGTGTCACGTTGCCAGTGTATCTATTTCTCACTAGTTTGATGACACGTTTAGTTACCCTACTTGCTGTGCCAACGATCGCTGGTTCGAGTTCCGCTGAGGGCATTAATTTGTGTGATAAGCACGAATGTTTGTACTCCAGTCATGGGTGGGATATTTATAATATGTATGTATTTAAAGTTGTATGTATGTATGTGTAGTGTATCAACTATGTAGTACCCATAACATAAGCCTCGTACCTTACCATGGAACTAGATGGTGCTGTATGTTAATGTCCCAAAGTAGTATATTATTATATTAAATCTATTATTTCTTCGCCCAAGTGCGTGCCTGTGTGAAGAGTAGCCTAAGTGTAGGTGAATTTTATGACTACCAGTAAAAGTCGCTAGTCTACATAGGGAATATTATACAATCATTTTTATCTTTATTGTTAAAATAAATCTTTCCCATGCGTGTATCTTTTTATGTTAGCTGTTGGATATATATTATGATTAAGTAGAAACAAAAATTATCGCTCTACTTTATTACTTAAGTTTGACGAAGACTACGAATAAGAAATCTGAAATACCAATTTGGTATACAAAACTATCGTTTTATCACACTTCTTACTTTTTCTACTATTTAGGGTCGATTCACACTATAGTGCCAACCACAGTCCATTCTCGGACCGATATCGGTGTGGTAAAGTATTTTTATATAAAAAACGTTGCCGAAGTGTGACTGTACCGAAACTTGATTCTTACTGATAGTGTGAAATGCACTTATTGTTTCTTGTATAAAAATACTCTACTAGATCAATATTGGACCGAGAACGAACCGTGAACGACACTATAGTGTGGATCAGGCCAAAGTTCTCAACTTAAATTAATAAAAAAAAAAAACGAAAAACATACCTAATGCGTCCGAAAAATACTTATTTGGAAATCTAAAATTAGCAATGCTTTGTCAGCTGGTTCGTTTTAAAGGTAAAGTGCTGTAGACAGTTATATTAACCGACCAAATTGAGATGTAACTAGTAAGGTCAGAAAAAATATTTTTGTGTAATAATATTTTAATATTAGTCGAATGATTTTGCTTTTGGTAAATATCATAACAAAAGGGAGTTAGGTCTTGGGCTACAACAATATTTTTGATTCTATAGGTGCTTTAGTATAGATATATGTAGAGCTCCAATAATAAAACATAATTTTAATAAATTTCATTTTATTTAGATTAATATTAATTTAACAAGTTTTTTAAGTTTTAACCCTGCGAGTTTTACATTTTACATTCTCTCTACTTAGTTGAACAGAACTGTGAAATTTAAATATGAGTAAGTTAACCTATAGAACTATCTTTTCGGATTTTTTCGCGAATATATTTTGAGTTTTGATTCCCGACGTTTCATTTAAAATCAAAATATATCCGCGAAAAAGTCCGAAAAGATAGTTTTATTTAAAATGTCAAATATTTGCGTACATGTAAGGAATTATTAAGTTATCTGTTATTTTCAATATCACTTTGAAAGTCTATCATAATTATACTGCTTTCGGCGTGGTATTTTCTCATCTTTTTTTGGGAAAAATCTGAAGTATACACAATTTATTAAAAAAAATCAACAGTTTTCAGTAAAAAAAAAACAATTTTTTTGTGTGTATACACAAAAAAAAACAAATTAATTTCTTTTTTTATTATTTAGTTATTAAGATATAAGTAGATATAGAAGATATTTTTAGAACCTAACTGAATTTTGAATAAAATTAATTTTTAGGATTGGGCAGATTTAACTGACTTATTCGTTTTAAATCTTGCTATTTTACTAAAAACTTTTAACATGGAACTTTTATACAATTTAAAACTAAGGCTTTATGTAACAAAAATTGCCTTTTTCAATATTGTATTTGGTCCTCATTATACGTTTTTGGTGCGGACGGTACCGTGTCGGTTTTAACAAAAGGCCCTTTGTCCGTTACAAAGGCTTGAGGCCGTCAAGATAAAATGAAATGAATGAATTATTACGCTTTCAAATCCCACAATACCTGGCGCAGGTTAGTTATTTTTCCAGTTAAGACATTTATTATGATATGATCTAGTCGCCAGCGTGTACGGCTGCAATCCAGAGATCTTGAGTCTTAGACTTGGATGTGACCAAGTTACGGGGGTTTTGTCAGGAAATTTTTAGTAACAGCCTCGAGTTGGAAAACTAGCAATGTTTCTACAAAGTGCCTCAAAAAGCTCGTTATGTTCAGTCTTGACCTAGATCTCTAACCGATCGTGACCAATGGTTATCCCATCGGAGTTTGAAAGTAATGGAATAGAGTGTGCAATTATGTTAACGCGTATGATTTATAATATCTCGTCCCTTTGTCTCATGATCTATGAGAATCGATTTACTCGATTGATTTGGCAAACATATCGTAACATACACCCGAATGCAATCGTCTTTTCTTAGAGTTGATTAAAATTATGTATAAATGTTACTTCGAAATTAGTGATCTACGAGAAATGTCGGAATTGCAAAAGATACCAAACATTGTGATTTGGTCATTGGTAGGTGTAAATAGAAAAAAAAAATTTAACATACATATATGTACATAATTTAAGCATTTAAAATGAAAAAAAAAGGTAAAAACTGAACCCTTATCATTTCATCACGCCCTCTGTCCGTATGTCATAGTCACTCAGGGACAGTCCCTGTAGGTATATTTTAAATTATACTTGTATTTTGAAGACCTCGCATTATTTCTTGATAAAGCATATATTATATGTAAAAAGTCCTATTTAAAAAGCGCTTGTCTAATGTTCATTTCTCATGCGTTTCAAACTTTTAAAAATTAAGATTCCACGCACATACTTAGATAAACACACACAGTTTTTATTTGAATGATATCGAAATAGTAAAAGCATCGATAGAATCAGAATTTTATGTACTTTGTTCTTATCAAATACTTAGTTTTCAAGAACTTTGGCAAACTTTCGAAGAAATTCCGGAAGTGTCCTTTAGGTGTAACAAAATGTTGAATTTGCTTTTTAGACGTTATATCTATAACAGCATAGACTGAAGGAACACTTGTATACATACAAGTGGTTATGTGGGACTCACCGGTAAGAAAAGCCAGTACTAACTACTTTAGCGGGTAGGTGGGTTTGGGTTTAACCCAATGGAACATCACTTACACACTGAACTGCGACGTCTCGACGGTAGGACTCTCGAGGCAGACCACAACCACCATGGGTTCCCACCCACTCACACTCCCACTGTCCACTCTGTTAGTCTAGCTAGTCTTTCACCACGATGAAGTATCAAGCACTTCTCGCTGGAACTAAATTATGAGATTTTCAAAAGGCATCACGGACACGTCAATATCTTATTTTATAACTAAGATTGTTTTTGAATTGACGTAACTATTGCCACAAAAATACACACAACATGGCAAATTTTATTGTAAATCTATACATAAATAAATGTTTTCTGAAGTATTGAGTAAAAAAATCAACATTCACGACATTTCTGCCGAGTTTTCTCCGGAAGTGAGAAAAAGCTTACGCAAAGGCTCCAAGCTTTTGACAAGATTAAGCTCCACTATCCTGTTATTATGTTGAAAGCAAATGTTCATGTCATTGAAGAAATGGAAGTTCCGTAACTTTTTTGTTTGTTCCGGTCTTTCTATCAAGATACTACAAAAATAAAACACTTGACGCTAATTCTATAAGTATTGGTGAGATGGGTTATTTCTGGACACCACTTGTAAATATTATTCTTCTTAAAATATATAATAACAAAATATCTTTTTAAATAAAACTATCTTTTCAGATATTTTCGCGGATTTATTTTGATCATGGTACTTGGTCCCGTGACCATGACTGCTGTAAAGCATTCGATATGTCTGGAACCAAAAATCTGAAAAGTTAGCTCAATTGAAAATTAAGTGGTAATATTATATTAATATTAAGTTAAGGTTCAAATCCCGGGTCTCGCACCTTACATATAAATATAGTATTCCACTGATATTAACAGATTTGATATTAGATCAAAGTAAACATTTTTGTATGGAACATCCTACTACATACAACTTATTTATTATAGTAATATATCAAAGATAAATCAATTTTCACAGTTCAAAACGTATTAACTCTAAACTATAGGTATTATTCCTAAAATTCATTTTTGATCAAGACAGACAATTGTCAGAAATCCGAGATGAAGAATCATACCCACAGATATAGAGTCTAAATCTGTAATCGAACCCATGATCCACTACTTTTTCTCAATCACCCAATAAGCAGGGGGTTTAAAGTAGATAATACAAAAGAAATAGTAAAAAATATAAAAAATGACATATCCTTGCATCTTGTCACGCCCTCAGAATATGTTATTTCACTTCGCTCGGGTACTTCCTAAGCTTGAATGGAACACATAAAAAACAAACGTCCAAAGAAAAAATATTATAAACCACCAGAGTTTCATCACAATCGGATCAATGGTTTAGGAGGACGAACATACGAACAATCAGTATTATTTATATGTAGATAGTTTAACTGTAGCAAAAGTATTTAATTTAAGAAACTAGATTGAAGACTACTTTTGTATGGCACAGAAGAAGGAATTAAAGTATAAATTAAATAATCTATACATATAATAAAATTGTAACTAAGCCAAATCAGTACATTCAATATTTTTTTGATAATTTTATTGAAATAGACATTATTATCGATACAGAGGCCGAATTCATAGTTTTTAGCATTTTTGTCTGTCTGTTACCACATTACGCGAAAACCACTAGACAGATTTTGATGAAATTTGGCATGATGACAACTGGTTATCCGGGTCAGCATATAAGGTACTTTTGGCTGCGGGAAAATATCTCATCTCTGAGAAATCTATACTAAACGCTAAAATGTAATTAGGGACGAACCCGAGCGGAGCGAGGGTGAGTCGCTAGTTACATACATTTTCCTAGCGCTGCAACAGACGTCCTTATATAAATAAAATTAAGGTGCGCTTCGGTTTGCAATAAAGTTTTTAAACTATATATAAGTAACATTATGATAATGTTTTATCAGGCATATGGCTAGAGTAACAAAGTGAACTATTTTAATTTCCGATTCCCAAACCCTTATAATAAAACAATGTTAGTAAATCTTCATTTTTGATTTCAAATGTTAATCTAATACCGTATCACGTATGACCTTTTCGTTTTGACTCCTTTTTCTATATTGTTTTTTATAAACTGTTTATCTGTAAAAACACTTTATAAATTTCAAAATTCATATAGCTATTTCCTGCTAGCAGAACTTACAAACATTTACTTTCTAAGCGTTTGAACTTTGCAAAAGCATTCATCAAAAATGGGAAATGGTTGCGGAAATTCAGTCGTTTTTCAATTTCATTCAATACCGAATGCCAGATGTGAAGATGTGATTTACATTCACTAAACTACTGCAATACTCCCGGGTACTTGATTATGTATTGTACAGATGCAAGATATGAAATTTTCAAGCAAACTTAAGAAATTTCTTTGAATTGTTATACTTTTCCTTAATAAATATATGCATGCATTGCAGATGAAAATTGGTTTCCTCCTCCTTGTGGTCACGTAAGTGGGAATTATGTTGAAAATGCTGTTATATATACATGACAATATCAGATGTGCCACATCCAGGGTATGGATTCGCGTCACTGTAAATTCAAAGCCAGAATCCTTTCAATACAGAGATTTCAATATAGAGTAACAACTGTATATTAAACATTTCTAGAACATTTGTTTTTGAGAAACGTGTAACATTAATATAAAAATTTTATTTGTCTATCCATCCTTTATCCAATACAGCTACGTATGCAAACAAAGGTGTATTCTCTTATAATCCAATTGAACCACAATTCGACACGACCAGGAATCAAAAGCAATAGTTAACTAAAACAGATGGCAGACCGCGTTTCCATGTAGAGTTTCAATTAAAACTTCTGAACTAAAAGATGGTCGAAACAATTTTAATAAGGTATAACCAATATTGATGGCAAAGTTTCTTATTTGAGAGTACCTAGAACTCGGCTTGCTCATTTCCAGGTTAGTAAAGAAAGTTTTCCATAGCGCTGTAGAGTTCCTAGGTTTTTATCCATTGCAGGTATATGAATACGTGAATCTACTTCGCAGTTTGTTATTTCGTTGTAGATTGATTTCTTCAAGTCCGACTTAAGCAAAAGAGAAGTTTCTAAGTCTGAAGCATGAAGCATGCTTAACACATCCTAAGACAGTTGTCAACGTATGACAATTACCGACAAGCACTTTTAAATCGTGAATTGCTGTGAGTTAGAGAAATATTTTCCAAAAGAAATCTAGAAAATATTCAAATTTTCAAAAACTAGAACGTTTTTTTAATGCATAATATATAAAAAAAAGCCTTTTAAAATATTTAAAAAAATCATTTTCACCCCCCTTAAGGGATGATTTCCGGGATAAAAAGTATCCTATGTCCTTTCCAGGGTCTCAAACCATCTTCTTACCAAATTTAGTTCAAAGAGTTTAGGCAGCGTTTTCGTTAAAGCTCCCAGACGGCTTATTTTTTTCCGACATCTCCACAAATATACGTTGGGACATTAACACACAGCGCCATCTAGTTCCATGGTAAACTACGAGGCTTGTGTTATGGATACCAGATAGTTGATACGCTACACATATATAACTTTAAATACATACATATTATAAATATAAACAGCCACGACTGGAGTACAAACATTCGTCATCAAACAAATGAATGCCCCCAGCGGGACTCGAACCCGCGACCGCTGGCACAGAAAGTAGGATCACTACAAACTGAGCCAAGCGTGTCGTCAAATATCATAATATTTAAGCCAATGTATAGCCAAAAACAAATTATATATTAAACCTTTCTCGAGAATCACTCTATCCATTGGTGAAAACAGCATGAAAATCGGTGTAGTAATTTTTGAGTTTATTGCGAACAGACAGACAGACGCGGCGGAAGACTTGGTTTTATAATATGTAGTGATAATTATTTTAACGCATATTTTCTCCAACGCCATCATCACATTTAATATGAGTGAAGGGCATCGTGGTTTACGTCAACATTTATTAACATAGAGCTGAACTTTCGCATGACCTTAGGTTATTTTAAGGGTTGTACTGCCCTTGGGGTGACCTTGAAACCCCTTCATCAAAGTTATAACCATTAAAATCATTATTTTAGATTCTTACAAATTGTATGCGTCAAGTTAATTGTTTTATCAATTACTGCTGTAGTAATATTTATAGAAAGGTTATAATTTGTTTTGTTTGTTTGTTTGTTTTGAACCCGGAAATCGTTGGTTCTATCTAGTCCTATAGAAAAGTTCTTTATATTTTATAACCAACTAGTTTTTGCCCGCGGCTTCTCTCGCATTGTAAGTGGGGCTGAGATCAAAGGTAGCCTATGTCCATCAGTAGGATGCAATTTTTGTCTTTGCTAAATTTTATCAAAATCTGCTCGGTGGTTTAAACGAGAAAATGTAACAGATTTACTTTCACATTTACAATATTAAAATGGATTTAATAAGTAAAGCATTATGATATTGATGCCTGTCAGGTTAGAACTTTTAGAGCAGAGAAATGATACATAAATGCGAATGCTAGTATTTATAATATAAATGTATTCAAATTTTCATTCACAATAATAGGATATTAAGGATTTTCAACGTACATTCTCATGACTTATACTCGATATAAATATCTTCATAACTCCGCTCCTTCTGTCGTTGATATGAAATACTCTTCTCAAATAGAAAATTAATTATTTTCCATGCAATGTTTACATCAAATATAAATTAACTAGCACTGCCCGCGGCTCCGCCCGCGTTCAGATGACCAAAAACCAAATTCTTAGGTTATACATATTAGTATACTCTTACAATGCAGTTTTTGTATTTTTTCTCAGAAATGAGATATTTTCCCGCGGTAAAAAGTATCCTATATGTTGATCCGGATAACCAGCTATCACCATACCAAATTTCATCAAAATCTGTCCAGTGGTTTTCTCGTGATGCGGTAACAGACAGACAGAGAGACAGACAAAAATTCTAAAAACTATAGATTCGGACTCTGTATCGATAATCATGCCTATTTCAATAAGACTTTCCAAAAAATATTTAATGTACAAATTCGACTTAGTTACAATTTTATTATATGTATAGATTATTATGATTTAAGTCTTTTAAGCTATCATGGTCACTGATAATGTTATTATGATGTAAAATGGGGTATTTACCATGTTTTCCTTTTACTTTAATGAGTGTTCCATATTTTAGCACAGTTAAAAGCGCCATGGTCAAGGATGACCTAATATTTTTAGGGCTGTATGTTAAAATTCCTTAGAATTATTGTATTTATATATATTTGACGACACGTTTAGCTCAGTTTGTAGTGATCCTACTTGGTGTGCCAGTGGTCGTGGGTTCGAGTCCCGCTGGGAGAATTCTTTTGTGTGATGAACACAAATGTTTGTACTCCAGTCATAGATGTTCATATTTATCTGGTATTCATAACACAAGCCCCGTAGCTTAACATTGAACTAGATTCTAGAGCTATTTATATTTATTTATACAGGTAGCGCTATCTTGTGTCAAATATTATTACTAAAAATAGTCCACGTGTTACTCCAAGACTATTTACATACAAAGTTTCATTCAATTCTGTCAAATCGTATAAGCTTGAAGAAACTACAAACAAAAACATACCTACCCATACAAATTTTCGTTTTTATTATTATATTAGGATATCTTACGTAAAGCAACAAGTAGCTAGTATTAAGTATCATTAAAATATTTTCTAGAACAAATAGAGTGCAAAGATATAAAATTAATAACTGTTAAGAATATTTTACAAAACATCAAGTGCTGAGATAACATGGCCGTCACTTAAGGCGCGGGTCAAGAACGCTTTTATTTCTAGATCTCGAGTAGATTTATATATAACCTACGTATAACACAGTACACTACAATGATGTACTAGTCTTTGCTTAATTTTAATGATAGAGGTATTATAAGTTTTAACAAAACTGCCTATATATCTGTGTGTGGTATCATAGCTCCCAAACCAATACTAAATTAATAGTAAAAAATTAGTTCCCAGATGAATGATAAAAGTATGCATTGATCATACATTTCTTTCATTTCAATTCAATTTGTATTATCAACTTTTTGATACTAGAAAGTTTTATCGTTCGTGTAAAAACGTCTAGTACTGTATATATGAAGACATCTAAAACGGTTTTACGGCTGTTAGCAATCCAAGCTAATCACAACGCTGCTCTCTGAAGGCTCCAAGGTTATGTAATATAAGCCATCTACCAACAAATTTTTAATGTATGTACACCGCTAGTTTTACATATATGTTGACACGTTTGGCTCAGTTTGTAATGACCCTACTTGCTGCGCCAGCGGTCGCGGGTTCGAGTCCCACTGGGGGATCAACTATCTGGTATCCATAACACAAGCCTCGTAGCTTACCATGGAACTAGATGGTGTTGTGTGTTAATGTCCTGACAAAAAAAAAAATAGGTAAAGACAAAATAGTGCAGTACTTTTTCCATCTTTTCTATTTATAAATCGTTTTTTTTTTGTTTAATAGGTTTAGATTTAGTGTCCCCACTTCACTTGGTTGCAGATGTATTAGGTATTCATTAATAAGAAAAATGATTCACACATTTCTCGTCTTAAAAAGAGAAGAGTCATCTTAGAATTTTACTCTTAAAGCTGTTAGCACATGCGTGAGACATGTTGGTTCCTTTAAGAAATGTGCGCTTTTATTAATATCCATTCTTGATGTTTGATTATTATATAAGGGCCTTTGCATTACCTTAATCTATACATATAATAAAATTCTAACTAAGTCGAATCGGTACATTAAATATTTTTTGGGAAATCTAACTGAAATAGACATTATTATCGATACAGAGTCCGAATCTATAGTTTTTAGAATTTTTGTGTCTGTCTGTCTGTCTGTTACCGCATCACGAGAAAACCACTGGACAGATTTTGATGAAATTTGGTATGATAATAGCTGGTTATCCGGGTCAACATATAGGATACTTTTTATCGCGGGAAAATATCTCATTTCTGAGAACAAATACAAAGACTGCATTGTAAGAGTGTACTAATATGTGAAACCTAAGAATTTGGTTTTTGGTCATCTTAACGGGGGCGTAGCCGCGGGCAATGCTAGTATATTATAATATCTTACTTTCATAATTCCGCTGTAAGAATAAATTATCCCACAGTTTTTTTTAGGTTGATAAGCGAGTAGTGTAAGCCACTCTACGCGAAGTCCTCTTTAGGCCAGTAAAATTACCGTGGAAATCAGTACAGTCCTTCTTAAGATTGGAGTGGAAAAAAAAACTTCACAGAATTAAAACTGGGAACTCTTTATCTTGAAAATTGCCATAATACGACTTTAGTAACATTTTCTAGGAAGATACTCGTAGATATTTCTATTTTAATAAAAAAATATTATTTTCTTTTTTTTTTATTTACAGTTTTTTTGAAACTATTTAACAATTTGTTATCTTAAACTAAAATTAAACATAAAGTTGGATATAGCTTTGGGATCACCTCTTAAAAACCATCATACTCATACAACACTCGATAGATATAAAAGAAAAAAAATCAAAGCACAAATTGGCGTTATTGTTAAATTATACCCCTATAGCCTATAATACTCGCGTTATCAAGTCAAATCTAACAATGTAGGTATTTGAATAGATAATAAGATGAGGTAGCATACATACATATTTACATATAAGTATAACATACTACATATAAGTATAACGTATGTTAATTACATATAAGTAACCCTTAGGTATCGTCGCAACTAAAATAGGTCGGTAACATATATTCCCATTGTGACACGTGTGTTTACAGCCTAAATATGCCCATAGCTTGTTGTTCAACGAAAAACCTTGACATCTACTTGTTTTTGTAGGCTTCTTTGATTGAGAAGATCTTAAAATCGCTTCCACAGAGTGCCCGTGGCCTTAATAAAAAGTTGAACTGAAAATTGCTCTAGGTTTTACATATTTGTATGATTTCATATCGTAATTAATTATTATTATTATTAGGTAATAGATACTAGTTCTTGCCCAAGATTCTGCTCGCATAAGGCAATGTGCTGCTTTGTGGGGCTATCTAGTGGGATGGTTGATAAGGCAGACGTTCGCTATTCTCATCCAATAGCCCAGTTTAGCCCATCCAAACTCCATTCCATACACCTTTTTAGTTTTCCCTATAACGGTTATCCGGAGATCATCTTTGAGCAATTCCCTATGGGTTACTCAGAGATGAATCCTAACTGATGCGTCATATTAAACAAACTTGAATCTCTTATACCTTTACGTGTTGGACCTGTGTCCCTACGCAAGCCTTCCAAAGTACCGGGTTTCTTCGAGCCCGTGAAATCTAAAGAGATATAAATATTAATGATAATGAAAACCAAAAGCCCACACAAAATTTACAGATTCTTAAGCTACGATTTATTTGTAGATATTATCTAGTTTTATCTAAGTATATCAAGTCGACTTGACCCTGCCTTATACAATGTTTGCTTCCAAGGTCTTGGTTATCATCAAGGCTAATTTTTTTTTTTATGAAACTTTCTTTGATCCATAGAAGCTATCTAAGACCAAGTTTATTTTCATGATAAGCTCCAAAAAGATGTCTTTCGTTTTCTTTGTATACCACATGTCTGAGAAAACTCATGCATAATGCTTACAGATAGTCGTAGATTATATTAAAAGATCTTAGTTTTATTCATTTCGTTTATTTCATTCATTCATTAGATTCATTTAAAAAGATTTTTAAAACTAGACCAGATTCAGAGATTAGCGCGTTCGAACAAACAAACCCTTTAGTTTTACATATTAGTATAGATATGAGTAAAACTATGAACTAAGAAGAAGGACGACGAAAAATATTCAGTTATTTATAAAAATTCAATGTTAATAATTAAACTAAATAAACAATCGACTAAAACTTGATAGAGAAGAAAATCTTATTCAAGTCATTACTAATATCATAGTAGACTTAATAGTTAATATACTCGTAGATAATATATAAAATAATGCCCATCGGCCATCAAAATATTTTTATATGTATAATGTAGGTATATATGTAGGTACATATAATAAAATTTTAACTGAGTCGAATCTGTACATTAAATAATTTTTAGAAAATCTTATTGAAATCGTTATTATTATCGATACAGAGGCCGAACCTACAGTTTTTAGAAGTTTTGTCTGTCTGTCTGTCTGTGACGTAAAAACCACTGGAGGGATTTTGATGAAATTTGATATGATGACAGCTGGTTATTCGGGTACAACATATAGAATATTTCTTACTGTGTTAAAACGTAAGTTTACCTAATTTAATTTAAACATAAAAATGTGAAATTGACGAATCAAAAGTGCTTGTAAAAGTCTATTCGAAAATTATATTTTAATTTAATTTATTGTATAAGTGATTTAGAGATGAATATCGGCAAACCGGGGTTGCGTGTCTAGTATTTAGAAAAGGATATTTTACTTTTAGTGAGGCGGATCAATTTTAGGTAAAGTGGTTTACTTTAACAAGAAGCTTCAAGTTTTGTAAGAATCCTCGCCTCAAGTCAAATTACTTTGACCTTCCTAAGATTATTTATATGAGTAATAATATGATGTTGTAATACTATGAAACATTGCCTTTTGAATCAGTTTTCTCTGAAAAATATTATGATAATCTAGGATAAATATGTGGTTTTCAGGTTTTGCCATGTTAACAACGTCTTTTATTCTCGTGAAGTTGACTATTCATAGTAAGTGATATTCCATCAAATAAGTACATTTAGAATTCAAAAATCAAAATAAATCCGCAAAAAATGCGAAAAGATAATTTTATTTAAAATGTCAAAGGTTTGCGTATACCTTAGAAAGTATTTTTCTACGTGACATTGACGAAGTAATCTGTGCTCAACTCGCACGTTTTGAAGCAATTAACAAGAGAATTGAAGAAAGTATTAAAGTTGTAAAAATTTCATAGGATGCAATAACATTGTTGGTCATGTGTTATATTTTTATTAAAATTTTATTATATTTTCTTTTATTATCATCTGAAATAAAAAAAAATGATCTGAAGGTTAATTGAGACGTAACATCACAACCGCCAAATACTCTTTTTCCTTTGGCACCCTTCGGGCGGACCTCCAATGTCCGTCCGTCCGTCTATCCGTCTGTCAGAGGGCTGTATCTTATGAATCATAATAGGTTGAAAAATAAAACCATACTTTATTATTATAAATATGAAAGTGTGTTTGTTTGATTGTCCCTCTTTCACGACGAAACAAAGTATCAGATTGGTGTGATTTTTTGTGTGGAGATAGTTGGAAGGCTGGAAAATAACTTAGGCTATCACCATACCAAATTTCATCAAAATCCCTCCAGTGGTTTTTGTGTGATGCGGTAACAGACAGACAGATAGACAAAAAATCTAAAAACCATAGGTTCGGCTTCTATTTCAATAAAATTTTCCAAAAAATATTTAATGTTCAGATTCGGCTTAGTTACAATTTTATTATATGTATAGATTTAAAACAAAGTCGAGTATATACATATGTCTTCCTCAAATTTTCAACGATGATTATGGTCAAATTTCGACCACTCGGCGAACACTAGTAATGCTAATACTACAAGTACAACTAAGCGAACTGGTGCAAGCAACTAAAGCACTAACATTACCATAACTCTAAGTATTAGCAATATATAACTCCAGAGTATAAACTGTGTCCGACAGTTACTTAATGTCCGCTTTTCGCTAACGAATTTATTATATAACTAGCAGAACCCGTGGCTTTACTCACGCTGAAATTACAAAAAAAAACTCTAAAAAGGCTGGGTTTCATACAAAATTTCATCCCCTATTTTACCCCCTTATAGGATGAATTTCCAAACATGCTAGAACACGTATGTATTTATTTAATTATATTGAAGAGCACTATACAAAGTTTCAAGTAATTCTGATCATACATATTTATTGGGTTGTATTATAAATGTGTTTTTCCGTGGGAATGAGATAATCTCCCGCGGTAAAAAGTATAAGCCTATGTCACTCTCCAGCCTTCCAACTATCTCCACGCAAAAAATCACGCCAATTCATCACTCTGCTTCGACGTGAAAGAAAGACAAAGAAACAAACAAACACTTTCACATTTATAATATTAGTATGGATTAATACACAATGCGCAGTTAATAATCTACCTAAGAGAAAAATATTCAAAACCTGATATTGAGTTTTGAGGCCAAACATAGGCTGGTAAACATTCCAAGCATTATTTAAGCACATTTTTTCTTAAATTTTACAAGCAAACTACGATAAGATTTCGCATCGGCAATTTAAACAGAAAGTTAAACAAGAATTATTTACATATTTCTAACTTCAAAAATTACAAACTTCTTTACAAATCTTCTTCCCTTTAAACCCCTTTAAGAGGTGAATTCTCTAAAAACCTTTCTTAGAACTTTTGTGACATAAGGAACGTTTATACAAAATTTGATGCTCTTAGGCTGTGCGTTATCCATCACGGTTATAAAATTGTATCCCATCTTACTAATATTATAAATGCAAAATTTTGGATGGATGGATGTTTGTCACTCAATTACGCTAGAACAGCTGATCGGATCTAGATGAAATTTGGCATAAAGATAGATTATAGTCTGCAATGGCACATAGATTACTTTTTATTCCGGTTAAATGTACGGTTCCTGTGGGATAGATTTGTTTTTGTTTCTCACAGAGTAAGAGATCACCTATCTAATCCACACTAACCGTTAAAACATACCTGCCGTACGGAACGAACCTGAGCGAAGCGAGTGTGAGTCGTTGTACAATGGACGAATTTGGATGAAAAGGACACTGAGTAGCACCAAGGTTTGGTGCTACTTAGTTAATAGTAAGTTAAAAAAATGTCCTCTACGAATGAGCGATCATTTGATCCTTTGTGCGTGCTTTTAATATAATTTTCTTTTGTGAAAACTACTTTAAGCATTGAATTTAAGGTTCAATTTAGATTGTTGTATATTTATTTTAAGTAGAATAATTACCTAAACACATTTGGTGACAGTTTTGAGAGAGTTTTTGCATGGAATTGTGTATCTACTATCTAGTACTATTTTGATCGATGATTTTACCTGTCATTCTATGTATATAATCTATAATGTATTTTCCACACATAATCACTCCTAGGATCCACTGAACAAAATAATGATTTGAACTCTTTATAACTACAACGTACATGTTACATGAACAGTAACATTACGGGAACGGAACGGACACGGTTTCTTAATTATTATGGAAGCACTAAGAAAATGCCTTTAGATTTAATATCTAGAGTCAAACTTGGTATGGAAAATACTTTGTGTCAAAAATTTAACAAATAAAATATCTATAAATGTACTAAGTTTTGTAGGTAAACAAATATCCTTGTACCTTGATGCCTCAACATAACTGGACAACATAACGAGAATCTCATGCTATGTTTTGATTTGTTAAGCAAAATATATAACTTAGCTTTGTGTCTTTAGAGTTTAACCGTTATACTTGGAACGTACAATTATTATAGTTTTACGAAAAAAAATTTTTTTTTTCGCTCCACCCTATTCTGCATACCTCGATCTCTCGATTATGCGATCCCATAGGGAAACTCCAAAGGCCTTCAACATAAGCGTTTATAATTAATAATAAAAAGAAACTGCTTGCCAAACTGCAAGCAGAATATATAGGATGACATAAACCTATGAAAACCAATAATTGTATAGATGTATGTTTTTCCCTAACCCAAGTCACGTCGCCTTTATTACTACTAAATCGCACTCCAATACAAGTGAGACTCGTATTATCACAGAGATTCGTATTATGACAGACGTGACCCGAATTCCAAATTTAGTTCATTTTTCTATTATACATATTTTGTTAGATTATTGTTGAAAATAATTTGCACTAGCAAATGCCAGTAGCTATATTAGTGTGTAAGATTAATATCATTAGATTTTAAATTAAAAAGATTCATGATGTCTAAATCACTTAAAAATAATAAATGACGACACATTTGGCTCAATTTGTAGTGACCCTTCTCCCTGCGCCAACGGTTGTGGGTTCGAGTCCCGCTGAGGGCATTCACTTGTGTGTTGAGCACGAATGTTTGTACTCCAGTCATGGGTGTTTATATTTCTAATTTGTATGTATTTAAGGTTATATATGTGTAGTGTATCAACTATCTGGTATCCATAACACTTGCCTTGTAGCTTACCATGGAACTAGGTGGTGTTGTGTGTTAATATCCCAACATATATATTATTTATTATTTAAATATCCCAGGTTACAGGTTTTTAGATATCTGTTCATTTGTTTTGACCATAAGATGGTACATAGGATTATGTAGAGTTTGAATTTAAACCGAATAGCTTAAGATACTTTCCTATTCGTAACGTGGTGAAGCCCAAGAATTGCAATAATAACAAAAAAAAAATCCAAATCGGTTCAGGCGTCATCGAGTAATCGGTGAACTTACATAAAAAAAAAAGATTCCGACGAATTGAGAACCTCCTTCTTTTTGGAATTGGAAGTCGGCAAAATAAAATCGGTTGCCAAGAAGAGAAGAACAAGGCACAGAACTGTTTTATCTTTGCCTATTTATATATAGCCAAAACTAGCGAAACACAAGTTGGCGCACTACACATCTTTCGAAAAGTAGTCAGTGGCGAAGAGTGAAATTTTAGCAGAGGTAAGCCGTTCCAAAAATAATATACGTATTAATGCAGAAAGAAATAAAGCTATTATATATATATATATATATATATATATATAGATATATATATATATATATATATATATATATATATATATATATATATATATATATATATATATATATATATATATATATATATATATATATATATATATATATATATATGGCTGCGATTTAGAATTGGGGACTCTGCCCCTAGCGGAGTGGGTGGTATTTCTGGATAAGGGACGTGATAGGAAGTCGAAATGTTAAATAAAAATTGTCCGCGAACATATGAGTAAAAATTTATTGAGACTTAAAGTTACAACATTTCCATACATTATTTTGACATTACTACCATTTAGACACTTGGAGTCAAAACGTCACTTTCAATTGTCAAAATAATCTCCAGATGATTGTCTTTATTTGTACTTTGCGTGAAATTCGAATTTTCTAGTTTTCTAGTCATTTATGGCACTCGCCGGCCGCTACCGCGGCACGCTCGCTTCGCTCGCTCGGCTCGTGCGTTGTGGCAACTGTTCTAACCTAACCTAACCAAGATATGAGGAATAATAAATAAATAATCTTAAATGTTCTAACCTAACCTAACCCAGATATGAGGAATAATAAATAAATAATCTTAAATGTTCTAACCTAACCTAACCCAGATATGAGGAATAATAAATAAATAATCTTAAATGTTCTAACCTAACCTAACCAAGATATGACGAATAATCAAATATAATCTGTTGTCATTTAAGCGGTAATATAAAACAAAGTGTCAGTTTTGCTTTTGTCAAAATGTAAGATCGTTTTGTTTGTGTTGTGAAATTATTAAAATATTAAATACAATAAAGCATTAATTGTTGTGAAAATGTGTAATGTACATAAAAAAGGATGCGTACTATTCGTTAAAGGTATGTTTATCTGTTGTAATCACTTATTTAGGTAAAGAAATGTATGGAAATGTGTCAGATATGTTATAACTTGTAAGTCTCAATAACTTTTTACTCGTACGTTTCCTCCAAATATTTTTAATATATTTTGACTCTCTGTCACCTCCCCTATCTAAAAATACCACCCACTCCGAATGGTGGTAAAGAAATATATGAAAATGTATGGAAATGTTGTAACTTTAAGTCTCAATAACTTTTTACTCATACGTTCGCGGACAATTTTTATTTAACATTTCGACTCCCTATCACGTCCCTTATCCAGAAATACCACCCACTCCGCTAGGGGCAAAGTCCCCAATACTGAATTTGTGCCATATATATATATATATATATATATATACAAAAAAATTTAAACATTTAAAAAATGAAATGTATGTAAAATTATAGCAAAATAATTTTAAGGTAAGACGTCTTGTATCGACGCTTCGCCACTTAGGTTGTTTCAGACAGCATGCACGTCAAGTGTGTAGCTTTCCTCACAATAATTACCTACATTGTATTAGCAAGCGATGTTCATGTGGAAATTGATATTAATATTTGTATCAAATGAGGAAATCTCACAGGTCCGGGATCCAAGAATACGCTTTCCAAATGAGCGCCTTGTCCAAATCTTACTATGGGCTGTAATCTAATATATAAAAATATTTTACATAAAACTATCTTTTCGGATTGTTCGGATTTATTTTGATTTTTGGTTCCCGACGTTTCGAATGCTTTACAGTAATCATGGTCACGGGAGAGACTGAGGTGTCAGATGTCTCGAAGGTATAGTTGTTACAGACAGCCTACCCACAAGTAACAAAATGAAAATTGCACCAATTACCTTACAATATATTTTAACTTTAAACATTTTTATAATTTTAATTAGTTTTATAATTGAATCTGGAATATTATTTATTTAATTTTTGCTGTTATTATTATAATTATTACAATTTTAAAGATATTAATCAGTAATCTATATTTAGTGTTGCCATTAAATATATTTATAACCATAAAGAAAAAATATAAAATATAATATTAACTAATTTTTTTATTAAATCTAAGAAAGTATTATAAAAATATTTGTATGTATGTTTGTCTTCTATAGCTTTTCTTGTCATTCTTCTGATTATGGTGAGATTTTGACATTAAGTTAAATTTTGATGGTACAGTGTAATTGGTTTATGTTGTTTATGGGTTTATGTAAGACATAATAGCGATCAAGTAATTATTTCTCCTGGATAATTAAAAGCTATTTTGTTCAACAATGACTGCCCACAGAGTTGTGATCTTGAATAATATATAAACTTTGCCTTCTATCCCTCGTTGTGATTAAATCATTTTCATGGACAAAATTTAAAGTGATGCTTAAAAAGTACTTATAATTTGTCCGTTGGGCCAAAGCTAATTTTTGTACATATACATATGGGATCTATAAAATAATAATATTGCCTTTAATGTTATAATGAATAGTCTCCTCCTCCTCTCCCCTCCTGTAATTTATTCGTATTTAATAAAATAATAAATAAATAAATAAATATTGGGACATTAACACACAGCGCCATCTAGTTCTATGGTAAGCTACCAGGCTTGTGTTATGGATACCAGATAGTTGATACACTACACATATATAACTATACATATATATTATAAATATAAACACCCATGACTGGAGTACAAACATTCGTGTTCATCATACAAATGAATGCGCCCAGCGGGACTCGAACCCACGACCCCTGGCACAGCAATTATGGTCACTACCAACAGAGCCAAAGGAATTAAAAAATATTCATAAAAATGTGATTGATGAGTACGAGACTTTTATAACTATTTTAAATAAAACATTTTCCCCCGAAATTTGATAGTGAAATTTTTTTATTAATGTGTTGTGTCATCAAATTTTGCATTTATAACAACAAAAATAATTGCCATCTGAGAGAAAGCTACCAAGTTCAATTGGTTGTAATTTTGCTCAGCAGAATCTCTTAATTTCATAAAAAAATATGTATATCCATTCATATTTCTTCTAATATTAATTAAAAATTAAATCTTTCGTAAAATCTAAACAAGGTAAAAGCTAATCATAATATATTTGCTAGTGTACAAGTAAGCCAGATTACGTAGTACGACGTCCTTGACAGAGAAAGGTCGGGGGGCAACTTTGTGTAAACTCGTTATCAAGCAATGTAGGTCAGTTTATATATAAAACCTTCTTCCGGCTGCGAATGGATATATTTATTTTCTTATTAGGGTATTTACGTATATAAAAAAAAGAAACTAATAAGGTTAACTAGCAGTAGCGTAGAAGAATCATCCAACTGGAAGCCAGACCCGTCTGTTTGCATTACGCTAACTAAAAATACATGTCTTCATATCAATTAATACAATTTTTTGGGGTGACCTATGACACCAATGATTAATTACCGCCCTGGGTGAGTTAGACTTGTGTACATAATTATTTCCTCCTTACAGATTTCAGCCACGGTGACCAATCTCACTGAGACTAGCCAGATGTACAGGGGATTTTATAGTGCACAAGTATATGCACAGATACAAGTGCATTCTCTATTCTTTGTCATTCTCAAAGTCCCATAGGACGATACTTTGACACGACCTGTGTGAATTAAGGCGTAGGACCGACAGCTTTACGTGCTCTCCGAGGCACGGGGGGAGACACCAAAAACTTCCTAATTCCGGGCTATTACTGAGAATTTTCTGACGGAAAATACTCAATAACTGAGCTTGACCCGACCCGAAATTCTAACCCAAGACCACTGGATCTGCGGCCGTACATTCTACCCACTACACCACCTAAGCAGTAGTGTACACAATTGCTCTAACGGACAGACAAACTTAAAAACGCTGAGTTTTATTATGTTATACAGTATACTCATATATTAATAACATATAATAAAGTTTTCATATAAAACATTAAGATAAAAATCAAATTTACATTTCAAAGTAGTATATCAAGTACAATATGTACTTAAAAAGACAGTTTAATCAAACCTTTAGCATCGAAGAGCGTTTAAATCAAAAGCCACGGATAGTGAAATATTATATTTATGTTATTTGGAACACGTAACAAATGTTGTTTCAGTGAAATTGAAATAAAATAATAAATATTTATAAACCAATTTCCATATTTATAACTTTGAAAATGATTTCATCGAAATTCGACGAAATTTTCATCCCCTATTTATAACCCATTTAGTGGATGAATTTTCAATGAACGTTCCTTTTTTACATATCTCTAACTAAAATTTCATGTTTTTATACCCAGCGTTCAGATTGTGCGTTATCTGTCATTCAGTCAACGATTTAAAAAAAATTATGCTACTAGCAGAACCCGTGGCTTCACTCGCGCTGAAACTACAGAAAAAAACTCTAAAAAGGTAGATTTCATACAAACTTTCATCCTCTATTTGACCCCCTTATGGGATGAATTTCGAAAAATGCTAAAACACATTTATTTAATTGTATTTAAGAGCATTAATACCAAGTTTCAATTAATTCTGATCATAAATATTTTTTGGGTTGTATAATGACGTGTTTTCCCGTGGGAATTAGATAATCTTCCGCCGTAAAAATAAGCTATGTTACTCACCAGCCTTTGAAATATTTCCATACGAAAAATCACGCCAGTCCGTCTCTCCATTTCAACGTGAAAGAAGGACAAACAAACAAACAAATACACTTTCACATTTATAATATTAGTATGGAAGTATGGATGTTGAGTATGAAAAAAATAACTAACTGTCAGTACTAAGTTTCGACAATAACCTATTCGGTGTGACTTACATCTATGTTGCTTACCACTATTTACAGTTTCATAGAGCAAAATGGTAGGATCTCATCAAAGCTTTCAAAAGAATTTAACTGGGTATAATTTTTTGAAATGGGTTAATAATTTTGGATTATTATGAGTTTTGACACCACTAAATAAAAACTAAATAAAAAACATTGAAGGCTGGCATCGACTTCGAAAATATTTGATTAGGTATCTATTCTAAATGAAAACCCCCGCTTAGTTATTTTCAACCGACTACAAAAAGGAGGAGGTTCTCAATTCGACTGTATGTTTTTTTTTTTTTATGTTTGTTACCTCAGAACTCCGTCATTTATTAACCGATTTGGACAATTTTTGTTTTGTTTGAAAGGGTATACTTCCAGATTGGTCCAATTTAAATTTCAAAAAAAAATACCACCCCTAAGGGTGGAAAAACAACTAATGACGAATTTAACCTACTTCTAATTGTCATATTGACTCGAAACTTTGCAAGTATTTCTATTTCCGTTGATAGTACAGTGGTTCGGTGTTGTTGACCTGATCTGATGGCAAGGCCAGAAGGTGGATAGGTGGAAGTCTTCAACGGCTAATAGTAGATACTTTGAGTTTGGGCTTATTTTGTTTGATTTGACAAGCCTAACACGTTAGAATCCTTACTTTGCTACTACTGTCTACACTAAAAAGGGAAAAATAAAAACTTTAAAAAATAAAATAAAAACCGACTTCAAAGAAAAGCACTAAAAATTAAAAAATAACTGATTGGTAGTTTTCATTTACTATACATACCTAATCAAATATTTTCGAAGTCGGTGTGCTTTGGCTAAGTAATTAAAGCCTACCTATTAAATACATACCTAATCAAATATTTTTGAAATCGGTCCCAGCCCATACAAAGCAAAGCACACCGACTTCGAAAATATTTGATTAGGTATGTATAGTAAATGAAAACTACCAATCAGTTATTTTTTAATTTTTAGTGCTTTTCTTTGAAGTCGGTTTTTATTTTATTTTTTTTAAGTTTTTTTTACATTTTAGTGCCTGGAAGTCAGTTTTTATATATATATTTTTTTTAGTTTTTATTTTCCATTTTTAGTGTAGACGTAATAAGCAGGTAATTTGTAAGAAAAAAGTTTTTTAATAACATATTCGATTAAACAATTTCTTTAAAAAATATATTTATTGTTTATTTTTTTTAAAACCGCTCGAATAATTTCGATAAAATTTATATGGGCCCACCTGGGATGTATACCCCTTGAAACAAAAAAAAACCAAATCGGTTCAGGCGTCTTAGAGTAATCGTTGAACATACATAAAAAAAGATCACGACGAATTGAGAACCTCCTCCTTTTTTGGGAAGTCGGTTAAAACGGAGCAACTCTTAAAAAAGCAACTGTTGAGTTTCTCGCCGGTTCTTCTCAGCCGAACTGTCTTCCGAGTTGGTGGTAGATTCCTCTCGAACTTACACATTGACATTTAATTTAAATTTAAAATGTAAAATTGACGATTCAAAAGTCATTTGAGTATAGTATATTTAGATTTTTGCTAGATCATTTTAGTAACACGACCAGAATGTCGTGTGAACTTAGAATTGCCAAAAAAGGTAATATAACAAAAGTAATACTAAAGCTACATAAGCGATTTCTCGATAGATATTTGTGAAACTTGGGAAGCACAATGTGAAAGAACAAAAGTAATATAGAAAGCTTGTTAACGCGTACGTGGAACCATCGACTTCCGTTTATGTAATGTTTCCGGTACAAGCTTAAAGGGTAGCATTTGCTTGGAAATTAAATTATTAATACATAAAATATAAACTGAGTACTTATTAATAAAATTGAAGTGTTGTATCTGTCTGTGATTTTTAAATTGTACAAATTTACAAAATTTCAAACAACTAATAAAACGATGTCACTAATTTATATCCGCTGATATCCCGAACGAGTGAATTTTGACGAGACTTTTTATGACAGATGTGAGTGACTGTTGGACATACAGACATTTTTTATCTTAGGTAAGAAAAGGTTTGTAGGGATAGAAGGTAAGAAGAATGGTGTTATCTAATCCCATAGGAAAACCAGGGGAAAAGTGAGATTGATAGCAGTTTTTTACATGTAAGCGAAGTCAGTCAGAATTTAGTAAACTAAACTACTTAAGGTACGAATAGCAATTTCGTAATATTATGGCTTCATAATTTCTACCCGCGGTTTACCTCTAATAAGCTACGTTGGTTGCAGCAACTATAAAATTGTAAACGAAACTCTAGATACAATTTTGTATGTACTCAACTGATTGAAAATTTTTTTTATAAAGACGATAATGCTTAGTATAGATTTAATACTTACTTAGATTTACGCGAATACTTGACATTTTAAATAAAACTATCTTTTCGGATTTTTTCGCGAATTTATTTTAAAATTAAATAAATAATATTCCATATTCAATTATAATTAAAATTATAAAAATGTTTTAAAGTTAAAAAATATTGTAATGTAATTGGTGCAATTTTCATTTTGTTACTTGTGGGTAGGCTGTCTGTAACAACTATACCTTCGAGACATGTAACACCTCAGTCTCTCCCGTGACCATGATTGCTATAAAGCATTCGAAACGTCGGGAACCAAAAATCAAAATAAATTCGCGAAAAAAAATCCGAAAAGATAGTTTTATTTAGTATAGATTTCTCAGAGATGAGGTATTTTCTCGCAGTAAAAAGTATCGTGTATGTGACCCGGATAACCAGCTATCATCATACCAAATTTCATCGAAATCCCTCCAATAGTTTTTCCGTCATGCGGTCACAGACAGACAGACAGATTGACAAACATATTAAAAACTATAGATTCGGCCTTTGTATCGGTGATAATGTCTATTTCAATATGATTTTCCAAAACATATTTAATGTACTGATTCGACTCAGAATTTTATTATATGTATAGATTATTATTAGTAAAAGTAAATAAAGCTTAATTTGAAATCCCTCGACACTAAAACCCTTCGATCAACAACACTACTAGATAACGTGTCACATACAAAATCAAAGGTAAATTCTGTCCGCGCGAGTATGTTCTTATACAGCTACATTTGTATACTAACGAACCAAGGCAAAGTCTTATAATAGTTTAATTTTCAACCTAATCAACACCATAACACCTTGTAATAAAGTCACGAATCTTCAAATTATCATCATACACATCATCATCATTTCGTAAGTTTTATAATCTTTATTCTAAAATCAACCTTATATCAAAAAACTCAAAGCACTTTTTCCCGTTGTTGCTTTGTGAGCTAAATCTAAATCTAAAATATATTGGCCAACCTGGGCCAACGTTCTTAGGAGATTTAAAATTGTTCAAAATTTCATTTTTATATTATTTCGTAGGTATCTTAAAATATTGACTTATCTACATGTATTTACCGAAAATAAGACACTCCATCTGAAAAATTTCTTCTCCGTGCATTATTTTTGTAACTTTTAAATGCATATTGCGGCATTGTGAACGTCTTAACGCTAGCAGTGTTTCAATAGAACTAATCGAAATATACGCTCACTTTTCAAATGAGCTGATATTTACCGAGACGGATTTCTTACGCTGACCCGATATCTAGTATATTATTGATCGAAGATTAAACCGATTTTTTCCAAATATTTTATAAAGAACATTTTGCTTTAGCTTCTTAAAAATAATTACAAATATATGAAAAATTCGAAAATATTTAATCACAATCGAACAGAAATAACGTAATTTCAATTTTTATCTCTCTTCTAAGCTTAGGTTTTGTTTTAAAAATGTCATATATTGTACTAATACGTACTTAGTGACTGAAATAAACTTGAGAAATAACATTTATAATATGGTTTTTATTATGATCTTCTTTTTTTACTGTGACCTACTTACATACATATGTAAGTACATATATACCCCTGTAATAGCTATGTAGGTAGCAGCTATATGCGTTAATAAATCATTTTCTTAGTTCTTTGTGGCACATACTTCGCAGAATGAAAATGTCTGAGTCTTCCAAAGAGTTGGCAAGAGAAAAAATTTCAATTAGATTTTCATTTGGTTAGATATGTCAAGATTTGTACAGGTTGTACTATATATGTACGTATGACGTCACGTTTGGCTCAGTTTGTAGTGACCTACTTGCAGTGACAGCTGTCGCTGGTTCGAATCTTGCTGGAGGCATTCATTGGTGTGATGAGCACGAATGCTTGTACTCCAGTCATGGGCGTTTATATTTATAATATGTATATATTTAGTGTTATACATGTGCATTGTATCAACTATCTGGTATCCATAACACAAGCCTCTTAGCTTACCATGGAACTAGATGGTGCGGTGTGTTAATCCCTCCACGACCGCGGACACGCCGGCGTTACAGTTAACAATAGATTTACAATTTAATTAATTTCTTAGAAATTTACCTGGAAGAGTTAATGTGCCAACATATTTTTATTCATTTATATTAACGTAATTAAAAAAAGTAAAGTAAAAGTAAAACATCTTCAAGTAATAGAGACCATTTAAAATTGAAAATGAATTTAAAAAGTTTAATACGAGTTTATTTGTAGCAAAATACACGAGATATCCTTGGCCGAGTAGCAGTAATATCCTCTTGTTGGCAATTTTAGCTAAAGTTTTGAGATCAGATATATAATAACAGAACTCTATTTATTTCAAAGGTATAAAACGTGACTCCCAAGAGATATTTAGTCTGAATGTTCATTAAGTAGAAATGAGAAATAGCAAAAATAGTATGAGAATAAAGCAAATTGGCATCAATTATAGATATTTTCTCAATATCGCTCTGGTGGGAATTGTCATATAATAACTACAATCAATGCAGCGATAGCCCAGTGGTATCGCCCTCCCTTGGCAAACCGAGTGAAGCTGGTTCATATCCTATAATATTTTCATGTGTCTCGCACCTCTGATATTCTCATATGCGAATCATCCAACATGATTATGTTATGCTTATGTTACTGCGAAGTTGGGACATTAACACACAGCACCATCTAGTTCCATGGTAAGCTACGAGGCCTGTGTTGGATACCAGATAATTGATACACTACACATATATAACTTTAAATACATATATAATATAATAAATATGAACACCCTCGACTGGAGTACAAACATTCGTGCTCATCACACAAATGCATGCCCCCAGCGTTACTCGAACCCGCGACCGCTGGTACAGCAAGTAGGGCCACAAGTAGACCAAACCAAACGTGTAGTCAATAGAAAATACAATAACGAGAAAATCTCTCATCCGTTTTGAATATAATTTATTACAGCAAAGTGTGTAGCTGGCGCGTTGCCTAACTACCGAGTCAGGGCTAGGTTTTCACTCAATAAAACAATTATCGAGAAAAAAGAACTCTGAAGCTGACGTGGAGGAATGGGAATCTTTAATGATAAATGAATTTAAGTTATATCGATTTTATCTCTATCGATGTGAGATAGAAATTATTTTTTTTACGCAAATATTTTGTTATTTAGGCGATAGATTTATAATACTTTCTTAGATTTACGCGGATATTAGACGTTTTAAATAAAACTTTTATTTATTTGAACTATCTACTAGACGTCTAAAACCTTAGTCTCTCCCGCGATCATGATTGCTGTAAGTGTAAAGCATTCGAAATGTCGGGTATTAAAAATCAAAATAAATCTGCGAAAAAATCCGAAGCGATAGATTTATTTTATTATTTTTTTTTATTTAACAACATATAAAATATAGTATTAATTTTTAAGCCATATAATTGTTCTGTGTAATTTAAAAAAAAGTTGTTTTTAAATAATAGCAAACTAAATTAAAATTATTATCCTTAATTAATTTTAACTTTTTAAATTACACATAGAACGGCTTAAAAATTAATACCATATTTTATATTTTTCTTTATGGTTATAAATATAATAATGGCAACACTAAATATAGATTACTAATTAATATTTTTAAAATTGTAATAATTATAAGAATCATAGCAAAAATTAAATAAATAATATTCCATATTCAATTATAATTAAAATTATAAAAATGTTTAAAGTTAAAAAATATTGTAATGTAATTGGTGCAATTTTCATTTTGTTAATTGTGGGTAGGCTGTCTGTAACAACTATACCTTCAAGACATGTAACACCTCAGTCTCTCCCGTGACCATGGATGCTGTAAAGCATTCGAAACGTCGGGAACCAAAAATCAAAATAAATCCGCGAAATAATCCGAAAAGATAGTTTTATTTAAAAACTTCTACCTCTTTGTTTTTTGCTGTTTAGTAAGTACTGCTTTTCAAATAATGTTACTGAGTCTATACGGTATCTACAAAATTAAAATAATAGATCAATTTATTTTCCGACTAAAATAGATTGCAAATGCATTATAGGGATCCTATTTTCCCACGCGATTCCGAGTAATTCATTGAATGCTTCCATAATACGCGAGAAATCCTCTGATAACACTGCCATGTTCGTCCACATTGCGTAAAATTTTGCTTTAATGTATAAGTATTTTATTATAGGCAGTAGTAGCCTAGTGGAACGTGCTCGCTTGGGAAACCGAGTGAAACGGATTCAAATCCCGGGTCTCGCACCTCTGATATTTTCATGTGCTAATCATTTCTAACGTGATAGCAACTTGCCTTACGGTGAAGAAAAACATCGTGAGGAAATCTGCATGTCTGAGAGAACCTAGCAAGTTTTCAAAAGACATGTGAAGTCCGCCAACCCGCACTTGGCCAGCGTGGTGGACTATGGCCTGATCCCCCTCGTACTGAAAGGAGGTCCGTGCCCAGCATTGGGACGTTAAAAAGGGCTGAATACAATACTAGTGATGTGACTCGAAGCATTGTTCCTCACTGTATAAAAATACTACTTTAGTTCATATATGTAAATATTTTATTATAAATTTTGAAGAAATAAAAGAAAACATAAATAAAAATTAATATTTAAGTTAATAATTTCAACAGCATATGAGAAATTATCTGTTATGATTTTATCTCAAAACTTTCAATTTCCAAATGATTCTTCTATGAAGTCCATAAAACGAATATTTTAACTTAGTCTTATCTATATTTTGTATTCGCTACTAACGAAGCTTTCTTGATGCAACTATTTTATCTCTAGATATTATTACCTTTGTAAAGTTTTTCGACGTTTGAGTCTTTCGAAGGCAAAGCTTTGAAATAAAAAGTGGTAAATGGAGCATCCACTTCATTTTAAAAGAGCTTTTCGACTAAATACCGCAAGCTGGTTACGAGAAAAAAAAACCAACCTGATGTCTTTTTTAAAATATACAGGCAAAATTTTGTACCTAATATAAAATAAGTTACTTTCTAGAATTTGCTTCTAACTATATTATTGGTTCTTTCAATATTACAGGTTTCAAGAACAACGAATTTCATTTCCGGTGATGATAACGCCATTTTAAAACTGTAATAAACTGCAAACAAAGAGGAAAAATCCCTTTATATTTGAACACTGGGCGGTGATTTCAAGTAAATATCATTCATCTGCGAATAATTTTCCACCTGAATATCGCTAGTCTTACAGTGAAGAAACAAATCTTGAGGAAACCTGCGTGTATTCAGAGAGAGACAAAATAACCACAATTGGCACAATTTTAGTTTTATAAGCAGATTGACTGACTAAAAATGTACACATACGACCCAAAAATGATACTAAATTTAATTTCATATCTGAGTGTCTACAGTCCGCCTGTCATCTGACCTCTGTCTGACCTTTTAGCTTTATTTAAAAAAGAAAATCTGTTTTGTTTCGCTAAAAAAAATAAAAACTTTTTAACAAAAAAAATAAAAACCGACTTCAAACAAAAGCACTAAAAAGTAAAAAATAACTGATTGGTAGTTTTCATTTACTATACATACCTAATCAAATATTTTCGAAGTCGGTGTGCTTTGCTTTGTATGGACTGGCACCGATTTCGAAAATATTTGATTAGGTATGTATTTTAATAGGCTTTAATTACTTAGCCAAATATATATATATATATATATATATATATATATATATATATATATATATATATATATATATATATATAGCTATGAATAAGGCTATTTTTAAACATTTAAAAGGCTAATTCACAGGTATCTATCACATTTTAAATGTATTAATAACTGTTTCGAGTCTACTCGTACAGTAACAGGGAGCTCAACGTCTAAGTACGAGTACCAAGTCCAAACAATGCTTTATCCTTTCCATTCTACTGCTTCCATGCTATTGTTATCAACTAACTATCATGAGAAATTATATGGTATTTTATGGGTTTCAGTTGTTAAATTGTATAGTGTATCTTAACGAGAAAGTTACTTTGAACTTTTATCTTGTGACTAGCGTTACCCAACGGCTCTATACGCGTAGTTTAATTATGTTTATCTTTAAAAATTACAGCCTATGAGTTTTTCCGATGTATAAGCTATATTATTGTAAAATTTCATCAAAATCTGTTCTGTGGTTTTTGCGTGAAAGAGTAACAGACATACATCTATTCATCCATCTATACATCCTCACAAACTTTCGCGCTTATAATATACTAGCTAAAACTAAAACAAATCTATCCCACGGAAACCGTACATTTCTACGAGATAAAAAGTAGCCTATGTGTTATTCTTGATAGCTATTTAATTGTGAAGTTTCATTAAAATCCATTCAGTAGTTATTGCGTGAAAGAGTAACAAATACCCATACATTCATACATCCTCACAAACTTTTGCATTTATAATATTAATATAAAAGTTTGATTGATTTATGTTGGTCTCTAATATCATTTTTATTAGCGGTGCACATTTACAAGAATACGCTGGATAAATCATATTTTTACCAAACTAATAAATGAAACAAACTAATTTTATGTACGCCAGTGAGATGGTGATATGCGTGGACAGCTTTATTTTATAATTTTGATGTTGTCCTCAACCGCATTTTTAAAACTTCTCCGTATTTAATCTTGTTAAAATTTTATTATGTACTAGCGACGTACCCTAGCTTCACTCTGGTTCGTCCCTCGGTTGCTTCCCCTTACAAACTTTCATCCCTATTTTCACTCCCGTAAGGGATGATTTTCGCGATAAAAACTATCTTAGTTATAGGATCTCAAACTATCTTCTTTCCAAATTTCATCTAAATCGGTTCATTAGTTTTGGAGCCTATTCAGTACAAATAAACAAACAAAAAAATCAAGTCTTTCCTCTTTATAATATTAGTATATACAAGCTTTTTACCTTCACATCGCTCAGATGTGTCCCTAAGTTACCAAAAGATGTATATGTTACTCCAGACCATAACCCAGTCGTATAAATGTACTAAAATTCATCCAAATCCGCTCAGCCGTTTTAGCGTAAAGGAGAAACAAACAAACGCACATATATATATGTATGCATATTACATGAAAACTTTAGTATTATAATATACTAAATGGGAAAACAAAAACAAACCTATCCCACGGAAACCGTATTTTTTCGGGATACAAAGTAGCCTATGTGTTATTCCAGACTATAATCTATCTCTGTGCCAAATTTCATCCAGATCCGTTCAGTCGTTCTGACGTGAAAGACTAACAAACATCCATACTCACAAAATTTCACATTTAAAATATTAGTATAGATATATTGTACTTCGATATGTTATTAAAAGGCAAGAGAAAATATTAAAGAAAACTGTTCCATAATTGTATTTAGAGTATGAGTTGTTACAATGAATCCACTCACTAAGACAAGGGTCGAATAAGATATAAACTTTATGAGATCAAGAGATAAGTGATGCTTTGTCATATTAAATATAAAGATATGTTGGGACATTAACACACAGTACCATCTCGTTCCATGGTAAGCTACGAGGCGTGTGTTATGGATACCAGATAGTTGATACACTACACGTATATAACTTTAAATACATACATATTATAAATAGGTATAAACACCCATGACTGGAGTACAAACATTCGTGCTCATCACACAAGTAAATGCCCCCAGCGGGACTCGAGCCCGCGACCGCTGACACAGCAAGCACTACCAACTGAGCCAAAAGTGTCGTCAAAATTTTTTCTAGTGTAATTTACATGAAAAGAGTCACTACATGTTCGAAATTAATTCTTTAAAGGTCAAATCAAATTATTTCTCTTTAAAATATTATTTTAAATATCAGAATTGCACATAATTTGGAAATCTATGTATAAACAGGCAAAGACAAAACAGAACGATTTTCTTTTATTCTTTATTTAATAGCTATTGACGAGTTTTAGTATTATCATTAAATTTTTTTTGGAGACGGTCAGTTTTTAATATAGGTCGATAGGTAAAATCTCCTCATATGTTTTCTTCAAATTTTTAATAACGATTATGGTCGGATTTTGACCACTGGGCGGAGACTAGTATAATAAAATAGCAAATATTAAAATTTTTTAACCAAACAAATTGTTTAATTGTTTTATATTTAGATATTTTTAACTGACTTCAAAAAAGTAGAGGATCTTAATCCCCGTATAAGTTTTTTTTTAAGTTTAAGCTATCTTTATTAATTTTTAAGTGATTGTCAAAATTATAAAAAAAAAAAACAAGAAAAATCCACACTTAAATAATACTTTAATAATAATAAGAAATAATTTCCGTTTAAAATAATCTTGAATTCAGTGTACCTAAAAAGTTCTAATCATATCACGGCATTTTACCTACAACACTATGTTATGTATGACTCATACAAACCTTTCTTCAGCATGCAAATTGAAACCGTGACCTTTACTGTAATAGAAAATACTCTTATGGTTACTAAAAATAACAAATTTTGATTAATATTCATAATAATGAATATTTATGGTATTATAACGAGGTTTCATTTCTCATTAGCCCCGAAAGTTAACACAAATCTATTATATTGATGTGTGAAATAGCGTGAGTGCCTTCTTAGGTTTTCATATTGTACCACTTGACCCTAAAATAAAAATAGTACAAATAGTAATCTAGTCGGTACAACTAGTTCGATTAAAAAACTCAATTGCTATGCAAAATGTTTAGTTTTATCTAGATTTAAAATTAGCTGAAAGCTAAAATTAATAATGATTAAAATTTGTTTCAGTGAACTCTTGAAATTCGTAGTGTTAAAATTATCTGGAAAAAAATGACTTTTTAATTTGAAGACCGTCATAAAATCTAGAAAATTTTTGGGAAAAAAAATGCTGTCTAATACGTAGTTGGCGACATGCCTGTAGCAAGAGTGAGTATACATAGATGTGTGTATGTATGTCGGCGACTGCATAATCGACTGCATAATATATTATTATATTGCTATGTCAATCTAGTTTCGTGTTTTTAGTTTGTTTTTTATGTAGTCGGGTTTTTTGTTCTTTTAATTTGTTATCATGAATTTCTTCAAAATGTTATTTTATGTATTTCAATCCATTTTTCGAATGTTTACATACCATATTTGTACCTAAATTATTTTTTTGTAAGTAAAATATTTGACATATTGTATATTATTAGAAATATTTATTGCAGTGATGTAGTGGCTAGCATGTAGCACATCCGGAGGTCCTGGGTTCGAATTCCGGGTCAGGCCAAGTTTAGTTGGCGGTGTATCACTCCCGCGCATAGAAGAGCACGTAAAGCCGTCGGTTCTTAAATCTCACTGGTCGTGTCGAGCAGTCGTCAAACCGGAGCATGAGAGGGACAGGAATAGAGAGTGCACTTGTGTGTGCACTATAATATCTCCTGCACAATCTATACATATGATAAAATTCTAACTAAGACGAACCTGTACATTAAATATTTTTTGGAAAATCTTATTGAGATAAACATTATTAACGACACAGAGGCCAAATCTATAGTTTTTAGAATTTTGTCTCTCTGTCTGTCTGTCTGTCACCGCATCACAGAAAAACCACTGGAGGGGTTTTGATGAAATTTGGTATGGTAATTGCTGGTTATCAGGGTCAACATATAACATACTTTTTACCGCGGGAAAATGTCTCATTTTCGAGAAAAAATACAAAAACTGCAATGTAAGAGTATACTAATATATAAAACCTAAAATTTTGTTTTTTGGTCATCTGAACGCGGACGGAGCCGCGGGCAATGCTAGTATACAATAAGTTTGGCCGCCGTGATCGAAATCATTCAGGAAGATATTATTATTTTCAAAATAAATGTAAGATTTTTAAAATATATATGAGCTCCTAATTAGAGAACGAGCTTATTCATAAACAAATACGTACCCATTTACTGTTATAGCATTATCGCCCCAGCGCTATGTCAATACATTTTATCGCCTTCTGATAAAACTGATTGTGATTGTGTACCGTAAAATATACGTACGTATGTCAAAGGAATATGAAATACCAATTGCCATATTTGAACGCGAAAATCAATCAAGCTTTACCAAACAAATTGCTTTTTAATTTTTGACATTGTTTTGTATTGGTATTGGTTGTTTGTATTTATGGTATTCAGCCTTTTTTAACGTCCCACTGCTGGGGGGTGGGCCTCCCTTCAATACGAGGGGGATCAGGCCATAGTCCACCACGCTGGCCAAGTGCGGGTTGGCGGACTTCACATGTCTTTCGAAAACTTGGTAGGTTCTCTCAGACATGCAGATTTCCTCACGATGTTTTCCTTCACCGTAAGGCAAGTGGTCATTATGTTGGAAATGATTCGCACATGAAAATATCAGAGTTGCAAGATCCGGGATTCGAACCCACTCCACTCGGATTTCCAAGTGAGCGCATTCCCATTGGGCTACTACTGTCTGTATCGATATTCTCGTATTATTTTTAGAAAAGTGTAAGTTTTACATATTAAATGCTGAATGTTTCAGTATAACATAGCACAAAGATAATAAAATCAATTCAAAACATTTAGATAGTTTTACAAGCACTTTTAATAAATTTAAATAAATATGTTGGGACATTAATTACTCAGCACCATCTACATATTTCTATGGTAAGCTACGGGGCTTGTATGGGTACCAGAAAGTTGATACACTACACATATATAACTTTATATACATACATATTATAAATATAAACATGACTGGAGCAGGTACAAACATTTGTGCTGATCACACAAATGAATGCCCCCAGTGAAACTTGAACCCGCAAGCGCTGGAACAGCAAGTAGGGTCACTACAAACTGAGCCAAACATGTCGTCAAACAACAACAACAGTCAATAGTCAACTTTTCATTCGTCATTTTTACATTTTCAAAGTATAATTATTAATTATCTGTCCACGCTTATGTATCCTGAAAAGAGTATAAAGCACTTTCAAAGAAATTCACGCATAATTAAATATTTCCTGAAAATGCGGGACCTTGAGGCAGCTTTTCTTGAAAAAGTTAAAGGAAAAAAAGCAAACACCTAAATTGAGAACATCCTTTAAATCATTGAGAAGATAATTTTTTAAGTCAGCTTATCATATTTTATTTGTCACAGCTAATGACATGAAATAGTCAATACTTACAGGATTAATTATCTTCATTATGTAAATATGTAAATGACATATTTTTTGGTTATGGATTTGTATATTTGTTTTGGCAGATGGTTGAAGGCCATAGTGGTAGGACCAAGGACGTTTATTTTTTCGTGCGATATGCAGCCGTGACCGAATTGGGTGAGGATTAAAATTATTGTTTCATGTCATAGCTGTATGAAAGAAGGATCCAATGACTAGCCTTTTTTTAATGTTGGGAAATGCATGATCGCGTACGCACTCAACTACGACGCCCCGACGGCAGGTCTGATGAAGCAGGCCACAACAACCATGAGATTGTTCCACGGTCCACTCTGGTATCAGAAAAGTACCAGGGGAAAACCGCATGGCACACCACCCACAGAAGTGGGCCATCTGCCCGTGCGTTTATTGGCTTCGGGTTCGGCTGGTCTGCCGGACGCTAATGAGCCCCCTCCCACACCTCCCCATCACCACCACCACGAGAAGGTAAACGCACGTTGGGGGGATCCAATGACTAGACTACACTAAGACTATATACAAGTAAATAAAAAGTCATAAACCTACAGATGGTAGTTAAAACTAAATTCACGGTTCGTTAAATTATGATAATGTCGTATTCAATTATAAGCATTACGCTCTCTGATAGATGGAAATGAAAATTCTTTTTACATTTCTTTGCTTTTATTACTGAACGTTTGGCTCAGTTTGTGTGAAACTACTTGCTGTGCCAGCGGTCGCGAATTCAAGTCCCGCTGGGGGCATTCATTTGTGTAATGAGCACGAACATTTGTACTTCAGTCATGGGTGTTTATATGTATCATATTTTACATCACAATGTACCTACGAGAGCGAAGTAACTTAACAGAATTAAACAAGCCAAGTAGAGCCGCGACAAATGGCTTGTTTGTTATATGGTAGTATATAGATTAACAAAATTTAAAGTCTGATTACGATGACAGCTTAAATAATCTGGTATTGTAGGTTTTTTATTCTGAGAATGACTTACTATTCCTTTGTCGGGGCTAAAAACTCAATTTTACTAACTTGGTCATTGCTGGGGCCCGTAATAAATGGGATCAACAAAATTTTTCAACCATAAATTAATGGTTGATTTTCAATCCTATATCATCGAGGCCGAATTTGTACATTTGGAATTTTCCGTTTAGAAATTGTATTGAAATAACTAAACAAGTTATGTTATAAAATCATATGTTATTTCCATATATTTTTTAGATTTACTTATCTAAGTTTTTTCTTGTATCGTAAGTCTCTATTGTAGAGCTTTTTACTCTGACCAACTAATTTTTAAAATTTAAATTTAAATTTTTAATATTTAAATACACAACAATATACTAGTATATATTAACCGCTAGACTTAATCAGACTATTTGTTTGTTTGTTTGTTTTTTTTGTTTCACGGCCAATAGATTGAACTGAGCTTTACGCGATTTTGATATGTTGGTCTTAAATCCGATATTAGACATAGCTCTATACTAATTATATTATAAATGCAGAAGTAATTCTGTCTGTCCGTGTGTCTGTTACGTTTAGATGATATATTTCTTTATTTAATATATTGGGACATTAACACACAACACCATGTAGTTCCATGGTAAGCTACGAGGCTTGTGTTATGGATACCAGATAGTTGATACACTACACATATATAGCTTTAAATACATACATATTATAAATATAAACACCCTTGACTGAAGTACAAACATTCATGCTCATCACACAAATGAATGCCCCCAGCGGGACTCGAACCCGCGACCGCTGGCACAGAAATTAAGGTCACTACAAACTGAGCCAAACGTGTCGTTATTTGGTATGAAGATAATTTTAGACGCTGAGAAGGACATTTTATCCCGGATATCATCCCTTACATTAGTGTCTTTTTAAAAAAAACTCCGAGCAAAACTCGTTTGCATAAGTACTCTATATTAATATAAGGAAACTGAAGTGGTTGTTTGAACGCATTAATCTCTGAAGCCAGTCCGATTAGAAAAGTTCGTATTGTATAAAGGCTTTAACAATGCGCTACAACCCCTAGGTGTAGAGCTATTATCTATACATATAATAAAATTGTAATTGAGTCGAATCTGTACATTAAATATTTCCTGAAAAATCTTATTTAAATAGTTATTATATATTAACCATACAGATGCCGAATCTATAGTTTTCAAAATTTTAGTCTGTCTATCTGTCTGTCTGGGAACGCATCATGAGTAAGCCACTGGTCAGATTTTGATGAAATTTAGTATGGTGATAGCTGGTTATCCGGGTCAACATATAGGATACTTTTTACTGCGGGAAAATATCTCAACGATAGTACATAAAAAAAGGTTATAAAATAATGAAAATATATAAAAAAATATAGGTACTGACTGATTGATGACATGTGATCATTCATATTTTGACTGAAAGCTTAGAAATAACGTTTTACTGGAATATGAGAGTTTTTGTATATCAATGGCAGGTATCAAATAGTTTTATAATAACTTTTAACTAAGTACAGCATTTATTTGATATAAGTATTATGAAACCCACTATTTAGTAAAAGATATAAAATTTCATTAAAAGCTTGTATATAAAAGTTTTTCACATGATATTCGCATAATTTAATATAGATAATAACAACAATAGACATTTATTTGTATAGATACCATAGTGCTTAGATAAAACAATTACTTACGGTCCCACCCCCACAACTGACGTCGTCACTCATTTACATGTTCTTTTCACACCACAAAAGAATGAAAGAGTGTCAAAATTTGTAATTTTCACTAAAATTTCAGAATATTTATGTGTAAAAATACGATTTTCACGATTTCATCAATTGTTTACATTTGAAACAGAACGCGACTGGTCTGTCCCAGAGTTAGGAGGGTACTGTATGCGCGCGCCGACTCGTTCCCATAGCAACCACGGGTTAATTATGTTTTTGGGATATTTTATGGTGATCTTTATAAATGGTTTTGTTTGTAGGTATCCCAGGATTATGGGCGGGATGTCATGTGAATCTCAAAATGCAGTGGGAATCCTGTTTTCCGGGATGGAATGTTAGGATTATGGGTAATTAGATGTCCGATCAATGTCAAGGTCACTTGTTCGATTATTGGGAAGGTTAGTTTATATCGGCTATAAGCGCTTTTTTACCGATTTAAAATGTGATAAAACCTAAGATAGACTAATATAATAAACCCAATTTTGTAAGAAAGGGTACGTGGATGGATGTTGTTACTCTTTCAGACAAAAACTACAGAACGGGTTTCGGTGAAACTTTAGCGGAATATACCTAATACATAAAAGTGGCATATCCATACTGATATTATAAATGCGAAAGTAACTCTATTTGTCTGTTCCATTTTCACGGCTAAACCGCAGAACCAGTTGTAATGAATTTCGACATAATAATAATAATTTTTCTCCCGAGTGAATTCGCCCACGGCGGCCAATCTCATTGGGACTAGCCAACTGCGCAGGAGTTATTATAGTGCACAAGTGTACGCAGATACACAAGTGCACTCTTTATTTCTGCCACTCTCATAGTCTGGTGGGACGACTACTCAACACGACCAGTGAGAGTTAGGGCGCAGGACCGACGGCTTTAAGTGCTCTCCGAACCACAGGGGTGAGACACCGCCAACTCCCCAACTCCAAACTGTAATTGAGGCTTACAAAACAGAAAGACTCAATAACTAAACTTGGCCCGACCCGGAATCCAGGACCTACAGATGTACAGCCGTACATGCTAGCCACGAGGCAGCTTACAGATTTTGGTATAGAGATAGATGGGACCTTGGAAAAGGATATATAGGCTATTAGAATTTTTTTCGAGAAATTAAAACTAGAAGAGGGTGAAAGGGGGGTTGGAAAATTGTATGAGGTACCAAGTATCTTTTTTTGGTTTTTTTTTATCAGTACTACCCAGTAAAACCCAACAAAACCTTCCCCCGTCTTAATGGGGCGTCGCAGGATCGCTTACGCATTCAACTACGACGCCCCGACGGCAGGTCTGCCGAAGGTCACAACAACCATGGGATTGCTCCAAAGTCCACTCTGCTATCAGAGAAGTACCAGGAGCAACCCGCATGGTATACCGCCCCCCGAAAAGGGCCACCTCCCACCGCCCACCGAAGTAGGCCACCTCCCTGTGCGTTTCTTGGCTTCGCGCCCGGCTGGATTGCCGGGCACTACTGAGCCCCCCCCCCCCCACGACAAGGTAAACGCACGTTGGGGGGGGGGGGACACAAGTTACACTCACGATGACTACTTTTTTATCTATTTAAAAAATACCATGTTATAAAATGTAGAGATATATCATAGAGTAATATATTAATGAATTACGAAAGCGGAATTGCGAGTAAACGCTAGTATTTTTATAGCTTAAAATGTGGTAATCATCGTTCAGGGATTCTTACCCTCAGAAAGTTCTTTCATCCGTCATTGCAATAGATTGGCTGCTCGCTGCTTTCTTTTAATTTTCTTTTGCAAATAACTTATTTCATTTTTTGTTCTATTACTTTCGGAAATAACAGCTTCACGCTTTATCCCTTGCAAGATAGGCTCTTGTAGCGTGATCTTTTCATTTTTAGGGTTCAGTAGTCAAAAGGTTAGAATGAAAATCTTATTATTTTACAATTTCCATAAGGTATCGCTATTTTACTTAAAGTCAATTGGAGCTACATTTTTAAAATGTATTCAGTTATTTTGTAGTAAAATTCTAAAAATTATAAACAAACAGCGGTAGCACTAAATATATGTAACTAAGTGTTGAAAATTTTTTTTAAGTGAACAAAACGTGTGGTATCTATAGTCAGGTCTTTAAGAAATATGTTTCGAAGTATTTTTTTTGTTCAAAGCAACAGTTATGCTAATTATACCTAAGTAGACATTTGAGCGACTGAGCTTTGCTCGGGGTTTTTTGGAGAAAATATAGAAATTTTGTCGTTTTTCAGAAAATACACCTAGATGCAGATAAAATTAAGAAGCAAAATTTTATCTAAAAACAAAATTTGATCCAAATAGTTAGAGCCCTTTCCGATACACGAAATAAAATATATACATATAACAAGAATTGTTCGATTAATATTATAATATCTATATAGATTTATAAAATCTATTGTAGCGTATATACACATTTTAGCATCGAACGGGAACTGAATCTAATACTCTGGACTCCGGCGAAATATGAAAACATATTTTAAACATTCAAGTGAAAAAAATCGTCAGTAAGGAACGAAAAGAAATAAAAAAGAATCATTTCCATCCGTCAGAGAGTACTTATAATTTAATATGACATTACCATAAGGCATAATTCAACGAATCGTGAAATTACTTTTAACTATGTTACGTATGTGACTTTTTATTTTCTTATTATAAATGGGAAAATATCTTTATTGGTTTAATCCTTCTTATACAACAGATATGGAAAAATATTTATAATCAAAAACTCTTGAGGTTAGGATAGAACAGTAGTTACAATATCCCCCCCCCCCCCCTTCCCCCACGTGCGTTCAGCTTCTGGTGGTGGGGGGGCTCATTAGCGTCCGGCAATCCAGCCGGACGCGAAGCCAACAAATGCTCAGGGAGGTATTTTCACGAAACGTAGCTATTTAAAACCGAAGCGA
Source organism: Brenthis hecate (assembly GCA_951806755.1). Classification (NCBI taxonomy): domain Eukaryota; kingdom Metazoa; phylum Arthropoda; class Insecta; order Lepidoptera; family Nymphalidae; genus Brenthis; species Brenthis hecate. The sequence continues at coordinate 551,090 of OX638249.1, forward strand.
TACGAGTTCTATAAAAATAATATTTAAATTATTCAGGTCATATTTAAGTTGGAGTATTCTATAGATAGATTGGAATGAACTAATATTGATTTAAAGGAAACGCTGTAAAGTGAAATTCAATCACCTTGTAATAGAAACCTGTGAAACAGAGGCTTTCTCGAACATTATATTATTATTACTAGCGATATACTCTTGTTTTGCTCGGCTCATCCCTGAGTGCATAACCTAGCCTTCAGGCCTGCTCTATCTGTATATTAAATCTTATCCAAATCCATCCAGCCGTTTCAGCGTGAAGGAAACAAACATATAAACATATAAACTTTCATATTTACATATTATTAATAGCAAAACCCGCGGCTACGCCCGCGTTTAAAATACAAAAAAAACTCTTTATCTTTATGTTACAGAGTATGCTATGTACTTTTATAATATTGTTCATATAAAAATAATAAAATATTAAAATAATCGATTAAAAAATTTCGGAGGAAAGCGACCACAGACACTGTGACACGATATATATATATATATATATATATATATATATATATATATATATATATATATATATATATATATATATATATATATATATATATATATATATATATATATATATATATATATTATAACGTAGTTCGAATATTAAAAGTTTTCCTTCGCAAGACAAAAGAAGCATTGCCCTATAAACTAAGTACCTTTCAAGTAATGAATAAGAGGATTGGAAGAGCTTAGAACGCATTACAGTGGCATAATATATTGAATGCGTTTACGGTACTTAATCTTATGATGGAAATACACGTCTCGATACTAATAACTAGTAATATTCTGGTCGAATCTTCACCAATTCTGCTTATATTTCAGGAGAATGATCAAAAAGTTTTAATTCAATGGCATTTATTATGGGATTTATTTTATTACTGCCTCGGTGGTGTAGTGGCTAGCATGTACGACTGCACACCCGGAGGTCCTGGGTTCGAGTCCCGGGTCGGGCCAAGTTTAGTTATTGAGTCTTTCTGTATATTAAGCCTCAGTAACAGCCCGGAGTTGGGAAGTTGGCGGTGTTTCACCCCCGTGCCTCGGAGAGCACGTAAAGCCGTCGGTCCTGCGCCTTAACTCTCACTGGTCGTGTCGAGTGGTCGTCCCACCAAAATATAAGAGTGACAGGAATAGAGAATAGAGTGCACGTTGTGTCTGCGCGTACACTTGTGCACTATAATATCTCCTGCGCAATTGGCTAGTCTCAATGAGATTGGTCGCTGTGGCCGGAATCGGCCGGGAAAACATCTCATTTTATTATATGGGTCCATAAATGATTTTCTTCCTTTTAAAAATAATCCTATCGATTGCTACGTTGCTCCATAAAAGAGCCATGTCCCCAAAATAAATTACTTTTTTACAAAATTTTATTTAACTTGCAATATTTGTTAGTGTACATGTTTGTGATATGTTTGTATGGCTCTTGCAAGTTGAAGTAATACCACTTCCTCTTATCCTACAGAGTTGAAATTTTATATGTCAGTTGAGTTCCGACAATTACTTTATATGGTAATTATAACTAATTAATTATGAGGGGAGCTTTTTTTTAAAAAAGTAGCAGTTATTTTTTTTTAAATAAAGCAAGGTATCCGGAACGATCAGATATTCTGACTATTGACCATAACTTTTAAATGTTGTTTTCAGTCTTCAATTTCAGCCTTTCAGCTATTGAAGAATGCCATTTTGTTTCTAAAACAACAAATGACAACAATTCGAAGGATTTTATAGTAATAATTCACAAGTTCCATTATTCATTCCCTGAATCTATTATCAAGTCAGCTCGTTTAAAATCATATTATTGAAACAAGTTAAAATTGAATTCCTAGATTTGTTTACATACTTCTTCAGTTTCTTGGAAATAATGTTGCTTATAATAAGAGCGTAAAAGTTATCATTTATTTTTATACTAGCGTCTCACACTCGCTTCGCTCGTGTTCGTCCCTAGGTAAATTTTAACGGTTAGTATGGAATATATAGACTATAATATTATATACAATATATAGAATATATTATATAGAATATTTTATATACAATATACATAGGTATAGAAAATTAGATAAGCACTTAAAAAATACTTGAAGTTACAGTCCCTACAAACCTTGATTGGTCATAAACGTCGAAATATTCATTATTTTTCACTAGAATTGGGGGATATCATGATTTTTTGTCCTTAATTTGAGAAATGATTTGTTCGAAATACAAACTTTGAACCCCTACTTTACGCCTTAAAAGTTTTATTTTTGCAACAAAAAGTATCCTATGTCCTTTTCCAAGGTCCCATCCCTGCCTATATCGAACTTTATCGAACTTGGTTAAGCGGTTTAGGTGTAAAAACGTAACAGACAAACAGACAGAGTTAAAAATGTTAATTGAAACAAACGTTTATCATGGAAATAATAAAATAGAGGAGATTTACAGAAAATCCGGCTTATTTGTCAAACCAAATAAATTATCAAACGAATAATTCAATTTCCATTATAATTAAATTGAAAATTCGGCATACTAAAGTTAATTCAAATAATATCTGTACTATTTTCTGGTCAAATGCCTTCTTTTCCCTACAGAAACCTAGTTTTTTTTATGTCATGTTAATAATCCTTGGATTTATTACTATCCTGTCTGGAAACGCATCACAAGAAAACCACTGGACAGATTTTGATGAAATTTGGTATGATGATAGCTGGTTATCCGGGTCAACATATAGGATACTTTTTACTGCGGGAAAATGTCTCATCACTGAGGAAACTATAATAACCGTTAAAACATTCTTAGAGAACGGACGAACCCGAGCAGAGCGAGGATGGATCGATAGTTTATTATAAAATCCGATAGACGGAAAGGCTTTCGCATTTAAACAAAGGAGATATCGACTTAGAAATGCGATGCAACCAATTTATTATACAAGTGAATTATAGATTTGATCGATCGCTAAGCTTTGAAGCGAACTAATCCTATCAGCTGTAACATATTACAATGATTGACATACACACATTTTCTCAAAGTGAAAACTTCTATAATCAGGTTTAGATCGCGAGTTCGGATTCGATTTAGACAATTCATGTAAGTTGTCATCGACGTTTTGGTAAATAATTGACTTACTCAGAGTGTCCGTTCGTTTGCTACAGTATGTGTAAAATGTTCCTATAAATAAAATAGTGTAGTATCGATAAAATGAGGTAAACGACAGAAGACTGTGAAAACTTAAAACTATATACATACTTTATATAAGCAGTTGTTATTTTTGGATATTCAAATTAATTGTTTGATCTTAAATTAAACTTTGTAAATTAAAACCGTTTAAATTTATCTGCTTTTGACATTTATCGGCATTCTGAGTGTTAGTGTTAACACGTCACTTGACCACGTCGATGACAACTTACATGAATTTACTCCCCATCCAAAACTGATTATAGAAGTTTTCACTTTAATAGTGATGTCAATCTATGTAATATGTTACTGAAGTACGTGGCTAAGTTTTTACACATACTGTAGCAAACGAACGGACAGACAGAAATTTATAGTAACTTATAAGCAAAAGTTATTTACAAAATGTATGATGATGATGTTCTGTCCTAGCCTGTCTGTCTGTTATCGGCCACGGCGGCCAACTCACTGAGACAGATTTTGATGAAATTTGCGCAGGATGATATTTATGCAGCAAGTGTACGCGCAGACACAATATATCATTTCTCTATTCCTGTAAGAGTCTCATACTAAAACCGATGGGACGACTAGTCTCGACACGCGGGCGGAGCCGCGGGCAATGTTAGTAAGATATTAGGCGCAGGACCGACGGCTTTGTAAGTTTGTATGTAAGGGGCAATCTCTGAAACTACTGATCCGATTCAAAGAAATCTGAAATCATAATCACTTTCTTATTGAAAGTCAAAGGGCCCTTCGACAAAATATATGGCAAAAATATAGCTAGGAACGCACTTGATCGAAACGACGAGAGTTAGTTGCTACCATACTAATAATATTAATGTGCAGTAACTCTATATGCTATCTTTTCAAAATCAAAAAGCTGAACAGATTTCCATAAAATTTGACGAGGACATAGATTGCATCCTGGGATCGAATATAGGCAACTCTTGATCCTCGTCCCGCTTATCACGCGAGCGAAGCCGCGGGCAAAAATTTATAATTACATGAGGGACTTATATTATCTATGTATGTATGTCTATACAAATAATAAAATTCTAATTGAATTTTACATTTATTTTCGAATCTGTACAATGTATGTACAAAAAATATTTTTTGGAAAATCTTATTGTATTAGTCATTATTATCGATACAGAGGCTGAATCTATAGTTTTTTGAATGTGTGTCTGTCTCTTTGTCTGGGAACACTAGACAGATTTTGATGAAATTTGTCTTTTTGTGAAATTATCCGGGTCAACGAATAGAAAACTTTTACTGCGGGAAAATATCTCATCTCTGAGTTTATACTAAACGTTCTAAAACGTAACTAGTCACGAACCTGAGCGGAGCGAGAGTGAGTCGCTAGTGTAATACAAGTTTCCATCTTATAACTCACGTTTAAAGTGGAACGGAAAAGCTTTATTGTAATAGAAAAAATACTTTCTCTGAAAATGAATTAGTAGAAGGTAATAACTTTATTGTGATATCGGTACTTGTAGTCGTTTGAAACATATAGTAGGGGAGCCCAAGAGGGTAATTTTGCCTATATCCGCTCTTGGGCTCCCCTACCTATACAGTCTCTGAAATATTAACAAGCTAACAAAAATATTGACAATTTGAAATATTGACGAACTGTTAAATTACAATTAACTATAGTTAATGATGATGATGATGTTCTCCTAGCCGATTCCGGCCACGGCGGCCAATCTCATTGAGACTAGCCAACTGCGCAGGAGATATTATAGTGCACAAGTGTACGCGCAGACACAACGTGCACTCTCTATTCCTGTCACTCTCATACTCCGGTGGGACGACGCGAGGTACGACCGGTGAGAGTTAAGGCGCAGGACCGACGGCTTTACGTGCTCTCCGAGGCACGGGGGTGAAACACCGCCAACTTCCCAAGTCCGGGCTGTTACTGAGGCTTACTATACAGAAAAACTCAATAACTAAACTTGGCCCGACCCGGGACTCGAACCCAGGACCTCCGGGTGTGCAGCCGTACATGCTAGCCACTACACCACCGAGGCAGTTTAAACATATGTATATCAAATATAAATGTACCTATGTAAATACACTTAGCTATATCTATACATATAATAAAATTGTAATTAAGCCGAATCTGTACATTAAATATTTTTTTGTAAAATATTATTGAAATAAACAGTTTTATCGATACAGCGGCTGAAACTATAGTTTTTTTCAAAATTTGCCTGTCTTTCTGTCTGTCTGTCTATCTGTCTGTCTGTTACCGCATCACAGAAAAACTATTGGAAGGATTTTGATGAAATTTGGTATGGTGATAGCTGGTTATCCGGGTCAATATATAGAATACTTTTTACCACGGGAAAATATCTTATTTCTTAGAAAAAATGCAAAAAACTCCAATGTAATAGTATACTAATCTATAAAACAGTAAGTACTAACTAAAAACTACTAAAACTACTGTATACATACAATAAAATTCTGAGTTGAATCTGTACATTAAATATTTTTTGTAAAATCTTATTGAAATAATCATAACTATCGATACAAAGGTCGAATCATAAAATCGAGAAATAAATGAGCAAATGCCACACAACTTTCATCCCCTAATTGAATCCTTAAGGGATGAATTTTCAAAAATTCTTATTATTCTCTCGTGGTTCCAGAAGTAGCAGACTCTATATTATTTACTAGCGAGTGAATGTATAGGATTTTTATTTAATAGATGTACAAAAATAAAACTTGATAATATCTGTAAAGGATTGTGTAAACGGCATCAAATTAAGCTGTCATCACTTCACAACACTTCAAAAATGTTTGGATTTTTGACGACGAATGGATTTAACGCAATGAATTTGCCAATTGTGAATCAATTTCCTTAAATTTTTATTGAATAGATTATACTTAAGCAGTGTTTTTTAATAATATAAAACCATATATTATTAAAAAAAAATACTGTTAAGGTAGAAAAATTAAGAGCTTTTAAGTGATTTTGGTAGTATCGTTTTTAGTCAAAAGTAATGATAATGTACATTGAAAAATACGATGTACGTATGTTTGCTCTTCATTTACATTAAGATAGCTTCACTCGCGATCTAAGCTGTGTTTAATAAACCTAAACCAATCTCAGTCATAAATTTTATTATTATAAGTTTTATCCCAATTTACCAGACCTTTAAGAGTGAATGAGGAACAAATATACACATAGACAAACATACAAAAAAAAAATCATTTACTAGTGTTCACCTAGTGTTCGAAAATCAACCATAATATATTTTTTTATTGATAACACTAAAGTTTGTCAATAGTTACTAAGCAAATAAAAAGAAAATCGATTTCCTCACGATGTTTTCCTTCACCGTGAGGCAAGTGGTAATCATGTTAGGTTAGGTTAGATGCTAGAAATGATTCGCACATGGAAATATCAGAGGTGCGAGACCCGGGATTTGAACCCGCATCACTCGGTTTCCCAAGCGAGCGCGTTATCACTGGGCTACCACTGATATTTAGATTATAACTTGCAAATAGCGAGTGAAATATACCCCATAATCCCCGGGATGCACCGCTATGTGCTCGAGCCACAAATCCTGTTCATATCTGTTACATATGTATTATCTATTTCCTGAATTCACTAAAACCTGTAAATGGATTCTATACAGAACTCACCATTAGGAAAATTTATCAATTTAATCGGATTGAATATGTCATTCTGAATTGTGTATATAAAGGTTGAGCTTTATCTATAAATTTCCATAAATATTTGTAGGATAAAGAATATTTATCTATATTATTATTTTTTTCATGTTATCGCCATCCACCTCTGAACGAAAGCTTCCCCTATATATTAAGATTGTGTGCAATTTATTTACAACTAGCGACTCACCCTCGCTTCGCTCGGGTTTGTCCCCAGCTTGCTTCCCAGTACAAACTTTCACCCCCATTTTCACTCCCTTAAGGGATGATTTCCGGGATAAAAAGTACCATATGTCCTTACCAAGGTCTCAAACTATCTTCTTAACAAATTTCATCTAAATCGGTTCAGTAGATACAGAGATTACCCCCTACAACGTCACAAACTCACAAACTTTACCTCTTTATAATATTAGTATAGATTATTATAGATACTCAATAAACAATGAGACCGAAAGAAAGAAAGGAAAGTGACTGTTCACCTTTATTATATAGATAAACTGTCTCGGTGACCTCTTGGCTAACATGTACGGCTGCGGATCCGTATGTCCTGGATTAGAGTCCCGATCGAGCTAAGTTTAGTTATTGAGTTTTTCTGTAACATCCCGGAGTTGGGAATTTGGCAATATGTCACCTCCGTGCCTCGGAGAACCCGTTAAGCCGTCTGTTTGGCGTTGGATTGTCTCTCACTGGTCGTGCCGAATAGTCATCCCACAGGAATATGAGAGTGACAAGAATAGAGAGTTCACTTATATTAACATGCAAACACACATAATATCTCCTGTGCACTTCTTCTCCACAACCAGTCTCATTGAGATTGAATAAAATAAAAAAAAAAAAAAATACGTTGGGACATTAAAACACAGCGCCATCTATTTCCATGATAAGCTACGAGGCTTGTGTTATGGATACCAGATAGTTGATACACTACACATATATAACGTTAAATACATACATATTATAAATATGTACATGACTGGAGTACAAACATTCGTCATCACACAAATGAATGCCTCCAGCGGGACTCAAACCTGCGACCGTTGGCACAGAAAGTAGGGAATGAAGAATGCAGGCACAGAATGAATGAGATATTTAAGAGTTTTGTGAAATACTTGTAAAATGAAATTATTACTACTGTTTTTATTTTTTTTAAACTGTTAATTATTCAGCAAAGCATATACCTAACTCAGATGCGGAATACTTTGCAGATGTAAATGTATGGTATTACCATTAGTTGATACTCACGTAGGATGAGAATATAATTTTGTATTGCAATATTGTAAGCTAATGTTATTTTAAAAAAGAGCGTCTGTTGAGTTTCTCTTGAGATTTTCGCAGAACCTGCCTTCCAAGCGGGTGGTAGATTCCTCACAGACTTACATACTGACATATACCTAATTTAAATTTAAAATGTAAAATTGAAGATTCAAAAGTGCTTGTAAAAGTTTATTCGAATAAAGTATATTTTGATTTGATTTGAACTTAAAAATACAATATTTACAAAGTTGACGATTGAAATGAGATATCTATTTAGAAAGCATGTTACTGAAAAGTTTAACTCGCCTTAGAGGAACTAGCTCCAGGTGACAATTTAGTTAGAAAACTTTATCTGCACTATTATTTGGAATGTAACACTAAATTTTGTTATAAACTACCTAGTTCTTTAGTGTATCGGTGGTGTAGTGGCTAGTATGTACGGCTGTACATCCGGAGGTCTTGGGTTCGAGTCCAGAATCGGGGTAAGTTGAGTTATTGAGTCTTTCTCTTTAGTAAGCCTAGACTTGGGAAGTTGGCGGTGTTTCACCCCCGGGCATCGGAGAGTACGTAAAGCCGTCGGTCCTGCGCCTCGACACGACCGGTGAGAGTTACTCACCGGTCGTGTCGAGCAATCGTCCCACCGGAGTATGAGAGTGACAGGAACAGAGAGTGCACGTTGTGTCTGCGCGTACACTTGTGCACTATAATATCTCCTGCGCAGTTGGCTAGTCTCAATGAGATTGGCCGCCGTGGCCGGGATCAGTTGTGAAGGCATTATTAGTGATTTAGTAGAGGTTCATGGCACAGTTTATAACATCGAGTAGCAAAGGTTCGATATCCATATTTAGAAATCACTAGAACAAGTAACTCTTATTATACTACAAGACAATATAATATTGTATATATAATATTATCTCTGTATTGTTTAATTTGTTTATTTATTATTACTCGTATTCGCCCCGTTTGTTTTTTAGACAGAATTTCGACCGTTATCGTTATTTCAATTTGAGGAAAACACATACGAATGGAATTTAACTACATATTTATATTTTTTTGAACAATTTTCAAACTGTGTTTATTGACGAGCCAATAAACAAAAAAAAAAAGAAAATCGGTCGACAAACAGAGGAGTAAAAGGTACTGAAATGATTTGTCCTTGCTTATTTATATTTTATAGATACACGAGACTTTCTTTACTTTTCCTCATAAGTTATGTTTAACTATTGTTGATTCATCGATCAATCGCCCGGTGTATAAAAATAAGGAAAAACTAAAATATATGGAAAAACACATTTTTGATATTACTTACTAAGGATTCTGTGAACGCAGGAACATTGCTACAGAGAACTCAGTTATTGGGTTAGACTAATGCAGTTTGGAACTAGTCTGCCTGCATAATTGAATTTGAAGTTGGTACCAACTAAATTATTGTTCATTTAGTTTTTACTAGCAAATTTCTATGTCTTTGCTTTATTTGTATGCAATAATGAAATTCTACTAAATACACGCGAAAGTTTATGAGAATTTATGGATTGATAGATGTATGTATGTCTGTTACTCTTTCACGCAAAAACTACTGAACGTATTTTGATGAAAATTTACACTAATATAGCTTATACAGCAGAGTAACACATATGTCATAGTTTATAAAGATATAATAATATATATATTATCGGACTACGTGGGCGAGAAAACACGTGTAATGAATATTTGTAAAAATCTACAAAAAATACACAGACTATAACGTCTTCGCTAAAATTATTATATAAGTCCAAACTCGATGTTTTTAAGTAAGTCATTAAAGAGTGTAGTCATTCTCCTCCTGACTCCATTGTAAATGAGTTTGATTGTATCAAATAAATATTTTGTTTTCAGAATTTCATAAACTTACAATGTTTCAAATCGATATGACACTTAAGATTAAGTTACACATATTTCATCCTTGATGTGGAATGTATCTTTGTATGTACATTGTATATAATATGTCTCCGGCTACAAAATACTGTGCACCTTTTTTCTAACGTTTGCAAATGTTTTTAGGTATACACCTGTATACATATAGGTAGATATGTGGAACTGACCAGCAAAGCCAGTACTATCCTCTAAAACCCAACGAAACTTCCTCCGTCTATAATGGAGCGTCGCAGGATCACTCAACCACGATGCACCGACGACAGGTCTGCCGAAGCAGACTTCACTAACCATGGGGTTACTCTAACAGTCCACTCTGCTATCAGAAAAGTACCAGGAGCAAACCGTATGGTACATCGCCCTCAAAGGTGGGCCGCCTCGCAGTGCGTTTCTTGGCTTCGCGCCCGGCTGGATAACCGGATGCTAATGATTTTCCCTCCCCTGCCCCCACCATGAGAAGGTAAACGCACATTGAGGGTGATAATACTGTGTTCCTTCGTCAACTTCTTCTCATCTTTTCAGTTTGCTTATTACGCAATAGGTTTTTTTTATAATTAATTTTTTTGTTTACAGTTTTTTAGTTTTGGCCACATAAAGGTTTGTATTTATATTTAAAAATTTGTTACCCTAAATAAGTTGAACATATTTTTGTATCGCCTTTTAAAAATCTTTCTTTTTGATTCCTCGTTCAATATATTTGAAAGGAAAAAAATGTAATATTCCCATACATCTCTAATATTGGAGAAATAGCTTGTACACTTACTTTAGCTATCACAGATTTCATAAAAACGAACAAATATCCTATATTTATAGAAACTTTAAGAAAATAGATCACAGAAATAAGATAGTGCCCTCACTCCCTGAGGGATTTGAAAAGGAAACTTTTGTGAATTCTTGTCTACTTTATAAGGAATCACTAGAAATAACATATATAATTTCAATTGAAATATAATGCAGTGAAAGTTTACTTCAGAAAGCTTAGAAAAGAAAGAAATATATACATATAATAAAATTCTGAGTCGAATCTGTACATTAAATATTATTAGGAAAATCTTATTGAAATAGTCTGTTACGCGCCGCTAGTTTATTCGAAGACATCAAGTACGCCTTCATACAACCTCTGTGGTGTTCGTCTACGCAGGTGCCAGGCAGGCAGGAAAAGTATGACGACGAAGACATATGGATTGACGTTTGGGCGGACGTATGGTTTTCTGTTGTGTATATAATTTTTTTATTAATTACACTATAACGATTATATCAGGAAAAGTGTTTCATTGTTTTACAAGTCATTATTATCGATACAGAAGCTGAATCTATAGTTTTTAGAATGTTTGTCGGTCTGTCTGTTTGTGACCGCATCACGGAAAAACCACTGGAGGGATTTTGATGAAGTTTAGTATGATGACAGCTGGTTATCCGTGTCAACATATAGGATACTTTTTACCGCGGGAAAATATCTCATCTCTGAGAAATCTATACTAAACGTTAAAACGTAAGTAGGAACAGACCCGAGCGGAGCGATAGTGAGTCGCTAGTTATAAAAATAAAGCAATGACAAAATATGTAATTGTTAAGTATACCATAGAATTGTAACATTTTGTAATTCCCATACTTTTTAAAGTAGGTTAAGTCAGTTATAAACTCTAGTAGTGAATAGTGAGAACTTAATTTCAGTTAGTTAGAAAATTACTAAATGCAATTCGAACAAAATCAGGAGAAATAGATAATGCGTGTATCCAAACATAAATAAACTTATTTCCCAAACGTTAAACCTTACGATGACTATCTCTTTTATTTTATGTTTTCGGAGATTTTATTACCCAAATCTATTTTACGATCTGTTTAGCCCATTTATGAGTTTATCCAAAAATCAATGCCGTTCGGTCATTTCATCTTCACGTATTATTTGTTATGGGATAGATGGAAACAAAACTATGGCTCTTACTCCACAGTTTCCATCGTTTTCCACTTTTATTTTTTTACAAAATATTAACTAGCGACTCACCCTCGCTTCTCTCTGGTTCGAGTATAGGTACTTTTTAATGGTTAGTATGAAAAACAAATCTTTGAATTTCTCGGCTTTCCTGTACTATAATATGCATGTATTATACATACAAACTTCCTCTCGAATCACTCTATCTATTCCTGAAAACTGCAATAAAACCCGGTGAGTAGTTTAAAAGCTCTAAACGAACAGACAGAGGCTGTAACTTCATTTTAAACTATGTAAAGACGCAAATTTTTTGTTATTAATCCTAAGAAAATTAGAATATAATACTTATCTAGAATAAAGTTGAGTAAAATAGAACAGAAAGGGAAGCCTATTTTATTTAAATGGTGAAACCCATCATGGGGTGGTACATCCTTACCAACCGTCAATGAACAGGGGACTGTGAGACCCTTACTCCCTAAAACCTACAATAACACCCCATCGCGGTGTAATAGGGACTACACTTTGCGTTATTACTTAGGATCAGGTCTTCTTAGATGTTTTTACTTTCTACAATCTAAATAAAATCACGTTATCAGATTTTTTCGCGGATTTTGATTTTTAATGCTTTACAGCAACCATGGTCACGGGAGAGACTATGGTCTCAAAGGTCAGCTGTTACAGATAATAGTTTACAATTGCTAGCACTAGTAAAAACATACATACATGGGATATCGTTTTGTACGTATCATTGAATTCTGCTATATATCATTCCCAAAAAAATTTGTTGCGTCTTGTGTAAGGCTCCAGAGCATATAAGAGAACAAACTTGATCTGTCATTCAACTTATTCATTTTGCCCCAAGGGGTTTAGACAATATGTCATCTTACAATCGTTGAAATGACATATTATAACTTAACATTATGTATATAACGATTAATTTCAATACAATTATTAAACTTTCTATTCTTGAAGAATAACATCTGGGTAGCCAGAATAATACCTATAATATTACATTTTATTTGGGATGGTAACTATAGAAAATTATAATATCTATACATAAATTAATAATAATTTTGAGTTCCGCGCGATCGTTCGTGCGAGCATGACTTTCACGTCGCGTCTATGTTGGATAAAATATCGTTATATTCTTAAGTTTACATAAGCGTAATCAACAATAGTCCCAAGTACGTGTAAATATGTGTAACTCATTGTGGTGTAATTATTACGTGTAATCACTCACAAAATATGTTGCTTTTGGATAAAATTGAATCAGTGTTAGTGATTGTTAACATACGTATTGACATTGGTTAAACGAAAAGGTCATTACATCTAAGGAGTACATATTAAAAACTGTTCTACTGTTTTATACTGTGACGTTAACATAATGATGGACTATCAGTGGTAACGACACTGCGTTAGAGTGTATAACGTGAGAAGTTCTAAGATCAAATCCAAGTCAAACTGCCAGATATATATACATACATTTTTTTTTTCTCTTTTTTTTCGGTTTTAATATACATAAAAAAAAAAAAAAAATATTGTCACTAGTATAGAGCCAGTTCTTTGGATAAGTGGAAGAATAAAAATAATATAAAAATGAATATTCAACGCACTCCTCCTAAAACTTCTAAAACTAAGTCCTCATTACGACAGGGACAGTCACTATCTGAATCGGACATCTCATGTACCCCAGTTCAGAAGAGAACAGAGGAAAAATTGAGTTCAAATGTGACACTAAGAGGCAAGCGCCAACGGCTTGAAGACTCGCCCAATACAGAAACAAACGAAATTTCTCGACAGCTTTGTGATTTCAAAAAAGAAGTAATGGAAATGCTCACTTCATGGAAGAATGAACAAGATCTGCTGTTCGCGGGACTAGTTAGGGACGTGGGTGACCTAAAAACCCAATGCGCTCAAATTCAACAATCATACTCTGAAATAGATCAAATCCTTACATTCATGAACGAATCATATGAGGAAATAAAAAACAAACTAACTGAAACAGAAATGCGAAGAAAAGACAGTGAAGACCGTGTCGCTCAACTTGAAATGCTGATCCAAGATTTTCAACTTCAATCCCGCCAAGCTACCATCGAACTGAGAAATGTTCCCATAAAACCTAAAGAGACTACTGAAGATATATTTTCCACTCTATCAGAAGTTGGCAACGTTATAAATGTTGAAGTACAATCTAAAGACGTACGTGATGTTTATCGACTACCAGGCAATTCAGGAACACCCAGACCAATTGTAGCAGAATTTACTTCTGTTAAGAAAAAAAACGGAATTTTTAACCAACGTTCGGCGCTTCAATAAACAGCGTCCTTTGGCAGACAAATTGAACACAAAAACGATTGGCATAGCTGGAGACAAGAAACCAATTTATGTTGATGAACATCTCTTGCCATCCAAGAAAAAACTTTTCTTTGATGCTCGCGCTTTTGCGAAATCTAATAATTTCCACTGTTGGAGTTCGAATGGAAGGATTTTCTTACGTAAAGATACTAAAGATCCAAATGATAAACCAACTCAAATAAAAACCGCTAAATGTTTACTTGCATTGGTTAAAAAACAATGACTATATCGTTTTCCCTTCTTGTTTGATTTTGATTTTACTGTAAATTTCAATATGTATAATTTATATTCAGTTCCCAATTTACTTATGATGTTTTGTTCTATAAAAGCGAAAACTTTTGCAACTCTTACTTTATTATTTTCTACATTAATAGCAATTACTGCACCCTATATAACAGCCTACACTGTTCTTATTACTTATAACAATATGTGCTACTACCATCAAATGTACATCACTTATTGCACTTCTACAACAAACATTTCTTCTGGTTTTTTCTTTCCTTATTGCCATACCCGAAGTATATTTCGAGAAGTTCTGCGTGAGCATTTTGATTTTTCCTTGTACAACTTTCAAGACATCTATGTCTGTAATTGGCTACTTACGCTTGCACCTTTTAAAAATGACTATTACTAACAATACAATACATGACATTGACAACATCTCACTTGCCTCTTCTTATAAATGCCCACCAGATAGATGTTCAGAATTTATTTCTAATCCTCATGAAAATTTAAAAATTATTCACATAAATATCAGAAGTATCAATAAGAATTTTAACCAATTTATTTCCATGTTATCCATAACTAAAAATGATTTTGATATAATTGTCCTGACAGAATGCTGGCTTAAAGTTTCGGGTCCTACACCTACATTACAAGGCTACACTTGTCACGTCACACTAAATAATAATACCCAAAATGATGGAGTAGTCACTTATACAAAAACATCATTGCAATGCCAAGTCTACGAACCAGTATATCGTGACGCAAACTGCTTAGTATGTACAGTGGATAATATTGCAGTAATCTGTATTTATCGCTCTCCATCCTATCAGAACCTAGACTTTTTCTATAGTGACTTAAGTAGCCTAACAAATACACTTTGTAGATTCCAAAATCTATTATTAATAGGAGACATCAATATCGACATAAAAGAAAATAATCACGACCGGCATTCAAACGACTACCTAACTCTTACTGCTACATTGGGTTTGCTTCCAGCTCACCTACAATCTACGCGGTCTGAAAATTGTCTAGATCATATTTTACTGAAAACAAAAAAACCAGCAACTGTCATAGTCCTTGATACTCACATAACTGACCATTTACCCATAATTTTGTTGCTAAACGCTAAACAAAGCATTGTTGATAAGCGATCCAATAATACAATCTTACGTTATAATTATCCTGCTATTAAAAAGGACATAGAAAAGACGGATTTCAGGCCTATTTTGTTAGAAATGAATCCTAATATAGCCGCAGATCTACTTATAGATACTATCCAAACAGTTATAGGTAAGCATACTCAAATTTTACGTATAAACAACAAAACTCGAGTTATAAAGCCCTGGATGACCAAAGGATTAGTAAGATGCATACGAAACCGAGACAAAATGCACAAACGTGTTAAAAAAAACCCTGAAAATTCTATACTCATAACAGCCTATAAGCGATATCGAAATTTCCTTAATAATCTACTAAAAAAATTGAAAAGAACACATGACAAAATAGAGTTACAGAAATCCAAATATAGCCGTAAGGCTACTTGGAATGTCGTTAAGACAATTGCAAATTGTAGTCCACATTCTAGGGCCCCTATTGAACTTCTTCAACTAACACCTGAGCCTAAAACATCGATTAATAAGGTCAACAGCTATTTTGTCAATGTAGGAAAACTACTAGCAAGTCAAGTCTCGCAACAAGCCAAAGACAATCTAAGTAACGATATGGCACTTGGATATTCTTGCCATTCCCTTGGTTTATTGCCAGTGGATGTTAATGACATTGAACAAATTATTGGCTCCCTGCGCAGTGACTGTGCTACTGGTTATGATAATATTCCCGCAAAAATATTAAAGCAATCATGTTCGTCATTAGCAATTCCTCTTAAACACATTTGCAATCGTGCCATTGAGACTGGGACTTTTCCAAACTCCTTCAAGAAAGCTGTCGTACAACCAATTTTTAAGAGTGGGGATAGATTTGATATTGCGAATTACCGACCAATTTCAATTCTAAGCTCTCTTTCTAAAGTTCTTGAAAGAATACTAAATAATAGCCTCGTTGCTTATCTCACAAAATATAACATTATTGCTACTAACCAATATGGGTTCAGGGCGGGTATATCGACGGAAGATGCTGTCATTGATGTTACTAAAACTATCGTCGATAAACTAGACCGTAAACACAAATGTTATGGCATATTTCTCGATTTAACTAAGGCCTTTGACACTGTCTCTATCCCTTTATTAATATCAAAGATGGAAAGGGTCGGAATTCGAGGAATCGCATTGAAAATCTTTAGCGATTATCTCACAAATCGTACCCAACGGGTGAAAATTGATAACACAATCAGTGACGACCAAACAATCCGCTTCGGTGTACCTCAGGGTAGCATTCTTGGCCCGACGCTGTTCTTAATATATATTAACGATTTATGCCAACTGCAAATTCCAAAGTGTGATATATTTACATATGCTGATGACACTGCTCTCATTGTTTATGACTCAATCTGGAATGAAGCAAAATTAAGAACAGAACAGGCGCTGCGCCAAGTAATGGTATGGCTTTCTAATAATTTATTAACCCTAAATTTAACTAAGACGAAACTCATCCGCTTTACTTTGCCTAGAAATTACGGGCCGCCTCAAGAATCTGGACTTATTAAAGCTCACACTTGCTTGGGAAACAAAATAAACTGTTGCTGTTCATCCTTGCAATTGGTGCCGGATACTAATTATCTAGGTATTCGTATTGACGCTAAGCTGAACTGGCAAAAACATATTGAAACTCTGTGTTCAAGACTAAGGAAATTAATATATATTTTTAAGGAACTGAGACATTCAACCGATGATGAAACTTCTAAGCTCGTGTATAAGTGTTTATGTCAGTCTTTAATAATATACTGTATCCCCGCTTGGGGTGGAACTCATAAAACTTCCATGCTGGCATTAGAAAGAGCGCAAAGGGCTATTCTAAAAGTCATGTACTTTAAGAAAAGAGATTTCTCTACTGCTCAACTATATCTTGAAACCCAAGTGTTGACAGTTAGACAGCTGTACATTCTTCGCTGTATATTGCGAAGACACAGCGCGACACCAGTCGATGAAACAAAATTAAGAAGGCGCCAAGGTTTACCTGTATCCGAACCTGTTCTATGTCATACTGCCCTAGCTCGTCGTCAGTTTGTTGCAGCAAGCACTATGTTATATAATAAATTAAATAAAATAATATTCATATATTCTTCTTCCAAATTTTGTGTCAAAATAAAAGTGTCTAAATGGTTGCAAAAGTTATCGTATGAAGAGACTGAGCTCTTTTTAACAATTCCGTCATAATATCTTGTATATATATGTATATATATGTATGTGTGTGTGTATGTGTGTGTATGTGTATATGTATGTATATATATATATATATATATATATATATATATATATATATATATATATATATATATATATATTATATATATATATATATATATATTTTAATGTATAAATAAAATCTTTTTTTTTTATCCAAATATGATGCATATTTATAATATAAGTTGTTGATATTGTTGAAGCACTCGCATGACATATAAATAGTTGTAAATTCAATTGTGAAAGCGGAACGACTATCACCTAAAATACAGGCTCTGGCTTAGTTTAGGAGATAGTAGTTTAACTTATTTTTTGACACCTTTTGTACAACTTGCTTTACTTACTTTAACCCCTTATATTGTCACTTTATATATAGTACAATAAATAAATTATAAATAAATATAAATAAATATAAATAGGTAAGAACAAAACAGTTCAATGCCTCTTTCTGTTCTGTTTGTTATTTGCCAACCGATTTTTTGGTTTGTTTATTAGATAATAAATCGTAATATCTATACTTACGTTGGAAAATACATCTACGCACGAGGTGTGGGACTCACCGGCGAAGCCAGTACTACCCACTAAAACCCAACAAAACCTTCCCCCGTCTTAATGGGGTGTCGGAGGACGCATAATGTTATTGACACAACCCTACTGCTATTTGACATTTGTTAAGTATAACAATTTTAACTTTGAATATCTACTGTTTTTGGAACTCTTTAATTTAAATTTAAATGATATTTACATATTAATAACGTTTAAACTTTGTACTTAGACAATTTAAACTTTAAAATTACAAGGAACATTTATTCAAATGTGATTTTAACTCTATAGATCCAGTTAGAACACAACTTTTAGAAAGTTCGTGAAGACGGATGCCTCAAAATAACAATTTGGGTTTAAAATAAAATGCTGCCTGAATTAATTGTATTCAGCCCTTTGTAACATCCCACTGCTGGGCACCGACTTCCCTTCAATACGAGGAGGATCCAGCCATAGTCCACCACGCTGGCCAAGTGCGGGTTGGCGGACTTCACATGCTTTTTAAAACTTGCTAGGTTCTCTCAGACATGCAGGTTTCCTCACGATGTTTTCCTTTACCGAGAGGTAAGTGGTAATCATGTTAAAAATGATTTGCACATGAAAATATCACAGGCATGAGACCCGGGCCTTGAACCCACTTCAAACGGTTTCTCATGCTAGCGCGTTACCACTGGGCTACCACATTATATATAATTAATTATATTAATAAAATGATTTAAAACATTATTTTGAAGAGTTCCGAAGATTCAAATCTTTTCCAAATTTGTCATTTTTATCCTATAAAAAAGAAGGAGGTTCTTGAGTCGATGCGTATATTTTTATGTACTTTTTATTGAATAATCCGATTTTTAACGTTCTATTTTATTGGATCATATAATAATGTAATCGGTCCAAATCATACAATCAATTACTTATATTTTATATGTAAAAAAACATCACTATGAAAATCTCTTTTTTAACCGATTAATTACTTATCTACACCGTGTCTTCTCCATACTACACGACATTGGCCAATTAATCTGCGCCCAACTGGCACGCCTAAAAGCCTTATAATAAAGAATTGAATTTAAAAATCTGAAGCTTTGAAGCTATTGAGAAATGAATAGAATTGAATTGATGAATCTGACAATAATTAATTAGTGTTGGGTAATAATATAGTGAATGTGATGATAAAAATAAGTGCAAATGGAAATGTATTTTATTATATATATTACTACTTGCGGAGTTCAGATAGTTGAAATATAACAAAACGAAATATTATTAAGATTCATATCATTAGACATCTTGCTCTTTTAATCAAATACCTAATGCATTCTTAATCACTTACTGCATATTAGAAAAAAGATTTTTTCTTTTTTGTTTTTTCATATGAAATCACAGTTCATAAGTCTAAATTTATTTCCCTTGCGACTGATTCATGGCCATAATTAAAACTATTACTAAGGCACAAAGCCGTGAGGCTCGCGATACACTTTTGCTATATCCGCATTGTTTCATGAATCATGTCTAAAAACGTTAATTTCCTTCATTCTGGTGACTAAATACTATTAGTCTCTTTCATGCGGATTTTAAGCGGATTTTTACGGAATAACTAAATATGTACCTCAGACTAAAGAATTATACAATACTAACGGCTTCGCCCTTGTGAAAAACAAAAACAAATGTATCCCACGGGAAACGTACATTTTCCGGGATAAAAAGTAATGCCAATTTGGCATTACTTTTTATCCCGGAAAATGTGGCGTTCTGGTGTGATTGAGTAACAAACATCCATCCGTGCGTTTCCAGACAGACAAAAATTCTAAAAACTATAGATTCAGCCTCTGTATCGATAATAATGACTATTTCAATAAAATTTCCAAAAAAATATTTTATGTACAGATTCGACTCAGAATTTTATTTTGTGTATGTATAGATAAGTCAAAAATAATAGCGTGATTTTCTGTTTATCTCTCAATATATCTGTCTTATAATATAATTTTCTAAATACATATAGATTTGTTTGTTTGTTATTTTTAGTCGATAAACTCGGACATTAGTTAGTCAATTTAAATAATTCTTTCATTAATATATAGCTATTGTACCTTTACAATACTTGTCTTATTCTTTAAAGAAAGTAAACGATATGTATGGCAAAATCGAAAATAGTAACATAAACAGCAAAAGCACACTACTATGTATTTTTGACTTTAAATTTTTTTGGCGAATTCCGTCTATACAGTTGTTTAGTCTGAAATGTAAACATACATAAATATTCTTAAAGTACAATAAATAGAGATTTTAGACATAAAGTAATTACACAAAGATTTTATTACGCTCTCTAAAGTGGGACAATAAAACTTTGTATCGGTCACTTGGTGAGCCTTATTTACTTCTTAGAACGAGTTTTTTAACAAATTATTCTTAAAAAGCCTTCAAGCCTCTCAAAGATTAGAACTCAAAATATATAAATGGCAACTAAAAATTTAGTTTATTCTCTATAGTAATATCTTATATATAAAATTTCCATGTCACAATGTTAGTTACCGTACTCCTCCGAAACGGCTTTACCGATTTTTACCAAATTTTATATGCGTATTCAGTAGGTCTGAGAATCGGCTACTATCTATTTTTCATACCCTAAGTGATAAGGATAAGGGTGGTCCTCCCAGACCCCACCCCAGGGACGAACCCGAGCGGAGCGAGGGTGAGTCGCTAGTATTTACATATATTACCTATATTTACCAGTAAACCTTTATCATAAAAAATAAATAACTTGTAGGAAATCCAACTTTTCCAATAACACTACATTATTTGAAGTCGGTGCCAAATCAAAAAAACAATATGATATAAAAGTTACGTATAAGTGCGAGAACGTACTTTAAAAACAAATAAAATAAAATACTTATTTTATTACATAGTATATTTTATTACTTATATATTTATACATATTTTATTATTTAATTATTATTAATATTTAAAATGAGATCCAGAACTTTGGCTTGCTTGAAATAAAAAGCATAATGTGTCAATAAAACACTAATATGTCACTAAAATCAGCTCAGCCCTATAAGTATCAGGTGGTACATATAGACAGTTTAAGATTTTAATAGGTTGTCTGAATTCTATCAAAATGGTGCAAGAAAGTGAAGTAAAATTTTTTTAAATAAGGGTTCTACATCATACAGTGAAGGAAAACTTCTCAAGAACAGAAAAATCCATTTACACATACCGCCGGCATAATTCGTTGGCTTACTATTACAAGGTTCTATGTTAATTTTAATGAAGTTTAGTAATTTTTACATAGAACTTCGTTATTCTGTTATCGTAAAAAAAACAACATAGAACTATGTAAAACTGAATATTTTGTAGTTATAGTGCCGCTATCTAGTGGTTTGTTTTTGCCAAACTTTAGCTAATGACACATAGAACCTTGTAGCATTAATAACTAAATAAGTACTAAAATTGTAACATAGAACCTTGTAATAGTGAGCCAACGAATTAATACAATGTATGTAAAGTTGATTCGATTTTAAAATTGTAATAACTATTAATACAATTAGATTTTAATGAAATAAAGACTAAATGTTACCTTGAGATACGGACTTCGGATTCGGATTCGTATTATATATATATATATATATATATATATATATATATATATATATATATATATATATAATACGAATATACATCGTAGTTATGATTTTACGCCATTTGAAACACCCAGACACACATACCAACAAAAATTCTAAAAACTATATAATTTTCTTTCATTACTTATTCTAAGCGATTAAACTACTTTTTTTGCAAACATAAGCGATGTACAGACACACAAAACTTTTATTCTTACTACATATATGTATGTATAGATTATCTAGTTCTTATTTAAATCAAACGTAAATAGCATGATGAAGGAATATTTGAGCCTATCTTGTAGATACTACGAGTAATTAAAGTAATTATAGTACCTGCATGAATTATAATTCAGTGACTCTGACGGCTGAGTGACGAAACAAAAGGTCTAATGTCATTGAAAAGTATTCCTGAACGTAATTTGTAGTTTCCTATTTTTGACTCAATGTATTTGTTTTTATGTATATTTTATACTCGCATTGCCCGCGGCTCCGCCCGCGTTCAGATGACCAAAAACCAAATTCTTAGGTTTTACATATTAGTATACTCTTACATTGCAGTTTTAAAAGTACCCTGTATTTAAAAGTACTCTATATATTGGCCCGGATAACCAACTATCACCATACCAAATTTCATCAAAATCATTCCAGTGGTTTTTCTGTGATGCGGTAACACTTTTTACCGCAGAAAAATATCTCATTTCTGAGAAAAAATTACAACAAAATTACAACCATGAGAATTTGGTTTTTGGTCATCTGAACGCGGGCGGAGCCGCGGGCAATGCTAGTCAATAATAATTTTATAATATTTCAAATTTATGTGAAATTCTGATATCATTGACATATTATTTTGCTGCGCCAAACTGAGTCATTTTATAAGTAATCTTTATTCATAAATGCGGAAGTGTGTTGGTTAGGTTGTCCTTCCTTCGTGTTAATCGACATGATTGGCTCAGTTTGTAGTGACCCTACTTGCTGTGCCAGCGGTCGCGGGTTCGAGTCCCGCTGGGGGCATTCATTTGTGTAATGAGCATGAAGGTTTGTACTCCAGTCATGGTTGTTTTTATTTATGATATGTATGTATTAAAAAGTTATATATGTGTAGTGTATCAACTATCTGGTATCCATAACACAAGCCTCGTAGCTTACCATGGAACTTGATGGTGCTGAGTTAATGCCCCAGCATATTTATTTAAAAATCGATGTATCTTATGTTCAGGAATAGTTTATGGACCGGATAGTGGCCGGAGGCACTTTATTTGCCAATCTGAGGATATATTATATATTTGATAAAGAAATATGAAATGAGTGAAAAAAAAATTATAAACAGAAAAAAAATATTCTAAATATAAAATTTGGAAAAAATTAAAATAAACTAACTAAAATGAAACTATAATCGTTAATTTCAATAATATAACATATTAAATTATTTAAAATTAACAAATATTGTAAGCCATTCTCATCTGACTTGACCATATTTTCTGCGAACCATTAGAAATTTCGGAACCAAAAATATAGCCGGGACAAAATCCAAAAAGGAAGTTACATTTAAAATGTAAAATATTCGCGTAAATGTATGAAAGTATTTTGAATATATTAATATTACAAACTAATGCTTTAATAATTCAAAGAATAGATGTCATAAATCACGATTTTAGTGGATAATGTATAATCTATACATATAATAAATTTGTAACGAAGCTGAATCTGTACATTAAATATTTTTTTTGGAAAAACTTATTGAAATAAACATTATTATCGATGCAGAGGCCGAATCTATAGTTTTTAAAATTTTTGTCTGTCTGTCTGTCTGTTACCGCATCACAGAATAACCACTGGAAGGATTTTGATGAAAATTGTTTTGTGATAGCTGGTTGGTTATCCGGGTCAACATATAGGATACTTTTTACCGCGGGAAAATATCTCATTTGTGAGAAAAAGTACGAAAACTGCAATGTAAGAGTATACTAATATGTAAAACCTAAGAGTTTAGTTTTTGCTGACCTGAACGCGGGCGAAGCCGCGGGCAGGAAATGCTAGTTTTAAATAAAATAATCTTTTCGGATTTTGTCGCGCTGTTATTATTTTTTTTACAATAACAATTTTATAAAATAATTTGGAAAAAACAATAGAGAAATTGGGAAATAGAAATATTTTTGTCATAATAAATTAAGAACCGATTTTTACAAGTGCATAACGATGATACCAAATGAATTTCAAGAAAAAACCCCTCAATAAATAAAATAATTTAATTAAATGTACTGCTTAAGGCTATGTGCACATTTTTATGAAAAAAAAACTTAATTACTTACCAGTATGTATATAAAATTCCATGTTGTTAATTTTTACTGGAAACATTCATTTTGAAAGCTACTCACAAGTTTATCCTTAAGCCAAGTACTATGGCCCTTACATGACAGTGAATCATCACTATTATAAAATGGGTGCTGTCGATTAATAGCCACCATTTTCTCAACGTACTTAAAGTGAAACTGTCTAATTTATTTGCTTGATAAAAACCCGTATTTTTTCCACAAATCCTATGTGAATGGACACCTTCAGTTGATTGTAGACAGCAGCGTGAACAAGTCGATATGGACTGCAAGATTTTAGTATACTTTGTAAGTTTTTATAATATTGCTATTATTATTCGCTGTTATATTTTTCAAGTATACTTATACCAATTAATGTCTAATGTTGCCATTTTTTATTTAAATATTACTTTAAGGTATAACATAATTTAAATATTTTTGTAAATTTTTGCTCTCTGCACTGCATCTAGACATGCTACGAGTTATTATTATTTAATATAAATGAATATTTTATTATTTTGTTAATATTTCGTAATATATCTACTTATTTATTTACATTTCGTTTATTTATTTTTATCTTAGTTTTTATCCTTAAAGCTAGAGCATAGAAATAGTTTTATTAAGGAATAATAATCAGCAATCCACTGTGCGAGTCAGCAGATCACGTTATCTTACTCCATCTAAGAAATTAAAAATGAGAGTGTTAATGCAAAAGGTCAGAATTCCTCAAACTTTTTTTTCATCCCCCTATTATATATATATATATATATATATATATATATATATATATATATATATATATATATATATATATATATATATATATATATATATTGTTTGTTACTAGTTCTTCTTTCTTTCACGTAGCAAGGAGCACGGATCCATTTCATGTTGTATAGAGCCAGTTTATGAGCTGACGAATATATAGCCTCCTAGTATATTAAGTGCGTTTGTATTAAATTAATAATATAATCTGAACTATAACTAAACCTTAACTTGAATCAACTGAACGATGTGAGGTGTAAAATGTTACGTTTTAAATAAAATAAATATTCGTTCCCATTTTTATACGTTATAAATTACTGTATACAAGCCCCCCATCTCGGAGAGCACGTTCAGCGTTTGATCTTGCTTCTAGTCATGTCAACGTGTCTTACCAGCGATGAGAGTGTAGGAGTGCTCCTAAAACTACACACATAGTTAGCATGACTGAAATTAGGATAAGAAGTTGTGAAATATATCGTATATGAAATTACTATCAATAATATTATGTTATCCTAGAAGAATATCTGAATTAAATATTCTGCATCTGCTTTCTTTGAAACGAAAAATTTATGAAGATAAAGGAAAATTATAGCCAAAAAATTAATTATTACATATTAAAAAGTGATTTTTTTGTAACCATTTAGAAGTCATCCTAAGTGATTTTTTATAAAGTAGGTACTTTAATAAGCATTCCAGTAACACTTTTTGTAAGCTATGGTCTTAGATACAGCCTTCATGGAACAATAAGCTTAATAAACTATTTATTGTTTCAAGACTGTTAGTGTACCATAAACATTTATCGGTCCAGCTATGATTTTTTCATACAATATTCGTAGTGATATAATGTTTGCATGAACTATGCAGATTTTTATATGTAATCAAGATAAAATGTTATCTATCTTTCTCTAGTTTATAAACATAATATTACGTATCTAGTTATTTCTTTTTATTTGAATCTTTTTTCTTATATTTTTGCAAGAATAAATGAACAAACCCAATATATACACTTTCAAATTGACTAATGGTGCCTTGGACTATGCCACTAATTTTGACTAAATACTATTAGTATCTGAACTACTACTTTATTACATTGATTACATTGATATAAAACAATCTAATTTACTAATATTTTTATTTCAGATTTTAATTAACTATTTCAGTGAAGCACTGCCAACTGATGTAGGATATACTGACTACATATCATCTAGCCATGAAGATGAGTATCAGAATAAACTATCAAAGGAAGGAGAGAAACAACAAAAGGAAACTAGTGCTAAGTCGATATCAAGTTATGAAGTCACAGAAATAGTTAACGATATACCTAATGATCGAACTATTGGACCAATACATACTAATTTTACAATACAAAAACCGCTAAATATTGCATCAACAATTAAAATACCTGTTACAGAAAACGATCAAGTAACAGATGAAGAAGAAGAAAAGAAAAATTGTATTACCATTTTACGTGTTAAAGCTGAATATGACAATCGTAAAGATATAAATGACATAAATGAAGAAGATTTAGATTTTAATAAAGTACCTCAAATTTCTGGTATAAAAGACTACCTCTATGGCATTAAGAAAGGAATTGTTAGTGGATTCAATAGTATTATACATAGAAGCAAAAGTAAAGAAAGTGTCTATGATGACGAAGACACTGGACCGTTTTCTATATTGGACAAACTACACAAGAAAAGTACAGATGTGGCACATAAAGTTAGCTCTGTCATATTTGGGGAAAAATTTGATGATGTTTTTGGAAGTCGGTAGATTTTTGTGCAATATTTAGTATCATAAGTATTGTAAGTTAGTGCCAATTTTATAGTGTTAGTCATAGAATAAATGCTAATATTTCTAAGAGTAAAGTGGTATTATTTGTTTTGGAAAACCTATGTTGCTGCGTTATTACTTTATGGCTCACTTTATACCGGCAAAATGAACATAATCGGCTTAATAGAAAAATAATAATAATTTAATTTTTTGTTGATTTAAAAATATACCTATACCCGAATTCAGAATTTCCTTTTTATCTATAGTTCGAATTCAGTAGATCATTAATTCATTACTTACGAGAATTTACATTTTATTTGGTAAAGCAGATTCAAAAACAGCCTGAGCTCCTAACTCCACGCATCTTCATACAAAACAGGAGTCTTATTTGGTCGTCCTTGACTAAACAAACATGCAATTACACATAGTATATAATAAAGAGCTTTGAGCCAGTCACATGCTTCTAAGCTCTAAGATTAAAACACAACCTACCCAACCTATCTATCACAAAAATAACCTCACGTGTATCTCAAAGCCGTGGAGGGTTAAGTTAAAATTAGACAGCTCCTCTTCTTTATTCCTTATCCCGTTGGTTTTCTTTTATAGTATACTTGGAAAATATCTGATTAGGTATCTATTCTAAATGAAAACCCCCGTTTAGTTTTTTTTTTTCATTTTAGTGCCTGGAAGTCGGTTTTTTTTTAATTTTTATTTTTCCATTTTTAGTGTAGAAGTAATAAGCAGGTAATTTGTAAGAAGAAAGTTTTTTAATAACATATTCAATTAAGCAATTTGTTTATAAATATATTTGTAAATATATTTATTGTTGATATTTTTAAAAACCGCTAGACCGATTTCGATAAAATTTATATGGGACCATCTGGAAAATATACCCTTTGAAACAAAAAAAATCCAAATCGTTTCAGGCGTCTTCGAGTAATCGGTGAACATAGATAAAGAAAAAGAAAAAAAATCCGACGAATTGATAACCTCCTCCTTTTTGGAATTCGGTTAAAAAAGCCACTTATATCCTAATCTTCCATCTACCAATCAGTCTTTCTGATTTTTTTATGATCTCAATGTTACTTCAATGTAAGATTGCTATTTTACATAGACAGACACTTCTATTTTTATATTAGAAGTATAGATTAAAGTAATGAATTCCAAAAATACGCGTTTGAATCTGGCTGACGACAGTTTCCTTTACAATTTCATCGAAAAAGATACGACGAAGTGAAAATTATTACGTAAAACTCGAATTGGCTATAACAAAAAACTTTCACGATTGCGGACATCCTCGCGAGTCGCATACTAATATGTGTTTGTAGTGTTATTTCAAATGTGTTTTGTCTTTGGATACACGCGTTTTTATATTATGTACAAATACTTAGAAGATTTTTAGTATTTTTGTGACACGAACTTTCGTATTGTGAGTGATTTTGTTTTAGACAATGAAACTTTGAGAAGCTTTTGAATAACTTAAGGTAAAATGGTCTTGTTATATTTTTTGCTTTATATTTTTTTATTCTTGGGCTTGTTAGGAAATTGAAATATGTAAATATTTAATTTTATTCTAATAATTATTGTATACTAGTTAAGATACATAAAATAACCAAAGATAACTCTCACTTCAAAAATTAAATTTTTAGTATTTTTTTTATTGTAAGTTAAAAATATCTAAAAATTGAATTACACAGTAGACATCTTATGATGTATTTATCAATTTTAACTGTCACTCTAGCAACCGAAATATAAAACGGTAAAACTAGAAAAAAAAATAGTTAATCATGAGAAATATGTTAAATTATTTTAGAATAAGCAGGTAAAATATCAACATATAAAATAAATCGAACAAATCATGAATAAACCACATATAATAGAAATATAAGATAGAAAATAAAGTACTAATAAATTCTAGTGATACTACTTCATGCATAAAACAAATTGAATTTCGCAAACTTAAAGACACGAAGAGTTTCGTTGAGTTTCAACCACGAAATATAAAATCAGAGTTTATTATTTTTATTAAAAGGCAGTGATAGCCCAGTGGTAACGCGCTCGCTTGAGAAACCGAGTGAAGCGGGTTCAATTCCCGGGACTCGCACCTCTGATATTTTCATGTGCGAATCATTTCAACATGATTACCACTAGCCTTACGTTGAAGGAAAACATCGTGAGGAAACCTACATATCTGAGAGAACCTAGCAAGTTTTCAAAAGGCATGTGAAGTCCGCCAACCCGCACTTGGCCAGCGTGGTGGACAATGCCTGATCCCCCTCGTATTGAAGGGAGGCCCGTGCTCAGCAGTGGGACTTTAAAAAGGGCTAAATACAATACAATATATTTTTAAGAAATATATTAGATCTCATCGCCATTTAGAGACACTAGTGTTCGCCCAGTGGTCTATATCTATGTCGACCATAATCGTTGTTGAAATTTTGTGGAAATCATATATGAATAGAATTTACCTATCTATATAACAAAAACTAGCTAAATAAAATAAATAAGTAAATATCTTGGGATAATAAAACAGCACCATCTAGTTCCATGGTAAGCTACGAGGCTTGTGTTATGGATATTAGATAGCTGATACATTACACATATATAACTTTTAAATACAAACATATTATAAACATATAAATATATAACTTTTTCCTTTTTTTTATTTATTACATTAAAACTCGTCAATAGCTACTGGACAAAAAAAAGAAAATAGACAATCAGAGGGAAAAAAGTACAAAAAGGTACAAAACCGTTTTATCTTATTCCATTTATATATGGACTAGCATTGCCCGCGGCTCCGCCCGCGTTCAGGTGACCAAAAACCAAATTCTTAGGTTTTACATATTAATATACCCTTACAATGCAGTTTTTGTATTTTTTCTCAGAAATAAAATATTTTCCCGCGGTAAAAAGTATCCTATATGTTGACTCGGATAACCAGCTATCACCATACCAAATTTCATCATAATCCCTCCAGTGGTTTTTCTGTGATGCGGCAACAGACAGACAGACAGACAACAATTCTAAAAACTATACATTTGGACTCTGTATCGATAATAATGTCTATTTTAATTAGACTTTCCAAAAAAATATTTAATGTACAGATTCGGTGTAGTTAAAATTTTATTATATGTATAGATGTATGGATAAGATACGTTTAAGATTTATAAATTGCTATATCTATTGCCCTCAAATCGTCATTGAGTTATATACGTAAATCATTTATTATATCAGTTTGTTTGCAAAAATTTTCAAGTATGCTAATGTCGTGTCGATGAACGCGACCGTCCAATGTAGGGGAAATACACAAAGTTGATATTACCTTACAATTTGTTATTTTAAATAGTTCTAAACTATAATGATTTTTCGTAAGTTTAATTTAGAACCAATTTTATTGTTTAATAGCTTCAAAACGGGCCAGTGCTCTTCGCCAAATAAAATTTCATCCTGCGGTTTTACATGTACTTTAGAATGTGATTTTTGACCATGTCATTACAAAACTTATAGCCGGATAATATTTACAGTTAAGTTTTGTTGTTCAAAAATTTGTTACTTATGGAATATAAAAAGTTCTATAGAAATCTATGCAGTTATTCTCAAGCTATCTGTGTTAGAATAAAACATCGACTTTTTGTTACATTTCAAGTAGGTACATACATATATCACCTATACATATAATAAAATTCTAAGTGAGTTGAATCTGTACATTAAATATTTTTTTGGAAAATCTTATTGAAATAGTCATTATTATCGATACAGAAGTCGAATGTACAATTTTTAGAATTTTCGTCTCTCTTTCTGTCTGTCTATCTGTCTGGGAACGCATCACGAGAAACTCACTTGACATATTTTTATAAAATTTGGTATGATGAGCTGGGTATTCGGGTCAACATATAGGATTTTTTTTACTGCGGGAAAATATTTCATCTCTGAGAAATCTGTACTAAATGTTAAACGTACTTATCTATTATATATACGAATACATTGTTTTATTCTTATAAACCTTCCGGAAGAAATCCTCTAAATGATAGTAATTACCACATTAAACTCCACCGCGTACTTTAGAAGAACTATGCGCACAAAACAACATACGCGGATAGAGTATGCGGATACCTTTATCCTATTTAATTTTTTTTTTAATAATATCAAAGCAAAATCTTGTTTGTTTGTTTTTCTTACATGCCGCAACAGCCAGCAGATGACAAAGGTTTTTTTATCCTGATTCGTAAAATGGTGTCCGTGGGTTATTACGAAAAGTGACTTTCGGCAATATCCCACGAGAACTGATAAAACCGTGTTCTTTTACATTAAAATGTGAGTAAAACGAGGGCGTGTCACTAGTACATAATTAAAAACTAAGAAGCGAAATTTATAAAACTAAGCACAAAGCAAAACAAGCTCTTTCATTTAACTCGATTGCTTTACATAAACAAGTTCCGAGGTCAGTATCCTGGAGGCTGTACGGCGTGCGCGCGCGCAGAGATCGCACGCGTCGATCAATTACCTATTTGGTAAGTGATTTCATTTTATAATAAATACCTATCTGCATGTATGTGTCCAAATAATTTCAAAAATTTAATAAAATTTGCACTTAAAATTATTATAATACGCGTTACTGAAAGATAGAGATGTATGTATGTATAGATAATGTTCAGACATGACGAAATAATTTTGGCGATATCTTTAATTAAAAGAAAAATAGTTTAGTGCACATTAAACAGTTTTAAATGAGTGTGAAATGAATTAATAAATATGATGATATATTCGATTCGTATCGATTTTATTAGTACAAAAAATATTAATTTTAACGTTATTTGTGAAAATTTGAATGAAAGAGAACTTAAGATAATAATTGTAATTAAACAATGAAATGTGTTAAGACTCCGGTAAACAGGCAACATTTGTTTGTTTATACAATTATATTTGATACTAGCAAAAAGTTATTTTAAACCTAAGAAATCTAATAATATTTTCTGTCCACGTAGGAACACGCGAAAGAATTCGCGGCCGAATATATATTTTTTAATAAATATATTTTACTTTATATATAAAATTCGTACTACTTCAACAATGTCTAGACAGTCATGGGACCTAAATGGCTAAAATGACTAATCTATATTAGATATAGGTAGCTGTTAAGGAATGGTTTTTCAATAATCCCTCAAGAAGTGCAAAGGAATGGTGAGGCTTGAGAATTAATATTTTTGTAATCTTTACTTAAAACTTACGAGTATTATTAACTCTTTAGCCAACGACCCCGTATTTAGGCATATTTAAAAAAAAATAACCCCTAGATGCCAAAGGGGTTAAATTTTGATAAGAGTGATATTAAAAATGGCCGGGGCAGGACGCTAGTACTAAATATACATATGTATGTATATCAATGCCGAAAAAGTACATATCGAATTCAAGAGCAAACGTTCCATCTCACTTAAGTAAATACATAAAATATTATTTATTCAAATACATAAAAAGCTTACTTAATTTTTTTAACACTTTACAGTGTTAATGTTTCTATTGAACGGTTAAAAACTAAGTATTAAATAAGTATCATTGATTTTAATCATTTGTTCTAAAATTTCATTTCTTAGAGGAGAATAATACACAATCAGCGACAAAAAAATATCCTCACCTAATGAGCGAGGCAGTGGTAGCCCAGTGGTAACGCGCTCGCTTGGGAAACCGAGTGAAGCGGGTTCAAACCCCGGGTCTCGCACCTCTGATATTTTCATGTGCGAATCATTTCTAACAAGATTACCACTTGTCTTACGGTGAAGGAAAACATCGTGAGGAAACCTGCATGTCTGAGAAAATCTTGCAAGTTTTCGAAAGACATGTGAAGTCCGCCAATCCGCACTTGGCCAGCGTGGTGGACTATGGCCTGATCCCCCTCGTATGAAGGGAGGCCCGTGCCCAGCAGTGGGACGTTAAAAGGACTGAATACAATGAACGCTCATTTAAACATTTGAACGCGCTTTTAATTTTTTCTTGTGAAAACAATTTTATACATTGCATTTAAGGTTCAATTTACATTGTTGTATATTTATTTCAACTAGAATAATTACCTAAAGACAATTGTTGACAATTTTAAAAGAACTTTTGAACGAGATTGTGTATTTAGTACTTTTTTGCTGAACAGTGCTCCTAAAACTTCTTCATTTCGGACTACTTCAATAGATGCGAAAGCTTGTATGTATGTACATGTATAATCACTCGTGATGTATAAACGGTGAAGCGGCTGGATAGATTTGAATATAATTTAGTACACAGACTATGACCTGGACTAGCATATAGGTTACTATTAGGCATATAGAGACATGCCCGAGCGAAACAATATCCCCAAGGGTCTTATAATTACCATAAATATGATATACACCTAGATATAAAATGTAATTCGATAGTTTATGAAAGAATATATGCATTTATTATATTACTAGCGGCTCACCATCGCTTCGCTCGGGTTCACCTCTAGAAAAATACTAATAGAGATCTAATAGAGATCTAATATTTCCCACGGGAACCGTCCATTTTTCCGGGATGAAAAGTAACCTGTTGTTTGACCGGCAATATATGGTATCAGAATGTTAAATTTTACTAAATTAGGGGCATAAGTTGTTGTGTACTAAGCTGTATAAGTTATTATAGTTTTTTTAACTATCCCACGGGAACCCTTTAATTTTCCGGGATGAAATTATCTAAGATGTTGCCTGGGGATATAAAATACCACCACGCAAATTTTCATTTAAATCGGTCCAAAAAATTCGGAGATTAGCCCGTACAAACAGACAAACAGACAGAGAAACAAAAAAATTGAAAAAAATCTGGATTTGTTCTATTTGTCTTCTTACATCCCCCTGACTTGGTTTTTAGCATTTTTTTGCTATGTACAGACATTCGTTCTCTACAGTTTTATTATAGTATAGATAGATATAGATTATCTTTCACTTACTCAACTATAATAATAATCAGTAGATACTTACTATATTTATTATGAAAGACATACATACAATTAATAAAAAAAAATGTATTCCTCTGTCAAGTTATTTTAAAAGAGCAATTTGTTGAGATGAGTTCCATCTTAGCATAATGTCATTCTAAGCCAGCGAGAGCCTTTTAGACTTAACCATTGGTTTTAATAGAATTATTTAAAAATTGTAAATTATTTTTGTTTAATACGTAACATCATAAATTCAGTTTACCTATATAGAACAAACTTTTAAAATTTATAGGTAAGTAAAAATATTTAATATAATAACTATCGTGTTAGGTACGTGATGTTAGCGAATAAATAGTCTAATTATTAATTAGATTCAATATCTTCAAAAATTTCCATATTGTCATTGCTAATATGTTAAGGCAGTGGTAGACCTGTAGTAACGCGCCCAAGCGGGCGCGTTACTAAAGGTCCAGGCATATATTCTTTCATAATTTACTCCTAAGTAGGAGTAAAGCGGGTTCAAATCCCAGGTCTCGTACATATGATGTTATCATGTGCGAATCATTTCCAACATGATTACCACTTGTCTTACGGTAAAAACATCATGAGGGAACCAGCATGTCTGAGAGAATCTAGCAAGTTTTCGAAAGACGTATAAAAAATCCACCAACCCGCACTTGGCTAGCGTGGTAGACTATGCCCTGCTCCCTCGTATGAAAAGGAGGTCCAGCAGTAGGACGTCAAATAGAGCTGAGTACATACATACATTTAGCCCTTTTTTAACACCCCACTGTTGGGCGCGGGCCTCTCTTCATACACACATACATAACTAATACCTTAAAGTACCTATAATAACCTAAAAGGTAAAAAACATTTTTTGTAAATAAAAAGTATTAGAATATACACAAACTAGCGACTCACCCTCGCTTCGCTCGGGTTCGTCCCTAGCTTGATTCCCCACACAAACTTTCATCCCCATTTCATCCCCATTTCAAGGGGGTGACCCCTTCAGAGATGATTTCCGGGATAAAAAGTATCCTATGTCCTTCCTAGGGTATCAAACTATCTTCTTACCTCATCTAAATCGGTTGAGTGGATCCAGAGATTACCTCCTACAACGTCACAAACTCACAAACTCACAAACTTTACCTCTTTATAATATTAGTATAGATATGCAGACACGAAAACAAGTTTTATTATTCATTTCATTCTAACATAACATTCTAAGTGTCATATTGGAATTTAAAAATAAAGCAAAAATTGGATTGAGATTGGTCTGAATTTTATGTATCGATGAGGTATAAGAGGTTTTATGAGCGTGTTTAAGGTTAAGGTTTTCTTTAAAAGTAATTAGAAGTCCATTATAAATTTACTGAATAATGATCTCAAATAAAATAATATTAATATCTATATATAATATAACTAAGATGAATCTGTACATTAAATATTTTTTGGAAAATCTTATTGAAATAGACATTATTATCTATACAGAGTTCTAATCTCTAGTTTTTAGATTTTTTGTCTATCTGTCTGTGACCGCATCACGAGTAAGCCACTGGTCAGATTTTGATAAAATTGGTTACGATGATAGTTGGATATCCAGGTCGACATATAGGATACTTTTTACTGCGGCAAAATTCTGATCTCCGAGAATTCTACTCTAACGAACCCGAGCCGAGTGAGGATGAGTCGCTAGTGTTCCTATAAAAAACAATCCTTACTTATCTATACAGATAAATAATATTGAAGTGTCTGTTTGTAATGTCAAAATAACAGCTTTTTCTCTAAATGCATATGAATTTATATACGGTACCTACTTAAATTTTTGTCTGTCTGTCTGTTTATTCCCGCTAATCTCTGTAACGGCTGTATGATAAAAGTATAGTTCTGTTTAAAAAAATCACCGTACGTACCTGGAAGCACATGAGTGAAGCTAGGGTAAGCCACTAATCAAAGAATAAAGATTTTTGACAATATCGATTGTATATTTTAAATATTAAATTCCGAATAAGATCGAATGGATTTAAATTGAAAAACTTTAAAGGTAGGTTGAAATCACTTTTTTTTTATAACGCAGTAATATTCATTTTAGGTCCGTAGGTTGGGACGCTTTTGTTTTTTTTACATAAAAATAAACTCTTGAACTACAAATGTTTGCAATTCGATAGGTCGGATTGTAAAAAAATATTTTTTAGCCCGGTAGGTTAAGGTTTTTTTTTTCATATAAAAAAATCAATTCTAATTATATAGAAAAATGCCAGATATTTAGGAAAAATTGACAATAGCAGGAAGAATCTTTTGTCTGAATCATTAAACTTACTCAAGTAATTTTGAGAAGTATCAATTGAAAAAAAAAATACACGGGAAAGCAATGTTAGACGTCATTAGGGAGAAGAAATGGTATTTCCATAGAAATGTGTTAACGAGGGAATAGCTGCGACATTATAATAATTATCTTAATGACTCGATTAAATTCTAAATGAAATGCGGATTCTTGACTTCTTGTGCTGAGTATAAGTCAAGACTCTATCAGTCAAAATCACGAGTCTTTATGTAACATTAAGTTAGTCGAATGTCGACTAAGAGGTGCTAAATTATGTCAAAGTTTCCGGTAAAAATTTTCTTTACTGTCTCTGTGTAAATATGACTTAAAGCGAAAAATCTATGGTTTGGTCTAAAATCTGGATTTCTAAACCAAAATATTATGATACAGATATCAGATTGTTTGAGCACTTTAGGAGATATATTTTTCAATCATAGGATCCTATTGTCGATGTCAAATGTTTGTATTAATTATAATAATTTATTATTATATTGGATATTTATATTCGAAGATTTTTATAATATCGCATAAATTCAGTAAAAAGAAAAGAAGGAGGTGTGCCTAGACGAGTATTTAGTTCACTGTCTACGTTAAATAAAGATATTAACCCAGTCTAATAATTTAAAAAAAAAATGTTAGTTAAAGATAAAGCTGTTAGATTAAAGACAAAATTTACATTGTGTTCATCATAAGACAGTTTCGTGAACTTTTCACGAACAGATCTAATGAAAAAGAAAATCATTCTGGTTTTATGTATGTAAGGGAACCGAGAGCCCTTTCTAGTAAAGGATTTATCTAAGACACTTTAATGTGTTTACTATCAGGAAGCATGTCAGCTATCTATACTATGTCTAGACCGTTACTTTGCCCTAGAATTTGGGTCAACTGGACAGCAAAGCTGAGGCACTTATACATACATCGTCGTCTTAGTACTTATTTGTCCAAACGACCAATTTACCGGAAGAGTTTTAACACAGAATTATTGACTTAAATATCAATTCTATTTATATCAAATACACATTTTACTTTAAAAAAGCAAATAAATGTATGCTCTCTATATAAATTTAAATAAAACTGTTTTTGTGATTTATCGCGGATTAATTTTGATTTTTGGTTTCCGACGTTTCGAATGCTTTACAGCAATCATTTTTACGAAAGCGACTATATATAGGGGTAGTATAGTATTCAGCCCTTTTTAACATCCCATTGCTGGGGGTGGGCCTCCCTTTAGTACGAGGGGGATCAGGCCATAGTCCACCACGCTGGCCAAGTGCGGGTTGGCGAACTTCATATGTCTTTCGAAAACTATGTTTTCCTTCACCGTCAAGTGATAATCGCGTTTGAAATGATTCGCACATGAAAATATCAAAGGTGCGAGATTAATCTACGAAAGTTATCTAAACACATGTATTAATCGTAGAAAAATCTTTCTTTTTAAAATAGAAGAAGAAACTCTACTAAATTGCAACAAGTTATTGGTCGTTGGAATAAATAAGCATTAAGGCGACGATACGCGTAAAGAGCGAAAAGTGAAAGTCTCATATATGTAAGTTATATTTATTCACACAAAATATAATATTATGAGATGGTTTAATTGGATTACATTATAAATGCAGTTTGTGTGTGTGTTTGTTTGTTTCACGCCACAACGGCTGAACGGATTTTGATGAAAAACACTCAGACTATGACCTGGACTATTAATAATATATAATTGTGGTCATGTCTTTGTTTATGTATCATTTATTATCGCAGCAATGTAGCAATTGATAGATGTAATTAATTGTTATCAAGTAATTTATTGGCTAGAAAGTAGAAAAGATTATTGTACTACCTTGAGGGATATTTTTTCAAAAATACTGAAGGACTATACCTCTTAACACATACATGAATGAATATGACGTCTAAAACCTTAATGTCTCCCGTGACCATGTTTGCTAAACATCGGGGAAAAAATGTTAAATAAATACGTAACAAAATCCAAAAAGATAGTTTCATTTCGAAATATATAAAGCTATTTTTAACACCAAGTAATTCACAATTTATCTAAACGTTTTCGATACCCTACGTAAATTATGTGCCCAGCTGCGACATGCGAGCGAGGTTTGGATATCACATGGTAACAAATTATATCTTCTGAAGTTTATGATCGATACTGTTTATGGTTTTGACATTGGGATGATATTTTTACAAAAAACCTTTTTTATTGAAAGGACCAGAGGACCTGGAATTTTCTTTTATTCTAAGTACCGAATCCAATATTTTGAACTCAGTGCGAATATTTATTTTTTAGCATAAGCAACTCACCCTCGCTTCGCTAGAGTTCGTCACTAGGGAAAAACAAAAAATATCTATCCCACGGAAATCCTACATATTTCCTTATTTTTT
Organism: Brenthis hecate; assembly: GCA_951806755.1. Taxonomy (NCBI): domain Eukaryota; kingdom Metazoa; phylum Arthropoda; class Insecta; order Lepidoptera; family Nymphalidae; genus Brenthis; species Brenthis hecate. The sequence goes on from OX638249.1 coordinate 589,637, forward strand.
TTAGATAAAAAGTAACCTATGTGCTATTCCAGACTATAATCTATTTCTGAGGCAAATTTCAATCAGATTCGTTCAGCCGTTCTGGCGTGATTGAGTAACAAACATCCATCCAAACTTTCGCATTCATAATATTTATTATTATTATGGGATTACATTAAAACTAGCGATTTACCTTCGCTTTACTCGAATACATCCCTAAGCTTAATGGTATAGGAAAGCATAAAAGACAAACGTCCAAAGAACTTTTTTTGGCCAGGAATCTTTGCAGGGCGTATACAAAAAAGCCCACCAAAGTTTTATCACAATCAGATTAGTCGTTTACGAAAGCATAGAAGACGAATATACGAATATTCATTTTCATTTATATGGAAGATAGATAAGTTCGAAGATATCTATCACGTTCGTAGATATGTCGTTCCTATATCTATCACTCAGTCATTAAAATAAAATCAGACCATTACAGCCAATCCATAAGTCTTGCAAATTCATAACGCCTAAGCGAGTTTATATTAAATAAAACTTTAAATAACTTTTATCGATACGAATGACTTCACAGCTCTAGTATGCTTAGTACCAACAAGTTACGATTTTCAATTGTAGAAAATAAGTAATAACTAACTGGAGTTCACTAAGCTTTCTTGTAAGTTACCGCAAAGTTTGGACATAATATTGCACAACTTTAGAGCACGCTGTAATGAACGAAAACTGTTTACAGTTTTTATAAACTCTGACCACTTTGACTGAAGTTTTCTAATACTGTGTGTTGGTTTAACGTTTTTTGGAGAATTTTTTTTACAGCTATGCGGATTACGGAGCTTTTGTGCAAAAAACTTAACATCATACCTCAGTATTGGGTAGACAATAGACACTGTACTGATAACTTGCATTCTTTAATTCCCTAGCAATAGTTTAGCGATAGATTATAGCCCATTTATATATATATATATATATATATATATATATATATATATATATATATATATATATATATATATATATATATATATAGTACCTGGGTGACCGAGCTTTGCTCGGAGTTTTTGGACAAAAAAAACATTTAAAAAAAACAAACTAAGAATATGAATAAATACAAAAATAACAAAATTAACAACTTTGTGTCCGACCGGGATACGAACCCAGACACTTGTGGTTGTCAAACTTGCGTATTGGCCGCTTGACCATAATGCATATGTCTGAGTGTGCGAAATTATCGAATATAATATTTTGCGTGGAATAATGCAAAAGGAATCATAATAATAATAAAGCTTTATTTATTGTATACATACTTATAATTTTAAATTAAAATTACTCTTACTTAATTAACCATTTTTAACATTGTATTTTAACAGATCATATTTATAACTTATTTGATTATACTTAATTTAACTTCAATTTTTGGTTAGTGACTATTTATTAACTTATAATTTTTAACTAATAATTTTGTAATCTAGAATTAAATTATTTTAAAAATCTTTAATATTATTTGAAATGATATTGTATATATATATAAATTATCATTAATAAATAAATAAACAATCTCAATAAATTAAATCATTCAATTGAGTAAATACTAAACATTTCACAATAATAAATATAAATAAAATTTCTTTCCATACATTAATTCTGACAATAGTTATAAATTAGGTATTCAATTTCATAATTAAATGTATTTATTTAGTAAATGTCTTTTTCATGTATAGACCCCTCTCGGTTAAAAGCCTTCTCCAAAGTAGTCCTGCATAGAGCTCTCCGTTGGAGATTATGCTTGTATGATTGCAAAGGGTTTCTTTTCAAATTTTGTTTCCAATATATAATTTATTTCTGATATAAAGTTTATAATTTTATCTTTGTGTTCTTTTGATTTGTTGTAGGAAATGCTGCTTTTAATTCTAGAAGTTTTTCTGGTGAAGATATGTATACCTTTGTTCATTGTATGTCTGTTTTTCTTTGGACGGTTACGGTTGAACTCCCCCACAGTGACCGGCTGTACTGGGGGATAAAGATGAGGAGGTTCCTACTGTGTTTAATATACTGTATCTTGCTGTGTTGTTTTTAGTTGTTCCTGGTTATCATTTGTGTGGTTGAAAGTTAATTTTGGTTGTTGTAATATAAAGTCTTTAATATTAGCAGGTTTGGTTTTCTTTGTATGTTGTTTATTTATTAGTTTTTGTTTATAATTGAGGTAAGGCGTTTCTGAAAATACAGGCAGACTTCTTTTATTTGAGTATTGGCGAGAAGTGTTCTTATTATTATCCACAATAATTAGTTTGTCATATTTAATGAAAGCTGTTTTGCCTAGTTATTTTTCTTTATCTTCAGTTGGGCTTGTAACTCCTTGCGTTTGCTTAAGACTTTATTTTTTCCTCTAGTTCATGATAGGATTTTTTACCTTTTTCTACTCCGAACATAACCAAGTTCTTGCGCCTAATATGTCTTTCTAAATTATTTATTGAGGTACTTTATTCCTGGATTTTTTTCTCAAGAACTTCAATTTTTATTTCTAAGTGTTTAAATTTCTCATTTAAGTATATTATTGTTGATTGTATTTTTAATGTCTTCTTTCATTTCTAACATTTCTGTTTTCTGCTGTCTTATTTCTTGTTGCATGTTTATTAGCAACTTTTTTATCTCCTCCATCTTAAGTGTGAAGTCGGAAGTAGAAAAGCTGATTGAAAAAGAGCACCAATTATACCTAGTTGAATCGCAATTTTATACAGAGTATTAGTTTTTGAGGTTATAAACTTATTTTAATATTTTACGCTTCCACTTCACAAATTATTTTGTTTTATTGTCATCACACAGAAAAGATGGTTTTGCACTGATAGTATCTATATTTTATATATGTAGCAATATACTCTATGATCTATATGTTATGTTTGTCACTTTTGTATTTGTTTGGTAGGTGAATTTTGAAAAGCTCATTTGTTCTTCAACACATCTAGACTTGGTGATGTTTGCATATTGCCCATAGATTTTACCGATTAAAATTTCTTAAAACTATTATTAAATTAATTAAAATTTAGAATTTTTCTTTAGATTATTTCCACTTAAATATTTTAAACTTGATGTAAATACGGACACGATATTGACAGTTGCACAGTGGCGCCTCCCACCCACCAGAAGTGACAACTGACAATGCAAAAATTGTGAAAATGCAAGAGAAAACCACATGAAAATTCGAAAACACGCGTTTTTCCAGACATAAGACTAATCTAGATCGATTTATCACCCCCGAAACCCTTTGTATACTAAATTTCATGAAAATCGTTGGAGCCGTTTTCGAGATTCAGATTATATATTGATATATACATATATATACATATATATATACAAGAATAGCTCGTTTAAATATATAAGATATATATATATATATATATATATATATATATATAAATGGTTTGATAAATAAATATTATACTATTACTAGTATTACTAAATTACTTATCTATATCTTAAAAAAATTAATGGGGAAACATCAAGGCACTAAAAATAAGAACTAACTTATCGGAGTGATAAGTCAAAAATAACTAACACAACATATTAAAGACTATATTAAAATATTTTTTCCAAATAATAAATTAATAAACAATAGGTAAATCAAATTAAATACACTCAAACTTGAAGGAGCCAGCACCTATTGGTGAATAAATAAATAAATAAATATGTTGGGACATTAACACACAGCACCATCTAGTTCCATGGTAAGCTACGAGGCTTGTGTTATGGATACCAGATAGTTGATACACTACACATATATAACTTTAAATACATACATATTATAAATATCAACACCCATGACTTGAGTACAAACATTCGTGCTCATCACACAAATGAATGCCCCTAGCGGGACTCGAACCCGCGACCGTTGGCACAGCAAGTAGGGTCACTACAAATTGGGCCAAACGTGAGTAAAAAATTTCACTATCCGCCTTCATCATCAGATTAGAAAAATGTTACCAAAGTACATACATACAAAGTTTCAAATCTTAGACAAATACCATATTTAACAGATGGTTAAAATTAACTTCTAATATTTTATTACATTGTTTAAAATTTATAAAAGTGGTAATATTAATGATCACCTTCTACCTGTAAGTCCCAAAATTTCGTTCATAAAAACCTATCAATAAGGTATGAACTATAATAAATCTTATACAAATTTTAACCCAAAATTCTTCAATATACACATCAGAATTTTTTTTCCAGGTTACAATCATGCTGCGACAGGTGCTGTTACTCACAATTGTTCTCCAGATAACACAAAATGTGGTAAGGTGTTTCTTAAATAATGTATTACACAAATAGAAAAGTGCAATTAGTCATTACAAATGAAAAATGTCGGAACCCAGTTATAATGAATTTGTATTATTTTTTCTTCATTGGCTTTTTAATACCATAAACTAAAAAGTGTACCCGTTAAAAATTACCGCTGTTTTGAAAATTCGTAAATAAAAAAAATCAAATGTTCTAGAAATCTTTACAAAAATTACAACTATCGGAATTCTTTAATAATTATTTTAAGAAAATATTAACTGTTACAGTTTTTGAGGTTCTTTATACAAGATTTCTTATATAAAACTTGTTATAATTAACAAGGTTCTATCGAGTCGTCCTTCGGAATTTATTTAACGCTGGCTAAATCTTGAGAGATATATCAAAATAATATACTAGATAATTGTAGGTATTAAAAACACCTACAAAAAAGTCCACCATAGCATATGTCTATCTTCTAAGGCACACTCGCAATACCTACTTTTTATCTATGCATATAATAAAACAGTAACTTAAAGAAATCGATGTGCGCGCGTTTTAGCAAAAGTACTGAACCGATTTTAACTTAATTTTGTGTAGTGATAACTTATTACTCGGGTCAATATTTAGGGTTCCTTGTACAACAGGAAAATCTTTCATTCCCACGGGAAAAAACAATAACTGGCTCTATCGAGTCATTCTTAGAAATTTACATGTCTAACGCTGGCTAAGCCTTAAGAGATACATCAAAATATTACAGATTCGTTAGTTATTATCGACTTTTAAGTACGGTATATACATGGTATGCGTATACATAGTATTGTATATACAAAATGTGTTATTTATGTAAATAGAAACCGTGACCATCGAAAAAAATTCTTTTTATTTTATTTTAAAACGCATTATTTGCTAAATAATGCCTCAAATTATGAATATTCATGAGATTTTCACTTTTACTCATTCAGTAACAATAGGTCCCTCATGTGCTTATCACTTTCAACACATAATGGAGTAGTTATATTGGGGTTTAGAGATTTTGCACAATAGATGCTTGCGGTATCTATACATATATTAAAATTATAACTGAGTCAAATCTGTGTGTACATTAAATATTTTTTGGAAAATCTTATTGAAATAGACATTATTATCGATACAGAGGCCGAATCTATAGTTTTTAGAATTTTTGTCTGTCTGTCTGTCTGTCTGTCCGTTCGTCTATCTGTCTGTCCGTCATAACCGCATCAAAGAAAAACTACTGGACGGATTTTGATGAAATTTGGTATGGTCATAGCTGATTATCCGGGTCAACATAATTTGGCTCACTATTACAAGGTTCTATGTTACAATTTTAGTACTTATTTAGTTATTAATGCTACAAGGTTCTATGTGTCATTAGCTACAGTTTTGCAAAAACAAACCACTAGATAGCGGCACTTTAACTACAAAATATTCAATTTTACATAGTTCTATGTTGTTTTTTTTTACGATAACAAAATAACGAAGTTCTATGTAAAAATTACTAAACTTCATTAAAATTAACATAGAACCTTGTAATAATAAGCCAACGAATTAAAGGATACTTTTCTGAGAAAAAATACAAAAACTGTAATGTAAGAGTATACTAATATGTGAAACCTAAGAATTTGGTTTTTGGTCATATGAACGCGGGCGGAGCCGCGGGCAATGCTAGTTATAAATATAACAATACATATAAAGTAAGATGTCATAGGTTCGATTCGTGTATGTCAACACCACATGTCACAGTGGTAAGAGTATTTATCTATATGCTGAGGGCTCAAGTTAAGCTCCTGACAAATATTTAAATTAGTTTTATTACGTCTGTTTGTTTTGAGTATTTAATTTCGTATTCATTTATTTTGTATAGAGTAACGGCTATATAGAGAGGAATACGAGTTAATAGCTGATAGACGTGACTGAAGATTTTCATATGGGCACTACGAGTATTTTCCGAAATCACAACAAATCAGCAATCTAGACTTTCCTCAAGTCATAATACGTTTCGACTTCGATGTTCCTGTAAGAACAAAAATAATAGTTTAAGAAAGAAAAATATATTTTCTCTGAGAAACGTGAAAATAATCTTGTATCTAACGTAAATAATATAAATCAGATTCGTAATATTGTTTCCGGAAAATCTTCTAATTACAGAAACGATTTGTGTCAACAAAATCAGGCCAATTACATATTAATTTGCTTTATATATCATAATTTTCTTGGTTCACTTAATTCTATATATAGTTTATCCTCAAATTATTCTCAAATTAATAAAATGTCTTGAAAGTACTTGTATGTCATAGAACTTCATATTTGTTACGTTATGTAATACTAGCAACTCACCCTCGCTCCGCTCGGGTTCGTCCCTAGATACGTTTTACAGTTAGATAAAAATGTCTCCTATATATCCGGATATCCAATTACTACCATCATACCAAATTTCATCAAAATCTGTCCAGTGTTTTTCTAGTTATACATTCCCACACAGATAGACAGACAGACAAATATTCTAAAAAGTATAGATTTATATAGATTCGCCCTCTGTATCGATAATAATGACTTTTTCAATAAGACTTTCCAAAAAATATTTAATGTACAGATTCGGTTTTGTTAAAATTTTATTATATTTCACAATATCGTAAATTAGTCGAATAATAAATGTAAAGTTTTGTCACTGTTGGCTCTGCTTTAGTTCATATATAGACATAGATAGACCTTGAACCTGGACAAACATACGAGATACTTTTATCTCGATAATGCTTTCCCATGAGATAGTAATTAAAATAAATAAATATCACAATACTTTAGTTTTGAACTTATCTAATAGCGCCGTATTATGTACTTATAACGTAAGCCAAGCAATAGAAACATTTGTAATGTGATAAAATAAAAATATATAATTCCCAGGTGCAATCAGCAAATGAACAGCAAATCCGGCTCTCGGACTCCTACCTTCCAGTCGCCATGCAAGTCATACAGCATCTAACGGACCAAATGGCTTATGAGGTCAAGGACGACCCCCCACCAAGAACGAGCACTACTGCAAAACCCTTGTATGTGTCTTCTAATTACTTTGCCAGCTTGCCTTCGTCTGATGGATGGTGGATGAGATATGGTACTCGTATATTGAGGTGACGGCTCGTTCTCTTCTTGCTTTATCCTGTCTATTTATTATTGCTTCGAACTGTTTTTCAGGTTGAGTGGACAACGAGTAAAGTGACACTAGATTGGTGTAAATATATATTATATTCTTATCTGTCTTTTTAGGCATTTGTTGGGAATGGGTGTCTGGATTGGGCATGAACTTCCTCAGCTTTTATTTTAGCATGTGTAATTAAAACCATAAGCACCTGTAAATATAATGAACACTTTATATTATATTTTTTAAGACAAGTTTGAAAATTAATACATAATATTATATATGTATTTAGAATCCATACGATTCAAAAAAAAACTAGTATTTATAATGAAAAACAAATATTTCAGAGATATAACCACAGCATTTCATAAACCGGGTTTCTACGCACCATCGACACCCCCCAAACCTTCAGACAGAGTAAATCCAAAATCAGCAAACTATGTTCTGTTACCTGTTGAACTTAATTCAGAGCATACCGTCATTGAACCCCAAGAAGTAAGAACTGAAGAACCTCTATTAGCTGCTCATAATGAAGAAGTCAAACCCTTACTGGAACCTATACCTGATGTTCCACATCAGTTATTACCTTATGATAAGGACTTGAAAGTGTCAAGTCGGTCAGATAACTACGATGATGAAATCAATGAAGAATCATTGCAATATTTGTCTCCGAATGTGAGAGATTTGATCAAAATGGCTTACGACCCTAACGAAGAAAGGGTGGTAAGGGTGTGGGAAAGCTTAAGGGCAAATCCAGGAGAACCATCAACCAGAGGAAAATTATCGTCATCGAATTTGAGACTTCTTTTGCTGTACGATATTCTTAGTAGAGATGCGAAAAAGCAGAGACTATCAGATTACACAGTAAGTAATTAAATCAGCACTTAACCTTTAAATATTATTATCAACCTTTCATCCAAAATTATATATTTTAGGTCGCCAATTTTTATCTCATCTCAACTCAATGATATCTACATTTACGTCATATAACTATTGTCTTAGTTGTATAAAGTCAATGCCCTATAATTACCAGCAAATGGAGCGAACAGCCCAAATATGCATAAACAATAATATGACAATGAATTTATAACAATTTCAATAATGGATATCAAACAGAAACGAGAATGTACAATGAATCGATTTTTTGCATAAATAATTGGCTATTAGCGTCGTTGTCAGATATCGACCTCGGGTTCAGCTAAAGACGCAAATAACTTTAAGCGTGATTATTTTTAAATAACCTTTTATTAGGTTACTAGCATTGCCCGCAGCTCCGCCCGCGTTCAGATGACCAAAAAGGAAATTCTTAGATTTAACATATTAGTATACTCTTACAATGCAGTTTTTTTATTTTTTCTCCGAAATGAGATATTTTCCCGCGGTAAAAAGTATCCTATATGTTGACTCGGATTACCAGCTATCACCATACCAAATTTCATCAAAATCCCTCTAGTGGTTTTTCTGTGATGCGGTAACAGACAGACAGATAGACAGACAGACAAAAATTCTAAAAACTATAGATTCGGCCTCTGTATCGATAATAATATCTATTTCAATAAGAGTTTCCAAAAAAAATATTTAATGTACAGATTTGGCTTAGTTACAATTTTATTATATGTATAGATATTATCATTTTTCGATTAATGGTTAAAAGGTTTTAACATTCCGAATTTTAAGTTCAATACGCAATTTACAATAAGAGATCAACATAATAATAAAAACCTTTCTTTGCTAGGAGATATTGCTTGATTAACTATATTTCTGCAAACATGGGTTTATTGAAACTGCTGATAACAGGAAAAAGTATAGAATTTCATTAAGAGTGACACCTTTTATTCTAGCAATTATAGGGAAATTAAGGCAAAAATCACAACGTAATAATGCTTAACATTAACAAAATTAAAAAGTCAAAAACCGCAATGACCAATATTTAATACCTATTAACAGTAAATAATCTTGATCCGTTGGAACATCTTACTTTATATTATAAAGCTTAACCTCGTTATGAGTCATCGGGGAAATCCCTTAACTTTTACTGTAAATTACAAATTATCTTAGGAACACGTTATAAACTTCAAAATCTTACCTAATTGGAAAACCGCTTTAGCGATACTTAGAGGAAACTTCTGCAGGACTTCAAGTTTGATTTCCATCAATATTATAGGGATATTTTAATTATTTTATTATTTATTCGTTTCAGGACTCTTCACGTAAGCTCGTTCTAAAAAATATCACAATCAAAAGTTTATTAAATATTTAATTTAGTAGCATCCTCTTACACAATTAAAGATAATAATATTATAGACATTTATTCGATTCATACTTATTGATTTTTATCGGTAAGGTGAAAAGTTTGATTCTACGCAGCCACTGTACATTCTATGTCAAGCTTAATTCTAGTTGGCCATCTAATGACAATAATATTGATCAAAATCTGACTACGAACTAAAATCCGCAATAATAAAATGACCAATTTCAGATAGTGTCATAATTTGGGCGTGCTTTTTAAGTTACATAGTCTATTTGTATTAAGCCCTTTTTAGGCACTGCTGGGCACGGTCCTACTATCAATACGAGGGAGATCAGGTCATAGTCCACCACGCTGGCCAAGTGCGGGTTGGCGGACTTCAAATGTCTTTCGAAAACTTACTAGGATCTCTCAGACATGAAGGTTTCTTCACGATGCTCTAGTTCTTCGTAAGACAATTAGTTATCATGTTGGAAATGATTCGCACATGAACATATTGGAGGCGCGAGACACGAGATTTGAATCCGCTTCACCCGTTTTCCCAAGTGAATGCGCTACCACTGGGCTACCACTGCCTATTTACCAGGCCAATATTTCTGACTGTCCGTCTATTTATTTACTAAAATTCATATAACATTTCAGAAATATATATATATATATATATTGTTTCGGACGACCAGAACCAGGGTATGTCTAGTACCCGGAGGTCGACCTGGGACAATCTCCCAGACGTTCTTGGCGTACACGGCAGTATGTCCGTTCGCTGGTAATGTACGCCACCACGCACCCCTGAATGCGTAGCTTGGGTCCCGATCCACTAGGGTTTCTTCGTTGACAGGAGACTATACTTAGAGGCGATGAAATAAAAAACACAATTTTTCCTTTTTTCTCTCTTGGTTTCGGTTCTTCCTTTTCCTTTTAGTTGTTGCCTCTTCGGTGGCTGTCTTGCGACTGACTCGAATCGAGAAATGGCTCGCCTTTTATTTGGCCCGTTAATACCTTACAGAGAGCCGCGTACTTTGAGCTCATTTTTCGAGTAAAATTTCCCTAAACCGAAACCTTGAGAGTCCTTTTATTTTATGTTTTCAGTAAAACACCTTACACATATTTATTTATTTACATGCCTTACATACTATTATACAATATTAAAACATAATATTCAATATATAATAATTAATTAAAAAGTCTTAAAACAAAATATCTAAATTTCTAGGTTGCTACATTTTTACTATACATTTTCCCTTATAACTTTTGAACGGATAGTCCTATCGACCTAATTCTTGTTTTATTATAAGTTTTATAATAAAATCTATTATTTAAAACATAAACTATTATGCTATTGCAAGAAACAAAAAATCTCATTTTCAAGTTACGTAATTATATGCTAACATTTTACTTACGTACCTATTCCTTTCAAATTAATGTTAAATAGTCTTATATGATTCAAATAAGCAAAAAATACTCTAAACTAACCTAATTACACTAATTAGAACTTATTTTAACATAATAAATCTAATAAGAATGATATTTCATATTTACAACAATTATTCATAATACGCTAAAATGACATTGTCCCTATATTAATACACACGTTACTCGAAGATAGGTTTTCCGTCGCCGACATTCTCCCCCTCGTGCTTTGCACCAACTCCTGGACTCGGCGACGCTCCCGGCACCAACAGCACCACTCTCGAACTGGGCCTCCGTAGAACACCTCCTCTGGTCTCGACCTCGACGACTCTGGTCCGCCCGTCTGGTCCAGGATACACATGCAGGATTCTTCCGCGTGGCCAGATGCATCTTGGTAGGCTGTGATCGACGATCAGTACGATGTCTCCGACTTGCAAATCTGTGGCGCTGACTCTTCCTTAGGTCTTCCTTGGTAGTAGAGTGGGCAAATACTCTCTCAGCCAACGTTGCCAGAAGTGATCGGCAAGTCGCTGCGTAGCCTTCCAGGTGTGTCTGCCCACAAGCTCGTTGTCCTCGAAGCTACCGATTCTTGCTGCGCCACATGATCGCCCGATGAGAAAGTGGTTCGGTGTAAGTGCTTCTTCTTCAGGGTTCTCGGAGAGGTGGGTGAGGGGCCGAGAGTTGACTATGTGCTCGGCCTCTAACAGGAGGGTATGAAGTACCTCCTCTCGTGGTTGCCTTTCGTTGAGCGTGGCGTCCAGTGCGGTTTTAATGGATCGCACCAGACGCTCCCATGCACCTCCCATGTTTGGTGCACCAGGAGGTATGAACTTCCACTGCACGCCGATCTTCTCCGCTTCCGAGATAAGGTCTTCTTGCTTCATGGTGTCTAGTGCTTCTTTGAGTTCTTTGTTGGCGCCAACGAAGTTAGTGCCATTGTCGGTGTAGATTATCTTTGGCATTCCCCTTCTCGCGGCGAATCGTCGTAGTGCCATGATCATGCTGTCAGTGGAGAGTGAAGGAGTGAGCTCAATGTGTACAGCTCGTGTTGTTAAGCATGTGAATAGAGCACCCCATCTCTTCTCATGGCGTCTTGCTACGGTGACCGTCATAGGGCCGAAGTAATCTATTCCCGTGCACGTAAATGGAGGGTTTCCGTGCATCAGCCTCTCAGCAGGTAAGTTGCCCACTGGTAGTTCTTGAGGTCTTGCCTTTCTTGTTTTGCACCACTGGCATTGATGTTGAATGGTCTTGATCGCTGACCTCAGTCCTAGCACCCAGAAGCGTTGTCTTACTTCGTTCATTACGGTCGCGTGATTCCCGTGATTGAAGCGGCAGTGAAATTCTTCTTTGATGAGAAGTGTTGTCTTGTCCTTGCTGTCGAGTACGATGGGTCGTTTGTAGTCTCTGGTAACCCCTCGTATCGCGTCGATTCTTCCTTTCAGTCGCAGGAGACCTTCTTCTAGCACTACGTCGAGCCTTTTCAACTTGCTGCTGCCCTCTAATTGTTTTCCTTGCTGTAGGCACCTGATATCCTCTTTGAAGCATTTCTCTTGACTTCTTCTTAACAACAGCGTTTCAGCTTGCTCTAGTAGACTTGTTTCCAATGGTATGTATTTCCTTTCTGACGTTTTTGAAGACAGATGTCGCTTCTCAACAATTTTCTTATTCCTTTTTGTAGTTTTCCAGGTAGGATCTTCTTTGCTGGCGTGGACCTTTTCCTTTCTTCTGCAGAGTTGTATGAACTGCAGTACTCTTGCTGTAGCTCGCCAAAGTCTTTTCCACGACGAGAACTTTTCGGGATCTGGTGATGGATAGGAGCTGCCTGCAGTCGCTACGATGTCCGCTGCCTTTTCTTCGCCAGTGGTTTTTTTCTTGAATGTTCTTGCCGCAGGCCAGTGAACTTCATCTCTTCTTAGAAACCCTGGTCCGGTGTACCATCGGTGTTGGCAGTCGAAGTGTTCTGGTACGTCACGTGTTGCATCATCTGCAGGGTTCTGCGCCGTCGGTACCCATCTCCAGTCCTGTGGTTTTGTGAGATCTTCTATCTCCGCCAAGCGATGAGCCACAAATGTCTTGAAGGTTCTCGGGTCCGTCTTGATCCATGATAGCACGATACTGGAGTCTGTCCAAAACGTCTTCTTTTCTATTTTCAGATCCATTTCTTCCTCGACCGAGTGTGCCAATCTGCTTCCTAGGAGGGCCGCTTGCAGCTCGAGTCTCGGGATTGACACCGGCTTCAACGGAGCGACTCTTACTTTTGCTGCTACTAAGCTGACGTCATAAGTCCCATTTTGATTTTCAGTTCTCCAATATACCGTAGCTGCATACGCCATTTCGCTTGCATCCGTGAACGTGTGCAGCTCCCCCTCGGTGCGACGTGGTGCCAGACATCTCGGGATCTGAAGGTCTTGGAGCAGCTTCATCTTCTCCAGGTAAGTCTTCCATGACTCGTACTCCTTTTCTTCTATCTCTTCATCCCAACCGACGCCACTTCGCCATATGTTCTGGAGCAGCCTTTTGCCTTGGATGAGAATTGGTGATGCTAGCCCTAGTGGATCGAAGGTCGACATCACGGCGCTGGTGACTTCTCTCTTCGTAGGTACCTTGAGTCCTTGTGCCACTTCATCTGGCGTGTTCCGAAGGTTCGCCCTAAAGCCTATGGAGTCCCTTTCTGTAAACCAGCGTAGTCCCAGTGTCTTCTCTTCCTTCTCACCAAGGTCCACCTCTGTCTTCTCAACTGACTCAGTCTTCACGTCTTGCAGCAGGTCGGAGTGGTTTGACGCCCATCCTCGGAGTTCGAAGCCCGCCTTTTTGTGAATGAAGTCCACCTGCGCTGTAATTCTCTTGAAGTCCTCTTCTGAATGGAAGCTGTGCAGGTAGTCATCCATGTAATGGTTCAGCTCAATTGCCTTTGCTGCCTCTGGGTACTGCTTCTTGTAGTCCGCCGCGTTCCGGTTCTTCACGTAGATCGCTGTGCTAGGAGATGATGTCGCGCCGAAGATGACTGATGTCATTCTGTACTCCTTCGGTGCTACGTCACGACGATCCCCTCGCCACAGGAACTTCAAGCTGTTTCTATCTTCTGGCCGGATGCGAACTTGCAGGAACATTTCCTTTATGTCGGCTGCCACTGCAAACGGGCATTGCCGGAACCTCAGTAATACCCCGAAGAGCGATTGCAGTAGGTCTGGTCCCGGTAGTAAAGCGTCGTTGAGGCTTCTCCCTTTAGACTTGGCTGCAGCGTCGAAGACGATCCTTATTTTCTTCTTCAATGGATGTACCACGGAGAAATGAGGGAGGTACCATGTCTTCTTTGAATCTTCTTGTCCACCAGGTGCTTCTTCTGCATACTTGCTGTCGATTAGATGCTGGATCTGCTTATTGTATTCTGCCTTCAGCTGAGGGTCTTTGTCTATCTTCTTTTCAATGTTGAACAATCGGTTCTTGGCAGACGTGTAGCTTTCAGGCATCTGTTCATCTTCGTTTTTCCATAGAAGTCCAGCTTCAAATCGACCATCTTCTAGTCTTCTGCAGGTCTTCTCTAGGATGGTGAGTGCTCTTCCTTCTGAATCCGTAGTGGGTCTTCTTGGTAGTACTCCAAGTGCTTCGATTGCGAAGTGATCCTTGATGGCTTGATGCATCTCTTCTTCTGGCGTGCTGACATGTAGACACGTGTTTAAGAAGTGCACCACTTTCGCGCCTCCAGTGTCTGACCCGTGGAGCACCCATCCAAGTCCTGTTCTTGAAGCGACTGGTTGTCCTGGTTTCCCTCTTCTTACTTCTTGAGTCACGATTAGCTCCCAGTTGTCTTGACCGATGAGCAGCTGTGGTGACTCCCCCTTATAATATAGAGAGTCAGCAATCTTCTTCAAGTGTTGACACTTTTCTATCCTTTTCTTTTCTAGGAACTGCGGTGCAAGCTTCAACTCGTCGATGGTCCGGACTCTTCTCAAGGTCTTCTTGGTCTTCTGATGAATCCCCTTCACCGTAAGGTCCAGCATCTGAGAGTCTTCCTTCCTTATCAGCCTGCCTCCAACAGTCTCGATGACCAGTTCCTCCTTTCTTCCTTGAGCGCCGATTTCTTCTGCTACCTTCTGGTCTAGCAGCGACACTGTTGACCCTTCATCCATGAGGGCCAATATCTTCTTTGATCCTTTTGACCCGAAGATTTCTATCGGAATTATCTTCAGGTATGCCCTTGCGTTGTTGACCGCATTCACCGATGCCATGATGCTCGCCACTTCTTGTGGTTTGTTCTTCTGTTCTTCCGAGGAACTTTTCTCTGTCTCGACGTGCAGCAGATGATGATGCCACCTCTTGCATTCCTTGCACGACGGCTTCTTGCAGCTCTCCTTCCGATGTGTCCCTTGTAAACACTTGAAGCAAACGCGGCTTTTCTTCACTATTGCCCATCGATCTTGCACAGACGCCTTCAGGAACTTCTGACACCCGACGAGGAAGTGTTCACCCTCACACATGGGGCAAGTCTTCTCTGATCTTGAAACCTTTTCTTTGAAGTCCTTTTCCTTAGTTGAATGCGTTGCTTGTCGATGAGTCCGTCTGAACCCGCTCTTCTCTTCTGTTGATGCATAGGCTCCACACTTGTCTGCTTCTCTGTTCAGGAACTTGGACACCAGTGTTAGGTCGGAGAACTCGCCTTCTTCTGTTGTTTCAATGAAGTCGTACCATCGGAACTTGAGGATCGTAGGCATCTTCTCAATAATTTGTTTCACCATCTCAGGTGAATGCAGGTACTGTGGTTTCTTCAATCCTTTTATTGCCGCTACGCTGTTGCTGATCTGGCTCGCGAAGAGGCATATGTCCCTTGGGTTTTCAGAAATCTTCGGCAACGTTCTGACCTTGTCCAACTCTGCCAGCACCAGTGCATCTGGTCTTCCATATCTTCTTCTGAGGGCTTGAATCACTTCCATCGGAGAGGCTTCGGAGTACAGCAGACTCTTGATAGCTTCTCTTGCGTTGCCCTTCAGTGCTCTTCTTAGCCGAGCCATATTCTGGACGTTGTTGAACATCGGTGCTGTATCTTCATAGACAACCTTGAAGGCCATCCACTCGCTGCTGTTGCCGTCGAAGTAGGGTAACTCGTGAATGTAGGTTGGCTGTCCTGCTGGTCCACGCGTGGTAAGAGCTTCCTTCAATGCTGCCGTCAGTGCTTGAATTTCAATCGTAGCTCCTCTCGTTGAGGAGTTCTCTTCAGGCTTCATCTTCTGTGGCTCTTCCAAGGGGTGTGGACCTCGCATCTCTGGTTGAACTTTGTTGCCATCCTCCAGCACAGACGTCTCGATCCAGTTCTGCACCTGTGCTGTTCTGTCTTCCAGGTCTTCATCCACGGAGTCCTCTTCTTCACACTGTGCCATCTCCAATCTGACACGGGCTAGCTTAGTTTCAGCCTGTGCTTGCTTCAACTCCAGGCGTGCCAACTCTTCCTTTGCTTCTAGCTCGCGTCTTCTGGCCGAGGAACTCGTGGTCTTCGTGGACCTGGCGCGACGACTGACCCCCATCGGTTTCAGGGTCTTGGAGGAGCCTTGAACATCCTTTCCAGGTACATCTTCTTGGCTCTTCCTGGTCATCCTCTGTGCAGCATCTTCTTTGTTGCCTTCCATAGACGCCGCCGTAGTTGCAGTCGTAACCGTAGTCTCCGTCACTGTGGTGCCCTCCGTGGTCGTGGTACCCGAAGAAGTGTTCGATGTAGTTGCAGTTCCCGATGACGCCGACGCTGACGTGACCCCTTCTGATCCCGACGTTCCATCTGTCGCGTCCCTATCTGAAGGACGGGACCCGGGACGTGAGGGGGCATCCTTCTGCGACCTGGTTACCGGCATCTTGAACGCAATCTTCTGTTTCTTCTGAACTTCTTCTAGCAGGGATCCGGCTCGAAGGACCAACTGTTTCGGACGACCAGAACCAGGGTATGTCTAGTACCCGGAGGTCGACCTGGGACAATCTCCCAGACGTTCTTGGCGTACACGGCAGTATGTCCGTTCGCTGGTAATGTACGCCACCACGCACCCCTGAATGCGTAGCTTGGGTCCCGATCCACTAGGGTTTCTTCGTTGACAGGAGACTATACTTAGAGGCGATGAAATAAAAAACACAATTTTTCCTTTTTTCTCTCTTGGTTTCGGTTCTTCCTTTTCCTTTTAGTTGTTGCCTCTTCGGTGGCTGTCTTGCGACTGACTCGAATCGAGAAATGGCTCGCCTTTTATTTGGCCCGTTAATACCTTACAGAGAGCCGCGTACTTTGAGCTCATTTTTCGAGTAAAATTTCCCTAAACCGAAACCTTGAGAGTCCTTTTATTTTATGTTTTCAGTAAAACACCTTACACATATTTATTTATTTACATGCCTTACATACTATTATACAATATTAAAACATAATATTCAATATATAATAATTAATTAAAAAGTCTTAAAACAAAAATATCTAAATTTCTAGGTTGCTACATTTTTACTATACATTTTCCCTTATAACTTTTGAACGGATAGTCCTATCGACCTAATTCTTGTTTTATTATAAGTTTTATAATAAAATCTATTATTTAAAACATAAACTATTATGCTATTGCAAGAAACAAAAAATCTCATTTTCAAGTTACGTAATTATATGCTAACATTTTACTTACGTACCTATTCCTTTCAAATTAATGTTAAATAGTCTTATATGATTCAAATAAGCAAAAAATACTCTAAACTAACCTAATTACACTAATTAGAACTTATTTTAACATAATAAATCTAATAAGAATGATATTTCATATTTACAACAATTATTCATAATACGCTAAAATGACATTGTCCCTATATTAATACACACGTTACTCGAAGATAGGTTTTCCGTCGCCGACATATATATATATATATATATATATATATATATATATATATATATATATATATATATATATATACATATATATATATATATATATATATATATATATATATATATATATATATATATATATATATATATATATCAGAACATTAACACACAGCACCATCTAGTTCCATGGTAAGCTAGGAAGCTTGTGTTATGGATACCAGATAGTTGATACATTATACATACATAAATTACATATATACATAATATACATTTATACATAATTTCAATATAAACACCCATGACTGGAGTACAAACATTCGTGCTCATCACACAAATGAATGCCCCCAGCGGGACTCGAACCCGCGACCGCTAGCGCAGAAAATAGGGTCACTACAAACTGAGCCAAACGTGTCGTCACGTTAATTGTACGTAAATAAATTCTATACAAAAATTGTTTAAAAATTAATTAAATAAATGCTGAAAGTCAGATCTTAAAAGGAAACTAAAACTAATAAAACTTTGCCCAAACGTAAATTAACTTTATGTGAGAATTGTGAGGTTTGATAGTTTGATCAATAAATTATTTTATTGTTGTATACCCTTACTTTGTTTTTTGGCGCCGTAATGTCGGCCTCATTCTTATAGGAAAAATAAAACACATAAGTAATATAAATATCATTAATAACATATAGTAAATACTTATCTTAGAGACTAGCTACTCACACTCACTTCGCTTGGGTCTCACTTTTTTTATTTATGAACCAATTAAAATAAACAAACACTATATATTAAATTAAACTTACCACAATATATTAGTGAAAACCGCACCCAAATCGGTTAAGCCGTTTCTGAGATTAACGCCTACAAACGCAGACAGAAAATCAAAAAATCATAGCTTTGGATTCTTTTGCATTAATAAAGACATAATAGTTGTTCTTCAATAATAGTATACGGTTTTATATAATGTACATCGTATCTATGTAAATCAAAATCAAAAATCTAAATATTTTATTCACCATTAAATTATTATAATTTTTTACTGAACGTCATGAGTCTACTGCCAGTTGGGAAAGAAGAAGCCTCAGACCTGAGAAGACCTAGCGAAAGAAACTCAGCGGGACTAATATTGACTTGTTATCTTTTTTTTAAAGTAAAATTATAATTTACAATATTTCTAACAACCAAAGATACATTGGAATAAGGGAAAAGACAATTACCTATATCAGAATTGTTTTAATACATTCTTCTCTTCTTTGATTTACTTAATAACTTCACAATATAACTGCAAATATTATACCCATTTGTAATGACATTGTGAGAGTAGTGGCATTGTGAGTGTTTTTTTCTACTTAGTAAAATCTATACGTAGAATAAAATTGTAACTAAGCCGAATCTGTACATTAAATATTTTTTGGAAAATCTTATTGGAATATACATTATTATCGATACAAAGGCCGAATCTATAGTTTTAAAATTTTTGTCTGTCTGTTTGTCTGTCTGTTACCGCATCACGGGAAAACCACTGGATAGATTTTGATGAAATTTGGTATGGTGTTAGTTGGTTATCCGGGTCAACATATAAAATACTTTTTACCGCGGGTAAATGTCTCATTTCTGAGAAAAAATACAAAAACTGCAATGTAAGAGTATACTAATATGTAAAATCTAAGAATTTGCTATTCGTCATCTGAACGCGGGCGGAGCCGCGGGCAATGCTAGTATTATATAAAGTATGTACATACATAATATATACATACATGTTGTTATTCTCCTCTTTCCAGGGATTTTCACCTAGTGTTATGAAGGTACTTGTGGATTCATCCGACGGCGGTGCCAGAGCTCAATTAAGTTTGGCGTTATCAAAAATGATCGAACGACATGACTGTAACGATCAGTATGCCAACAATCGTGCCAAGGAAATGGTCGTCGAACTGGCAAAAGATGAGTCCGTATTATCTTCGGAATTGAGATATTTGCAACCACTTGTATATAAGTACTAATAAAGTCTGACTATATTGAAATTGAATTTTAGGCTTAGTTCAGAAAATATGGACATGATCAGCGTTATAGTTTAAACTTAGCCTTATTTATATAATCTAATACATATAAAGAAAATGTAATGCTCATTTCATTTCATTTCATCAATGCTGTGGTGTCTGTACATTTGGTTAATATCGACTTTTAACCAGCTTACAAAAAGCCAGAGGTTCTCAGTTCAGATGTTTAAATATTTTTTTATGTAGGTATGTTCGGGCATAACTCCGTCATATATAGACGGATTTGCAAAATTCTTTTTTTTTCTTTGTTTGTTCTTTGTTTTCTTTGTTCGGTGCCAGCCGAAACAGATCAAAGCACACCGACTTCTAAAATATCTGATTAGATATCTATAGTAAATCAAAACTACCAATCAGTTATTTTTTTACTTTTGAGTGGCGTTTTTTTTTTGAAGTCAATTAGAATTATTACTGTCAGTTGTAACTCTCTATAATGAAACAATAAAATCTAGTTTTCAAAACTAATCCAGGCAAGCGAACAAACAAACAAAAATAATAATAAAAAATCAATAGTTTTCCTATTATCTCGTCTTTTTCAGACGAGACTTTAGAGAATGTATAGATAGATACCTCAGTTATTATTTTAGTTCAGGTATTATTCCAGTCATGGGTGAGTTTTGAAAAACGAAAGGTCATAAAGAACTCTAATTTGGAACAACTCCAGATACAATTTTTCTAATTTCTAACTTAGAGCGACTGCGATGTACAAATCATATCGGATAAAAGGTACCGAAAATCATTTTGACCACAATTTCTTCTCTTTGTATCACTGAGGTGAGGTCTAAAATAAGTATTATAATTGCGTGTAGAGCACAAAATTTCCTCAACTTTTACAAGAAGTATCAGCACTTTGCTTGGATGAATATTTTAAGAAATCAAAAATAGCCAAATATTTTTTCTTAATATTTTTTCATTATACACCCATTTGAAACTTATAATATTTATAAAACCAATTTTTTATCTAGGTCTTAAAGAGTATGGAGTGTTTTTCAAATAATCGGCGTTTGCTCAAGATATGATATTTGGATTAACACTGAAGATGCTAATTTGTAATATGTGCCATGTGTATGTATGTATGTATTCAGCCCTTTTTAACGTCCCACTGCTGGGCACGGGCCTCCCTTCAATACGAGGAGAATCAGGCCATAGTCCACCACGCTGGCCAAGTGCGGGTTGGCGGACTTCACATATCTTTCGAAAACTTGCTAAGTTCCCTCAGACATGCAGGTTTCCTCACGATGTTTTCCTTCACCGTAAGGCAAGTGGTAATCATGCTAGAAATGATTTGCACATGAAAATGTCAGAGGTGCGAGACCCGGGATTTGAACCCGCATCACTCGGTTGCCCAAGCGAGCGCGTTACCACTGGGCTACCACTGCCTAAAATGTGTCATATTAGAAGTCTTTTTGACCTTTTGTACCGAGAGCTCCCTTTTATGTCTTTACTGAGTAGACTACATATAGTAACTTTCATCGCTTACAAATGATTTGTACACACATTGTAGTCTATAGGTATATAAAGGATGGACAAATATGGATTTAAACATACATTTAAATGTAAACATAAATTTTAATAAACTTTATATAATACTTTACTTCATTTTGTTATCCTATATCTATATTTCTATACTATAATATTATAAAGAGGAAAAGTTTGTGAGTTTGTGACGTTGTAGGGGGTAATCTCTGGATTTATTGAACCGATTTAGATGAAATTTGGTAAGAATATAGTTTGAGACCCGGGAAAGGACATAGGTTACTCTTTATCTCGGAAATAATCCTTTGAAGAGGTGAAAACGGGGATCAAAGTTTGTATAGGGAATCAACCTAGGAACGAGCCTGAGCGAAGCGAGGCTGAGTCGTTATTAGATAAATACAATTGAAGTGTCTGTTTGTAATGTCATATTAACAACTTTTCTCTATATAAATAAAAATAAATGTTGGTAAGCGCATAATTCAGGAATGGCTGGACCAATTCGGCAAAAAAAATTTTTCGTAAGTTCCTTAAGGTCCACTTAAGGTTTAAATAAAGAGAAAAAATGAAAAATTAATGAAAAAAAATTACATGGCTAATGCTGGCTAATTTAACTATTTATATCTATTTAAAACGTACCTAGCGACGAACCGGAGCGAAACGAGGGAGTGCCGCTAGTTACTAAATACATATGAAAGCATTTACGGTACTATATATACTCGTATTAAAGCATATAAGAAAAAAACTTAAACCCATGAAATTGTGACTGTAATCCACATACCGAAGCGAGGGTATATCCTAGTTTTAAGGTAAAAATGAAAAAAATAGAGCCTACTTTTCAATTCTGATTGCAACTCAATTTACAACCTAAAATGAATGGTTTCAGCATTTTGTGCCAAGAGTGCGCTAGATAAGACATTCTGTTCAAGTTGCACCCATAATAAAGTCTAACATAAACCTCAAATGTTTATGACATTCATTCAATTCGTACCATGAATTCTTTTTCTAATCTAATCTGTAAAAATATTTTAATAAAATTTGACTTTATTGTTTACTAGCATTGCCCGCGGCTCCGCCCGCGTTCAAATGACCAAAAACCAAATTCTTAGATTTTACATATTAGTACACTCTTACATGGCAGTTTTTGTATTTTTCCCAGAATTGAGATATTTTCCCGCGGTAAAAAGTATCCTATATGTTGACCCGGATAACCAGCTATCACCATAGCAAATTTCATCAAAATCCCTCCAGTGGTTTTTCTGTGATGCGGTAACAGACAGAGAGACAGACAGACAAAAATTCTAAAAACTATAGATTCGGCCTCTGCTTCGATAATCAATAAGATTTTCCAAAAAATATTTAATGTACAGATTCAGCTTAGTTACAATTTTATTGTATGGATAGATCATTAATGGATCTTTTCATTAATGATCTATCCATACAATAAAATTTAAACTAGCGATTTAGTTTGAAAATCTAAACTGACTTGTTTCGGAAATAAACCGTTATGTTAAACTGGATGGTAAATCCTCAGTACATTTTCTTTATAAAGAAAATAAAAAGAATGTATTGAAATATAAGCAAACTTATTCATCTTCTCTATCCATACTATGAAAGTTTGTTAGGATCGATTGATGGATGGGTGTTTGTTACTATTTCACGCCAGAACGGCTGAACGAATTTTGATGAAATTTGGCACAAGGATAGTTTATAGTCTGGAATAGCACATAAGTTACTTACTATCCCGGAAAAATGTACGAGTCCCGTGGGATTTTTTTGTCTAGGGAAGAACCGGAAGCGAAGCGAGGGTAAGTTGCTTGTAATTATTATTTCATACTACTTTTACAAAGTACACCATTACCAATAAAAACTATATAATAGACTGCAAACATACTGTGTGTAACAAAAGGGAATGCATCGATCGAGCACGACCGGGTGCATATTTATAGCCCTATGCAACTGAATTCTACTTATATTTCTTAGTTTAAGGGTCTTTTTCATTAATGCGATTTTAATATAATCCTATAAAATCGTAGTTATCGAGCAGTTTTACATATACAATATGTATTATATTATTATACGACTCGAAAGTTGTGGATAGGCTACCAGAGTATTTGTGCTGCTTATACAAATTTGTATGTCACTGTTATTAAGACAGACCGCGACTGTATGAGAGTGACCATCATTTACAAATTAGCAAATATGATCTGTCTCACTCTATCTATACTAAGTGAAAAAAATAATAGTTACATGCAAGTTGATTAATTATTTTAAAAGTGAAGCAATAGAGTTAAAGATTTTTATCAAAATAAGCATATTAAACTACTTATTAAAAAAATAAAAAAAAGCATTGTAAATTATAGTATATATTCTTACGTACACAATCGTACATACATTATTTTACAGCAATGTTAAGTTCTAGATCTGCTTTAGATAGAAAACACGTCGGCCCTCTCTTCGAGAATAAAAAGAGATAATGTGACCGAGACCATAGATATTTTTATTTTTTACGCTATCGCAACAGTAAAAAGAACCTTTAAATTTTCCAGCCAGTATAAATGTACTTGAAAATAACTTGTTCGACCTTTATTCGTAATGTTCAGTTTAGTTTCTTTCAAAGGATTCTCAATTTTTAAGTTTCTTTAAAATGCTTCTCTTTTTAATAGAAAAATGTTTTTCTTTCGTTGTATATTGTATTTTAGCAAAATTATATATATACGTATAGTACGAATAAATACAATACTTAAATATTATACAAATATCCCAAACCAAATCAAAAACCAATCATTCCCCTGACTAGATCAGGTCATCTCTAGATCTAAACCAAGTAAAAAAAACAAAGCGGTTTTACAAATATCAATATACTGCAAAAAGTTTCTGAACTTCTTAGTCTGTTCTAACTGAGGACTATTGATGGACAGAAAAGATAGCTTTAACCAATTATTATTATTTATCCAAGTCAACCCGATTTCGAACAATTTGCATCTAACCAATTACGGTGTTCTTTCCACCATGCTTTAAAATCAAAGTTTACATTTCTGATACTAACATGAGTAGGACAATCTGTTCCAAAAGCAGTACGTAAAAGGACAAATGTTTGGCATTGGTACCATTTGGCGTACCGAGCATCAATGTTATGTGGCAAGATCGCCTGGTACGTATATAAATGTGGGACATATATGTTGGGATATTAATACGCAGCACTATCTAGTTCCATGGTAAGCTACGAGGCTTGTGTTATGGATACCAGATAGGTAATACACTACACATATATAACTTTAAATACATATTATAAATATAAGCACCCGTGACTGGAGTACAAACATACTCATACACAAATGAATGCTCCCAGCGGGACTCGAACCCGCGACCGCTGGAACAGTTGGAGTAACATATAATCTACTATATTTACTACTATTATTAGTTAGTTATTTAGTAATAAGACAAAAGTGCCACTTTTTATGTAATATTCTAAATAAAATTCAACACTAAAAGTTCTCAATCGCAGGCAAACAATATAAAATACAATGCCAGAAATCTAGATACGGATTGTCATATTACATATTTCTTAGAGCGACAATTGTAAAAGCTCTTTACACAGATACGTCCTTAATATTTTCGCAGGCGAACCGAAATACCCACTTTCGTGTCAATTTCCACTAAAAGCCTGTCTTCCAAACACGTTAAGTCAGTGAGAAATATGTATGTAATATCCTTTGAAATCCTATACGAGGATTGGATTTTTCACTTATGAAAAAGACAACCAACTACTATATTACTTTCTCAGATTTACGCGTATATTTGACATTTTAAATAAAACTATTTTTTCGATTATTTTCGCGGATTTATTTTGATTTTTGGTTCCCGACGTTTGGAATGCTTTACAGCAATCATAGTCACGTGAGATACTGATGTTTAAGACGTTTCAAAGGCGTTATATACTTGTTACAGACAGCCTACCCACATAATAAGAAAATTAATTCAAAAAAATTGGAAATGGCACCAAAGTACCTTATAATATTGTAAGGCAAGGATAATTTTAGTTAATTTGTCCTTTAATTTTTCCTTAAATATTTGACCCCAAAACTTACTAAATACATCTAATATTAGTTAAAATTACAGTGTATGGAGGAGTTAGGTTACCTGCAAAAAATCTGGGTTGCCAAGGTAATTAATTTAAAAATGGCAACAAAATAAAATATGCTAGTGTGTAATAGTGCACGTTTGACTCTGATATATAATAATGGAAAAGCACCTAATAGAACTAGAGAATAGACAACAAGTAAAAATGTAACATATAAACGTATATTATAGCAATATTTTTAATTAATGAAAATATTAGTATTATTATTATTATTTATTTTTTGGGTGTGGTGCCGAGGTCGGCCCTAGCTACGTCGACCAGTTATGGTCCATTGTAGCTCCCTTTGGAATGAATTAAAGTTCTCCGCTTAGTCCTGTTGACTCCAGGAAATTCCAGATTTTCTGAGCGGGGAGCATCAGTATCTCTTCCGGTTGCATAATAAGCTGCCCTAGATAGATACTTCTGCGGTGCATGAGTGGATCGCACGAGCAGAGGATCTGCATAGCAGTTTCCTCTGTCTCATGGCATAGTCTGCACTTTGCGGTAATATTAGTATTAGTATTTAGCAATTTTTTTTTCTATTTATTAATAAAAACTTTTTAACAAAAAAATAAAAACCGACTTCAAACAAAAGCACTAAAAAGTGAAAAATAACTGATTGGTAGTTTTCATTTACTATACATACTTAATCAAATATTTTCGAAGTCGGTGTGCTTTGGCTAAGTAATTAAAGCCTACCTATTAAATACATACCTAACCAATATTTTTGAAATCGGTCCCAGCCCATACAAAGCAAAGCACACCGACTTCGAAAATATTTGATTAAGTATGTATAGTAAATGAAAACTACCAATCAGTTATTTTTCACTTTTTAGTGCTTTTGTTTGAAGTCGGTTTTTATTTTTTTGTTAAAAAGTTTTTATTTTTCCCTTTTTAGTGTAGACAGTAGTAGCAAAGTAAGGATTCTAACGTGTTAGGCTTGTCAAATCAAACAAAATAAGCCCAAACTCAAAGTATCTACTATTAGCCGTTGAAGAGTTCCACCTATCCACCTTCTGGCCTTGCCATCAGATCAGATCAACAACACCGAACCACTGTACTATCAACGGAAATAGAAATACTTGCAAAGTTTCAAGTCAATATGACAATTAGAAGTAGGTTAAATTCCTCATTAGTTGTTTTTCCACCCTTAGGGGTGGTATTTTTTTTTGAAATTTAAATGGGACCAATCTGGAAGTATACCCTTTCAAACAAAACAAAAATTGTCCAAATCGGTTAATAAATGACGGAGTTCTGAGGTAACAAACATAAAAAAAAAAAAAAAAAAAAAAAAAAATCACACAGTCGAATTGAGAACCTCCTCCTTTTTGAAGTCGGTTGAAAAAAACCAGACTGTCAATATTTAACTGAGACAGACTGAGCTTCTATGATAGAAGCGTACGATAAATCTAGGTGTCACTACATACCGATTGATTGTCTTTAAGCGATTAGAGAAGATTAACACGAATAAAGGGGCTTATCTTCAATGTCACAGTTAATAAAATTAAAAAATTTAATTACAAAAACCGGATTGCGTGAAATGTAAACTAACATAAACTAACATATTACTACACAAACTAACATATCTAAAACTTAAATCAAAATTGATTTTTTTTTCTGGTATTTATTTGAAAATGCACTGTAATCATAAAGAATCTGTATTTTTTGCGTTCGCACAGTTGGGACAGACAGACTTACACTATAAGCTAGTAAAAGGTTCGACTAGATCCTTTTTACACGAAATCTTCTTAAAAAATATATAAAGCTGACAGATAAAGCCTGATTTACTATGATGACACTAAGTATAGTTTTACTTTTCGAGTTCTAACTCACCTTTACACTTTTTTTTAATATTTTCTTACATTTACCCGATTTGACATTTTTAAATGAAACTATCTTTTCGAATTTTTTCGCGGACTTATATTGATTTTTGGTTCCCGACGTTTCGAATGCTTTACAGCATCCATGGTCACGGGAGAGACTGAGGTTATAGACGTCTCAAATCATATAGTATACTAGCATTGCCCGCAGCGCCGCCCGCGTTCAGATAACCAAAAAGTAAATTTGTAGGTTTTACATATTAGTATACTCTAACAATGCAGTTTTTGTATTTTTTCTCAGAAATGAGATTTTTCCCGCTGTAAAAAGTACCCTATATGTTGACTCGGATAACCAGCTTTCACCATACCAAATTTCATCAAAATCCCTCCAGTGGTTTTTCTGTGATGCGGTAACAGACAGACAGACAGACAAAAATTCTAAATACTATAGATTCGCCCTCTGTATCGATAATAATGTCTATTTCAATAAGATTTTCCAAAAAATATTTAATGTACAGATTCGGCTTAGTTACAATTTTATTATATGTATAGTTGTTACAGACAGCGACTACCCACAAAATTACACAATGATTAAAAAACATACATTTTTTACTCGACTACGACAAAGCTCACAGAAGGGTTATGTATTTTTGTCAATTACTTTATAAACTTTGAATATAATTCTTTATAATCAAAGTATTATGTATAGTTTGCTGTTTATGTTAATATGATTTTAATTCTATTTGAGATCTTACACTTTAAAAATAGACAGAAAAAAATAGCTGTAATAAAAAAAACTTATTACAATAAATACAATTTATTCCATATAAAACAGGTTTAACATTGAATAAAATTGTTAAAAACAAAACAATTTATATGGCACTACCTAAATATGGAAATGGAAATTAATGAATAACATCAGAATCATATTAATATTAATAAAAATATAATATATTCTATATAATTTTAAAGTTTTGTTGCATTTTATTTAATATATATATATATATATATATATATATATATATATATATATATATATATATATATATATAATTATAATAACTAAAGAATAAAGATATTTTTTAATTTAATATATTGTGATTTTTTTTAGTTTTACATTTACATACATACATACATTTTTATACAGTTTATAAATTTAATAGATTATAATTAAATTATACAACAATATCTTCTTAAAATCTTTAAACGAAATTTTACTTTTTCCCTCTGAATACTATTCCAACAGTTGCATATTCAATCCCGCTTTGCACTTATCCGCATCTATCCACTTGGCAAAATTTTATCAAAACTGTTCAGCTACTTTACATTCAACACATTACGTTCAAAATTGTGGCTTTGGACATTTCGTAACAAAACTTAGATTTATCTATTCATTTTATACTTACCCAAAAAAATATATTAAGCTTAAATATATTTGACAATTAACTCAGTGACTGACCGATTTTAAAAATAAAGGATTCTTAGGTGTACTGACTTTATTTAGGTGAATACCCTGAAAATAGTTGAGCTATACCACCATATATTAATTGTATTATACTTCCTATTATTTCTAAAGCTGTCACAAATAAGCCTCGCTTACTTGCTGGTGTATCATCATTATCATTATCATTATCATTATCATTATCATCATCATCATCATCATCATCATCATCTAGATCATCAAAACCAAATGTATCATTATCAACTTCGTTAACAGTATCATTTAATTCTATCTTTTCTGATGGCAGATAGCTGTTGTAAAGTGTTATCTTTTCTGGTTTCTTATCAATCTTCTTTAATGCTTCTGCAGATAATTCTTCTACATCTTTATCTGATATTTCATTATTGATAGATAATATAGATTTAGGAGAGACCTCCGGTTCGTCCAGAAGCTCGACTTTATCCCATGACCGTTTTGTCGTAGCCTCCGTTTTGGTTCTGTTGATGCCTAGAAATCTGTGAAAGCAAATATATATATATATATATATATATATATATATATATATATATATATATATATATATATATATATATATATATATATATATTTGCTTTGATTTAGATGGCAGATAATTATATAATGTATATGGTTAATGGTTTATACCATTAAGTAACAAAAATTAATATATTTCATAAATAAAGTAATTTATTAATAGTATTTTGATATCTTTCACAAAGCCCTAATTTTGATATCTTGTACAAAATTTTTACTCTTTTTTTTTTTTGGAATGAATGCTATATTGTTAGTAATTTTTTAATAAAAATTAAGTACTACCCAATTTTTACTTAATTTTTAAAAATAAATAAGTAAAAGTCTAAAATGATGTTATGGTCTATCTCATATTAATGAATGAATTATGTGTATTGTGTAAGAATTTCATTTCAATACAAATTCAGTAAAATTGGACCTCTTAATAATAGCCCACAGTTTTAAATATTTTGCTAAATCATTAAGTTTATAATTTTTTTTAAATTATAGAAAGTAAAAAATGGTCTACTTAGTATATGAATACATTTTACGCTTAAAAAAATTGTAACTTCAATTAAAATCTTAATATTTAATTAAGGCTGATGTTATTCATCGAAAAAATATTTCAATTTTAAGGGAAGGTAAGGAATATTTTTTCGCTCGCGTTAAAACTACAAAGAAAACCGAAAACGTTGACCGGAATAACCAGCTATGATCATACCAAATTTCATCAAAATCTGTCTAGTGGTTTCCTCGTGATGCGGTCATAGACAGACAGACATTTTTTAAAAAAACTATAGATTCGGCCTCTGTATCGATAATAATGTCCATTTCAATAAGATTTCCAAAAAATATTTAATGTACAAATTCTACTCAGAATTTTATTAATTGTATAGATAACACTAAAACTCGTCTATAACTACTAAAAAAAAAAAGAAAATTGGTTAAGAAACAGAAGAGAAAAAGACACTGAACAGTTTTGTCTTTGCCTATTTATATATAGATTTACCTGTATATAGGTGAAGTGATTCTTTCCGCTATATTATTAGCTATCTGATGGTAGACATCGACGTGTGTCGTTCCGGTGGTCGGCTGGGTGGTGTACACACTCACTACGGAATCTTCCTCTGGAAGACCGCGAGGTGAGCATTGTTGGCAAACCTGAGGAAAAATACACTTTGCATATATTATGTAAAATGAAATGGTTACGTAATTTTTAACGTGCTTATAATAGGGTAAATTTTGTTTCGATAAATCGATGTCTTGTAGATTTTATTTATTGAAGAGAAACTTCTTTAGAAACGTTGTGATTTGAAACTCGATGAAACGAAAACGCGAGACTAAAAAGAGACAAACACACAAATATATAGGATTAAGCCGGCGAGAGAATGAGATAGAATACATTGCCATATTGCTATGGTAACCGTTGTTATTGTTTGACAAGCATATAATATTATATTTTTCCATTTATGATATTCTACAAATGTATGATTGTAATATATCTAAAATGCCTTATTTAATTATTGATTTGTTTTAATTTAATTTCGATATTTGCTTAAGAAGTTTTATTTCAACCGCGCGTAAAGGTTACACGCATCCAATTTTTTATTATTTTTGTATAACATAATTTTTGTAACACATATTTTGGCTGTAGATGAGATGAGACTTGCATTTGAGTAAAAATTTACTCACTGTACTTAATATTTGTTTCTTATATAAAAATAAAGAAATAAAATAATAAGTATTCAATAACAAAATAAATAATAAAAAAAAATGTTAAAACTAAAATGTTGTTTTGTTAGTTTCATGCTATTTTATAAATGTACTTGTGTGTTTTCTCTATATGTAACACAATAGCGATAATATTGACTTTAGAAACGACATAATTGACAACAGACCTGACGTATGACCTATGACGTAGACTATTCCTGTCACTCTTATACTCCGGTGGGACGATAATTCTCATCCATCAAGACACGGGAGTGAAACGCCAACATCCAATTCCGACTGTTACTGAGACTTTATTAACAGAAAGATTCAATAACTTGGCCTGACCCGGGACTAGAACCTAGAACCTCCGCAATTGTAGTCGTACATGCTAGCCACTAGACCACCGAGTTAACTAATAATAAGCCATAACCGAAACCTAGGTACATTAACGATACCAGCGTCACAACACTACATATGTATACTTTCCTTGTAGAGATGGTTCATGTATTGATCGACTTAAAAAGGAGGAGGTGCTAATTTCGCTCAATAAAATCGATATCTTCGCCAGTTAAAAACTGATTTTAAATATATATATTTTTTAAAGTTATACGTCAATGGGTCAGCCATATGAATTCCATGAAAAAAATCTTTATTAAGAGTGAAATATGTTACATTACTTTTAAAGTATATTATAATGGCTCTCGGAGGCATGAGTAACATCACCAATATCCTAACGCAGAGCGACTACTAAGAAATACTTGACAGAAAAACTCAGCAACTATACATAGCATGACTCGGGATTCGAGCCCAGGATCTCTGGATTTGCAGCCATACATTCTAGCTACTACACCGCTGAGGCAGTTGAAAACCAATAATTTAATATTTTCTTAGATTTACGCGAATATTTGACGTTTTAATTAAAACTATCTTTTCGGATTTTTCGCGGATTTACACTAAATAAGATTACTAAAAAAAATGTAATAATTATAATACTAACAGCTAAAATTAAATAAATAATATTACAGATTCAATTATACAACTTATTAAAATTATAATAAAGTTTAAAATTAAAATTAACAAATATTGTAAGGGTCTTTGGTGCCATTTTTATATTTTTTGAATTCATTTTGTTATTTTGTGGGTAGGCTGTCTGTAACAACTATAACGCCTTTGAGACGTCTAAAACCTTAGCCTCACCCGTGACCATGATTGCTGTAAAACATTCGAAATTTCCCAACCAAAATTCAAAATAAATCCGCGAAAAACTGTTAAAAGATAGTTTTATTTAAAAAACCAACACTTTGCTATATGGTACTGTCTATAATTTTCCCACTCATTAATATTCCCGGGAGGCTCTATACGTGCCTCCTTGGTTCACGATGTCAATGCCGTTTTCCTAACACGTCTTTAAGCGACAATGACACATTTATCTTTTAATGTCATATTATTATTTGTTTTAGTACTATCTGTAATGATAATTGTTTAATTAAACACTGCGCATTTGATATAGTAGCTCTTTATGCTATATGGAGCTCATATACGAAAACTTAACTGATTTTAATACAATTATTAATTATTATACAAAATAAACACAATATCTTTATTATTATAACATATCCATTATATATATACTTAATATTATAAATGTGAAAGTGTGTTTGTTTGTTTGTCTTTCTTTCACGTCGAAACGGCTTGGCAGATTGGCGTGATCTTTTGTGTGGAGATAGATGGAGGGCTTGGAGAGTGACATTGGCTACTTTTTAACGCGGGAGATTATCTCTTTACCGCGGGAGAACACGTTATAATACAATCTAAAAAAAATATTTATTACCAGAATTATTTGAAACTTGGTATAAATGCTCTTCAATACAATTAATTAAATACGTGTTTTTGCATATTTAAAAAAATCATCCCATAAGGGGTTAAAATAGCGGATGAAAATTTGTATGAAACCTACCATTTTAATAGTTTTTTTGTAGTTTTAGCGCGAGCGAAGCTATGCATGCCATAAAATTTTATTATATGTATAAATAAGTAAATAAACATACTTTTAAAAAACAGAATTACTTTCTTTTCTTAAAACAGTATTTACTTACATCGTTCAATGTTAGCCGGAACAATTGTTCATGTAGATCAAAGAAAATAGTCTAAGAGCAATAAACGTCTTCGAAATGGTTTTGTAAGGAAATTTATCGCTAAAAGGTACTCTGATTTTTTATTAAATTCGACGACACGTTCGGCTCAGTTTGTAGTGACCCTACTTTCTGTGCCAGCGGTCGCGGGTTCGAGTCCCGCTGGGGGCATTCATTTGTGTGATGAGCACGAATGTTTGACCTCAGTCATGGGTGTTTATATTTATAATATGTATGTATTTAAAGTTATATATGTGTAGTGTATCAACTATCTGGTATCCATAACACAAGCCTCGTAGTTTACCATGGAACTAGATGGTGTTGTGTTAATGTCCCAACATATTTATATTTATTTAAATTTAAATAGTAGCGTTTCACCCTCAGTCCGCTCAGGTTCGTCCCTAGATACGTTTTAACGGTAAGTATGAATTTCTCAGAGGTAAGATATTTTTCCGCAGTAAGAAGTATCCTATATGTTGACCCGGCAACCAGCTATCGTCATACCAAATTTCATCAAAATTTGTCCAGTGGTTTTCGCGTGATGCAGTCACAGACAAACAGACAGACAACCAAAAAATCTAAAAACTATAGATTCAGCCTCTGTATCGATATTAATGTCTATTTCAATAAGATTTTCCAAAAAAATATTTAATGTACACAGATTCGACTTAGAATTTTATTATATGTATAGATTTGTCTTCAAAAAGATGGATTTTTAACACAAAAGCTATTGTTAAAATCATCAATGAGTACTTATTTAGAAAATACTCGTTAAATTTTATTTCTAGCTTCTGTTAAAGCTTTTTACAATATAAGAAGTTCTGCAAGCTCGTGATAGAGGTTTTTGTTCTTTTTGTTTCTATTCTCTTTATGGCTATGAGGGAAATGAACTTAGACTTGTTTTAGAGATCCGCATACGTTGAAATTCACAATATCTAACTACTATTATAATTATAATATGATGTTCTCCTAGCCGATTCCGGTCACGGCGGCCAATCTCATTGAGACTAGCCAACTGCGCAGGAGATATTATAGTGCACAAGTGTACGCGCAGACACAACGTGCACTCGCTATTCCTGTCACTCTCATACTCCGGTGGGACGACACGAGACACGACCGGTGAGAGTTAAGGCGCAGGACCGACGGCTTTTTGTGCTCTCCGAGGCACGGGGGTGAAACACCGCCAACTTCCCAACTCCGGGCTGTTACTGAGACTTACTGTATAGAAAGACTCAATAACTAAACTTGGCCCGACCCGGGACTCGAACCCAGGACCTCCGGGTGTGCAGCCGTACATGCTAGCCACTACACCACCGAGGCAGTTAAAAATGTAAGGCATATACATAGGTATATACCCGAGCGAAGTGAAAATAATTCGCTAGTATATTATATAACTAGCGACTCACCCTCGCTTCGCTCGGGTTCGTCCCTAGGTTAATACCCCATGCAAATTTTCATTCCCATTTTTACCCCCTTAAAGAATGATTTCCGGAATAAAAACTATCCTCAAACTATCTTCCTACCAAATTATATCCAAATTGGTTTAGTAGTTCCAGAGATAACTTCCTACAAACAAATTCGTACACTTAAAAACTTTACCTCTTTATAATATAAGCATTAGATATAATTTTACTACACTTAACGAAATCCTACGCGCAATTTAACAACACCCTCTTGTCTGCCTCCGTTTTTTTAAGATCCATTGCACAGAATTAATAATAATAAGGCATCGGAGCCCAGTGGTAACGCGATTGCTTGAGAAACCAAGTGAAGTGAGTTCAAACCCTGATGATTAACACTTGTCTTACGGTGAAGGAAAGCATTGAGGAGGTCAGTATACCAAGATAAAGTCGGTATGCATTTTTAGGTAAAAAAATAACATTATGGGTGTATTTTGACGATACGTTTGGCTCCGTTGGTAGTGACCCTTTTTTTTTTTTTTTTTTTTTTTAACGTTGGGAAATGCATTTACGCACGAAGTGTGGGACTCACCGGCGAAGCCAGTACTACCCACTAAAACCCAACAAAACCTTCCCCCGTCTTAATGGGGCGTCGCAGGATCGCTTACGCATTCAACTACGACGCCCCGACGGCAGGTCTGCCGAAGCAGACCACAACAACCATGGGGTTGCTCCACGGTCCACTCTGCTATCAGAGAAGTACCAGGAGCAACCCGCATGGCACACCGCCCTCCGAAGAGGGCCGCCTCCCACCGCCCACCGAAGCGGGCCACCTCCCTGTGCGTTTCTTGGCTTCGCGAGTACACTACTGAGCCCCCCCACCACGACAAGGTGAACGCACGTTGGGGGGTGACCCTACTAGCTGCGGGTTCGAGTCCTGCTAGTGACATTCATTTGTGTGATGAGCACGAATGTTCGTACTCCAGTCATGGGTGTTTATACATATTTATAATATGTATGTATTTAAAGTTATATATGTGTAGTGTGTATAACTATCTGGTATCCATAACACAAGCCTCGCAGCTTACAATGGAACCAGACGGTGGTGTATATTAATGTCCCAACATTTTTTACATTTCGAAGAGTATTACCCCTAATATTCTGAAAACACTCGTATTTAATTGGCTACAAAATTTAAATTATTATTTTAATACAACGAAAACACCTCCATTTAATTCAAGTTATAACATATAAACTACGTGATATGACAGCAGAGAAACAAGCGACCAAATTTATAAAGTTTTTAATATTAGCTTTTGATCAAAAGTTATATCGGTTCTTGGAAACATTCGTTCCTTCGTTCATTGAACTTAGTCGATTTTTATTTTATTGATATTTGAACAAATCTTGTCTTGTAAGACAATGGTAGCCCAGTGGTAATGGTTAGCTTGAGAAACCAAGTGAAACGGGTTCAAATCTTATATCTTGCATCTATGATATCATCACGTGCGAACCATTTTTAAACTGATTATCATTTTTCTTACGTGAAGTATAATGTCGTGAGAAAAACATATGTATGTCACATGTGAAGTTTCAAAGTCTAAAGACGTTGAAGGACCAGTGCCCAGCAGTGGAATATTAAAAAGAGCTGAATAAAAAAATAAAATTATAAATGCATCTTGTGAGGATGAGTATATCGTAGGAATAAGTTTGTACAATATCAAGTAAAAGTGTTCGCCATCAAATATTTTTTTATTGATAACACTAAAACTTATCAATAGCTACTAAACAAAAAAAGCTAATATATATACTCTCTATCTCTCTCCCTCTCCACAACCCCTTCTCTACCCCCCCCCCCCTATTCACTCCCCTCTCCTCTCTCTCAATGGGAAGAGAATGCTTAGAAAATACAAAAATATATTATACTATTATCATTTTTGGTCTGATTTTTTTCTCAAAAATTGAGAATAGTAGCACAAACAGCAAAGTCACGCTACCACGAGTATTTATGTCTTTGACATTTTTTGGCGTACTCCACCTATGAAATTCTTTAGAAATTTATATATAAAAAATGTTTCCAAATATTTTTTAGGGTTCCGTACCCGAAAGGGTAAAACCCAGGGCCCCTATTACTAAGACTCCGCTGTCCGTCCGTCTTTCTGTTCGTCTGTCACCAGGCTGTATGTCATGAACCGTGATAGTTAGACAGTTGAAATTTTCACAGATGATGTATATCTGTTGCCATTATACCAACAAATACTAAAAAATCGAATAAAATAAATATTTAAGGGGGCTCCCATACAACAAACGTGTTTTTTATGCATATATTCACTTTAAAAATAAATAATTAAATTAAAATAAAACAAATTTAAGTGTGGCTCCCATACAACAGACATGATTTTTTTGCCGTTTTTATAGATAATGGTACGGAACCCTTCGTGCGCGAGTCCGACTCGCACTTGGCTGATTTTTTATAACACTAAAAAAAAATGGGTTGTCAAACAGAGGTAATATACTGAACTGTTTTGTCTTTGTCCATTTATCTACACAGTACTAGTGTATGTTTGTTTGTGTATTTTACCTATGAGATATTTTAACTAATTAATTATTGTTAACTGATATTCATGATCATTTTTAACTAGATATTTACATCTCTACCTAGGTTTTAAATAAATAAAAAAAATATATATCGTGAGTGTACTTTAGGTACTTGGTCCCCCTTACAAAATTTCAACCACTATTCACCCCCTTCAATTACCGCGACAAAAAATAGCCTATTTCCAACGTACCATCTATCTCTATGCCCAATTATATCAAAATCGGTTCAGTGGTTTAGACGTGAATACGTAACAGACAGACAGAAAGAGTTACTTTCGCATTTATAACATAAGTTCGGATGAATAGTTTATACTTAAGTGTCATCCCGTACATTCAATTTGAATAGAAATAATACTAGGCATGAAATGACAAGTACTTTCAACCGCAATATATTACTATGCTCTTGTATTCAGCCCTTTTTAACGTCCCACTGCTGGGGGTGGGCCTCCCATCAAGATGAAGGGGATCTGGCCATAGTCCACCACACTGGCCAAGTGCGGGTTGGCGGACTTCACATGTCTTTTGAAAACATGCTGGGTTCTCTTAGACATGCAGGTTTCCTCACGATGTTTTCCTTCTCAGTAAGACAAGTGGTAATCATGTTGAAAATGATTCGCACATGAAAATATCAGTGATGCGTGACCCGGGATTTGAACCCGCTCCACCCGGTTTCCCGAGCGAGTGCGTTACCACTGGACTAGCAATGCTAATGCTCTTACGTGATCTTAATTCCATTTTAGTTCGCTTTTTACGCAGTTGGTGTTTTGTTTTTATATTTTTTTTATAAATATCAATGTCGAGGTCATTCGAGTACTGCGAGAAGGTCGTACATGGCTTTCTGGTTAATTCAAATGGTTAATTCGTTTCATACAGATTATTTATTATACATATTAATAATATTAATCTATACTAATACTAATATTATTATAAAGAGGTAAGATTTTTTTTAGTTTGTTTGTTTGTAATTTGGTAAGAAGATAGTTTGAGAGTCTGGGAAGGACATAGGATAGTTTTTATCCTGGAAATTATCCCATAAGAGAGCGAAAATGGGGATGAAGAAGCAACCTAGGTACGAACCCGAGCAAAGCGGGTGTGAGTCGCTAATAATAAATACATGTATATTATAGGTAATAAGATTAGATTTACGCGAACATTTGACATTTTAAATAAATCTTTTTGGATTTTTTCGCGGATTTGTTTTAATTTTTGGTTCCCGACGTTTCGAATGCTTTACAAAAAAAAAACCCGAAAAGATAGTTTTATTTAAAATAGTTACTAATATTGTAAACGTGATAGTTTGTCTGTTTGTTTATTCGTCTTTCATTTTTCATAATATAACATTCAATAATGTCTGATTTTGAACTACATTTTTAATTTACTTAGCGAAAGCGATCTCACGACGGTAATAATTTTTACTTATTCATTTTTTTAAGTGGTGGTGGTTAAAAAGGAGGATGAAAGTTTGAATGGGAAGCAAGCCAGTTATATTATATGTTAATTATAAAAAAAAATCTAACTTTTACATTTTTGTACTTACAAAACTAAAGAGTTGGCTTTTACTTTTAGTTTTATTGTATTTAACGGCTTATTTAGGTATTAGAGGAAGATACAAGCTATCTAACACAGTATGATCCTAAGAAATGGTACAATACTTTATAGATGAAATACACGGACAGAGCCACAAAACATATAAATATGAAAACTTGATCTAATTCAAAAACATCAATTAACACATTATTAATATCGATCGATTAAATGAGCTTAAACACGTCATATCCAACCTAAATTTTCAAGGAGCTGGGTAGTTTGAAGGCGATACAACTTTAATCTATACATAATTATAATAAAATTGTAACTAAGCCGAATCTGTACATTAAATATTTTTTGGAATATCTAATTCAAATAGACATTATTATTGATACAGAGTCTGAATCTATAGTTTTTAGAATTTTTGTCTGCCTGTCTGTCTGTCTGTCTCTCTGTCTGTCTGTTACCCCATCACGAGAAAACCGCTGGACAGATTTTGATGAAATTTGGTATGACGATAGCTGGTTATCCGGGTCAATATATAGGATATTTTTTACCGCGGGAAAATATCTCATTTCTGAGAAAAAATACAAAAACTGCAATGTAAGAGTATACTAATATGTAAAACCTATGAATTTGGTTTTTGGTCATTTGAACGCGATCGGAGCCGCGGGCAATGCTAGTAATTAATAAATAAAAAAAAATGCATATATCTATTAAAATTAAACTATTAAAGGGTTCTTAACTTTTAATCAGCTGAACGATTTATATCATCATCTAATAATCTTTGCGATTAACAAAAAAATATATTAAAATCGGTCCATCCGCTAGAGAGCTACTGTAACACAAATACACACAGACAGACATAGAACATAACCTATACAATTTCTAGACTTTACCAAAGGTCAAAAACTTAATGAAAGAAATCACAAAAGTTGGTATAATATTACGTTTAAAACAGCTTTAAAAATAACCTTCATCATTTTTAATGGCTGAAAGATTATGCGAATGTTATTTACTAGTTCATCTTAAATTACATATTTTGTTTAATTTTATCTAAACACGTAAAATTCGTTTGTCTGTTTGTATGTTTCGTACATACAAACATGTAGTCTGAGGAATCACTAAACTGATTTTGAGGCTAATTATAAGCTGTCATGGTAGCATATATAAGTAGCTCCAAGAGCGAAAGCTAGATTTTATGTATTATAAAATCGTGAGTTTTAATATTTACAATAGACTTGACACAACATTTGTATGTATAATTAATAAAGTTAGAAAAAATATTAACACAATCTAAATATTCTTAGAAGTCTTCTATGGAAAAAATATTATTGTTAACTATAGATAGAAACCTCATTTACTTAGTAAATTCCCTTAACTAGAAAACACAGCAGCTCAGCCCTGAAAAGAACTGGTAAAAATACAACATATCTATTCAATTCTTATAGATAACTAGCATTGCCCGCGGCTCCGCCCGCGTTCAGTTGACCAAAAATCAAATTCTTAGCTTTTACAGATTAGTATACTCTTACATTGCAGTTTTTGCATTTTTTCTCGGAAATGAGATATTTTCCCGCGGTAAAAAGTATCCTATATGTTGACCAGGATAGCCAGCTATCACCATACAAAATATAATAATCCCTCCAGTGGTTTTACTGTGTTGCGCTAACAGACAGACAGACAAAAATTCTAAAAACTATAGATTCGGCCTCTATATCGATAATAATGTTTATTTCAATAAGATTTTCCAAAAAATATTCAATGTACAGATTCGGCTTAGTTACAATTTCATGATATGTATAGATATCACTATAATCAATTACCTTAAAAGCAATACATTCTGTAATTTTCTATAAAATCACTTGTAAACTAGCTCTCATACATTTACACTAATATTATAAATGCGAAAGTTTGCGAGGACGTATAAATGTTTGGATGTATAGATAGATGTTTGTTACTCTTTCATACAAAAACTACTGAATGGATTTTGATGAAACTTTACAATAATATAACTCATACATCAGAGTAACACATAGGCTACTTTTTATTGCAGAAAAACGTACGGTTCCCGTGGGATAGATAAGTTTTTGTTTTTCTGGAGACGAACCCGAGCAAAGTGTGGATGAGCCACTTGTAAATAATCTAAAACTTTATATCCTTTTTAAATACTAAATATTTTATAACTACAAAAACTTTAAATCAAAAAATAACTTACCAACAAAATGAAAATAAACAAAACATTTACGCGCGCCATTTGAATAACTTTCGGAATATATTATTTTTGCGACGTTTAAACCTCCAAAGTCGGTACAGACGAGTAGCGCGTACGCACATCGATGAACTAGTGCGGGTTGCAGATGAAGGCATGATAACGTGAGTTGAATCATTTATCTTTACTTATAATTATGGTACCATAAATTTAAGTAAATATTATGTATAATACTTTCTTAGATATTGACATCCACACTCTAATATTATAAATGAGAAAGGGTGTTTGTTTGTTTGTTTATCTTTCTTTCACTTCGAAAAGGAGTAAAAGATCGGAGGGCTGGAGAGTGACATAGGCTACTTTTTATCGCGGGAAATT
This sequence comes from Brenthis hecate, assembly GCA_951806755.1. NCBI lineage: Eukaryota > Metazoa > Arthropoda > Insecta > Lepidoptera > Nymphalidae > Brenthis > Brenthis hecate. Next base: position 630,940 of record OX638249.1, read on the forward strand.
ACTTAATTCCCACAGGAAAACACGTTATAATACAATCCAAAAAAATATTTATTATCAGAATTACTTGAAACTTGGTATAAATACTCTTCAATAAAATTTAATAAATATGTGTCTTAGCATTTTTCAAAATTCATCCTATAAAGGGGTAAAATAGGGAATGAAAGTTTGTATGAAACTACCTTTGTAGAATTTTTTTTCGTAATTTTAAGCGCGAGCGAAACCGCGGGTTCTGCTAGTTTTAAATAAAACTATCTTTTCGGATTATTTCGCGGATTTATTTTGATTTTTGGTTCCCGACGTTCTTAATGCTTTACAGCAATCATGGTCACGGGAGAAAATGATTAGCGAAAGATTGATAGAACGAAATAATCCATAAAGTTTGTTTTATTTAAATATTATGTGTATAACAACGGGTATGGCTGGAGTAAAACTCAGGCTGCTGTTATTTTTTTTTAATTTGATAAAACAAAATGTATCTAGGGACTAGGGACTAGTCATCTAGGGATGTTGGTAGTTTTGCATATTATATAGTTTAAGTGATCTCGTTTAATTCGCATTTTTATGCTTGAGATTCTGAGTTTGTTGAATGCTATGATTTTTGCTATTTTTAATCAATTAAGTCTATCTTCTACTATTCTTATATTTAAATTGCCATCCCTTATTGAACTGGAATCGAAACTATTAATAAGTGTGTCCGGTAGTTTATTTCCACTAATCTCCGGAATAATTGATTTTAATAAGATTTTCATTGACGGGAAGAACTTTGTAGTACAATTAACATAAGGTTTATGAAAGGTCAAATAAGACAGAGAGGATAGTGGTGATTTTTTTTAGTAAAAAGGGCTTTGTAAAAAACCGACATCAAAACCTACAACAAAATAATTTTACCATTAGATATTTTTTATGAAATATATCTGAGACCACATTCATTAAAAAATCATTTAAAAAAAAAAACAAAAGAAATAAGCGTAAAATACCGCACAAAAACATAACAACATGATTGAGAATCTCCTTGTTTTTGAATTCGGTTAAACATATTTATCAGTTTAAATGATTATTATTAACAAAAAATCGTGGTCACAGTAGTAGGCCGAGTCCTTGCTGATGACCCGTGACCGGACGATCAATTAAGACGTTATTTCTCATTCATAGATACCTTGTTTGTTTATAAGTCTAAGAAGCAATTACTAAACTAAAATCAAGTTTAATTGAAGTGTATTTATAATAGAATCCACACTTATATTAAAAAATGTGAAACTCTGTCTGTTACTTTTACACGCTGAACAGATTTAGATAAAATTTTATCAAAGATATAGATAGGTAGACTGCTCCCCGCTTATCACGCGAGCCACGCCACGGGCGAAATTTAGTCCGTATTATCTATACCTACTAATATTATAAATGTGAAAGTTTGTGAGTATGTTTATTACTCTTTCACGCCAGAAAGACTGAACGAATCTGGATGAAATTTGGCACAGAGATAGATTATAGTCTGGAATAATACATAGGCCACACTTTTTATCCCGGAAAATGTACGGTTCCCGTGGGATAGGTTTGTTTTTGTTAGGTGAACCCAAGCGAAGCGAGAGTGGGACGCTAGTCTTTAATAAAATCTTTAATTTCTCAAATATTTAAAACGTATTTAATTTTTTTTAAATAATCCAGAAGGAGTGCTGAGGAGCTCGTAGTAGGAAAATGTATTACGGGCACCTTTCTCTAGATTCATTAGAATCTGTCAACATATTATTATGGCATAAGTCACAATTAAAACTTATTTTCATATTTCAATACTAGCGGCTCATCCTCGCTTCGGGTTCGTCCCTAGGGAAAAATAAAAACAAATCTATCCCACGGGAACCGTACATTCTTCCGGGATCTATCACTGTGCCAAATTTCATCCAGATCCGTTCAGCTGTTCTAGCGTGATTGAGGAACAAACATTCATCCATGCAAACTTTCGCATTTATATAGTAGTAACATTATGTATCTATTCAAAATTTAACTCAAAGATTCAAATAAAAAAGAAATGGGTACGTGTAACCTTTACGCGCGGTTGAAGTAAAACTTTTTTCGCAAAGAAAAGGTAGAAACCGGGGTAGGTAGCACTACCTAGTATTTAATGTAACAATTTTAGATCAAATCTCCATCTCCATCGGAGGTTTTCAATTGTTTGATGTCGCGATTTGTTTTTGCTGTTTTTTTCAACAACTTTATTAGTACTAAATTAATTATTAAAATCATTAATTAACTTTGTATTTATAAAGTTAACTTATTCATATTTATCTTACGTACAGTTTTTACTTACCATTTATGTAGGTATGTAATTCTACTTAATTCAACTATTCCCAAAAATATACCTAAAACAATATTAAAACTAACGACTCACCCTCGCTCCGCACAGTTTTGTCCCTATTTACGTTTTTACGTTTAGTATCGATTTCTCAAAGACAAGATATTTTCCCGCACTAAAAATCCTATATGTCGACCCGGATAACCAGCTATCATCATACCAAATTTCATCACAATCTGTCCAGTGGTTTTCTTGTGAAGCGGTCATTGGACAGACAGACAAACATACAGACAAAAATTCTAAAAACTATAGATTCAGCATCTGTACCGATAATAATGACTATTTAAATATCAATAAGATTTTCCAAAAAAAATATTTAATGCACAGATTCGACTTAGTTAGAATTTTATTATATGTATAGATGTTATCTACGTTAAAGTAAAACAAAGTACCATAACAATTGTACAAATCGTATAATTATTAATTTGTAGTTATGTATTAAAAGGAACACGTTTCGTAACTTCGTAAAGGTCAAGATAAAATTTGTTTTTCTTCACAATGTAGGAAATTAATTTTAAAATTATATTATTTAAATTTTTTGTTACAACTTTGTAGCTGGAAATATGAAATAATTTTATCTTCTAAAGTAATAATAATAAATTATAGAACTTTATTTATTTTATGTCAAAATGGTGGAATAGAATTTATTACTCATTATTATATCATTTGTTTGGTCTTATTTGATAATGTTGAGCGATTTCGACCACGTTAAGGAGCGTACAATAGAAATGGCTAATTTTAAAGTTCCAGGCGCCAAATTTTACAATTATTATGCCAATGGCTGTAGGGCATTTATATTATAGGTACTACGTTTTCTTTAAACACAGTCTCCACTGTAACACCAATTCATCTATAAATGTACGAATAAATATAAAATGAATAATATAAAAGTACCTAAAGAAATAATTTAAGTTTTAAATATTTTATTCTAGAAACATTAATTTATAATGTGTATAAAACAACACATTATAATTGACTCCATTTTATATGTTGTATTTTTTTCTGCACATTTTGCAGTGTTTTATTTAATAACTTAAATAAGATTATTTAATATTCTCATATTAATACATATTCTATAACTGACATCTACCTTCAAAATCTAGAACTATGTTCTTTTTTTGGTTAAGATCTCTGCTACTCGCTCATAGATGTCACTACTGAAAAAAAGTATCGTATACTAATTATTATTAAGTAAATAAAACTCATTTATATAAAATAAATTTATATTATAAAAATTAATAATAATTGAATTAAATAATAAGGAAATTAATTATATAAAAAAAACCTTAAATCGAATCTAATTCTGTATAATAATTATCTATATTCAACCGTTGCTACAGCAACGCAAAGCATTTTGACGTTTCATGAAACAAAAGTGGGCTGTAATATTATTTAATAATTGTTAAGGCACGCATTTATTCCACAGAACAAAAACATTCAATAAATTATTTAATTAATTTTCAATTCCATTCTTATGTCCAAAACAAATAAATTAATGCCAAAATATTGTTGTGAACGTTACAAAAGCCATTTGCGACACTTCAACAATTCAACTAAACACAGAATGGTGAAAACAGTGATTTCAAAACCAATATTGAGTTATACAGAACAAAGTTGTTCCACAAGTATTATACATAAAGGAACAAAAGATAATCCTAAGAAAACCACGCAATCTGCCGACCACTTCTACTGTAAAACACCAAATAATGAAATTTGCAAAAGTTGTGGAGATTGTGATCAAGTAAATCGTCAAAATTCTACAAAAGGACGCAACATGATGTTAAAAAATCCTCATCCTCAGAAATTAACTTCACAAATTAAACAAAACAAACATACGAATAAAAAATATGACCTACATCAATATTATAGAAATGAAAATTATAAATCATGTGATTCTTTGAATGATATAAGAAAAGTATCCTTAAAAACAATTGTGGAACAACCCGAGAAAGTATCAAGTTCAGAAAACAGCATCTTCCAAGTATGTCCAGATTCTGATGAAGAAGTAACTTTGATGGACCCAAATAAGGATGAAAATATACAAAACATAAAAGAATTTAGGAAAAAAAATTATTTTGAATGCCATTCAGCCAAATCCAGACTATATAGCAAGGGTAGTGTTACCAGCTTAAGTGATCATAAATGTGCATATAGATTTTATTTAAACGATAGATTATTTCCCGTCCCTATAAATACAGATCACCAAAACAATGTACGCTGTATAGAATGTCATCTGCCCATGAAAAATAATTCTGAAACAAAAGGCATGATACAAGCTAAAGTAAAATTAAATAATAAACTCCAAGATATGTTACTAATGTTGCCAGTTCAAAATTCTGTAATAATGAAGGAGAGAAGGAGACGAGAGATTAAAAATGATGATTGTATATACTTTGGTATAGTTAAATTAGATCTAAACGGAGATTCTATTTTTAAAAGAACTTTGCCAGAAGATTCTTTAGCGCTAAGATATCAAAAAGGATATAGAGAACATACCACAAGAGAAAAATATGAATATGAAAAAATTGCTAAAGATGATGTCATAATAATTTAATTATATAACTTAATATTGTTTTTTATGAAATACATTAAAACATGATAAAAATGTAAAATCTTTTTTTTTTAATAATTAAGATTAATTACATAAGTAGATATATTTATACAAATAATGTACAAACTTCTAATAAACATGCTAATGATTCATAAAAATAATAATCTATCAAGACAACTTGTTCTGTTTGAAAGCACTGATTACTAAAAAGTAAGGCTTTTACTATTTGTAAATATTTATTATATAATAAATTCTTACATGAGTGTATTATAAGAAGTTTTAAAATAAAAAAAAATAAGCCAAAAAAGTTTATTTTTGTAGATCCTTAAATTCAACTTTAATTAAATTATTAGATAGTTATTTTTGTAGATCCTTAAATTCAACTTTAATTAAATTACTTATAAGTTCAAAAATATTTCTATTAACTGGGTAGTTCGTGATAATTATAACATGTAAATAACAAAACGTGCACTCCTCTTCACTCCTCCACTTCCTGTACATAACTACACAAACAAAAACTTTTGTGATATTTAATATTTTTAATATTTACACTCGGTAAAATGTTTTAAGACAGTGATAGCTCAGTGGTAACGCTCTCGTTTTGAAAACCAAGTGAAACAGGTTCAAATCTCGGGTTTCGCACCTCTTTTCACATCCTACATTTAGCCAGCATGGCCTGATTTACACATTATCATTGATAAGCAATTTAAAATCTAAATGAAGAATTGACACAATGTTTTAACATTCGTTTCTGCTAGACGTGTATATTATTTTATAATATATCGATCATTTCGCCATGGTGGTGTAATGCCATGAAATCTTTTTTTTCGCGCGCTTTGAATGACGTAGATACTAGCCATGTCCATTATATTTAGTAGTTTTAGATTCCTAAATTGCTTTAATATTGTCAAGGATAAAAAAAAATTGAATTCATAAAGAATGGCTGCAACAAGAAAAAACAATTTGTGTATCGTTAACGCTGCAAAATAACACATACCTAATACTAATCTGTTGACATTTGTAATTTTGACGTCACATTTTGTTCTAATAATTTGTGCTTTGTGTTGCAATTTCAAATTTACCACGAGTACTTTGCGCTATTTATTTCTAATTATATATATATATATATATATATATATATATATATATATATATATATATATATATATATATATATATATATATATATATATATATATATATATATATATATATATATATATATATATATATATATATATATATATACAACAGCATCGGAAATGTTAAACAAAAAATGTTAAAGAACGTTTGTGTGCTTAAGATTTATATACATATGTATTCAAAAACAAATTATCCCGCAGGTACCGTACAATAGGATAAAAGTAGCCTATGTGTTATTTTGTATGATATTATTGTAAAGTGTCATTAAAATCTATGCAGTAGTTTTTACATGAAAGAGTAACAAACATCCATACATCTATACATCCAGACATCTATACATCCAGACATCCATACAACCTCACAAGCTTTCGCATTTATAATATTAGTATGGATACTCTAAATTTCGAAACGAATAATTTTTTCGGAATTAATCAAACTTTAATTTATTCATTGATATTATATTATTTGTTGTTGTGCCATCTGCACAGGAGATATTATAGTGCACAAGTGTGCACTG